>CM028130.1:278217500-279417500 GCA_016271365.2 Neoceratodus forsteri | reverse complement strand
AGGCGTCCTTGAGGTCCAGGGAAGCTAACCAGTCCCCTGGCCTCAAGGATGGCAAAATCATTGCTAAAGTTAGCATTTTGAACTTTGGTTTTACAAGATGCTTGTTCAGAAATCTTAAATCCAATATGGCCTCCTGTCTTTTGGGGTCAGGAAGTACCTTGAGTAAGACCCTTGCCCTGGTGGCAAGGGGGACCCTTCCACTGCCTTGCAGTCCAAAGAGAAGAAACCTCCGCTTCTAGTGCGAGGGTTTCAAAAGACTTGAGGGGGAAAGTGCCTGGCTCATCTTGGGAAACTGTTTGAAACTGAGAACCAAGCCTTGGCTTACCACCTCCAGAACCCATTTGTCCGAGGTTAGGGACAACCAGTTCTGGCAGAAATAAGTCAGTCTGCCCCCACCGGTACAGGAGAGTCATTTAGACACCCCATCAGGTGCCTGCTTGGCAGGAGCAGCTTTAGGTTGGGGAGAGGAGAGGGCCTGCCTGTGCCCCGCCTGCCTCTGCCTCTGAAACTTCTCTGCTAAAAGCAGAGGATGCCTGAATTGGTAAAAGGCCTATTGAAAGGCCTGCCTCACTCCCTGGGGCATGCCTATGTTGAGTGGCATGCCTCTCCTTAGCTTGGGCACTTTTGTAAGTAGTTCTGTATTCATCCATCTTTTTCATGTAATTTTCTGTTTGTTCTCCAAACAGAATTTCCTATAACAGGAAAATCTATAGCCTTTGACTGGGTATCTTGGGACAGATTAGTGCATCTGAGCCATGCCAACCTACGGAGAGCTACAGAAGTGGCCATGACCCTAGAGGAAACATCATTAACATCAACAGCAGCATGAAATTGAACTTTAGAGGCTTCAATGCCATCAGCAGCCACCTGTTCCAACTCACTAGCCAACGGGCCCTGAGCCTGCTTGGCCAACTGCAATATAGTGTCCCATCTAGATTTCTGATATCAGCCACATTTGCCATATAATTAGCTTGTCTGAGTCCCAAAGAAGCTGCCACATACTGTTTTCTTCGCCATGGCATCAATCTTCCTGGAATCCTTATCAGGAGGATGTGAAGCCAGGGAATATTAGCCTTGTCAAGGCTGCAGCTTGAACAACACCTACATGACTACACTGTTCAGTAAGGAAGTCTGTATTAGGGCCTGACAACGTATACCTTCTGTCCATTTTTATCTACAGGAGGGACAGAAAAGTTTTTAAAATCTTAGAGGTTTGCCTCCTAAATGACTTATGTAAAGGAATAGACAACCTTCTAGCCTCTGGAATATCCATCATTTCCACATAGTCAGGCTCCTCTTGCTCATCCACAGCCTCTTCTAAGGGAGCTGGAGAGTTTCTGCTACTTTCTTATAAAATCTGAAATGAGAGGGAGACTCAGACAACAAAGGGGAGATTCAAGGGTCTGTCTGGAGAAATGTCCGTTCTATTGGCACTTCCAGACCTTCCCAATCACAATTACAATCATCAAAACCTTCCTCCCCCTCCTGTGGTTCATAAAAATCCTCAACATCATAATCCTGAACCACTGGACCTGAACGAGACCCCCTTTTTCCAACCAGAGAGGGTTCAACAAGTCCCTGAGACAAAGACTGGACAATCTGTATGGCTTTAGCTATTTCTACAGCAGAAGGAGAAACAAAACTGGACTCCACACTAGCTGATTTCTTCGTCTTTTTTGCTTTGACTGGTTCCTCAGGACCAGCCTTTCTTTTGCCCGAGGAAGTCTCGCCCTGGTCAGAGGGCACTCCCTCTGGTCCAGCCGTAGCTGGACCGGGCTGGCCATCCGGGTCAGCGGACTTTTTGGCCTCTCGTTCCCTGAGCCTGCCCAATCTCTTTTCCAGGGTGGCTGCAGGGAAATTTTTACACACCTGGCAGTCTGACAGGAGGTGGTCAGCCCCCAGACAATAGACACAAGTGGTGTGTGGGTCAGCCTTGGCAAAGGCTTCCCCACAGACATCACAGTGTTGAAACCCAGTGGGACCGGTTTTTCTTTTGGGTTTCTCAGACATAATGCCAACTCAACCAAACTTGTCCTTTTTTACCTTGCCAGAATAGAACCTCTTATCGGTCCCTAACCGTGTCACGGGTATTTGAAAAACCAATTTTAATGCCAGGTTTTTTTAGGACCGATAAGAACCGGGTACCTCACTCTAAATGCAAAGAAAATGATTTTTAAAGCAAACTGATCGGTTCAGAGTGAACCGATAATGAGTTTCCACACAGACTAAAAATTATTTACTTACGGTTACCAGATAGAGCTTTGAACCGAAAACCGCGGTAATTTTAAACACTTTCTCGGTAAAATGAACTGATTAAAATACTTAAACTGCAAAAACGAACCGAACTGAAGGAGCTGGTCTCCGGAGCGTCTGTTCAGCGAGGCGATAAAGAATCTGACAGTTTGGGTTCAAACAACCCAGATAGAGCTTTCAATAGCGCCCTCGCGCTGTGGAACTCCAGATTACTCTGGAGTTAACTATTTCATCTCCGGGGCAGTCAAAAGCCATGGGCATACTGCAAAGGTCCTAATATAAGCAAGACTTCATGGTGTTTGAATTTGCTTTTCATACAGTTTATGAGATAAAAGATCTGTTCACAAAGATGGATGGACCAAAAACCTGAAAGCATGCCAAAGCAAAGTCTCTTAAGAGACATTGAAAATGACGGCAGAAAAAGACTATTTGTCCATCCAGTCTGCCCATAAAACCCTAACAAACTCCGAACCTACTGTCTTTTTTTTCTCACCATTAAAAAGCATACTGATTTTAAGGCCTATTGTCCATGCAGGGTTCTAACTCACACTATCCACCCCCATGCTCCCTGCCTTACCACTACCACCCTAAGCAACCATTAAGCCCTTCACTGTCCCAGTGGTGTTTAAAACCACTGATAGTTTTGGCACGCACCACATCAGCTGGCAGATTTACGGTCTTGTAGCTGCCTGGAAATGCCATCCATACCTGGATGATGAGCTCATCAGTCTTTGGAAGCTTTTTATAACCCCTGCCCACTTGTGTGCTACTGCTAGTTCTGCTCTTCTCTATTCCTGAGTTTCTATGTCGCTAAATTTATCCAACCAGATGTGTTACTCTTCAGATTCTGCCGCTTCCATCTCTAGGTCACAAAGGGGGAGGTTAAAATGGTTCAGCTGCATTTCACCAAGATTCATTTGATGGGGCTGAGTCACAAACTTGAAGGCGAATACGGTGAGGGTTTCCAGAGCATGCTGGATTGGCGGAACCAGAAACACAGGCATATTAGGCACATTCAGAAACTCTAGCTGGAACTGGCTTGCCTCATCAATAGCCACGGTCTCAAACTGCATGTACTATGTACTTTTTTGAGCAGTGCTTGAAAGGAAAGAGTTTTCTGAGGAACTGTAGCAGGGATCAGCTCGGGATCCTTAGGTTCTGAAGGATACTCCCTCTCATCACTAGAATAAGCTCCAGTAATGATTAACTCCAGATCTGTTTTGTCACTGGAATCTGGATAAGAAGGCACTGTTGACCTCTGTGACGCTCAGACCTCCTCCTCCCCCTGGCTGGACCGATGACCGAGGCTCAATTTCCCAAACCAGGTCGCCAGTGTCATGGGCAGTAGTGCTACCGCTGTGCTGACAGGCTGGCACTGGATGGCACGCTTTTTGAAGCTGTTCAGTCCTTCAAGTACCTGGCAGTGTGTCTACACAGTAAGCTCGACTCCTCAGCCCACAAGGATGCCATCTATGCATAGCTCTGCCCCAAGCTTGGTGCCCTACACTGTAACAAAGACTACTTATCTCCACATGTCTGCAGGGAGCTTGTTACCAAAATGGAGCTCCTATTTTCAACTATGCAGATGTAATCTATGGTACCACCCCTTCCACTTCCCCTTCTGTTGTTTTGCAACAAACTCCCCCCTTGCACACACCACTGTTCACTGTATTTATCCCTATCCATCCTCCACCTGCCCTCTCATCGCCAAGCTCCCTGCACTTCCTTCATATCCAAATACTGGTTTGGTTCACTTCCCTCTTCCCTCTCCTTTCTTCTCTCCCAACTGCCCCCTGCTTCCTGCTCCCTCCGTTCCAAGGATCATCGCATTTCTGCCACTCCTTACCCCCACTCCTCTGCTGGGCAATCTGCCTTCTCTTATCAACCTCCCTCACGCTGGAACAAACTACCCTCCTCCCTCCATTACTCCCCATCCCTGTTTCTCCCTCAGGTGCCAGTTGAAACTTCCAACACCTTCTCACCTATTCTTGTTACCCTTCCTCCCGATACCGCCATGGCTGAACTTTAATCCATGCGGGTTATCAACCAGCTGAATCCCTGCTCCCGCCATGGTCAAACTTCCTTTCCTCTACAGCTCTCCTCCTAATCGAGGTTGGGCAATCAACTTGTCTTCTGGTCAACTATCTATGGCCATTATTGTTCTTGCCCACTATGTATTGTTGCCATTTTATTTATTCACTGCTATGCATTCTTGGCACTTTATTACAGGTACATACAATTAATAATTATTCTAATTTTGTATTACACTGTACCTTATGTTTGTTCAGATGTTTTGATACTTCGTACTGTCTGCTGTTTGTTCCACCTTCCCCGGGTCTCAACTGGAAACAAGCTTTGGCTCAGTGTGCCTCTCCCAGTTACCAATTTTCAAATAAACAAACAAATAAATAAAGCCAGCCTGCATGTCTCAGGGTAAAATTTGGGAAGGGGCCTGCTGCCCAAGAAAGCATGCCTCTGTCACCCACAGTCCCTGGTGTTACAGGGTGCCCATGTCATTTGGGTTCCAGACCCTAGCTAGACCAAGTTCTGAAACTTTGACAATGTCTTATAATTTCTTTATTTCATTGTGCCCTGTAGAAACAGAATACAAGAGTATTTCTGGCCTAGACTGAAACGTCCAAGTAACCTAAGGTGGTCACTTTGGCCCAAACATGTAGTTTTGAATAAAAAATTATTCCTATATTAAAGTGCTAAAGCTTGTGCATGGCCTGCCTCAAGGATAGCTTCCCATGTTTGCATTAGCCTATGTTTCGAATTGTCTACCTCCATCAAAGATCGGGGTTTCGCTTCATACTCCTCTTCTTCAGGCTTTGTAACCTCTGGTACCCGCACGGACACATCTTTGTCATCGTCCTGGAACACAAAATGAAAAAGTAAGCACATGTATTACACATCGCCTCAAAACACAGAATGAATGTTAACCTATGTACGGTGCCCCTCACGTAATTATATTAAATACTGAGAAATTAATTTTAAAATGTAACTACTTTAGTACAAAGATTTTTATCTGATCACTGCATAACACTTCACAACAAAGGATTTTTAAGCCATTTAGGAGCTACAGGATGCATATTTCCCATACATTGCAATTTTTACCTCACCCTGATGGTTGTACAGGCTTTATGGGCTATAAAGTGATTCTATTTTTGGTTGTAAATGGTAGACATCTACAAATAAAACAATGTTCTATTAATGACCCACCTTCCCAAACACACATTTATTGAGGGAGAAAAAAATCTATTTTTTAAATAAAAAAAAAATTGTAATAGCCATGTTAGCCCAATCAATGATGCAGAAAAATAAAAGTAGGCTGCAGCTGATACAGTACTTTTTACTGGCTTAAAATTGTTTTTGAGACCGACATTCACGAGTTATACGCTACATCCGGTCACTGGAAGCTAAGATGGATTAGATGCCAGATACACAAGTTGGACTTTGATTAGAATTAGACATTGTATAATCTGTTTAAACATCAAAGCACTTCAGAGTCAATTCAGATTTTTTTAAAAACAGGCAGAAAGTTTGCAGATGATCCCAATGTCATTAAGGAAGTGGGTGCGTCTGCTGTAAGAAACAGTTATCAAGATTAAAGTAAGAGTTCTCATGTCTGGGGCTACTGATGAGGTGGTATGAGGATGAATGGGAAAGAAGAAAAACAAGCATTTGTCAATGCCGAATGTTTGCTTGCTGGCATTGGCATTGGTGGTGTGGAAGTTACAGAGCTGCATAATAGGAATGGCAGTGAAGTACTGAACTGAAGCCAACCCCACCACCACCCTGCAGAGACTGACAGGCATTGGGGTGTGCCTTTGGGTCGTCAGGCATAACGGCCACACCATTTCACCACACCCTACACTGCAGACTCTGACAAGTGTCACGGTGTGCCTTGGGGTCTTTGGCCCTTATGCGCACCCCATTCCATCAGGAAATACGGTGAGATGGGTGCAGTATAGGAGAATGGGGTGAACTTTGGGGCCGAAGAGTCCAAGGCATACCTCGATGCCTCTTACTGGCTGCAGGGTCTGGAATGGTATGAGCATTACAGGCAAGAATCCCAAGTCACACCCCTGATGCCTGTCATTCTCTACAGGGTTGGGCTTTATGGTTGGAAACCCTAACATCTCAGGCATTCGTTGGTATTCTCACTCCAAATTTTCAACATGGTTTTTTTGTGACCCCCACCTCATGAACAGTGGCAATATCAGTTTGTTAGCCGAAAGTTGCTTATGCACAGCGACTACGGCATTCAGCACCACAAGTGCAAAAACACATTCCGAACAGGATGTGAAAAATGACAGCTGTACTGTTCATGGGGAGGTGTAAAAAGTGGCAATGATGCAAATCTGCAGTAAAAATATTAAAAAAAACTGGTGAAGCCATGAGCGTGCATAGAAACTGTGCAACATACACCCGTAATGGAATTAGTTTGGGGATTTTTTACAGCAAATTGTCAACACAGGCATTTTGGGACCTCCGATCATGAACAGTGTCACTGTGATTTTCTTTATCTGTCCCGAACAATGATTTCCCACAGCGACCACGCATCTCTGCGCTGAAAGTGTGAAAACACATTTTGGCCATGTTGTGAAAAATGACAGCTGTACTGTTCATAAGGAAGTGTGGAAAAATGCCACTGGTGAAAATCTGGACTGAAAATATTACAAAGTCATGAACTCACGAGGGTGCGTGGAAACTGCGCAATGCTCACTCATAACAGTCATTTTATGGACTTTTGTCACCAAATTTTCAACATAGCCATTTTAAGACCTCTGCTCATGAACAGTGTCACTGTGATTTTCTTAATGTGTCCCATACATTGATTTCGCACACCGACTGCACCATTGTGCACTACATGTGCGGAAACACATTTTGGGCGACGTGAAAAATGGCAGCTGTACTGTTCATAAGGAAGTGTAATAAAATGGCAATGTTGAAAATCTGGAGTGAAAATATTGAAAATTCGCAAACTTTCGAGCGTGCGTAGGAACTGCGCAATGCACGCTCGTAAAACGGTCATTTTTAGGCATTTTTACACCAAATTTTCAACATGGCCATTTTAAGACCTCTGCTCATGAACAGTGTCACTGTGATTTTCTTAATGTGTCCCATACATTGATTTCGCACACCAACTGCGCAATTGTGCGCTACATGGGCGGAAACACGTTTTGGGGAGATGTGAAAAATGACAGCTGTACTGCTCATAAGGAGGTGTGGTAAAATGGCAATGTTGAAAATCTGGAGTGAAAATATTGAAAATTCGCAAACTTATGGAGCGTATGTAGGAACTGCGCAACGACACCAGTAAAACAGTCATTTTAGAATTTTTCCACCAAATTTTCAACATAGGCTTTTTGAGAGCCCACCTTGGAACAGTGGCAGTGTTGTTTCATTAAACGTCCCAAAGGTGATTTCAAGCAGTGACTGCTAAATCACCCTTCGGCCTGATTAACGCCATGACAGTGAGAGCATTCATGAGAAGGGTCCCAAAACCCATGTTGAAAATTTGGTGCCAAAATTCCAAAAATGCCTGAGATATGCAGCAAAGTTGAAAAAACCCTACCTATCCTATTATACAGCTTACTGGCATTTCCTCAGTTTACGGTCAGCTTTGAAGAGTGCAGAAGTGTTCCCGGTCCACCGAAGATCGTCGCGCCATAGTCCGGAGGTAAGTATGGGGTGAGGGGGTGTGTGGGGAGACAAGGTGCACAGTGGGTAGGCGTGGGTGGGGGCAGAGACAGCGAGGGACCGTTTTTGTGTTTCAGGGTTTTTCTTTTTTTTTAAAAAGGACGCACGCGACATTTGCCATGCTGGGGTGGGCTCCCAGAGTGTCACAAGGACGGGTTGTTTGGGGGCGTGGAGCTGATGGGGACTGGGCACCCCGTCGGCGATAGCATCTGTTGCCACGCTGGGAGGGCTCCCAGCGTGGCACCCTATACTCTCTGGGAGTGGGAACAGTGGAGCCGGCGGGGTGGGCACCCCGTCAGCTATACGATGTGGCCACGCTGGGGTAGGCCCAGCGTGGCATGTGGAACTCTGTTTGGGGGCGCAGCACAGCTGACAGGGACGGCCATACAGTGTGTGCATGGGGGGGTGAGCCCAGCATGCATGCATATGTGTGTGTGTGTGTGTGTGTGTGTGTGTGTGGAGGCAGCCATGAGCAGGCGATATCTTATCGCTGCTCAATGAAGCATAGCTCCCCCTTTCAACTGTACTCCACTGCATTTTCGACTGCTGTCACAGACAGCTCCAGCAGCCACTGGAGAACTACGGCCGCGCCTGCAAACACAGTCACTGAATTGGAAGAGGGCTGCCACACCTTCAAAAACTCGGATGATGGCACTATGTTTCTTGCACATGCGTGCAAGCGAACATAAAAATGATTCACCGTAGTAATGTTGGTTCTTCTCAGGGATCCCTCACTATGATTTACACAATCAACATCTTCCCGGCAGACAGTGACGCCTTGGAAATAGAACCTTATGCTAATAATGGAACTTAGAATCAAGGTTCAAACTCTGTACTGTGGTCATGCTCCACTCTGGCCCCTAACATCAGATTTGTTTTCCTAGCTAGAGGGAGCTGTGACTACTAAAACAAGATAAATGGCTGCTAAAATGTTCAAAATATTTTGGTAATCTGTTTATCCCCCCTGCACCAACCAGCCCCCATGCTCCAGTCTCCCCAGCATCTTTCAGAACTTACCTTGTCCGGCGTGTTCCCCCAGGGCTTACCCCCCCCCCGCACAGCGGGTTCCCCCAAATCCCACCAGAGACAGGATCTGGTTGGCAAGGACATGCCTGAATAGCTGAGTGCAGGGCCTGTAGGAGACTGATGTCATCCTACCAACTGGTGCTGTTTCTCCATTTTCTTCCCCACGGGAGGTGCGAATGTGCAATGCAGTCACGATGCACGCCGCATGTTCCCATGCAATGTGTGTCAACAGCCACCACACCTCATGTGCATCTTGACAGCCTGGCATGCCAAACTCCTGGTCTCCACCAGGTGTCAGGCATGTGCCGGAATCTGTGCCATCCCCCCGCCCCAAGGAGGACAGCAAGCTTGATCCTCCTCTCCCCGGCTGGCCCTCCAATTCCCAAGATCGCTTCCAAACTCAGGTCATCGGCATCACTAGTGGTAGTACTACCATTGTGCCAGTGGGCTAGCTTCTAAATTTTTTTTTCTTTAAAGAATTTGGGGAAAACACTAAACAAATTTAAGACAGACATCATGTGCAAAACATATTCAAAAACAGTGAAAAACATTTAACTGACCACATTTTACAACTGTCAAGGAAATGCAACAGTAATGCTCAAGCAACCAAAGAACCGATTCTTGTGTGAACCTATTTTGCAGTTATGTAACATGAGACAGGGTTAGGGAGTGTAAATCATAGTGAGGGATCCCTGAGAAGAAACAATACTACAGTGAGTAATTTTTTCTTCTAATCCCAGGATTCCCTCACTGATGCTTTAGACAAGCCGACTCTACAGCAGTACCTTGGGAGGCTGGGTCCAGAACCTACTCAAGAAAAAGGTTCTGCAAGACAGCAGTTCCAAAGCTGGCATCCCTTCTGGGCTAAATGTCCAGACAACAGTGGTTTGTAAAGGTGTGCACGGTCTTCCAGCTAGCTGTTTTGCAAATGTCTAGTAGTGGGATGCCCCTTGTGGATGCCACAGAAGCAGAGGCACCCCTTGTGGAATGTGCCCTTAGGCCTTGGGAGGGTGGGGGGCAATATTTCTAGCTTTTTCATAACAAAACTGTATGCAAGAGGCTATCCAGCGTGAGAGCATCCTCTTGGTTGCTAGTTTATCTTTGCTCACCTCATCATAGGTAAAAAAAGCTGAGGCCCATTTGTCTGGTCCAGGTAGGTGCCCGATACTTGCTTTAGATCTAGGCTGTGCAGTTTCTGCTCACCTGGGCTGAAGAACTCAAGGTAGAGCACAGGAAGTGCAACTGATTGGTTTATATGGAATTACAATACCACCTTAGGTAGGAACTTTCTATTGATTCTATGGACTATCCTGTCCATGTGGAAGATTGTGTAGTCTGGTTCTGTGCAGAGGGCTTGATGCTCGCTTACCCTCCTAGCAGATGTCATGGCAATCAGGAAAATGGTTTTCCATGTGACGTATTTTAAATCAGCAGTAGCAACAGACTCAAAAGGGGCCTCCATCAGGTGGGCAAGACAGATGTTCAGGTCCCCGGGGGGCTGGGTTCCTCACAACTGGGTATAGGTGACAGGCCTTTAAAAGAAAGCTTTCAAAAATAGGTTGCAAAACCAGTGACTTGCCCTTGCCTGCTGATGTGCAGGCCGACACTGCTGCTAGATGTACTTTTAGTGTTGATTATTACTTTTAGTGTTTGTTATCCCTCTGTACAGACAGTTGGTGAGACCCCATCTGGAGTACTGTGTGCAGTTCTGGAGACCCCATCTCCGCAAAGACATAGAGTGGCGGCTGTCCAGAGGAGGGCAACCAAAATGGTGCAGGGTCTGCACCAGAAGACATACGAAGAAAGACTAAAGGAGCTTAATATGTATACCCTTGAGGAAAGAAGGGAGAGAGGGGACATGATAGAAACTTTCAAGTACCTCAAGGGAATCAACAAAGTCCAAGAGGGTAGCATCTTTCAGAAAAAGAGATGTGCAAGAAAAAGTGGGCACAATTTGAAGATAGAGGGGGGACGGCTCAGAGGTAATGTGAGGAAGTATTTTTTGGTTGTGGATGCATGGAACAGCCTCCCTGAGGAGGTCATGGAGTCAAGAACAGTGGTGGAATTCAAGAATGTATGGGACAGACATAAGGCAGTCCTAGTGGGGGGTAGGAGGAAGTAAGCTGTTAGTTAACTAGGATCTGCAGCTTATCTGTTAGGTAGGAAAATGGGCAGACTAGGTGGGCCAAGCTGTCCTTATCTGCCGTCAAATTCTATGTTTCTATGATGGCCTCAGGCCTAAAGACTGCAAGTGTATTAGGTAGTCCAGGACTGTAGGCAAGTCTACCTGCACTGAGATTATCTTTCTGGGGATGCACCAGTATGAGACTCTTCCAGTATGCTTTCCTTGTTTGTATTTCCTGGCACCCTCAAGTCCTCCTTTGATAGACAGAACCCAGAATGCTCTAGATCTTTAAGAACCATGCCCTCATGCGTAATGTCCTGGGGTCTGGAAAGGTTATCCTGCCCTGAGATAGGGTAAGCAGGTAGTAACTCAGTGGCAGACTGATTGGATTCTTGCTGAACAGGGCCAGGAGCACTGAATACAGGCTAGCCTGGTCCAGTCTGAGGCTATTAGGATCATTGCTGCTGGCTCTTTCCTGAGCATTAGGAGCACTCTCCATATGAGTTGGAGTGATGGGAAGGCATACAGAAACTTCCAATCCATTTCAAGGCTAGGGTGTTCTCTGGGACTGTGCCCTCGGCTGGTGGCCCGCAACAAAACCTTGGGAGTTAACTGTTCTCCTAGAATACAAGGCAGGTCTATTTCTGGAGTGTTTCATCTTCTAAAAACCATGACCAGAACCTCCTGGTTCAGTGTCCATTCATGGTTTGCCTGGATGATTCTGGTTAGGGAGTCTGCCGGGAGACTTTCTTAACCTGGCAAGTATACTGCCAAGATCTCTGCATCTAGGGATTAAGTCAGGTCCATAGTTTTGACGATCTTATACCTTCCTGCTATATTTCACAAATAAAAAATGCAGCACATTGTTGTATTGTCTGTTCTGATCTGGGCAGACTGACCTTACTGCTGGGAGGAGAAGGGCTGCATTGCCAGAAACACTGCCCTGAGTTCCAGGAGACTAATGTGTTCCTGGGTCTCCTGCAGGCTCCACATGCCACTTACTGTGAGGTCCTCCAGGTGGGTGCCCCACCCTTGGAGTGAAGCATCTGTTGTGAGGATACTTGTTGGGGATTGCTAGAGGAAGGGAATGCCCTCTCTGAGGTTGCTTTCTCCCTTCCACCACTCTGGTGACTTTACTAATGCTTTTGTGACAAGCACGAGTTTGGAGAGGTAGTCCCATTTTGAGACCAGTGGTTTCTTAAAGAGCTGCTGACACCACTGGGAAAACTTTGAACAATGTAATACCAAGTCACAATGTAGCTTGTATTTTACATATCTTCTATAGAAATCCCGTCACAATTATATATTACTATGGAAATTTGCAAGGAAACATGATCTTTATCCCGTAGAGTTCATCTGCACATACAGCTGATTCCTCATTTGAAGTGGTAATCCTCTGACGAACGTTATAGTCTGTTGTCATGGTAGCAACTGTGATGCAACACGCAGAGTACTGCGACATCAGGCTGGGATTAGGCAACAGATGCTGAAGAATTTCCAAAGAACAAAGATCCTGTTTTTATTTATTTATTTATTGAAATGTTTCACCAGGAAGGCACACTGAGCGACAAGTCGCTCGTCTCCCGGTGCGACCGGAGGGGAAGGGGCACAAAAGGAATGAGAAATTAAATATTCAAGTTACACGATCAACATTAACATACGGTTGTAAGGCAGGTATTACAGTGTTACAACAGTGTTGCGCACAATAGGTAGAAAGAGTGGACAATAACAGGCGCCAGGTTAATAAGTAAACAAGTGCTTACGTGAAAGAAAAGGGGGAAGGAGAGGAAGGGGTTGGTTAGGTTGGGGAGGGGGAAGAGTCATGTTCCTGGAGACCCCTTTAGGATGCGAGGAACCCTGCAAGGGGACTGGGGGGACCAGAGAGAAGGGGATAAGGCAGTGTCCCAGAGAGACCCCTTCAGGATGTGGGGATCCCTGCAAGGGGGCTCTGGGACTAGACAAAAAGGGGGATAAGGCTGTAGGGATTTAAAGAGGGAGGAGACAGAAGGAGGAGGTGCGACTTAAATGCTAGGAGGGGGAATGGGACCTAACCCAAGAGAGGACCGTTCAGGATGCGGGGTACACCTGCAAGGGGGTTGGGAAAGGTCTGTAGATAGGGATTAAGAGAGCAACAGGAGAGGGAGGGAGGGAGTGAGAATTCGCACCTTTGGAGGGGATGGAACCTAATCAACAGTCCATCAGGATGCAACTGGACCCTGCTAGCAGTCATGGAAAGCCAAAATAGTGGCTAGATAGAATAGGGGAGATATGCTAAGGCTCAGCTGGACCTCTTCAGGATGCTGAGAACCCTGCAAGGGGACTGTGATGACCAGGGAGAAAGGAAGATGGAGAGGGGAAGGAGTGGAGACCAGACTAGGTGCAGTGGACACCCTCAGGATGCTGAGAACCCTGCTGGGGGACTCGAAGACTACGGAGAAAGGTAGATGGGGAGGGGAGGGAAGGAGGAGACATGCCTAGGCGCAATAGGCCCCTTCATGATGCTGAGAACCCTGCAAGGGGACTGCAAAGGCTAAGGGTGACAGGGAGATGGGGGGAAGATGAGCCGAGGCGGTGGGACCCATTCAGGATGCTAAGAACCCTGCAAAAGGACAAGTCGAAGAGAGATGGGAGGATGATGGGGAAGCGATTAGATGAGAGATACAAGCCCCTTCGGGGGGGTAGGACAGGGATCCATGGAGAGTATTCGGGGTCCCTTACATTCTGTGAGAGATCAAGGGATGCCAGGAAGGGGGAGCAATTTGGGGGAAGGGAAGGAGAGCTAGAAATTTGTGGGGTGGGAGTGTACAGTGTAAAATGAAGGCGACGGTAGAGGGGTAGGATTTGTCCAGGGATTAAAGGAGGAAATTAGGGAGGGACATGGCAGGAGCAGCTAGGTGCAAGGTAATTATTGAGGGCAGAGCTGATGGAGTAGGCAGAGGATGAGTGCCGGATTTGAGGGGTGAGGGAATTCTAAATTTTTGGGAGGCGGTGAGACTAACCAGATTGGCCAATTTAGGTGGATCTGCGGGGGACTACAAGGGTGCGGGAGTCGTATGATCTAAGGGAATGGGAGGATTGGGGGGGGTGTTATAAAGGAGGAGGTGAGGTAGGAAGGGAGCACACCCAACCAGTGCTTGGAGATGAATTTAGCACAGTGGGAGAGTCACCTATTTGTAAGAGAGGGGAAGGATAGGGGACGATAAAGATCGCAGTGGTGGGTGAGAGGGGGGCATCCAGGGCAAAGCGGCAGAAGGAATTGAAGAGGGTGTCCAGTCTGGCCACGGAAGACTTAAGGGCAGCACCATAGAATACGTCACAGTAGTCAAACATGGGCAGTATCATCTTCTGAACAAGTTCACGCCTAGCCATAGGAGGGATGCAACTATGGTTCCTGAACAGGGCACAAAGCTTGGGGCGCAGTTTTTTCTGGATGGTGTCAATATGCCTGGAGAAGTTTAGGTGTTGGTCCAACCAAACACCTAAGTACTTGAAGGAGGATGTGTCTTCAAGTAAAGTCCCATCAAGGGTGTGGAAAGTGGGTAGGGAGGAAAGGCTAGATAGTTACTGCCTTGTGCCAAAATGTTATGGAGACAGTCTTCTTTTCATTGAGGAAAGACGATGGTTAGCAAACCAGAGCTAAACTTTGTCGAAGTCTTGCTGTAAGCTGATTGTGACCTCAGTAGGACAGGAGCCAGATGCATACAGGACTATCATCGGCATATACATATGTACAGCGGAGGAGGGGGAGCAAACAGAGGGAAGGTCATTTAAGAAGATGGAGAATAGGAGGGGCCCTAATACAGAGCCCTGGAGGATGCCAGTGCTAATCGGGAGGGAAGGGGAAGTGGCGTCCAAGATCTTAACTGACTGAGTTCTGCCAATAAGGTAGACCTTGAACAAGTTTGTGGCAGATGGAGATAGGCCAGCTGCCGGGAGTGAGAGATGATGTCTAAGACCTTGGCCAGGTCGACAAAAATGGCAGAGGTAATTTGGTCACTGTCCATCCTGGTTAGGATGGAGTCTGTGAACCGTAGGAGAGAGGTGGTGGTTGACTGTTTTTTCCTGAAACCAGACTGGAAAGGGGTGAAAAAGAAGCTGTCAGACAGAAAAGAGGTGAGTTGGAAAAGGACAATGTGTTCCTGAAGTCTGGCAAGGGTAGGGACGAGAGAAATGGGGTAATAGTTGCCAGGGGACGAGGGATTACCTCCTTTGGGTTGAGGGAGGACCACTGCACATTTCCATCAAGAGGGGACCGAGGCAGTAGAGAATGAGAGATTTAGGATTATTGAGAGGGGGTAGGCAATGGCCAGAGAGGAGAGGAGTTTTGGGTCGAGGCCATCAGGGGAAGCACCTTTTGAGAGGCTGATGGTAAGGAGGGCACTATGGGAATTGTTTGCGGTTACAGTAGCGAAAGAGAAGGGGAGATGGGAGGGTGGTGGAGGGGCATACGGTGGAGGGTGGGGAGGGGATGGGTAGGAGGAGAGGATTCCAGTAGCTCAGTGGAGGAAGAGGTATAGTAGGAGCTAAATCACAGCTACGGGTTGGTGGGTTGGCCACTAGTGAGCTATTTACTTTAAGTGGGGGCGAGATGAGGGGTAAATAGGGCATCGACCATCTTCCAGAACTTTGAAGGAGAATTTATGTAGGTGATGATGGCAGATTTGAAATATTCGGACTTGGCTAATTTTGTAGCCCTGGTGCAAGTGTTTCAGAGCATGCAGTAGTTTGTGAGGTCACTAGGATGTTGTGTAGCTTTATGACACTTCCAGGCTCACTCTCTAGTCCTGAGGCAGGCCAGAAGTTCAGGGGTTAGCCAAGTTAAGTAGTTACCTCTGACTCTGGTTTGTTTGAGTGGGCAAAGGCATTCCAGTTTACAAGAAAGATTTCTTTGAAGTAGGCAAGGGCTTTATCAACCGAGGGGAGAGAGGTTGGTGGGGGACCAGTCAGAAGTGGCAAGGTTACTCAGGAGTGGTTCAAGGTCAAGAGACGTGAAAGAGCGTAGTTGTATGATTTTGTGTGGTGATTTAGTTCTGTGGACTTTCCTAACTATGAAGATTGGGTTATGGTCACTGAGAGCACTGGGAAGGATGCCAGAGGTGATGACGTGGTGGGGGTTGGAGGTAAGGGCCCAGTCAAGTAGGAAGTGTTGTTGCATCTTGTGGTTTGCGTGGGTGGGATCGGAGACCAGTTGGGAGAGGTTTATTGCTCCGATTTCATTTTTAGTTTTGGTAGTTTCAGGTGACAACCAATTTATACTGAAGTCGCCTAGGATGAATAATTCCCCAGAGCGAGCAAGGGAAGTGATGGAGGTTAGGAGGTCCTGTGCAACCGAAAGATGGACATTTGGTCGGCAGTATGAGTGGTCAGGGATAGTGCTCTTTAGCCAAGTTTCTGAGATGATTAGAATGTCTGGTTTTAGACTGCACACCATGGTTTGAATCTGGTCTATTTTTTGCAACAAGCTGTGGGTGTCTAGATGTAGGATCATTAAGCCCTCTGGGAGGGCTGACAGAACAGAGCGGGGGGAGGTAGTAGAGGAGGAAGCACCAGAGGAGCTAGGGGCAATAGAGCTTGGGTTGGGGTGGATATCTCCGGCAGAGAGCAAGAGGAGAGCGAGTATGAGAAAGTGGAGCTTAGGGGATTTTGAAGGGGCTGCCGAGGAGGTTGGGAGTTTTGAGGAGAAGGGAGTGGAAGAGTGAGGAAGAAGAAGGTGGAGAACCACAGTGAAAGTGGACAACGTTATCAAAGCTGCATGAGGAATAGTGGTAGAGTGAGACCATATTTCAAATGGGGGGGGGGGAGAGCATGGATGTGGGTAGGGATTGGAGATAACTGATGGGGGTGGGAGGTTATAGATGAGTAGTGAGCAAGTGGAGGTGGTAAAGAGAAGGATATGAGCAGAACAAGGGGAGAAAGAAGCGTGGGGATGCATTGTTCGTAAAGGCAGGGAAATTAGTGAACAACTGATTTAGGAACAGGAAGAAAAAGGGAGCGCGGGGGGGGGGCTGGTCAGATGGAGGGGGTAGCCGTAGTTTAGGAAGGTATCTATATGAACAACAGGCAGGGATTGCTTTAGATAAAGACTGTGTCCCTCTAGTGGCAGAACAGTATAACTTGCTAATGGGAAAATGGACACACACAAAAAAAAAAAAAAAACACCTCAAATAGCCAAAGTTAAACAAAAAGAAAAAATGTTTGGGGCTTGGAATCAGAACAGGGACTTAGCCATAAAAATAAACAGTAAAAGTAAGAGTGATTTGCTACAAGCAAACTGGCAATTCACTAAACATTTAGGTGGCTAGGTGCAAATTAATATAGTACGATACAAAGTGTAACCCACTTATTTATTTATTTATTGAATTTTGGTGACCGGGTAGGCCCACTGGGCCCCGGAGGTCCCTTTTTCAGGGGCGACTCGAGAATGAATGCATACAATTCTAGCAGAAAGGAAAAAATTACTCACCTGTAGTAATCTTGTTTCTTCCAACGGGATCCACTAATATTATTACTTCTTGCAGTGCTCCTTTAAGCCAGCACTGCCCCAGAGCCAAATGAAATGTCATGCTAATGATGGAATCTTTTGCTTGTGCATTCAATTCAAAAACTGCCCAGTGTAACTGCCTACATTCTAACCTCAGTTTTCTTAGAAGCCTGCAAAGAGGCCATACTAACATCTAATTAGAATAGAAAATAGAAAAAAAGGCCCCAACTGGGGCAACTAGTAGACATTAAATCACAGGAATAAAGAGAAAAGTTCCCCTTTTCTAAATGTCAGATTAACCGAAGGAAAAAAGACCTACTAAGCTATAAAGCATTACTAAGAAGTGCCAGCAGATGCATGCCACTCCAAGTATTTATACAATCAGTACTGGAGAGGTTTTTACTGATTCTGTCAGGGGAGGCAGGGTGGGAAAGTAATAATATTAGTGGATTCCGTTGGAAGAAACAAGATTACTACAGGTGAGTAATTTTTTTCTTCTAACCCCAGGAACCCACTAATATTATTACTTCTTGCAGACTATGCAGCAGTACCTTACAGAGGTGGGTAAAGGATCTACTTAGGAAAAAGACTCTGCAGGACTGCTGTGCCAAACCTGGCATCACTCCTGGACTGGATGTCCAGGCTATAATGCTTAGTAAAGGTGTGAACTGATCTCCAGGTAGCTGCTTTACAGATTTCCACCAATGGCACCTCTCGGGTAGCTGCAATAGTGGCAACTGTGCCCCTTGTAGAATGGGCCCTAAGACCAACAGAGGGCACCCTACCTGCTTTTGAGTAGCAAAACTGGATACACTGAACTATTCATCGAGAGATAGTTCTTTTTGAGGCAGGTGTCCCCTTACCTACCTCTCCATAGGTGAGGAAAAGCTGTTGTCTATCCTGTCTATGGTCCTTGGTATGAGTCATGTAGTAACTTAAAGCCCTTTTTACATCAAGGCTGTGGAGTCTAAGCTCCCCTGAGCTAGAGTGCTCAGTGAAGAAAACTGGCAAGGTGACAGACTGGTTCAAATGGAAGTCTGAAACCGCTTTGGGGAGGAACTTCCTATTAGTTCTCAACACTACCTTGTCCCTGTGGAAGGAAACATATTCCTTTTCCACACAGAGGTCTTGGAGCTCACGTATCCTCCTGGCAGAAGTGATTGCCACAGAGAAGACTACCTTCCAAGTAACAAACTTGAGATCTGCAGAGGCCATGGGCTCAAAGGGAGGAAGCATAAGCTGAGCAATGACAATGTTCAGGTCCTAAGCTGGCACTGGTTGCCTGTGAGGGGGAAACAGGGGAGACAGTCCCTTAAAGAACCTCCTTCAGATAGGATTTGATGCTAAGGAGGTGTCATTTCCAGCCTAAATGTATGCTGACACCGAAGCCAGGAGCACTTTCAGGGTTGAAAGCTGCAGACCTTGGGAATGCAGATAAGTCAAATAGTCCAGCAAGGCTGGTATGCCAGCTTGACCTGGGGCTACACCCTTATCGTTCCACCATATAGAGAACCTTTTCCATTTCGAGGCATAGGTTTTCTTAGAAGAAGGTTTCCTATACCCTCTGCGGACCTCCAGGACCCCTTCAGAGAGTTGCCAGCCTGTGTATTCTAAGTCCTCAAGAGCCATGCCTTGAGTCTGAGAGACCTGAGATTGGAGTACATGACCTTCCCTTGGAAGGATGTCAGTAGGCTGCAACTTTGTGGGAGGTGAATTGGTTTGGCCACTGACATCGAAAGCAGGAGGGAGTACCAAGGCTGTCTGGCCCAGTCTGGGGCTACCAGTATCATTGAAGCTGGCTGTGATCTGAGCTTGATGAGCACCCTGAGTATCAGGGGAAAAGGAGGGAAGGCATAAAGATGCCTCCCTGTCCAATCCAGAATCATGGCATCCAGGGGAACTGTTCCCTTGGCAGGGGCCCTGCAACAATACACAGGCAGGTAGTGGTTTTGGTAGGATGCAGAAAGATCAATCTCTGGAGTGCCCCACCTCCTGAATAGGATGTTCACCACCTGCCTGTTCAGTGTCTATTCGTTATGGGCCTGGTTTATCCTGCCCAAGGCATCTGCCAGGGAGCTGTCCCTGCCAAGCAGATGGAGCGACTGTAGGGAGGCATTTAAAGAGTAAGCAAGGCTCCATATCTTCATTGCCTCGGTACAAAGTGGGGTAGAACATGTCCCTCCCCACTTGTTGATGCAGTACATTGTTGTGGTATTGTCTGTTCTGACATGTACCACCTTTCCCTGTATTAGATGTGAGAAAGCCTGAAGGGCCAGGTAAACAGCTCTTAGCTCTAGCAGGTTTATATGCTGGAGGGAATCTGCACTCTCCCAAGTGAGCACCCCACCCTAACAGGGAAGCATCTGTTGTGAGAACCAATGAAGGGGGCTCCTGCAAGAATGGAACCCCTTCTCTCAAGTTTTCCGGCTCCATCCACCACTGGAGTGCCTGTAATAAGACCCTTGTTACCGGTATGGGTTTTGATAGAGAGTCCCGCCTTTGGCACCAGTGTGCCCTGAGGTGGAACTGAACATCTCTCATCTGAAACCTGGCACCTATGACTATGCTTGTTGCTGAAGTCATGTGCCCTAACAGTTGTAGAAACTGTCTTGCTGGCTTTGGCTTGCCCATGACAAACGAGCTTGCCAAAAGCCGAATGCTTTCTGCCCTCTCCTGAGGGAAGAAAGCCCTTCCCAGTATAGTGTTTAGTTCTGCACCTATGAACTGTAGTACCTGTACAGGAATCAGGACTGACTTTTTGATGCTGAGAAGGAATCCCAGGGACTGCAACAGATCCTGGGTTACCTGAAGGTGCTCGGTCACCTGCTGGTGACACTTACCTACGATTAGCCAACTGTGCAGACAGGGAAAAACTGAAACACCTAGTCTTCTTAGGTGTGCCACCACTACTGCCATGCACTTAGTAAATACCCTTGGTGCAGAGGTGCGCCCAAAGGGAAGTGCCAAGAACGGACAGTGGCCTGAGGGAAGTCTGAATCTCAGATATTTTCTGTGCGACTCCCTTTTCGGAATATGGAAATATGCGTCCTTTAGGTCTAAGGAGGCTAGCCAGCCTCCTTTTTGCAGAGTTGGCAGAATCATGGCCAATATGACCATCTTGAACCTGGGTTTTACCAGGTACCTGTTCAGCAGTCTGAGGTCTAGTATAGGCCGTCACTCCCCATTCTTTTTTGTTGTTAGTAAATATCTTGAATAAAACCCCTGCCCTTTTTGGCGGGGGGGAGACAGGCTCTACTGCCCTTGCTAGAAGTAAGGCCTGAACCTCCTGTTTCAGCAGTTTTCCTTCTGTGAAAGGAACTGCTGTGAACTGCCTTGATCTTGGAGGAGGAAGGGATTTGAAGCAAATGGACAGACCCTGACTCACTATTTCCAGAACCCACCTGTCTGTGGTAATTTTCAACCATTCCTGAAAATAATGAGTTAGTCTGACCCCTACAGGAGATGGAGAGGCAGCCCGGAGGGAAAAGTCAGGGGATTTGTTTTGTTTGTTGCTGGGGTTGTGCAGATTGGGATCCTCTCCTGGAACCCCTTCCGACTCTGGCTCTATAAAAAACACCCTGCTGCAACTGGTACTGCTGTTGGGGCACAGACTGCACTTGCCCCTGCCTTCCCTTCCATAAGCTGAAGTGGAGGGAGAAGCTCTTTCCTTGGTAGAATTACTGTGGAAAGCAGCTTTATACTCATCTACTTTCTTCATACATGCCTCAGCCTGGGCACCAAAGAGGGAGTGACCCTCGACTGGGAAGTCCATAGCCTTACTCTGGGTGTCTTGGGTGAGATTAGTAGCTCTAAGCCAGGCAAATCTTCTCAAGGCTATGGTACCTGCCATCCATTGAGCAATTATGTCATTCGTATCAGCTGACATTTCGAACTGGTACTTGGAAGCCTCCAAGCCCAGTTTTGCAGTGTCCACTAATTCCAAAACTGTTAGGGAGGTGTTAGCCTCTGCGTTATCCAAGATGGACTGCCAAACAGCCTTCTGGCAGAGGGCTGCGTAGGCTTGGTAGCTGGCTTGGCGAACTGCCAGGGAAGCCGAAAGGTACCCTTTTTTAGCCATGTTATCTATCCTTCTCGAGTCCTTCTCAGGGGGGTAAGAGGACAAGGGAATTTTTGCTTTTTCACAGGCAGCCTGCTGTACAATCCTCTGGTGGTCAGGGTGAGTGAATAAAAACTCAGCCTCTGACCTCTCAAGCTGGTATTTTTTAATCACACTTTTTATCAGTGGGTGTGACAGTGTTTGGAATCTTAAGAATTTCAAGAACATTTTTCTTGAAAAACTTATACAGAGGCAGCAGGAGCCTTCCAGTGGGTGTCAGCCCCATAAGCTCCATATATTGGGCTTCTTCCTCCTCCTCCTGGATCTCATCTGCAGTTTGTAGATCCAGGGTTTCCACCACCTTCTTGACAAAGGAAAAATGGGAGGAAAAGTCCTCTGTGGGTCTGGAAGGACAGCCAAAGTCCTGTTCTGGCGAGATCTCAGGTTCAGTACCCTCCTCTGCTTGATCATCATCCTCAAATTCCACTGTGTCAGTAGGTAAAGGAGGTAAAAAAATAGTTTTTTTTTTTTTTTTTTCCAACTGGAGTAGCCACTGGCTGCTTTGGGGGTAGTAAGCCCTGCAGCACTTGTAGTAAAGCCAGAGTCTGGGTTAGCTCAGCAGGCAAAGGAGCAGGTACAGGCACCTGAGGGGCCCCTTGAGGCGTTTCAGCTGGGGTCTCGGTGTGTTTTGTCTTCTTGAGTTTTCTGGCAGGCACCAGAGAGTCAGCCGGTTCACTGCTTCTCTTGCCAGAGCCCTCACCCGTCTCAGGGGTGGTTTTTGAGGGTCTGGAAGGAATAGCCAAGGACTTAAGAGGGGGTGGACTGGTTAGAGCCCATGGACCCCCTTCTAATTTTCTTTTAAGCCATTCCTTATGTTTTTCCACTGTTGTTTCAGGGAAAGACTTACATATCTCACAGTCAGCAGAAAAATGCTGTTGTCCAAGGCAGAGCAAACATAAATCATGTTTGTCTGCCTTTGCAAACACTTCAGAGCACTTCAAACAATTCTTAAACCCAGGAGGTCCTGTTTTCTTTTTAGGTTTATCTGACATTTTAAAAGAAAACAGGAACAGAGAACCGACAAAAATAAATGCAAGTTAACTATTTGCGGTCGGTTCAGTAACAGAGAAAAACCCAAATCTATCAGTTCCGATCGGATCCGGAACCGAGAAACAGCTCAGGGAACCGCAAAAAATTGGTTCAAAAGAGATACATTTTACAGAAAACACAGAAATATAATAGGAACCCTTAAAAAAAGGTTCCGATTTAGGAGAGAAAATAATTGATTGCCTCTCAGTTCACAGGAACCACGAGGAAATGGAAAAAATTACGCTAAATTTAAACTATGAGGTAAAAAGCTAAAATAACAATTACACTAGGCAGTTGATGAAAAATTAAACAAAAAAACTTAGGTTTTTTTGTTCAATGCGATTCAGGAATCATTCTTGATAGAGAGAAGATCTCCAGGGCATCTAGACTTTGCAGCGGAAAGAAGAAATCTGAGGTTAGAATGTAGGCGGTTATACTGGGCAGCTTTTGAACTGAATGCAGGAGTTAAAGATTCTATCATTAGCATGACATTCCATTTGGCTCCAGGGCAGTGCTGGCTTAAAGGAGCACTGCACGAAGTAATAATATTAGTGGATTCCTGGAGTTAGAATAATGCAATGTTCAAGTTCTGAAAAGCAGCCAAGGGCTAAATAATTAGAGTTCTGCCCACAGTACAGCACAGCAGTCCCAGTTAAGTAGCTTAATTAGCCTTGGGAGCTGCTTTTCACGTACATGATCTCAGTAATAAATAATGGGAAGGAGAAATACAGAACTAATGGGAAATATATGCTGGGCCATGTCCAAGTATTAGATTTTTTACAGTTCTTCTGGAGACGTCAGCAACTCTTTAAGTGGTACTGGATGTCCCTTATCTGAAACTTGATCCATGGCTGTGGATGCAGTCACGTGGCCCAGGAGCTGCAGAAAGTCCCCTGCAGCCTTTGGCTGGCCCACTGTGAAGGATTTTACTGTGGCAATCACAGTTGCTACCCTTCCCTGAGTGAGGAAGGCTTCTCCTGCAGGGTGTGCAGTTCTGAGCATATGAAGTCCAGCACCTGAGCAGGTTCCGTTTGTAACTTATGCAGATTTATCAAGAGCCTCAGTTTCTACAGGGTGCTTTTTATCTTCTGAATAGAGCACCTTGCCTCTTGTTGTTTTCCTGAGAATAGCCAGTCGTCCATGTAGGGGAAAAACCACCACACCCAGCCTTCTCAGATGTGCTGCTGCCACGGCTAAGCACTTAGCGAAGACTCTTGATCCTGAAGTGAGGCAGAAAGGAAGGGCCACATACAGGATAGTGTATGGTAGCCCATACACAACAACTCCATTCTTACACCGAGTGGTTACTATGACGTCAAGGACCTTGACAGTGAAGCTTGAGAGGTCCCTTTAACGTCATGGTAACCACAAGCTGTAAGAACAGAGTAGTTGTGTTATGGGGGCTACCATACACTTTCTATATAGTGTACGGTGAAACCAGCAAAAAATCTTTTTGTGCTCCATGAAACTATATTTTCTTTCAGCAGGCCCACTTCTCCACCAACCGCCCACCGATGTCACTACTGTAGCAGAACGACATTTTATGGTGTATGGTTTCCATATACAACATTGTTCTACCATATACTATAGACTGGTACTGGCAGTTTCCTAGCCTAAACCTGAGATATTTTCTGTGGGGTAGGTCTGACTGAAATGTGAAAATAGGCACCTTTCAGACCCAGTGACCCCAGCTAACGCCCTAACTGTAAGGATGGTATTACTGTGCCCAGTGTGACCATCTTGACCCTTTTTTTTTTTTTTTTTTATGTGCTTGTTCCAATATCTGAGATCTAAAATGGGTCGCCACTCCTCATTTTTCTTTTTTTTTTGTAATTCGTATTTTATTGAATTTTCAAGCATACAATCAAATACAACTATAAATAGAAAAAAAGAACAGTAATAGGCAAAACAATTCATGGAATAGCATGAAAAAAAATTATTAGGTTTCTCATATTATACTACAATATTCTGAACAAACTGAAGAAGGTAAGTGAAAATTTATAAGCAACACTATTTGCTTTAAGAAATGTTGTTACTACTGTAATAAATACATGAAACTATTAAGGCAATAAATATATATGTTATTAAAATAAACTAGAATTTAGATAAGGTTCCCAAATATTATAAAATGTGTCTAATCTTGTCATGTTGACTAAAGAAACTCTTTCATAGGTAGCTCCAAGTGAGATTCTGTAACCATTCTTTCATTGTTGAGGGTCGTATGTTCCTCCAATGCCTAAACACCACATTTTTAGCAGTAATGAAAGCTGCATGCAGCCATATTTTCGGAGTCTCTGCACATTTTGACAATTCAGAATCAATACCTAAAATCACAAATTTTACCGAGTATACAATCTGTACTTTAATAACCTTTTCACAAACTAAGATGATGTCTTTCCAAAAGGATGTTAAGGCCTAGCAGGACTATAACACGTGGGAGAGAGTTCCTTTACAGGCATAACATCTTCAGCATACACCACCCGTAGACAAACCCAGTCTAACTAATTTACACGGAGTATAATGCCCTAGGTCGTGCCTGAAAATAGGCAGAATTTGTCTAGTACACTTACCTGGTCAACAAAAACTAAATAAATAAATCAGATCTATGTATGATTTTGTATTGTACCAGTCTACATTTGGCTTCTCTGTAGGCCTTTAAGGTCAAATTCCACATTTAGCTCCATTCTTGGGGAGAAATGATTTTTAACTCATTCTGCCATTTAGATTTCAAGCAATCTACGGGGTTAGTCTTGGATTCTAGCAACATACTGTACATGCATTTATGACCATTACTTGTCGTACAAATTTTATCCAGTATATGTATAGAGGAGAAGCTTACAACCTTATTTATGTGGATTCTGAGAATGTCCCTAAACTGAAGATATCTGTGAAATTCTGACCTAGGTAATTGAAATTTTTGAGGTAGTTGAGAAAATGACATCAGAGAAGCTGAAGCAGGATCAATAACATCATCCAGGAAGTAAATGCCCTTGGATTTCCATAAGGGCCAATCTAAACATCTGCCATCACTTTGGATAAGTCTGTTGCCCCATAATGGAAAGTGAGGAGAAAAACGCAGGTTACTCACCTGTAACAGTAGTTCTAGGAGTGGTATATGGTGTACATCCGCACGTTCCGGCAGTGTCCTTTTCCTTTAAGAGTTGAAAGAAAGTCTTCAAGCTGGCTCCTCCCACCCACCCGGGTGGTATATCCCTCGGCGCCACCCCATGATACCAGAGGTTGTGCGCTTGAGCCTGGGGAGGTTGGGTGGGTCCATGTGAATGTACACCATATACCACTCCTAGAAAGTGCAGTTATGTAAAGTCTTACCGTAACAGTACAGCTTCAAGAAATGTCTCTTGCAGTAGGTGATTACTTCTGGGACTTTCCAGCTGAGGGCGCTGTTGCACGGCAGCTCTTCTAGCAGTTTTCACCAGGCACTGCACACACATGACATCATGTCCTGCTTCCTATATAAGTGTGGGCGGTCCCTGGTATCCTCAGTTCCCCCTGCCGGATTCAGCTCGCAAAAGTGAGGACCGAGGGGAAGCCGAGGTACCAAGAAGTCCCAACCCTAAGTCAATGGATCAGAATTTGCTCTGTTAGAGAAGGAGTGGGACTGAGGGCGGGATTGCACCTACTGCAAGAGACAGTCCTTGAAGATCTACTGTTATGATAAGACTTTACATAACTACACTATCTTCCACGGAATGGTCTCCTGCAGTAGGTAATTACTTCTAGGAGAATCCCCAGCAGTTATGTCCATATGGGAGGACGATGATGATAGGAGACCTTGTAGGACTGCACGTCCGAAGGCTGTCCTACGTCGTAAGGCAATATCAAGATTGTAATACCTTGTGAAGATATGGCTTGTGAACCAGGTAGCCGCATTGCAGATATCTGAAATGGAGGCTTCCTTAAAGCAAGCCACAGTAGTGGCCATAGCTCTGGTGGAATGGGCTTGGACAGGTCCAAGTAAAGTCTTCTTGTACTTTTTGTAACAAAAAGTAATACAATTTGCCAACCATGAAGACAGGTTTCATTTAGCAACAGGAAATCCTTCACTGCCAGGGGCAAAGGTGACGAACAATTGACAGATTTTCCTAATCGGCTGGGTACGAATAGTGTAATACTGTAGAATACGATGGACATCTAAGGTATGTAATAGATGTTCACCTGGATTGGAGTAGTCAGGGTAGTAAACCAGAAGCTCCAAGGCTGCTTTAAAGTATGTTCAGAGACTACTTTAGGAAGGAAGGATGGGTTAGTACGAAGGACCACCCTGTCCTTGTGGAAAATCAAGTAAGGTCCCCTACACATGAGGGCATGGAGCTTGGAAATACGATAAGCTGAAGTAATAGCCACTACAAACAATGTTTTCCATAAAAGGAAACAGAGATCACAAGTGGCAGCTAGCTCGAAAGGTTCAAGGGTCAGTTTTTCAATCATGAAATTGAGATCCCATGGAGCAGTGGGTCTTCTAATAGGAGGTTTAATATGCATCATTCCTTTCAAAAACATCTTGGCTAAATGAGGTTGGTTCCAGAGTTTGCCATCGAAAGGTTCATAGAATGCAGATATGGAAGCCAGGTGGACTTTGATGGAGGAGTAACTTTAGCCTGACTTTGATAGTGAGGCCAGGTAATCTAAAACCTTTGTCAGTGGACAAGAGTAAGGGTCCAGGGAGCGAGAGGCAGACCATATGGAAAAGCATTTCCATTTGGAATTATAGGTTTCTCTGGTCGCTGGTTTACGAGAAGCCAGGAAAATGTTGGCAACAGGAGAGGACACCTGGAGTCTATTTATGAATGCGTCCTCAGGAGCCAAGCGTGAAGATGAAGGGTCTTCAGAATGGGGTGCAGGAGGGATCCATGACACTGAGTCAGGAGGTCCGATCTGACTGGCAACTGAATGGGTTCCCTTACTGACAGTTGGAGCAGAGGGTACCACGGTTGACGCGGTCACATTGGTGCTATGAGAAGCATGGTGGCTGGTTCCATTTGAAGTTTCAATAGAGACTGTTGCAAGAGAGGGACGGGGGGAAGGCATATAAGTACAGTCCTGTCCAAGGTCGGGACAGGGGATCTATAGATTGTCCATTGTTGTTCGGGATAATGGAGAAGTAATTGGGGAGCCAGTGATTGACAGAGGAGGCAAACAGATCCAGCTGTGGAGTTCCCCCATAGGTCGAAGATTTCTTGGAGTACTTCTCTGTGAAGTGTCTATTCATGAGCGGATGACTGGTGACTTAGCTGGTCTGCTAACTGATTGCACCACCCCGGTAGGGGGACGGCCGTTAGTGTTAGGTCTTGTCCGATGGCTTCCTGCCAGACTGCAAGGGTCTTCATGCAGAGGGTGCGTGATTTTGTGCCCCCTTGCTTGTTGAGGTAAAACACCACTGCAGTGTTGTCGGATTAAATCAGCAACGGTCCTGGCTTGAGACAGGGCTGGAATGCCTGAAGCAAGAGATGGACTGCCTTCATCTCGAGAAGACTGATATGAGAGTGATGGGAGAAGGCAGTCCACTGGCCTTGGGTCTGATAAGGACCCAAAGTGTGTGCCCCATCCATCCAGGGAAGCATCCGTGGTTAACGTCTGCATGGGAGGGAGGGAGCGGAAAGGTATTCCTTGACACAAATTGGTTTAACTGTCCACCACTTCAGGGATAACTTCAGAGAAGGAGTGACCCCGATTTTGTCGTTAAGCTGTCCAGTTCTTTGAGACCACTGATTCTGGAGGGTCTACTAGACAGGTCTCATGTGAAGGCAGGCAAATGCCACCGTCGGGATGGCTGCAGACATGTGACCCAGATGTCTCAGCATTTGTCTGGCTGTGACTATTTTCTGGGTCTGTATTCAAATCTTTATTTATTTATTATTTATTTATTCAGGCGAACATCATTGAGCGTAGCTCATTTACAAGATGGACCTGAGTGGTCATACAAAGCAAGGTTACAAAATATACACAAGAACATGGGACTGGATAAACACAGATACAATCATTTGTGATACAGATAGATATACAAATATACAAATATACAAATATTTACATATATACAAGGCAAGGTGACAAAGTACCTAAAACCTCCTACAGGAGAGAAACAAACAGTTCAATCGGGAATGGCTTGGGTAATGAGAGTTGATTGTGCATATCTGAAGAATTTTAGGGTGGAAAGGGCTAGATGATGAACAGAAAAGAAAAGGGTGACTTTTGTTAAAAGGGGAGATGGCGGCGGGAGGGGGTTGAGGTAGGAGAGGGGGTATGGGAGGACTAGGCCTTGTGGAAGCAGTTGCATGAATTGGGGAATAGACTGGTGTACAGCTTTTGAAGGAGGTTAAGGAATCAGGGTATCCATTTTCAAAGTCTTTTGAAGGAATTCCAGATAAGTGCCAGAGAATGGCTGATTGCAGCTCTTCCATATCTGGTGAAGGTGATGGGCCTTCAGCATGATAAGTTTATTGATCCTTAGGGTATAGGGCCTGGATGTGATCCGGTTGAAACAGTCTGAGATGTAGGAAGGGAGTTTGTTTGTCAGAGCTTTGTAGATCCAGATAGCAGCATGTTTATCTCTTCTTTGTTGCAATGATGTCCAACTGACTGCATTATAGAGAGAGCAATGATGGGTGCTGGAGGGAAGATCTGTGATGAATCTAATTGCTCTATGATACAAAGTGTCTAGTTTGTTTAAGTGGGAGAGGGAGCAATGGCCATAGAGGAAGTCAGCGTAATCAATGAGGGACAGGAATGATGCTAGGATTAATCTTTGTTTGGAATCCCTGGACAGGTAGTGTTTGATCCTGTAGAATAGACCAAGTCTTTGCCTTAACTTTTCAGGAGCTCCTCAATGTGGGTAGTATAGTCGAGTTTATTGTCTATCCATACTCCAAGATATTTGAAATTGTCTACATATTCCAGATTTTCACCTAGGATGGTAGAGAGTTGTGGGGGTGAATGATGGGACAGTGGAAGAGCAATTCTTGGTGGCAAGAACATAGCTTTGGTTTCTTGGCATTTAATAGTAATTTCTTTCTAATAGATTGTGCTGAAGGAGGGAGAATTCAGATTGTAGAAGCTCACAGGCTTTTGATGGTGAGGGATTGCTGACATAAAGTACAGTGTCATCTGCAAAAGGTGAATATTAGACTGTGAGAGATTGGAGTCAATATTGTTGACATAAATGGCAAAGAGGATGGGACCCAGAATGGAGCTCATGTACACCTCTTAGAAGTGGTTTAGAGGTAGATAGGTCACCTTCATTTTTACCAACTGCAATCTTCCGGATAGATAGCATCTGAACCATTTGAGGGAAAGTGGGTCAGGCCAATAGAATTCAGGGAGGAGATTAGAAGATCATGATCCACAGTGTCAAAGGCCTTACTTAGATCCAGAAACACGGCACAGGTATTATTCTTTTGTCTAAGAAGTTTGCCAATCATTTATGACTTTGCTAATGCAGAGATGGTGCTATGCTTTGATCTAAACCCAGATTGAGCTGGATTAAGGAGATTGTTGGTGTCAAGGTAGGCAGTTAACTGAGAGTTTACTAGCTTCTCAAGCATCTTTGATAGTACTGGTAAGATGGAAATGGGCCTATAATTGTTGAGGTCCATGGGATCACCTCCCTTAAGTAGTGGAAATACTTGGGCTGTCTTCCATAATGAGGGGATAGAGCCAGTGGCAAGAGACAGATTGAAGAGGTGGGTGAGGGGGGCTATGACATGCAGTGCTACTTTTAGAAAGTAAGGATCCAGGGAGTCTGCTCCTGCACTTTTAGTTGTGTCTAGCTGTAATAGAAGATCTTCTACTTCTTTAAGAGTATTGGTTTGAATGAGAATGTAGAAGCAACTTTTGAGCCTCAGCAGATTGTAAATTTAATGATGATCTTAATAGGTTTGCAGGTGAGGAGTCAAAGGCCAGGCCAGCTGTAGTGAAATGATCGTTAAAGGAATTCAGGATATTTTGCTTGTCAGTGATTTCAATATTATTTCGTGAATTTTAGGTGGTAGGACAGGGGTAGAAGATTGCCCTAGAATCCCTTTAAAGTCCCAGAACTTAGAAGGATTATGATAGGAGGCTTCCAATTCAGCTGTGTAGAAGGCAGCCTTGGCATTTCTTATTTGTTTTGTGCAGGAGTTTTGGCTTTTCTGAATTGAAGCCAGTCATTTGATCCTTTGTTTTTCTTGCCCTTTTCCAGAGTTTATCTCTGGCAAGCAGTATGGATTTAAGGTCGGCAGAGAACCAGCGACAGGATTTGAGTTTGGTTCTGACCTTGGGTGAGGGGTGCATGTACGTTGAGGGCACTTATGATTATATCATTTAAGGTTTGAAGAGCTGGCTCTATTGAAGCTGTGAGATAGAATTCTTGCCAACGTGTGGTGTAGCACAGATCATGGAGATATCCTGAAATATTAAAGTTCTTTTTCGATCTTCGTGTGAGGAATTTTGCAGGATTGGGTGGCTTGATTGTTGATCGAATGGCAGCTATGGGACAGTGATCACTTATGTCACTGAATAGTACTCCAGCGTGGGGATAATGATGAGGCTTATTTACCAGCATAACATCCAGGAGTGTGTTGTTGAGGTTATTCTTTGGGTTAATCCTTGTTGGTTCTTTGATTAATTGAGTGAATCCATGAGTATCACAGAAGGTTACTAGGGGTGCAGATGCATTTGTTAGCCAATTTAAGTTCAAGTCTCCTAAGATGATGGTATCCTCAGGGCCTAGATTAAGTATAGATCCTAGATGGGATAAGAGTTTGAGGCCTGCAGAGAGGGGGGCCTGTAGCAACCAATCAGTTGGAAGGATGAAGTGTTGGGAAGAGATATTTTAATTGACAAACATTCAAATTCCTTTGGTTGTGATGTAGAACTTAGGCAGGATGCAGAGATATTTGCTTTTACATAGATGGCTACCCCCCCGCCCCTGGATGGACGGTCAGATCTGAAGAGCTGGTAGTTGGAGAGGTGTATTTCACTGTCTTGTGTTGCTGATTTGAGCCATGTTTCAGAAATAAGTAGAAAATCAGGTAGGGTGTGTGCTACCCAGGCCTGTATAAATGAGAATTTTTTTTTAGTAGGCTGCAGGCGTTGAAGTGTAGAAAACTCAGGCCGCTTATGGAGGCAAGATCAGATGGAGAGATAGAGCTTTCAGTGGGGCCGAGTTAATTTCAACAGTGCCATACAAATAAGTAGAAAGAAGATTAGCTTGATGAGGGCACCAAGTGATAGGAGTAATGAGTAGTCAGGTGGTTTTTCTTCTTCCTTGGGATCCAGTGTAAAGTGGGCGCTGATCCTGCTGCATGGTTGTCAAAATTGTCATTGAGTACCAGTTTAATGGACAGACATAGGGAATAATTGTGGTACCAGAAGGGTAGCAGGGGAATGCGAAATCCGAACTGATTGTGAACCTTTTGTGGATTCCCAAGGATTGTTATTCAGAAGCGTGTAGTATATGTATGTAGAATTTAGGGGCATTCACTGGGGACAGTAGAGGGGACAGTGTTGAGTGATCGCCTAAACACCAAGGTATATGTTCCAACAGTTATCTCTTCTGGATCCAGGGAAGGCAGAGGTAAAGCAGTAGTAGAAGGCGAATAGCATGGTGGAGGGTAGGAGAGGTTAAAGAAACTAAGGTGATATGAAGAAATAAGCTCGAATTGGCTGGGTGAATAGCTATGGCGGGGATAAGAGGTTAGGCGGAAGGTATGTATAAAAAGAACACCCTGAAGGGGGTGTGGGGTGGCAAAAATTTTGCGGCTTTTCCGCACTTTTCTGGCTGTCCTCCCGCCTCCTGGTTCCCTTTTCGCTGCGCGGGTGGCCGCTCACCAGCCATGTGCTCGGAGCCCTTACGCTCCTGGGATCTCGAGGGCAGGGCCGGCTGGAAAGGAGGGACAGAGGAGAGGGCAGTCAGATATAGCACTTGCAGGCAGTGGCTTGCAAGAGGTGCTAGAGATTTAAATTTGCACAACAAAGACTGGGTGGGTGGGGGGTTAGCGCCTGAGCTCTCTCCAACACAAGCAATTTAGAAGGACTGTAATCACTAATTTAACAAGCAAGAAGACATTTCTAACATATACAATAAAAAGTAAAACAGCTTCTTTTTTAGAGGAATTAACGAGCAGTAAGAGAGCATTAATCCCGTCCAATTTAGGTGGTGCAAAATATAGCAGAAGTCAATGGGAAAAGGCGCACCAATCAGAGGATGGCAAAGTCGGTGGGCGCCTACGAATGGTTCTGCAGCTATCCATTACCTTTCTGGCTGTCTCCGGCCTCCTGGTTCCCTTTCGACTGCGCGGTGGCCGCCACTGGCTGATGCTCAAGCCCTTACGCTCCCTGGGATCCTCGAGGGCGGGCCGCTGGAAAGGAGGGGACAGGAGGAGAGGGCAGTCAGATATAGCACTAGCAGGCAGTGGCTTGCAAGAGGTGCTAAGAGATTTAAATTTGCACAACAAAGACTGGGTGGGTGGGGGGTTAGCGCCTGAGCCGCCTAGCCCAACACAAGCAATTTAGAAGGACTGTAATCACTAATTTAACAAGCAAGAAGACATTTCCTAACATATACAATAAAAAGTAAAAACAGCTTCTTTTTAGAGGAATTAACGTAGCAGTAAGAGAGCATTAATCCCGTCCAGTTTAGGTGGTGCAAAATATAAAATATAAAGTATTCGCGAAGCCAGAGATATAAGAGTGGCCTGACGAGAAGGCGGAAGGTAAGCTCTGGCTGTGACTATATCTAGAACAGCTCCGATGTATTGGAGAGACTGCGTCGGGTGTGGACTGGACTTTAGTCAGTTGACTGCTATCCCTAGATCGCTGAACATGCTCAGAGTAGCGGCTAGGGAGCCAAGCAGCGCTTCTCTGGTTCTGCTTTGATTAGCCAATGGTCTAGAAATGGGAAGGCGAAGTGCCCTTTTTTCCATAAGGCTGCTGCTACCACCACTAGGCACTTGGTGAACACTCTTGGGGCCGATAAGAGGCCAAAAGGGAGTGCTCAAAACTGGTAGTTTTGACCCAGAAGGTGGAAACACAGAAATTTGTAATGGGGATATGTAAGTAGGTGTCCTTCATACCGAGGGCACACAGCCAGTCTCCTTGTTCTAGAAAGGCATGATGGTGGATAGAGTTATCATGTGAAAATGTTTGTACTGAATATATCGATTCAGACATCTCGGGCCTAATATCGGTCTGAGATCTCCGGTTCGTTTGGGTACTAGATAAAAGTGGGAGTAAAATCCCATTTGATGTTCTGGAAGGGACACTTGTAAAACATCCTGTTTGGTCAGAAGTGCCTTCAATTCTTCTTGAAGGACAGGAACATGATCTGATGGGTAATGGATTGTCCAAGAGGGGGATGGGGTGGGGCAGAAAGAAATTCCAAAGTGTGGCCCTTCTGAATTATCTGAAGTACCCATTTGTCCTAAGTGATCATTCACCAGGCCTCCAAATGAAGGGCAAAATGACACCCCACCGCCTCCGAGGCCTGGTTGAGGAGGCGAGGGGAAAGCCCTGGTAGGTCACTGGGTAGTGAGTTGTCCGGCCACTCCTGAGGGATGGGCATGGGAACCACAGGTGGCAGAGACACTGCCCCTTGTGGGCTGGCACAACCTCAAAAGCCACCTCTATTAGAGACCTTATATTTTCTGCCTCTTTTGGAACAGGAAGAATATTGTGTATGGTAGTGTGGCTACGGAGTATGGTACATGTCGTGCACCGTATGAAGGATTCTGCCTGATGCCTGCAAGTCGTCTAACAATGTTTGAGTACCCGGCCCAAACAGTTTGGACTCAATAAAGGGTGCGTTAGCAACTTTATGTTGTATGTCAGGCTCAAAACCTGAAACGCGAAGCCAAGCATGGCAATGCAGACAGACTCCAGTAGCTGAGAGTTGGGCTGAGTTATCAATGACAACATATCCCGACTGGAGCAGGTGGCGGGATATAGAATTGCTAGTAGACACTGTGGCTAATAACTTGTCCTTCTCCTGGGAGGACATTTATTGACAAGTTTGATGGGCGAAGCACTAAGGGTACATTGGTATTTAACCATATGACCCATATAATTCAAGATTCGAATATTCATGGTGCCTGAAGCAAAAACCTTTTTCCCCAGGTAGTCAGTCCTTCGGGATTCTTTATCGGGTGGTAAGAAACTCATGTGCTTGGGTTTTTTGGTACGATTATGAGTGGGAGTAATGACCACAGAATCTGCTTTTGGGATAGTGGACAGGAAGGGATGATCCAGGGGAGCCCGATATAAGTGATCTGCTTTTCGGGGAACAGCTGTAATAGCTGATGGCTGATGCCAGGCAGCCAGCATGGCATTCTAGTAGGTTGGAATCAGTGGAGGCACCACTAAGGCCAGCTCCTCTGGCAATTCAAGATATTCTGCCATATCCTTACGTTGTTTGCCATGTTCTGTGGTACAGAACCCCATGACCTTTTGTATTTGGACCATCATCTTGCTAAAGGGTGGGTCATCTGAAGGAGAGGTGGCAGCCGGTATAGGCATGTTCTCATCCAGGGAAGAGATTTCCGAGTAGGGGGACTCCAGATTCGGGAAATCCAAGTCTTGGAAGTCTTCTTCGTCAATATCACTGGGGATATTCACCAGTAGCTCAGGTTTGTTTGACAAATAATCTTCCATATTAGGGGAAGGGGACTAGGGTGGCAGTATATCCCTATCATCGTGAAATCTTGTAGTCGGAGAACAGGGAGACCGGAAAGGATCCCTGAGCACTCCTGGGTCGGAGGGCTGGGTATACCTCATGTTATGCAAGACCTGCGTCACTATCTTGCTGATGTCCCATTCCTGGCAGGAGGGGGGTAAGAAGCATGGTTTGAGAAACAATGGGGGCAATAGAGGGGATGGGACAGGCGGAGTGAGCAGGTCTCACCCCTGGGAAGAACAAGCCCGGGTCCCGGTCTCTGTCCGCTTGCCCCCAGTAAGATGGCACCTGTAAGGGCGGAGGGGCATGCTGTAAGGTAAAAGCCATTGGTTTGCCCTGAGGAACACAGGACATCGTCAATGAGCCCGTGGAACGATTATCCTAGAATATGTCAGGCGTCCTCGATGGGAGAGGAGCCCCTGTCGATGGAGCCGTGTATTTGGCTGAATTTACACTAGACAGCGTTGTCGATGAGAGGGTATATGCCGTTGACGAAGCAGGCAGAGTCTGCACAGCATTTAAAGCACCAGAAAGCGCCATTGACGAGAGGGTGTGAGCCCCCGTCGATGAGAAGGCTGTAGGAAGATGCTCCATCGACGGAGGAGCCACAGAAAAGTACAGTTACGTAAGAACTTACCATAACAGTAGATCTTTGAAAGGAGCTCTTACAGCAGGCTATAACCATTAGGACTATTGCCGCAGGCCTTAGGACCCACCGGAAAAAACTTAGCTAGCAGTACCCAGCGGGGACCGCCCTTCCCCCGATGTCGGTCACGCTATACAAGAGGGCGGACCCCGGCTCCACCTCAGTTCCCCTGCCAAAGACCTGCAAAAGGATCCTAGCAAGTGAACCGGACGAAGCCCGCCCTAGACATGTTGAAAAATTCTCCTGGGGGATGGAGGGCGGGAAAGCAGCGCCTGCTGCAAGAGCTCCTCTCGAAGATCTACAGTTACGGTAAGTTCTTATGCAAATGTACTATCTTATTTCGAGGGGGAGCTCTTGCAGCAGGCTATAACCATTAGGATAGAATCCCAAGCAGTCCCACACCAAGGAGGTGACCAGCCCCGGGAGGTAGGATGGTAGAAAAAACTGTAGAGATGATAAAGCCTAAGGCTGGAGTCAGCATGCTAGGACAAAAATCCCTGAAGGACTGCCAGGCTGAAACCAGCTCAGCACCTGGAAGCAATGTCCAGACTGTAGTGCCTAAGAAGGTGTGCACTGAATTCCAAGTAGCAGCTGCACAGATGCCTCGAAGCAAGAAGTTTTTCAAAGATGCAAAGGAGGTAGAGACTCCTCTAGTGGAATGACCTCTATCCGTACCCGGTAGAGGTTTGTTGTATTTGTTGTAGCAGTACACTATATAGTGTACAAGCCACCAGGAAATAGTCTGCTTGGACACCGGTTTGCCCAGGTGTTGAGGCACAAAGGCCACAAACAATTTGCGGTGTGCCACTGTTCGCTTAGGGTAATACCTCAGCACCCTGTGGACATCCAATGTGTGTAGAAGAGACTCTCCCCTACTGGTAGGGGTAGGGTAACAGACTGGAAGGTCAACCGACTGGTTGAGGGTCAATTCTGAGACCACTTTTGGTAAGAACTTAGGATTTGTTCTAAGGGAAACTCTTTCCCGATGAAAAATAATATAAGGCTCCTTACACATCAGGGCCTGTAGCTTGGAAACTCTTCAAGCTGAAGTAACAACAACTAACCCCAAAACACAACAAAAGCCACCTTCCAGGTGCAAAGAGCCAGGACTTCGCTCGCCCAGAAGTCTTTCCACTACAGAGCACCGTCCTGGTATAACTCCCTCCCCACACACATTACTAACATCTCCAAAATCGCCCTACGCTAACACCTCACAGACACTCGGAGATGTAAATGCCCATTATAGGGCCTAACCGAGAGCGCCGTTTGTGACCCAATGTGCAAACACAGACCCTCCCCCCCAGGCAACCACCACCTACTACTCCTAGTCTCTTATAGTATTACGTATGTACTAGTTTACTTAGAATAGCTTCTTGTAGCCTGTACACTATGTACTGTAACCTGTGTGCTCCACTGCGTCACTGAAATTGCTTAGTTTTTGTATGTTCTTCTGTATCTAACCTATATTGTTCACTGAAATGCCTTGCTTTGTATACTCTTTTGTATCTCACCTGTATTGTTCTCCACTGTCTTACTCCACCAATATGTTGTCTACCCTCCCTGTGACGAGGTGCCTTTGTAAATGAGTCTTTGACCCAAAGGTTGTAAATATCCGAATTGTGAATAAATAAATAAATAAAAAGGAAACCTTCCATGAAAGAAAATGCAGCTTGCACTCCGCTGCAGGTTCAAAGTGGCGGACAGTTAACTTCTCCAACACAAAAAAGCGATCCCAGGGAGGGATAGGATCTCTGATGGGAGGTTGTAAATGTAAAATGCCCCGTAAAAAGGTACAGGCCACATCCAGCTGAGCTAGTGTCCTGTCCCTGAACAGGACATGATAAGCAGAGATGGCCCACATATGCATCTTTATGGAAGAATAGCTCAAGCCTTGCTGGTATAAGGAGAGGAGGTATTGTAATGCTGAGTTCACCGGATAGGAAAAGGGGTCCAGATGGTGGGACGAAACCCATAAGTAAAAACGTTTCCACTTCATAGCTTAAGTGGATCACGTAAAAGGCTTCCTCGCTGAAACGAAGACATCTGACACCTCTTAGGAAACCCCATACCAGGATTTGACTATGTCTGCAGGAGCCAAGCATAAAGGTGTAGGGACCTGAGATCTGGATGAACCAGCCTGCCCTGATCCTGGGACAGCAACTGAGAGCATATTGGCAGCTGGACTGGAGGTTCTGAGGACAACCGCTGAAGTAGTGGGAACCAAAACTGCCGAGGCCACAGTGGGGCGATTAGAGTCATCCGAGCCCCCCTGGCCTGTACCTTCAACAATACTCTCTGAATGACAGTGAAGGAGGTGTAAGAAACTTCCCAGCCCAACAAAGGGACAACGTGTCTGGCCAGAAAACACCAGGTGCGTGCTCTTGCAAGCAGAAAACTGGCAGTTTGGCAATGTGTGAAGACACAAAGAGGTCCAGCTCTGGATGACCCCAAGTGCTGAAGAGCTGATCTGCTACTGACTGGAGTAGCTCCCACCCATGCACCTTGGACTGAGACTTGCTTAGGCTACTTGCCAAGTCATTTTGGGCACCTGGAATATGGATGTCGGACAGAGAAATGTGATGCTCCAACGCCGAATACCAAACTCTCATTGCCTCCCTGCACAGGGGTTAGGAGCGAGTCCCTCCTTGCTTGCTGATGTAAAAGACAACCGCCATGTTGTCCGTCTGAACAAGAGGAGAGCCTGGTACGAGGTCCTTCTGAAATGCTGTTACAGCATTGAGGACCGCTCGCATTTCTAGAACACTGATATGGAGGCTGCGCTCCTCTGGGGTCCAGACACCTTGAGTCCGGTGGTCTCTGAGGTGCACCCTCCAACCCAAATCAGAGGCATCTGTTGTCAGAGTCCGGCTTGGGGACTTTTGATGAAATGGGACCCCTTTCTCCAAATTCAGAGGGTCCAGCCACCAAGACAGGGTCCTCCTGACTGGTTCTGAGATCCTGACCAAATGGTCTAGACTGTTGGGGCTTTGATCCCACTGCACCCTGAGCATCCACTGTGGGACCCTCATGGGGAGGTGGGCCAAGGGAGCTACAGTGATGGCTGCTGCCATATGCCTCAAAAGTCTGAGGAAGGTCCTGGCTGGGACCTGTTGGGTTACGAGTCCAAACCAGCCACCTCTCTCAGGTGATCTCCTCTCTTGCAGAAGATAGGCCATGCTCTGGGTTGATGCCAGGACCGCACCTATAAAGGTGAGTCTTTGGCTGGGCTCTGTGGAAGACTTTGGTAGGTTCAGGGAGATCCCCACCTCTCGGAATAAGGTGTAAGTGTCTCAGAGAGCTTGAAGCAGGCGCTCTCTTGACGGGGCCGCTAGAAGCCAATTGTCGAGGTAAGGAAAGACATAATGCCCCCTGTGCCTTACAGCCGCAGCTACCACTGCTAGGTATTTGGTGAAGACTCAAGGAGCAGAAGAGAGGTCGAACAGAAGAACCTGGAATTGATAATGCTCCCGGCCCCCCCAGAAGCTGAACCTCAGAAACTTTCTGTGAGGGGGGAAAGACCCCGATGTACATGTAAGCATCTTGCATGTCCAGGGAACAGAGCCAGTCTCCCCGGTGCAGCAGAGGGATGAGACCTGGAAGGGTCACCATCCTGAACCTTCTGTATTCTATATAATAGTTTAGAGAGCCGAGGTCCAGGATGGGCCAAAGATCTTGAGTCTTCTTTGGAACCAGGAAGAAGTGGGAGTAATAACCTTTTCCCCGCAGCAGCAGGGGAACTGGCTCTACTGCCTTTTTCCCCAAGAGGGCCTGGATTTCTCCTTCTATGAGTTAGATGTGAGAAGGAGGATGCCTTGAGGACCTTAGTGGAGTTTCTGGGGGGGCATCTGGGTGAACTCCAGTATGTGCCCTCTCCTTATGATGTCTAGGACCCACTGGTCCGATGCGAGAGCTTCAGCCCTCCAAATGGAGGGAGGCGACTCTACTGCCTCCCTGAAGCCTCCCTCTGGAGGGGGGGTCAGCAGCGAGTCACTGGGCAGAGCCGGGAGTGGTGAGAGGTGTGGGAGGACTTGAGGCCTCGAAAAGGTGAGCCTCCAAGCTGCTGGCCTTCCTTTTGATGCTACCTCTCTGACCTTGGTTGTTACCACGGGCTTGCTGGCCTGAGGGTTTATGAAAGGGACATTTTCGGAAACGTCTCTGGTCCCCTTTATACATTTGGGGGACGGACCAGACGGACTTGCCAGACTCTTGGAGAAGAGAGATCAGACCCTCAGTCTCCTGCCCAAAGAGGACAGAACCATGGAATGGGAGGTCTGATTCCGGCCTGCAGATCATTCTGAAATCCGGAGCATCTCAGCCATACGTGGCGCTGAAGGCAGACACCTGACACTGCCGCCCTGGCTGCCGTATCCGCAGTATTGTATGAGGCACGTAAGACATGCGTGCCCACGTCCGAGCCTGATTTCAAGACATCCAGAAGCTCCATCTTTTGTGTGGAGTCTACCAAGGCACTGGCAAGCTCCTGTCCCTTTTTCAAAGTGCATTCTGGTACTGGACCATATGCATAAGGAAATTAAGGGAACAGATGGAGCAGGTGGATGCAGAATATACTTTCTTGCCCACCTGGTCCAAGAAACGGGACTCCTGGTTGGGAGGCTGGGAGCTTAAATGTTTCGGCTGCTTGGATTTGTCATGAGCAGCCACAATTACTGTAGAGTCTGCCTGAGAGCTCTTTGCCAGAAAAGGCTCATCCCTCGGGGTCCTGTATAGCCTGTCCGACTTCTTGGGAACCGCCGGAACAGAAGTTGGATGCTTCCAAGTTGTCCTGGTAAGGTTTTGGAAAGTGTCAACCAGAGGAGGCACCACCAAGGGTCTGGACTCCTTCTGCCTCAGGTAACAAGTCAGTCTCCAGCATTCTGGATCCAGGTCCTCTGTCTCCCATTCATTAGAGACCTCGATGTGCCCCATAACATCCATGAAAGTGGGACTGTCCAGAGGTGAATGGGGTAGATCCTGTCATCAGGAGAACCCCCCCAACTCCTGAAAAAGACGAGGAACAGGAGGAAGACCTGCTCCTGGACCATGAAGCGTCTAAGGTGTGTCTCGAAGGACTACCCTCCCTAGAACATCAGTGAATCACAGACCGACGTTGGCTCATGGACCGACGCCTATCCTTGGACCGGCACCGGTTAGGGGAGCAAGCCTGCCTAGAGGAAGACCTGCGCCGGCTGTGGGACCTGCTCCTGGGCTTAGACTGATGACGGCTGTCCGACCTGAAGTGGTGCCGTCTACGGTCCCGTGACCAGGAACGTACAGCCGAGGGGGAGTGAGACTTGGGGACTGTATGGTGCACCTCGGAGGGTCTTAACCGGCGACCCAACAGGGTTGCCCTCAGGCTCCTGGTTGTCCAGTTGGTCTGGAAATGGTGCCGGTCCCAGCTGTGGTGGAGTGTCGTCTTTGTGGACCTGGCTCCACCAGAAGGTAAAATGTTCCTTTAGCTCCTCCTTGTTAAAGAGAGCCGCCGCCCCTTTTGGGGGTACTGGAGACACTGGGGGATCCAGCAGGGCTTTCGAGAGGAGCCTGAAGAAGAGTCCTCCGGAGTCGAGGATCTCGGGGCTGGCATCGGTGTCTTGACCGGCGCTGGCTCACCGGTAGTCCCATCAGTCTTAGGCACTTCAACCGGTGCCGGTATCTTGGCCAGTGCCAGGTCCAACCTGACCAGCTCTGATGGAGGGGACCTGCAGGGGACCTTGGGCTTGGGGTCCCGGTCCTTGTGAGATGGCTTACCGGTGCCCGGTAAGACCATGGTCGGGGCCTTCTTCGGCAAGGCCAAGGCACTGGCTGAAGTGGAGGCCTTGCTCATCTCCACCAGAATGGAGGTAATGCGCAAAGGCGTAACCTTTGCTTTGGAAGGCTTGCTAGTAGGAGCTCCCAATGGGACTGACGTTGGTGGCTTGACGGGAACTTTTGGCCTCGACTTCTCCTCATGCCTGGAGCATTTTGAGCAATCGGACCCACCCGAGCCGGAGGAGGAGGAGGCCTTTTTGTGGGGAGAGCAGGATCTTGAATGATGATGGGACCGGCTACGGTCCTTGTCCAGGGACTTCTGGTACTTGTCCCGGCGCTTGCCCTTTTCCCCAGGAGAAGACTACAGGAGGTCCATTTTTTGTTCTAGCAGGTGGGCTTTCAAGGCCTTCAGATGTCTGATCAGAGTCCTGCTAGTGAAGCCCTTGCAGATCTTGCAGGATTTGAGGTCGTGGTCTGGTCCCAGGTAGTAGACATACTGATTGTGGCCATCCTTAGATGGTATCTGGCAGCCATAGGCACACTTCGTCTTCTTGGGACCGAAGGAGGAGACCGAAAACGGTAACGCCATGCAATGGTAACAAGGTCGGGTTGAAGAAAGATGAACTGTTAAAACCAGAAGGAGAAACGGAGAAACTAGTAGACAAAAATTCAAATTTGTTGTAACTGCTGAAAAGCACGCTAAGAACTTCCCAATGAGAGTAGGTCTGCGGTGAGAAAGAACTGAGGTGGAGCCGGGGTCCCCCCCATACAGCGCGTGATCGGACGTCACGAGGAGCTAATGGAGTCAGGGGGCAGTCCTCGCTGGTACTGCTAGCTACGCTTTCTCCGGTGGGTCCTAAGGCTTGCGGCAACAGTCCTAATGGTTATAGCCTGCTGCAAGAGCCCCCCCTCGAAGTAAGATCAGTGGCCGTTGATGGGCGACGCGGACGGGAGTGAGAGGGAGGAGTTTATTCCACTCTTTACCCTGCCGGGAATGAGAACCAGAGCTGGGGGAACCCTTGGTATGAGCCCCCCAGTCCTCTAACAAAGACATTCTCTGCTCTGTAAGCAAATGTTGAATCTTGAGCAACCGTCGACAGTTGCTTTATTGAACTCCTGACAGGAGCTGCAGGATTTGGTGTCGTGTGTGGGTCCCAGACACCTTACAGAAAATGTGTGGTTGTCAAAGCGGTATATCTTCCTACCGCAATGGCAGGAACAAAATAGAACTTTTTTGACTGAAGAATCTTTAGACATTAGTTTTGCAATTCTGTCGATGACTTAGCTGCTGCGTGAGCTGAAGACAGCGGGAAAATGAACTGAGGATACTAGGGACCGCCCACATTATACAGGAAGCAGGACATGATGTTTCCTTGGTGAAAACTGCTAGAAGAGCTGCCGTGCGACCGCAGCCTTGGCTGGAAACTTCCAGAAGTAATTACCTACTGCAAGAGACCATTCCATGGAAGATCTACTGTCACAGGTGAGTAATCTGCATTTCCAGGGATGTGGATGTGGTGTAATTATACACAAGTTCTGGCAGACTCCTAGCAGTTCTCTGGGAGGAGGGAGGTAAGTCACACACACCCTACTTAGGGAACAGCGATTGGAGAACTGAAGCCCCCAAACCAGCAACCCGGCATGACTCGAGGCCAATGTGGTAATGGGAAATGAAGGTGTGTGCTGACTTCCAGGTAGCAGCCCTGCACATTTCCTGGATAGGGATGGCCCTAGAAGCAGCCACAGACGCAGCAGCATCAAGGGTGGAATGAGCCCTTACCTCCGGGAGGCTCCCAACCCATCAACCTATAAGAGAGATCAATGCAGGAAGTGATCCACCTGTGAATCGTCTGCTTGGCTGCAAGACTGCCAGGTGCGGCTTCAGTGTAGGTGACAAACAGCTGGCGAACCTCTCCCCGAACTCCAGCCATGCGCTCTTTGTAGTAAGCGAGCGCTTGCCTCAGGTCCAGAGTATGCAGCCTGTGTTCGGCCTCCGAGGTGTGATTTGTGAAGAACACCGGAAAAGTCATCACCTGATTCAGGTGAAACTCTGACACAGCCTTCAGGAGGAATTTTGGGTGGGGCACAGGACAACTTTGTCCCTGTGGAAGACCAGGTAAGGAGACTCCACTGAAAGCACCTGGAACTCACTGATCCTTCTGGCTGACATGATAGTCATGAGGAAGGCGGTCTTTCACGACATACGAGACATGTCACACCTGTGCATCAGTTCGAATGGCTTGCACATAAGCTTTGTCAAAACCAGCAACAAGTCCCAAGGTGGTGGTTCACACACCAGAGAGGAAATGTGATTGAAGCCTTTGAAAAAGCACCAGACCACCTTCTTCTTTGCCACCAACTGCTGACCAGCCCACCCCCGGTAAGCAGAGATGGCTGCCAGGTGCACCTTAAGGGTTGTCGACTGAAGTCCCCTTTGGAGAGAGACCACAGGTAGTACAAAATGCTGCCCACCGGACAAGATAAAGGGTCCAGCCCCTTGAGAATCTCTTCCATTTTAAGGAATAGCATTTTCTGGTCGATTCCTTTCTAGATGCCTCTACAACGTAAGGACATCTTCGGAGAGACCCAAAGCCTGGAATTCTAGCCGCTCAGGAACCAGGCTGTCAGGTGCAGGGATTGAAGGTCCGGGGGGAATATCTTCCCCTAAGAGATAGTGAGCAGGTCCAGGTGTAGTGGAAGACCCCTTGGGAGCCTGTTGCTGAGGCTAAGGAGATAGGGGTACCAAAACTGGCGTGGCCAGTATGGAGCCACCAGGATCACCTGCATCTCGTCCCTCCTGACCTTGAGCAGCACTTTGTGGATCAAGGGAGTGGAAGGAAGGCGTAGAAGAGGCCTGGGGTCCAAGGCCTTCAGAAGGCATCCCCCTGCAGCAAGCCCTGCTGAGGGGGGTGGGAACAGAACACCTTTGGCTTCGTGTTCTCCCTGGAGGCAAACAGGTCAACCTGAGGGGTGCCCCACTGGGAGAACAGACTGTGAACGACCACTCATAAGATGTCTCGCCCACCCGGCTGTGGGTGTCCGCCAGCTGACTGGAGCCTCCTGCCACATGGATGGCTAGAAGATCCGCCTCCAGGCTGCGCATGACAGCCCATATGTGGAGAGCTTCCTTGCACAGAGGCATGGAGTGCGCCCCGCCCTGCTTGTTGAGGTAGTACATAGTCGTGGTATTGTCCGTCTGGACTTGGACCGCTTGACCCCGAACATACGGAGCGAATGCAGTCAGCACCAGCCGAACTGCCTGAAGTTCCAGCGGGTTAATGTGCCATTGGGACTCCTCGGGGATCCAGAGCCCGTGGACTCTGTGTTCCCTTAGATAGGCACCTCAGCCCGTGAGAGGCGCATCGGTCATCAGGATGACTGTCGGCTCGGGGCGGACAAACGGGATCACTTCCTGCAGATGCTTGAGGACTATCCACCACTGGAGGGAGTCCCACATCTTCTGGGTCACAGTAACCAGATGGTCGAAGTGACCTTTGGGCTGAGACCAGTGGCTGGCCAGCTCCCACTGCAGGGAGTGCATATTCCAATCGGCCCAACGGACCACATTGGTGCAGGCCGCCATGTAAACCAGAAGGTGCAGGAATTCCCAGGCAGGGCGCAATTGTCCAACCTGAAATGATCGGGCAAAGGTGGAGAGAACCTCCGCCCTGTCCACTGGGCTCTGACTCAGCAAGAGTCGAGCTCTGCCCTGATGAAGCTGATCACCTGCGAAGGCACAAGTTCGACGCAGGTCTGGAGGGCCAGGTCCCATGACCCCTCCACCTCCTGCATGGAGGGACCTGCAGTCAGCTAACTGTCCAGACAGAAGTACACCTGGACCCCTCAGTGCCTCAGGTAAGCTGCCACCACTGCTATGCATTTGGTGAAGACCCTGAGGACTGAGGAGAGGCCAAAAGGTGTGGCCTGGAACTCAAAGGGTTCCCACGGCTCGAAAGCAGAGAAACCGTCGGTGTGACGGACGGATTGGGATGTGAAAGAACACATCCTGAAGATCCAGGGAGCAAAACCACATGTCTCGCTCTAGAGATGGTATGATCTGGGACAGCGTTACCATCCTAAAAAGTTCGTAACCGGAGGAACTTGTTCAGGTCCTGCAGATCTAGAATGGGGCGCCAGCCCTGCATCCGTTTTGGCACAAGGAAGTACCTGGAGACAAACCCTTGGTATTCTGGAGGATCCGTTATTCTGACCACTACCTCCTTGTGGAGGAGCTGAGCTATGTCGTCTCGAAGGGCTGACCATGTGTCTACGGATACCAAGTCCTCCTGTGGGGTGCAGACTTGGCTTGGAGGGTACTGGTTGAATTTCAGAGGCAGACCCTGACTGAGCACTTCCAGAACCCACCTGTCCGTGGTGACAGCAGACCAGGCGATAAGACAGTGTCAGAGCCGGCTCCCAGGGGAGGTGTGACGGGCATGAGGGAGGCACCCACCATCCTGTCACTAAGCAGGCTTGGAGGACCACCTAGGCCAATGACTTGGGCCTGGGTCGCCAGGACCTCCTGATGATGCACACGTAGGTGTGAAAACGGTAGAGGGTTACACGACCGGTTGTTGCTGTTTAACGTCCTTTTGATTTTAACAATAAATTGACTTTTTTTTTTTTTTTTTTTGAGTATCCTCGAGTAGTGCTGATGTCTGCTTTGGTCCTGTCACCAGGACTGAGCCTGCTGGCCTGGCTGGTGCTAGGCTGGTTTTGCCGCAGGAGTGGAGGACCGAAAGGACTTACGCTTCTGCTGCCTGGAGCCCTTGTGATCCTTCTGTGTGGATGTCATGGAGTTCAAGGTGGCACTGGACTTCTCGATACGCTGGAGGTGACCCTCCACACTGTGCCCAAACAGGTCAGTGCCCAGGAATGGGACATCCGCCAGCTTGTGCTGCATGTCCGCTGTGAAGCTCAAGATCCGCAGCCAAGCCCTACTGCACATGGCAACTGCAGCCACCGAGCAGGCACAGAAATCCCCTAGATCCAAAGCTGTCTGAAGTCATTGCTTTGCCATAGCCCGGTCATGATCCTGGACCTGCTTGACTGTAGTCTGGAGGTCCGCGGGTAGGTGAGGAATTACCTCATTCAGGGAGCCCAGAAAGGCACGGGAGAAGTGTGCCATCAGGACGGCTGAGCTCGCCTGGCGGAGGCCGAGTGAGGAGGCAGCATAGACCTCTTTAGCCGTGTGGCCCAATTTCTTGGACTCCTTGTGTGGCGGCTTGTCGACGTTGCCTGCATTGCCCAAACGTCAAAACACTGAGTCGGACATAACCCCTTTGGCCAAGGAGTGCTCTGTGAACCTCAATAGGGTGCCTGAGGCACCGCATATTTGCGGACTATCTGGGCAGAGAGTGCAGGGCAAGAAGCAGGGCGCTGCCAAAGCTCTAGGGCTGGGTTGACAATGATCTTGCCCACTGGGAAAGCCTCCGTTGGAGAGTCCCCTTTGTTCAGAATTTCTGTGAGAGGATAGTGAGCCCGCTTCTGGACAGGCTCCAGTTTCATCGCCGCTGACACAGAGATGAGACGGAGGATGCCAACGAAGGACGTGGGTCCTTTCTTCATTGAGAGATCCTCAACAGACTGCATGTCGACTGGACGGGAGTGCAGTGAGGAATCCTTGGACTCTGAAGAGTCCGCATAAAGCGGCCAACTGCCTGAATCCCCCCTTGACCCGCTGCAGATGACTGGGCGGGAGGGTGACCGACAGGCAATGGGGAAGCCCCTTAGCCAGTGCGCCGGTCAGCGGCTGCTTGGGCGGCGGCTCCACCACGATTGGTGGAGAGGTCGGCATCAGCCAAGCCGAGACGGTCTTGACTGGCTCTGCTGGAGGAGAGTCGGTTTCGACCAACCGCAAGGAGGGCTTCAGCCTGTTGGGCGACAGCCAAGTGATGGCCGGTGTGGGAGCTGGGGTCGGTTTAGGACCGGCCAGCACCAACTCTTGCCACATGAGGTCTTCACAGTGTCAACGCTACTTGCGCCGAAGCCTCTCCTCGCTCGAGGAGGACGAAGATGACGAATAGCAGTGGCACCGCTTCCCGTGACATCGAGAGAGGGAGTGCCAGTGACGGCGGAAGCTGCCAGACCCACTGGAGGAAGACAATCGAACCTCGACCTCAGTCGCTGATGCTGCCGACGGGGGATCTCAGAGGGAGCTGGGGAGTGTTGTGGCTCCTCCTGGTCTTGGTCGGTGACCGGAGGGATCTGCTCAGTGGACTGAGCAACCCCTTCTGAAGTCACTGGCAGGACTGGAGTCCTGAAAAGAGAATTGTCAGCCTCTTCGGACGACAACCGGTCGATAGGGTCGAAAAAGTTCTCAGCTTCATCAGCCGGCATCTCAACCAACTGGCCCGACAGGGTCTCCGTGAAGCCAGTGGCCAAAGCCGCGGTTTCGACAGAGGTCAAAACCTGGGAGTCCTGAGACCGAGAACATTCCCGGTCCCAAGAATGTCGATGGTGAGTCTTTTCTTTTTCTCTCTTCGACTCCTTCTTGTCAGAGTGGGAGCTGTGCGAACCCAAAGGGCCCTGCCCCTTCGTCGGGAGGGACTGGCACAGCTCCTTGAATGAGTCCGAAAAAGTGGAGCCCAACTGGAGCGGAACAAAGGCTGAAGCCGAGTAGGACTGTGTGATGGCCCGAGTCTTCTCCTCCTCAAAGGCTGTAAGTTGTTACAACTGCTCGGCAGACCCCGCAGCCATGGAGACCACCCAATGGACATCCTTAAATTTGACCGGCGGATGTCGTTTTCCAGGCAGTCCAAGTTCAGGCGGGCTAGGTGGTCCTCGAGGACTGTTGCGTGAAACGACCGGCAAATATCACAGGCCTGGGTATCGTGATCATGGCCCAGGCAGTAGACGCACGTGGCATGCGGGTCGGTATGCAATATCTTCTGCCTGCATGGACACCAGTGAAATCTAGGCACAGATTTATTGCCCATAGCGGCCGCAATCGAAGACTGAACTGAAGACGGAACTCATAAGAGTTTAAGTTTTGGAAGTAAATTCGAAGATTCAAGCGCTAGGGCCTGCTCAACATGGGAATGGTAAGGAAGGAACCTGATTTTTCCAGCGGAAAGGAAGATCTGGCATCATGGGGCGCAGCTGAGGGATATACCACCCAGGTGGGTGGGAGGAGCCAGTTTGAAGACTTACCGGCAACTCTTAAAGGGAAAGGACACTGCCACAAAGTACAGTTGCCTAAGAACTTACTGTAACAGTAGATATTCACAAACAGGACTGAGCCGTCAGGTGCCAGGACACCACAGAAAAATTTCTAGCTAGCAGTCTCTGGCAGGGGACCGCCCCCACGTCTGGTGACCGACGTCAGTATAAAGGGGCGGACCCCCACGCCCGCCCTAGAGTTCTTTCCCGCCAAGAGCCAAAGGTCTGACAGGATAGAAGAGGATATGCCCCTACAGACGAAAAGAAGAAACGGGACGGAGGGATGGAAGGTAATACCTACTGCAAGAGTCTCTCTTGAAGATCTACTGTTACGGTAAGTGCTTACGTAACTGTACTATCTTACTTCGAGAGGGCTCTCGCAGTAGGTATTCACAACTAGGACTGATTCCCAAGCAGTGTGGAACAAGGATAAACCGGGAGGAGGAAGCATCACCCACAAATGACTGGATTCTATTCAGGGCTCACGAAAGGAGTCCCTGTAGAACAGCCAAACCGAAGCCTGCTCTGCGGCAAGAGGCAATGTCCAAACTGTAATGTTTCATGAAAGTATGGACGGAAGTCCAAGTTGCGGCTGCACAGATTTCTGCCACTGACACATTTCTGAAACAAGCAGCAGAGGCAGCGACCCCTCTGGTGGAGTGACCTCTGACTTGACCCAGTAGGGTTTTGTGATGCTTGTCATAACAGAAAGTGATACAATTCGCTAACCACTTAGAGAGGCACTGTTTAGAAACAGGGTTGCCTTTTCTTTTGTGAGCGAAAGAAACAAAAAGCTGGTCAGTTTTTCTGAGAAACTTAGTTCTGTTAGGGTAGTATCTCAGAATCCTGTGTACATCCAATGTATGCAGAATGTATTCTCCTTGATTGGAGTGCTCCGTGTAAAAGGCCGGGAGCTCGACTGACTGATTCAGTGTCAATTCAGCTGCCACCTTCAGAAGAAACTTGGGATTGGTATGCATGGCCACCCTTTCCTTGTGAAAAATCAGGTATGGTATTTTACACATTAGGCCTTGCTGCTCGGAAATTCTCCGAGCAGAGGTAATGGCTACCGGGAAACATGTCTTCCAAGAAAGAAACTTTAACTCTGCCTCCACTGCTGGTTCTAAGGAAGGCAGTGTGATCTTTTCCAAGATAAAGTTTAAGTCCCAAGGAGGAGCAGCAGGATTGCGAATTGGGGGCCCTTAAATGAAGGATCCCTTTCAAGAAAGTCTTGGAGACTTCTAGTTGCGCAAAAGTCTGGTCTCCAAATGAGATATGGCAGGCCAAAACGGCTGCCATGTGGACATTCACAGAAGAGTAGCTGAGGCCCAAGTCACAGAGATGTCTCGGGTAGTCTAATACCTTATTAGTTGGGCAGGAAAAAGGTTCCAAATCCTTGGATCCAGCCCAAATAGTAAAGCGTTTCCACTTCATGGCATAGGTGGACCTGGTGGAAGGCTTTCTGGCCTCCACCAGAATGTCTGCTACCGCGGGGGAACTCCGAAATGAGCCTTAGCTACGTCTGAAGGAGCCACGTGTGAAAGTGAAGAGATCTGAGCCCTGGATGGACCAGGGTCCCCTGCTCCTGGGTCAGCAGGTGCTGCGACAGTGGTAGAGGAAGAAGAGGTTCCTCTGAAAACTGTTGAAGAAGAGAGAACCAGACTTGCCTCAGCCAAAATAAGCGATGAGGATCATTCGTGCTCCTTCCAACCTTAGCTTGTTGAGCACTCTCGGGATTGGAGGGAATGCATAAACTTATTTGTCCTTCCAGCACAGAGACAGCATGTCCCAACAAAAAAATGTCTCGCCTGGAACGAGTGAGTAGAAGGCTGGAAGTTTTGAGATGTCGGGGGAGGCGAAGAGGTCTATTTGAAGAGTCCCCCAGAGCTGGAAGATGTCATCTAGCACAACCTGGTCGAGCACCCATTCGTAAGACTTGGCTGTAGAGTGGCTTAAAGCGTTCGTGAGAGTGTTCTCTATCCCAGGCACGTGGACAGCCAACAGATGGAGGCTGTGCTGGGACGCCCAGTACCAGACCTTCATTGCTTCCCTGCAGAGGGGATAGGAATGGGTTCCCCTTGTTTGCTGAGGTACCAGACAACACACATGTTGTCTGATTGTACTAGGAGATGACCGGGAAGAACAACTGGGAGAAGAGCCTGGAGAGCATAGAGGACTGCCCTCAGCTCGAGAACGTTTAAGTGAAGTCTTTGTTCGAACCGAGACCAGCTGCCCTGAGTCCGGTGAGATCCAAGATGGGCACCCCAGCTTGTCCCGGACACATCTGTCATCAGTGTCTGGGTGGGTGGGGTGGAACAGAATGGGGTTCCCTGATTGATGTGGTCTGTGACTGTCCACCGCTGCAGGTCCCTAGCCATTGGGTCTGACACTAAGATCTCGTGATCCAGGTCATCCTGAGACTGATCCCATGGAGTTCGTAAGGTCCACTGAGTGATCCTCATGTGGAGACGAGCCAGTTGGATCAGACCAAGAAGGCAGAGGGCCTTCCTGGCTCCGACCTTTCTGAGCCCCGATAATAGCCGAGCTTGGTTTGAGAGTGTCTCGGCTCTGTCTGGGGGCAAAAAAGCTTTGCCCAGGGTCGTGTCCAGTACTGCCCCTATGAACTGCAGCTGTTGGCAAGGGATCAGATGGGACTTGGCAAGGTTGACAGTAATCCCCCAGGTTGGAGAAAACTTGGAGGGTGAGGGAAACGGAGCCCAAGAGTTCCTCCCTGGACGGGGCTGCCAGAAGCCAATCATCCAAACAGGGAACGATTTGGATCCCCTTGGTATGCAGAAAAGCCTCCACCACTGCTAGGCATTTGGTAAATACTCGATGTGCTGAGGACAGACCAAATGGGAGGGCGCTGAACTGGTAGTGGGACCCCCAAAAACAAAACTTTGTAGGGCACCTTGGTTTTGAAAGGCGCCATAAAAATAAAGTTTATTATTATTATTATTATTACTTGCGGTGGGAGTGGCAAATGGGGATATGGAGGTAGGCATCCTGCATAGCCACAGGCCTGGCCGAAGCACAGGAAGAAGGCTCGGTAGGAGAGCATTCGGAACCGTATGTACTCCACAAACTGATTGAGGGAGCCGAGTTCGAGGATGGGCCTCAGGTCCCCAGTTTTCTTTGGTACTAGGAAGAAGTGAGAGTAGTAGCCTGTCCCCTGGAGATGTGAGGGGTCAGGCTCTATTGCCTCTTTCAGTAGAAAAGAGTGGATTTCTTCCATTACCAACTGCACATGGGTGTGGGAGTACGAGTTTTTTTTTTTGAATAAACTCTATCGAGTGTCCTGCTGAAATCAGCTGGAGCACCCAGGCGTCTGCCGTTACCCTCCCCCAACCTGGTAGATGGAAGGAGACTCTTCCCCCCTACCGGTTCCTCTGGACTGGACAGAGGCAATGGGAGAGGCATGGAGTCAAGAGGCGGAGGGCAGGGTAGCGGCCGAGGCTCCAGGAGCTTTCTTGTTGGGGAGAGCCCTGGCGGCTGACGTGGCTTTACGTTTGTTGGGACGTCTGGGTTGCAACTGTTTGTTCTTTTGGCGGTTGGGGTGCCGAAAGGACCGTTTCTACCCTGAAGAGGGTTTGTACATTGTCTGAACAGACTTTAAAGCCAAACCCTTCTCCTGCAACTCGGTGATGATGTCCTTGACATCACTGCTGAACAGTACAGACCCTCTGAAGGGAGCATCGTGAATGGCCAACTGAACTTCAGGGGCCAGACCTGATACCTGGAGCCAGGCATGATGCCACAAAGATACGGTGAAGGCAGTGCTCCTGCCTGCTGTGTCCACCACGTTGTATGTAGCACGAGGCATGTGTCTACAGGCCGAACACGCGGAGCGGACAAGCTCTTCCAGTTCCTGCTTGTTTGGGAATCTGGAAGGGAGTCCAGTTTTGATTCTAACTGACAAAGGATGGTCTTCTGGTAATCCACCATGTGGCCGGCGTGGTTGAGGGCCCTCATGCCCAAAGTGGAAGAAGCGAAAATCTTCTTCCTGTATTGGTCCACAAGACAGGACTCCTTGTCAGGAGGGGACGAGCTTAGGTGTTTAGGGTTGGCTGATCGGTCGTGTGCAGCACTAATCACTACTGAGTTGGCCTTTGGGTGAAGGCCGAGGAAGCCTGATACAGCCTTTCTGCCTTCCAAAGAAGGGGGGCTAACGAGGAAGGTTGTTTCCAAATGGTGGAAACAAGATCCACGTGAGGCTCTATCCAGGGTGGAATCAGGGTCGGAGAAGTCTCCAGGAGGTCCAGATGGGCTGCGAGCTTCTTTTCACTGGGGATCTGGCTCCACTGATTGCCACTCATAGCCTCTTAGGCAGCCTGGATTTTCTTTAGCAGCTCCAGAAAAGAAGGGTCTTCCGGAGGAGACTTTGGAGAACCTTGCAGCCTGGGTCTATCTGGAGTATGTAGCTCATCCTCTAGGTCAGAGCATCCGTAGTCCAGATAGGACTCTGAAGACTTCGATGAAGGAGAAGAAAAATCCTCCCTAGGAGGAGGAGGAAGAGTATCACCCTCTCTGGGGGTTCCCTGGGGAAGCATGTCCTCCCTGGCCCGAGAAACAGATGGTTCAGAGGTAAGGGAGTCTCTTCTTGCCGACGCAGGGGGTCCGGCGTCGGTAGACGTTTCTTGACCTCTTGGGTGATCTGTGTTTTGGCTTCAGCCCACCAGGAGGCCAAGATCTCCCTCAGGTCCACCTGAGGCAGCGGAGTAGGTGGAGGAGGAGGCAGGGGGCTCAGACACTAGTAAACTGGGAACCCGTAATAGGAGTACCCATAACCTGACGGTGGGAGGCCTGGCGCCGGGTACTGAGGTGTTGGTTATGCTGACGTTAGGCATCCTGGCATTGGGGGTTCCGATGGAGTTGAAGGTCCCAGCGTCTGCTCTGCAGGCAGACTGGATGGGTCAGGCGTCGGCCTGGAGGGTGTAGGGCCCAAGGGGGGACCTGCCGGAGAGTCCGGAAGCCCAGATGGCTATGACGGTGTACTGTCAGGAAGCGGAATGCTGCAGGGTGACGTCGGGTTGTCTGATGACGGGTCCGGTGTCTGAGATTTCTGGCATCGGGGGGGGGGGGCACCCCCGATGGCAGCGTTCCAGACTCCTCAACCGCAGATGGGGAGGAAGGAGTGAGCTCCTTGGGAGGAGATGCAGGAACCTCAGTGGGCAACGCAACAGGTGTGCATTGTGTCGACTCTCCGGTGTTAGGCGTGGAGGAAGAACTTGTCGACGGCTGGGCAGACGTCGGGAGTACCGACTTATCAGCTGTGTCTGGGCAGACGTCAGTGGGAATGACGCACGGCTTATCGGACGCACTCTGACCGATAGGCCTGGGTTTAGAGGTCATAGTGGGAGTGCAGGCCTCCTTTGCCCCGAAGGCTCCCGTCGGGCCCGAGCGCAAACCCGACTGGGAGGTCGACGCTGGCTTAGAAACCACTAAGGCAGCCGTCGAAGGATGCTCCCCGGAGGGGAAGTTACCTGGAGAGCCGCATTCCAAATGAAGTTGCAGCCACTGTGTATGGCGTGTCCCGGTCCCGGTGTTTCTCCTTTTCCCTCTTTTTCTTATGATAGCCCTCCAGAGAAGTAGACGCCAACCTCAATTTCTTCAGTTTCTTTTCTATGGATGCCATTTTCTTTTTGAGTAAATGGGCCTCCAGGGACTGCTGCATTTGTTTCTGGGTAACAGGATTGAATTTTCGGCAGTTCTCACACTCCTCCATGCGGTGGACTGGCCCCAGACAGAAGAGCCACAGGGAATGGCCATCCTTATGAGGGAGCTGGGATCCACACGAGTTGTACTTGTTTTTATGCGATTCTGATGGCATGGGGGATGACATGCACAGTGAGGTAGTAATACACAATTAACAGAATAATGCAGAAAACATTTAAGAGACTTATACTTATCCAAAATGGCGAGATATGCGAGCGCTGTTCTTCTGCGAGGTACAATCATAAGCCGACGGCGGGAAAGAACCAGAGGATGGGCATGGGGGACTGCCACTTTATACTGACGTCGGCTGACGCCGGTCACCTGACGTGGGGGTGGTCCCCCGCCAGAGACTGCTAGCTAGAGATTTTTCCGTGGAGTCCTGGCGCCTGGCAGCTTAGTCCTATTTGTGAATACCTACTCCAAGAGCCCTCTCAAAGTAAGATTGGGTGGTTAGGTACACCATATCCACGTCCCAAAGAAATGAGGATTCCAATCAAGAGCAGCAGCTACTTCCTGCAAGGATTTTTACTTGTTTCATTTAAAACCGGATTTGAGCTCAGAAATCTAGGGAGTACCTGAGAACAAAATAATTCTAGGGCTATGTCCTTTAAGTAAAGCTTTCTCGAAATGTACCCAGCCAGGGGGTGTCTTGTTTATTACTTAACCATAATGACTTGATACACTGAGCTTCAATAAATGAGTTGTGTCTAAGTCTAAAGTTTGGTAGACTAAATCCCCTTTGAACTCTTGCTGTTGTAACTTCCCAAGGGAGATTCGCGGTTGTTTATTTTCCCATAGGAATTTCCTGATTAAATTGTAGATCTTATTAAAGAGGTGTAGTGTAATGTGTACTGGCAGGTGCTGTAAATGGAAATTAAGTACTTACCGCAATTCTTGATCTTCTTGGACGGAGTCTCCACTACTTATTCACACTAATGGTAGTGTACCGAGCTAAAAATCAACCCACCCCGAGAAGGGCGGTCGGAGATAGAGCTCACTCAGAACGGAAGTCCAAAAGGACTGTCCTGCCAAGAAAGACAGCTGTCTGGTATTGACATCCAGAACATAGTGCTTTACAAAGGTATGCACTGAGCTCCAACTCACCGTCTTGCAGATGACTGCAACAGGTACATTACGAATCTTCGCCAGGAAGCCGCAATCGCTCCGACAGAGTGGTGTGAATCCGGCCATTCAACTTGCCTGTGATGTAGATTAGTAGTGTCGGAGACATGCTACTAACCAAGCCGAAAACATCTCATGGCAAGAGGCTGACCCAGCCGAGGCACGCTGAAGATATAATAGTTGTTTGTATGTGTATCTCTTCGTTTTGTCAATGAAGAATTGCAGAACTGTCCTAACATCCAGCGAGTGAAGGGAGCGCTCCCCTTCCTTCTGGAATTAAAGCACAACTTGACCAACAGTAATTGAGCCAGTGACAAGATGTCTACTGGCTCAAGACAGTCCAAAAATGCGCAGAGGTGTGCTGTCTGCTGTTTGCTAAATCCGCCAGCTTGAGTTAGATTTGTAGGATTTCATTTTATTTTGTGGTTATTTTAATATTACTTCAGAGTTATTTAGTTTTGCTTTTTTTCATTGCTTTTTCTCAGTTGTATTTTATTTGTTTGAATAGCGTTCATAAGGAACGGCGTGTTTGGAAGCCTTTCCAGACTATTTGCTGAACCAGGGCAGCGGAGATTCTGAGGAGCGAGCGTCAGCGATTTGGACTTTTATTACCATGTACTGCTGCACTATATGGACTAAACATCACTGTTGCCTTGTTTAGTGATTTTCTCATAGGAGGTTGGGGCAGGGGGTAAGGAGCTCTGAGCTGTGTGGACCCGAGGACTGGACCGGATTCGTGGAGCAGAGTACATCTGTGAGTACACTGACTTTGTTGTTGCAGTCGGTCAGTTTTTAGTCTGATTGGTGAAGAAATTCTGCCTGCATCGTCTATCCTCATTGACTACCCGAGTTTCGAGGGGTGAAGCCTACGGTCGCTTGCTGGGGGGGCCACTGCCCCAGGTCGGTCTTGGGTTCAGGGTAGGAACGCCCATTGTCCAGCTGCTGAAGAGTCAGCGACTGAGCATGGGGCTGCCCTAAGTTGTCTGTGAGGTTTCAGCCTGAAGGCTGACTCTATGGATATCTGTAACCACTGGTCTCTTGCCTGGGGGAGCAGTGGATCTCCGGTGGTGTGGCCAAGGCATCCAATTTTGTTTCATTGGCTTTGTGTGGCTGGAACCTCCTCGATCGGTAGTCGGAGTCACAAAGACAGTGGACTCCAGGCTTGGCCTTTTCTGGTCAAGGATTTGGATTTATTGATTTCTGATGTACTCAATGTTCTATCCTTGCCCCCTTCCCACTGCGGCATTTGCATGCTGTGTGTTCCTGAGGATTATCCTGCTTGGCTTTCCCTAATGCAGCAGTTTCTGGAGGGTGGCGAGAGTACCCTATTTCATGACTTTTTAAAACTTTCAAGTTACTTGCTGGCTTCTTCCCTACTGACTGTGTGAGAGACAGTGGTGGATTTTAAGTTTATTATCGTACCCGGACTGGTGTGAGCTTTCTGGGCATTGATTTCAGTATAACTGCACTCTTTATAGTGACTGATTGCTCCTCCCTGATCGGTGTTTGCATGTGCTGATTCCTGCAATATCTGGGCTGGCTTTGTTTTTTTAACTATTTGTTCTTTTTACAATTGGGAGTTGGGTTTTGTTTTGTTATATGGTGGATTTGCTCTGGTTTCCCCAGTTTTAACAGGATGTGTTGGCATTTGGCTGTCCCGGCCAGGTGCTACTCTTCTTCCAACCTACAGAGCCTCCGTCCCTTTAATTGCCCTTCACTCCCGACTGCTGTTTACGGGCGGTGCAAGGCTTTTGGGATAGTGAGAAAAAGGAGAAGGAGGGCTGGGAGCTCCAAACCTTGGGGGAAGAGTGAGCGGGTGGGCCGAATTGGGTTAGTTAAGCCCGGGAGACGCCCTGGGACAAAATGGGTTCCAGATCGTGGACCATCTTATCTGGTTCCCATACCAAAGGACTCCTGTAAGTCAGGGCTGGTAGCCTGGATGGCTCTGGAACCTCGTCCATCTCGATTGGTGCTGTGCAATGCCAGGTCTATAAAGAACAAGACAGCTATTATAGCTGATCTTGTTGGAACAGCAGACCTGGCATACATCTCCGAGACATGGCTGGATGGAAATGCTGGTCCAATTTTGGAGGCGGCTATTCCAGCTGGCTTCTCGGTAATACACCACTTGAGAATGGACCGCATGGGCGGGGGTGTAGCTATCTGTTTTAGAATGGAATTGGGCCTTGTAGAGATTCCAGTTGAGGGTTACAGATCGTTTGAGTGTACTGCGGCTGCAGGTGTGGTGTGCAGGTTCATTCTCATTTACCGTCCACCACGGGGTAAGAGTGTGTTCCTGCAGGAAGTCACGGACTTCATCACCGACATGGTGTTGGAGTTGCCCAGGCTGATGGTGCTGGGTGACTTCAACGCCTGGGTCAATGATGAACTCTCGCAATTTGGTCAGGACTTCCTCCAGCTTATGAATATGCTGGGCCTCACACAGGTTGTTGCCTCTGCAACCCATGTTCATGGTCACTCACTTGATCTGGTTTTCCTCCTGGGAATGGAATCCACCGACTTGGTGGTGGAACCGGTTGGTTGGTCTGACCATTGCACTGTAAGATTCAATTTCCGAGCACCCCCCCATAGGCCTGCCCCTGTGGAGATGGTCAGATACCGCCCTTTGAGGGATGTCACTCCCACTGGTCTCTCGGCAGTTCTTGACCTATCGGGATGTATGGATGCCAGTAAGGGCCCAAAGCGCCTAGTCCAGGCCTATAATAAGGCTGTGGGGGATGCCCTGGATTCTATCGCTCCCATCCGTGTTTGCCCCCTCACTCTCCACCCTCGGTCCCCCTTGGTTTGATGGAGCCTTGAGGGAGCTGAGGTGTGTGGGGCGAAGGCTAGAGCATTGCTGGCGGAGATCTGCCCTGTATGCCGTCCGCTTTACATTGATGGAACATTATCGAGTGTAACAATCAACAATCTCCCATAAGAAGGCAGAATTCCTGTTCAGGGAGATTGCTGTGGCTCAGAATCAACCGGCTCAGCTCTTCCGAACCGTGGACAGACTGTGCAATTCAGCCTGTCTTCAGGTCCGGAGAGCATTTTCGCAAGATAAGAGTGATAAGTTCGCTCAATTCTTTGCCAACAAAGTGGCCAGCATCAGGGCTGAGATGCATTTGGCATGCTCTATGGGGGTTTGTAGTGGTCGGTGTAGGGTTACTACAACCAGGTCTTCCTGGGATCACTCTGACCGGCCGGCAATCTATGATGTTATGCGGATTGTCCAAGGTATGCGGCCTACTTGCTGTAGTCTTGACCTGGGCTCTACATGCCTCATTTTGAGGTGTGTAGATGTTATTGGCCCTGTCCTGGCAGAGATAATTTGGTGTTCTTTTAGAGTTAGGCAAGTTTCCGAACTCCCTAAAGGAGGCAGTAGTTACACTGCTCCTTTAAAATTCTTCTCTTGACCCAAACTACCCTGCCAACTATAGGCCAATCTCTAACCTTCCCTTTATTGGGAAGTTGATAGAGAAAGTAGTTGCTCTTCAGTTGGATAACCATTTGACCATCCATGACATCTATGATTCCCTCCAGTCTGGTTTTTCAGAAAAGGCACAGTACAGAGACCGCTCTGGTTTGGGTGCTCAATGATCTCCTGATTGCTAGAGATTGGAAGTGTCGTTCAATCTTGGTCCTTCTCGATCTCTCTTCAGCCTTTGACACCGTGCACTATGGAGGGCTGCTTGAGTGCCTGAGAGACATCTGTGACCTGTCAGGTACAGTCCTCAGTTGGTTTAGATCTTTCCTCACTGGCAGAACTCAGAGAGTGGTGTTGGGGATTTATTCCTCGGGTCCATTCTCACTGGCATGTGGGGTTCCTCAGGGCTCTGTGCTGTCCCCTATGCTGTTTTTGCTGCCATTGGGAGACATTGTAAGATGGTATGGACTGCGATTTCACTGTTATGCAGATCATACCCAGCTCTACTTGTCTTTGGCCCCCGACCAAGATAGTGTGGTCTCTGTCTTTAATAGCTGCCTTGCAGAGCTCCAGGACTGGATGCGGGCCAGCTGGCTAAGGTTGAACCCTGATAAGACTGAGGTGTTGGTGGTGGATCCAGGTCACAGGATAGAGAGGACAGGAGCATGGCTTGACTCCAGGCTTTGGCTCGGGGGGCACCAGTTCGTGTCCTCTGTTCAGGTGAGGAATCTGGGCGTTATATTTGATGAATGGCTGACACTTCATTCGCATGTGTCGGCTGTAGTCAAATCCTCCTTCCATCTGAGGAATATCGCCCGGATTAAGCACCTTGTTCCGTCTTGCGACCATCCAACGCTGATCCACGCCTTTGTGACCTCCCGCCTTGACTACTGCAACTTCCTATACCTAGGGCTTCCGGGGGTTGATATTCGCCATTTGCAGCTGGTGCATAATGCTGCGGCCAGGTTACTAACTGGGGTTTCCTGGATTAGTTACATCACCCCTGTGCTGCGTGAACTGCACTGGCTGCCTGTTCAGTGGCAAATCACCTTCAAGGTCGGTTTACTGACCTATAAGGCCCTGCACGGACTTGGTCCCGGCTATCTGCAAGAGCTTCTGGTTCCTTACTGCCCGCTCTGACCCCGCCGTTCAGCCGAAGAGGGCTTGCTAGAGGTTCCCAGGGTTCAACTGAACACTTCTGGTGCGAGACCATTTATGTATACAGCCCCAACACTGTGGAATTCTCTACCTCGCTGGATTAGAGAGTGCCTGACCGTGGAGAGCTTTGAGACGGCTTTAAAAACATACTTATTTAACCGCGCCTTTTGGGGACTGTTGAAGCTGTAATACTGCATTTTATTGATTTTTTAGTTATTTTAATGTTTATTCATGTTTTAATCTCTGTACAGCGCTTTGATACTTGTTGAATTGCACTATATAAATAACATTTTATTATTATCATTATTATTCACTGCCGAGTATGGCCGGCCTGCGTTCGACAGGTCCAAGAGGCACTCCAACACCTTACTTGGTGGGCAACCAAAGGGTCCAGATGGGACTTGCACACCAGACAGAGAAGGGTTTCCACTTAGCCACGTAAGCCTTCCTGGTGGAAGGCCTATGCACGACTTCGAAGATATCTGCGATGGTCTGGGAAAAAACAGAGCTTACCCACTTTCATTTCCTCCGGGCCTGGCATGGAGATGATAGGAGCGCAGGCTAGGATGGACTAAAGTCCCTGTATCAGAGGGTCCGTTCATAGAGGTAGTCGTTTCGGGGAAACTTCTGACAGACTGTAGATCAATGCAAATCAATCTGCCGAGGCCAGTCTGGGACAATGAGAATCATCTTGCCCCGGTGCATACAACTCGATCAGCACCCTCTGAATTAAGGGAAGAGGAGGAAAACGTACAGGGAGCGTCTTGAGTATTGCAGTGAACACATCCTGACAGAAAACATCAGGGTCAGGATTTCTGAAGCAGGATAGAGGCCATTTTGCGTTGAGAGGGGACGCAAAAGGACCAGGTCCGAACTGCCCCATTCGTCAAAAGTGACTGCACCAAATCTGAACTGACATTCGTACTCGAGGTACCACTCACACAACCTCACAGCCCTACTGCAGAGAGGGTGGGGGGCACCCCACCCTGTTTGCTGATGTAATACATCACAGCTTGTCGTCCTTCTGAATTAGGAACACTTCGAGGCAGAGGGCATACTCCAGGACTTTGCCTATAAGTTAACGCTCATCTCTAAGAAATTTATCACAAGATGAGGATCCTTCTGGCTCCACACGAGTGTGGAGGCCTTGGCAGTGAGTCTCCCACGGATTTTGTTTGAAGCTCTGTCATCTTGTACGGAAGACTGCAGATGTACGGTTGGTTGGAGAATCACTGCTTGCTGCGGAGGATGACCTGAGTCCCAGCATCCGCTCAACCAAAAAGAAGGCCCGAATAGAGTTGTTTTCCATATTGTAATGAGCCAGTCAAGATTTCGTTTTTCCCATCCTCTGGAACTAAGCTGACGCCTTGGAGGTATCCACGAGGACTCCTAAGAAGAGGAGCTGTTGGGACGATGAACCGGCACCTTCCACAAACCTGGAGAGAACAACTGAGGAGCTGTGATGACTGCTTCCTGTGTCTCTTAACTGGAAGGGCTGGCTAGTAGTCAAATGTCCAGAAAGTGAAGACTTGGACGACGAGATTTAGGGAACTGTTCCCTGAACAGGAATTTGTTCAACCTTCCAAGGTCGACAATGGGCACATGCCGTCTGTTAATTTGGAACCAGAAGCAATGGAAATAGGAACCTGTGCTTCGTTCCACAGTGGAATGATTTTTACTGCCCAATACCCACAGAGGCCCTGTATCTCAGAAGCAGAGACAGTGCGACTGAGAGGCCAACAGACTGGCTGCTGTCTGGGTGGAAAGTCTGGAGAAAGCTGTGAAATTGGGAGAGTATCCCTATCGGACAATCCTGATGACCTATAGATCCGCTGTAATGGACTTCCACTGGTTGTGAAACTGAATTAGATGCCCCTCCTACCTCCGAGAGGCACCCCCCCCAAACAGCTGGGGTGGGTCTGGACTGGATCCACCGAGGTTAGAATAGGGTGGTTTCAGATCCTGTGCCCTCTACTGTGTTCTCTTAGAGACTGAGGGGTTGGTTCTTGAAAAGGGTACCTAGGCCACTACCCTGACACGACTGCTTGTCCCTAGGATGTCGTGTGGTTTAAATGGCAGCACTATTGTTCTGAGAGGCCTTAGTCGAACAGATAAGCACAGTCAAGGAGACGTTAACCATCTGCTGCCAGCGGCAGCTGCCCTAGCGGCAGAGATGTAGGTGTCCATAAAAGCTTTAGCTGATTATTGGGCTATATGCCCCTAGCAATGGAGTGACAGATTTCAGGAGGCTCTTGACCATTGCATTAAGTGTGTTCCACAGGGTGTACTCGTACTGAGGAATGTAGGAACTCAAGACGTAGGAGTCTGCTTTGGTCTACAGATGAAAACTGAAAAGTTATGGTGGACCCCATATTCCTGAGGAAAGGGAACTGGAAAGATCTTTCGTCACACTGATACAAAGGATTTGCATTCCAGCCCATAAAATTAGTCATCCACTGCGTCTTCGACAAAGCAGAAGAGGGAGAGACTCATCCAGATCCACCTCTACTCCAAAATAACTTCCAGAGGCAGTTCAGGACCAGGGAGACGCCACCACCTGGATCAGGGAGGAGATCAGTGCCATCCGCGGTGCAAGCACCACACATGGATCCACACCCAGTGCCAGTGATGCCACCGCATGGCCCCGATGCCAATGCACGGCAGCGCCAATGGCAGCGCACAGTGCCGTGAACGGAGCAGGCACCACAAGGCGACACTGCACCACACAGCGCCATCTACGGCGGCAGCACCCAAAGTACCAGCGTCGGACACGGCACCACATGGAACAGGCACAACATACAGCATCAGAATCGCTACTGGACCAAGACCTGACGTAGACGGAAAAAAGGAAGTGGTACCCGTGTAGGCGCTAGCAGAAAAATGGGAGAGGGGGATAGGCACGAGGAGTTGGCGTCGATGGCGTTAGCACCATAAAGGGCACCACGCACATTCTGGCCTGGCAGACCCGGCTGCGGCCCAGAGGTCTGAAGGCCCTGGACCCAGGACCACTAGCCAGGATAACTGGGCAGATGCCGTACCCCTCTACTCTAAAACAGCAGCCCAGAGGTAAAAATGCTCCCCGGAATCCCATCGAGGACAGAGATGGGAACCGGTGTCAAACATCACGGCCGTTAAGAGTGAAGCCACAGGGGAACCTACCAGAGTTAGTTCAGGCTCACTGCTCTCAACCAGTGATGATCGACGTGCAGACATACCAGAGGGTGACCTTGAGAGGTACTGATTCTTCATCTTCCAACAGGGGGAAGAAGAGCTCGAGGTCAAGCAGGGCAGGGTCCTGGAACCGCTACATTTGTACTATGGGCAGACTGTCCCCCCACCCTGAGCATTGGACTGCCCCTCCGAAAAGGGTGGCGGATCAGACACAGCCCCACTGCCATCACAGCTTTCAAACAAAGTCTCCCTACCGTCACCGCTACCGTCACAGGTCAACTCCGTTGATGGCAGGCTGAGAATAACTTAATTTTCTTTCTTTCTTTTTTTTTTAAAAAAAGAAAACACCACTTAAAATGGTAAGTTAAGCGAATACTGAACAGCTATATAGCAGACGAAGACTAGACTCCTGGTGGGTGAGTGACGTCATCAGAGAAGCGCACTCGGTGAGGAAAAAGGAACTGAGGCAGTTGGAGGGTTGGCCTTGGGAATGGCCACCTATATGTTGTGAGCTAACCTCATGATTGCGTGCTCGGGGTCCAATACCGCTATTCCTGAAGATTTTTTTGCTCCCACGGAGTTCTAGCGCCTCCAGTGTACTCCCATTAGTGTGAACGAGTGGTGGAGACTTGAGTCCAGGAAGATCAGATAGTACACCTTAGGAACCAATATCATATTGAATGCTTGTATTTTCCCCCATAGTGAAAGAAACATTTTGCTCCAGCTAATCAAATCTAGCTCCATTTCTTCCAGAAGAGCATTCAAATTCTGAAGAACAGTTTGCAATATACTTGAAGTTAAAGTTATTCCTAAAAATCTAATCCCATTTGTAGCAATTTTAATATTATACTGGTGGAAAACAGTTTTATCAGTGTTTCCTATTAAAAAAGCACTTCAGATTTACTGACATTAATTTAAAATCCTGAGAATTCCGAAAATTCCCGTATGATGTGTAATAATGAAGGCAATAATGAATTTCAGTAAGTTAGAAAGAGCAGCACATCATCTGCATCAAACAGCTTAACGGTTCAAGGTCAGCTGGCATTCATCTGTATCCCCCTCCCCCGGGTCGTGCCTGAAAATAGGCAGGATTTGTCTAGTGCACTTACCCGGTCAACAAAAACTAAATAAATAAATAAAATAAATAGGCTAATACTTTCCGACATCTCCCTATAACTATGCCTGAAATGGAAGAGGCTTCCCTTATTTTGATAACAAGTGGTTCCAAAGCCAAAATAAAAAGAAGAGGGGAAAAAGGACAACCTTGTCTGGTGCCGCGTTATATGGGAATTCTGTCAGACAAGAGTCCATTAACTATAACTTTAGTAATCACTTTGAAGTATAGGACTTGGACCCATTTGCTAAACTGATCTCTCAAATTGTCATTTGTAAGAATTTCAAGTAAGTAACCCCATTCTAATCAATCAAACACCTTACTGGCATCTAAAGAGAGTAGCACAGGTTGGGATTTAGCTGCTGTAGAACTGTGAATACTAAGAATTTTATGCAATAAGTCTGAATTACGGCAACCTGTAACAAAACCAACTTGGTCAGGAAGTATTAACTGTTGAATGATCCTGTTCCGTCTGTTAGCCATAATTTTGGCTACAATTTTACAGTCAATATTGATAAGTGAGAACTGGCCCAGTGGTGCTGAGGGTTGAGCTTCTGGACACCGCACCTGCGATCCAGGTTCGGGAACGAGCCCGAATCGTCGGGGGTCAGCAGGGGAGCGAGAGGATCGAGCATCCGATGGACTGCTCTCCTCTCCCAAGGTGGGATCTGGGGGAATGCTCGGTGGAGCAAGGACCTCTAGTGGAGACCAGAGGTACTGCTAGCGCTGAGCCGTGCAAAGGGGCAGAGTGGCAACGGACATCAATGACATGGATTGCACGTCCACACTCCGGGGGAAACAACATGAGAAAATCCCTGTCCTCGGGGATAGGCGAAGGCACCTCTGCCCTGCCAGACCACACACCTGTTACCAGGCACTCTCCTCTCCAGGGGCATTGCCCAGCCCGGCACTCTAGACTGTAGCTAGAGAGCCCTGGGTGGATAAGGCAGCCCCACCTTGGGGGGGGGGTTCAGAGCCAGGTGATCCGTCGGGCTGGTGTGAGGAGTAGGAAATGTCTCGGGTGGGAGGTAGAGCCTGGAGGTAGTGAAGGATGACGGACAGAGTTCCCAGAAGGATGGTGCAAATATAGAGTCGGAAAAAAAAACCCAAACCATTGATAAGTGAGCTTGGTCTATAACTTTGACACAGCATGGTATCTTTGTCCCTTTTAGGCAAAACAGTTATAGTGGCTTCTCTCACAGAGGGAGGGAGTGCACCTACATTTAAAGCACGACTAAAGACTCCATGGAGTAAGGGTAATAAAAGTTGAGTGGTGGCTTTGTAGAATTCCCCTCAAACCATCATGGCCTGGTGTTTTTCCTGCAGGAAGGGAGACAATGGCCTTAGAGATTTCATCTTGAGAAAGGGGTTTGTTAAGGGACTGTTTATCTAGATCTGTAATCAATGGAAGCTTAATGTTAGCCAAAAAAAGATTCATAGTCTGACTGAAAGAAATTTCAGATTGGTATAATTTAGTACAGTATTCCCTGAACTTTTCCATAATCTGCTTAGTTGTGAAAACTGGCTTGTCATTATTATTCTTAATCAATGCTATTTTAGTTGCCTCAGATATCGTTCTCAATTTGTGGGCTAGTAACTTGCCTTGTGCCTTCCCTGCTTCCCAGTAACTTTATTTCATGCGGAATAAAGCATATTCTGCTTTCTGACTGTGAATGACATTGATGGCAAAATCAGATTCTACAATGGGGTTAATCCAAATGCCCAATCCCTGAAATCTGACTGGTTGGCTGGCACCTTTTCAGCATGATAAATCCTCCAGTGTACCCATCAGAAAAGGTGCCAGCCACCAGTGAGCCGCAGCAGGAACCTCCTCTAAAATCACTCTGACAAGTCAGGACTGGAAAAACACGGTGACGATCAGTGTGCAAGATCGGCTCAACCTGCAAGTAACACAACCCCCCGAAAACACTGCAAAAAAGCCACTATCTTACATCAGCAGTAAATGGACAACTGGAGACCCCCCTGCACAACTCAAACAATTCACTATACCACATTGGGCCAAAACAATGTTTCCCAACTCTTCCCCCGTAACTACTTGTACCTGACTAACCTTTCCATTTTTCATTGCCACTTGCCTCTCCTGAAACCGCTCACGCCTTCTATGTTAACGGTGCTGCTTCTGGACTACTGAAGCATCGAGGGATCGCTAGAGAGAGGGGAATTAGGACACACAAGACCCCGGGGGAAAAGAGGGGTAGGGGGATCCTGACCAGCACAAATGACTCTCTGAGAGGCTCCCATTACTACCAGAAAGGACGGGCAGGAAGAAACCTCCGAGCAGCTCACGTTACTACCAGATGCACCAAGGAGACAACCAGAGTGGGAACGCCGATGTGAGTAACATCACGTCTATGAAACAGCTAACACAGAGGAAAAATGAGCAGTAGTTTTTTTTATATTTTTCCTGTGTACACATTCAAGCAAAAGACAGACACAGCCCCATCCACAAAAATACAGTTTTTTCCCCTCACACCGAGAATGCCTCAGTCCCCCTGCCCACTCTTGCCTAACACCAGCTAAATAGTACTCTGGCTCCACAGTGGACTATTTAACCTAGTGAGGAAGGATATTTTATTAAAAATCAATAATATCTATATTTATACATATACATATATATAAATGTAAATTTGTCTATCTTCTAAAACAACTAAAGCTAAACATTGTATAATAGCAATATACCACTCCAGGGTGTGGGTATATGGGTGGTGTATTTACCACTTCTGGTGTGGTTAAGTCACTCGGCTGAACCACACCAGACGTGGTAAATACATCCATATACCCCCATACCCTGTTGTGGTGCACTAGTAATTATAATTTCCCAAGACCACACATGTTTTAGCTCCAGTAGATAAAAAAGTTGCTCTTTCGTTTTTAATTGGTTTTCAAGGTTGGCTAGTTCAGCCTCCCTGAGCTTCTTTTTATATGAAGAAAAAGAAATTAATCGGCCCCTTATAAAAGCTTAAAAGAATCCCAGAGAGTGGATTCAGTTACTTTGCCATTATCATTGAATTTGAAGAATAATTTAATTTCATCTCCTAACCAAGCAGGGAATTCACTCTAATTTAGTAATCATTATTGAATTTCCAACTTTTCTCTGCTAGCAAAATCTATACTAAACTTATACCCCACAGAAACAGAAGCGTGATCTGAAATAATCGCATTCCTATGTTGCTTGTATTAAGACCTGGCAGGAGAGATTTGGTAATAAAAATATAGTCTAATCTACTAGCAGAGCCATGCCTAACAGAGTGGAAAGTGTAGTCTTTGCCCTTTGGGTGGATAATTCTCCATGTATCTATTAGGCCAAACTCTTTACAAAATGCGTTCAAGATACTGGAGGAAACAGAATGATCTGAAGGACAGGTGTGTGTATATCTATCTGTATAAACATCAGCCACCATGTTCATGTCACCAGCTATAATCAGATCACCACACATGTTCTTAGTAACTGAATCTGCTAAGTTGCAAACAAATCTGAATGTTTTTTTATTGGGAGTATATATACTCAGAGACTCAATCTTAATATTAGCAATAAATCTACCTTGAGGATCAATGCCAGTTGATAACAGAGTAACATTTAGGTTCTTATGGAATAATAAACATACACCTTTCCTATTAGAATTAAAGGAGCTCCCACAGACCAAGCCATCCAAGATCTCTTCAATTTAGCTGTTTCTTCAGGAGTTAAATATGTATTCTAAAGAAATGCAATATCAGTTTTAAGTGATTTAAGAAAAGCTAAAACCTTTGTCATCTTAATTGGGTGGTTACACCCTTTTATGTTCCAAGAGACTACCTTGAGAATTATTGGACGTATAGACATTTTTTGAGTAACTAATGCAACAAAATGCAATAAGTACTAGAAACTATACAATAAAAGAAATTTGGGAACCTAAATTGTTATGTAACCCCCCTGCAAATGGGGGTTCCCAAAAGACTTCCAGGAGCTTGCTTGAATGCTCCAAGCCTGAATGGTGTTTGGCGTTTAAGCCATTTATCAGTGAGTGTTTTTAGAGCCTCTGGTACTGTCTCTTTAAGAGCTGTCTGCTTGCAGACATAATTAGTTTGTATGGGGGGGACTGTGTGCTTCTCTGTTTGAGTACCACTCGAGCTGCTGCCAATTCACTCCATTTTTTGCAGTCACTAGGAGTGCAAAGGGAACCTATCTGAAAGATGTAACTGTTTGCCAGAAATCATTTAGAGTAATAATGAAATTACAGTTTGTCTAACCTGCTTTCTTTGCAGTCAGAACTGTGTCTGCCTAGTTCCCCATTCTGGTTTTGAACTGCTGAACTGGACCAATCAGTGTGGGGTAAGCTAGCTCTAAAATGGTGCCTTGGATGAATCAGAACTTGGACTCATAATCTGAGCCAGCCACAAGAGGATTGTATGGGCAGTGACTCTGGGAGATGTAGTTTAGACTTCGGCGCCTTTTTGGACCAACAGCAGCAGTCTATTGTGAGTGACAGCCAATCCAGTCAAGAACTGGGAGGAACTCAAAGGAAGTGCCCGGTTTTGTGTATTGGAGTTTTCAGTTGAGCTCTGGCAGTGAAGAGGGAAGGAGCCCTGTGCTTTTTCAGTGTGCAGTTTTAGTCGGGAAACGTGTGTAAGGCCCAGAGTTCCGGTCTGCAGCTTGTGTAACTGCTTGTTAGGACTGAATCCGTCCTGTGAAGAGAATCAAAGGATATCTGAAGAGTAGAAACCAGGCTCACCCTGTAGAAGACTGGAGAAATTGCTGAGTTGCACTTGGTCTGTCAGGAACTGAATCTGCTGTGTGTTCTCCCGGGTATTGTGCAGTAATTGCGATCAGGATACAGATGCAGCCTGCCTGGTATAGTACTTTCTTTTTACCATATAAAAATGTGTAAAGAGGTTTGTGTACCTCAAGTGAATCCTGCTGCCATTAAGTGACTTTTGCCTGTGACTGTTTACCATATAAATGTGTGAGGAGTCTCTTGAGCTCAAGAGTAGCCCTGCTGGACGTTGAAGGACCCTATCTTGTTTGGAGGTCGTGAGTACTAATTCAGGGTCGCCTCCTGTTGAATGCCACATTAAATCCAAATGGAATCACTGTACTGCTGACTGTTTAAACTAATTTTCTTTTCTCTGTGTGAAAGGGCCCTACCAGCTGCCACGGTTTGGACTAGCCACTAGGGCTTGGGTACCCAGGGACAGTAACTGATAGGGATAGGCCTGTGCACAGAGCCATAGGTAGATGAGTAGAGTGATAAGCTAATTAACCTGATTTCCCCCTGTCCTTGTTATATCCCCCTAAATAAATCAGAGCTGCTTGTTTCAGCAAAGTTATACTGCCTGAGGTATTTGTCTATGTTAAAGTACTGTACTGTATCTTATTTCACAGGAGGTCCCAGTGCCGGAACCAGTCCTGGGGGTAAGTGTATACTGTGGAGGTAATTCTGATATATTGTGTGGGTCACTAGTGGGAAGAAAGGGGGGTTGCAGTGTCCCAGAGGGCTGTGACCAAGTTAGTTTAACTATTGCAAACCCTGACCTCTGGGTGGAGGCACCCGCCATTGGATCCAGGCCCCTCAACCTGTTAGTGGCAAATCAGGCAGGGGTAGTAGCCCCTGGGATAGCGCCATCTAGGGGTTACAGTTATTAACTTCTATTACAGAAAAACACAGTAATTAACAACAGTATATGAACCCAAGAAGTTGTAACTTTAACAACCCCTTTACCCAACTATAAGACTGTAATAGAGGATTTGCTACCAGTAAAAGGGAGTGTAATAATTGATGGAGCAAAATAAAAAAATTGGAAGTACAAACTATAGATTGCCTAGAGAACCCTTGAAAATACTAGGTGAATCCAGAGCGCGGAGAAACCTGTCTGCTATACCTATTGCCATTTTTAATAAACTCGCACTACTGATCAAGCTATAACACACTGAGTCTGTCACTGAAAAGAAAACACCCTCTTTGTACCACAGTAGGTAGCCCAAGAAAATAATTTGTGAACTAAGGTAAGTGGCTTACACAGCAGAGGTTTGCAGGCACTTCAGTTGTCCCAAGGAAAAAACAAAACAAAAAAACTTTAATCAGCTAATATACAGTGTGGATTGCTCCAACTCAATCAAGCTACCATCTATATTCCTGTCCATAGATCTGGAGCCCCAAAGGCGGTGCATTACCTTTTTGTGAATCAACAGAAAAGAAAGGGAGAAACTTTTTTTTTTTTTTTTTTTTCCTTTACTCTCTCTCTCTCTCACATTTTTTGCTTTAGTTTATGCTGTGTAACCCCATAGGTATATGCAACAGCTAGCCATCTCATGCCTATCCACTTAAACTGAAAATGAGAAATACACTGCATAGACCCACCAGGCTCTGGATAGCAGCAAGCCACCTCGTGGCCATCTAATGAATCCTCAACACTGTCAAATATAGCTAGTATTCGAGTAGTTTTCACTCTTAACATCTTTCAGAGCGCTGACAGTCCTATAGACACAGAGTACATGGTTCCCCTTTTCTATTGTGGTAGAACTGCTCTCTAGGAGAGCAAATTTGAATGTACTGATCTCCCGGTCTACGTTCTACGACTGGAGATAGGAAAAACGTTAGTTTGTTCCTTGTCTAGAATTTTAGGGGGACAGCTAGGGTTTGGGTGCTAGGCAGGGCTGGGAAGTAAGAAACAATTAGGAGCCAGCTCTTTTGTTTTATAGATAGCTGCCCTCTATCCCTAATTCAGTTGAATGCTGTATGAGGGGGGTTCGGCTGCTGTCCTGGTCTGACTCCCATTGTCCTGGCTGCTGCGGTCTGGCAGTGGCTCTATGTGGATCTGACTGGTGCTGTGATGGAAGGAGGTGCTCTTTAACTTGGAGGGGCCGACCCTGCTTAAACTGTCCCTGGATTGTTGTGGCTCCTGACTCATCCGTCATCTTGTCTGTGGTGCCACCCACATCTTGGCGTGACTGGGTCTGCAGGAAGGTGCTTTGCTCAGCATGAAATGCGAGGGCTGACCAGGATGGTTTCTGCCATGTTGCTGTTCAGACTCCCCGGAGAGCATGAGCGTAGATGGCATCACTGTGTTCGTTTCCTTGGGCAAACAGTCGAGTTTGCGGCCGTAGTTTTTGCCGCATGACCCTGGACCAGTTTTCATTCCACTGGCCTGTTTCTATTGACCGCTGGCTGCCGGAGTGTAGACCTTTTCGTCAGCCTGCGGCCTCTTTCTCCCCCTCGCTGGATTATCGTTGGGGGCTGGACTGAATGGTGATCATCTGGACTAATCAATTTCTAGTAATTGTAACTGCTCCTGGGCCCCTGTAAGTTGTTGAGAGCTGCTGAGGCGGCAATTCCCAGGAACATTCCTTTTTCAACACTCTACTTCATGTATAAGATATTGCCCTGAGGCGGAGGTCAGTGAGAGGGCCCTCCGTCACTAATCTATTGGGGAGTGAAGAATTCCCACTTTTGTTGACTCTCGTTCATTACGGACAATAACTTTGCCCTGTCTCAGTTAAGCTCTATTACACAGGGATCTATGGACATTGCTCTCCTGAACTGAACTGCTGCCTACTATTGTTTCTTGCCTTCCTCTGGGGTGTGGTGCTTTAGTTTTAGTGAGTGCTTGTGTGGTGTGACTAGTTAGGTCTGTTTTGTATTAGTTGTGTGGTTGTTTGTGTGATTGGTAGTTTGTTAGTTGTTTATGGGGGCTTTCTGGTTGGACAGTATGTGTCTAGGGAAGTCGGGGGGGTAGGATTGTTTACGAGGTGTCCCACCTTTTTGATCTGCCGTCCTTTACCAACCTCCCAGTTTCCACCACCACATCACGTCGCTGTAGGGAGGTCGGGATTAAGAGGTCCTGCATTGATCGACTATGGCGGGGTGCCTCATACACCTTGGGCAGGGGTAGGATTGAGGCTATTGGGCACAGAAGGCGCCATGGGTGACGACGGGTCCTAGGGAGAGGCCAGACATGTTTGGTTCCCGTCCCCAGGGTTCCCACCAGACCGAGTGGGCTAGTAACCAGAAGGGCTACACTATCCACCAATCCCGAGGGCAGTGCTTTGCAATGCCAGCTCGATCATGAACAAGACCACAATCATAGCGGACTTAGTTTCCTTGGTCGATCTGGCATGCATTACTGAGACCTGGGTGGGTGACAATGTTGGCCCGGTTCTAGAGGCCGCCGTCCCCCCTGGGTACTTGGTACTGCACTGCCCCAGAGTGGAGTACACAGGGGCGGGGGAGTGACCATCTGTTTTAGATCTGAACTTGGCTTCACTGTGCATCCAGTGGGAAAACTGGGTTCCTTCGAATGTGTGGCTGTACATAGGGGTCCGGGCGCATGCTGCAGGATTCTCCTGATTTACCACCCCCCCCCCAGTGAGGCAGGTGAATTCCTGCAGGAAGTAGTTGACTTTTTCATCTGCGAAATGTTGGAGTCCCCCAGGTGTTTAGTTCTGGGGGACTTCAATGTTTGGGCCGATGACGAATCCTCTAGGCTAGGTTAAAACCTCTTCCAGACAATGTCATCTCTGGGTCTGTCGCAAGAGGTTTCTTCCGTGACCCACCAGGGCGGCCACATGTTGGACCTGGTTTTCTTGCTGGGGCTTGAGGTCAGTAACCTCAAGACTGATCGGATCATTTGGTCCGATCACTGCACAGTGGAGTTCTTATTCAGGGCCCCCCTGACAGCCCCCAGAGATGGTAAGCTACTGCCCTTTGAGGGGTTTGACCCCAGAAGGGTTTCTGGCGGTGGCTGCTCTATCTAATGTGGGTAGTGCATGTGTAGGGGGTACGGGCGAGGCTGTCACCACCTATAATAGGGTGATGTCAGCTGCACTCGACTCTCTCGCACCAATCCATGTACGACCCAAAACCTCTCACTTGAGGTCCCCATGGTCTGACGGGGAGCTCAAGGTGATGAATATTTTGGGTCGGAGGTTAGAGCGTTGCTGGCAGAAGTCCGGGCTGGAGATGGACAGACTGGCCCTGTGCTCCCATTATGGTGAGTATCGGGAGCAATCACCTGTAAGAAGGCAGAGTTCCTGTCCAGGGAGATTGCTGCTGGGAAGAATTGACTTACAGTGCTCTTTCGGACTGTGGACAGGCTTCTAAACCCATCCTTTCTACAGCCAAAAAAAGCCTTCTCTGACGCTTTATGCGACGACTTTGCTCATTTCTTCTTGGACAGGGTGTCCACCATCCTGAGCGTTCATAGCGAAGCCACAATGTGGCCGACAGTGGTTACCTTTGGTGTCCGGAGAGTACTCCGCCTAGTTGGGGGGAGTTTAAACCAGTGGAGGTGGCCGAGGTCACTGAGGTTGCCTTTAAGTATATATTGTGAACTGGACCCAGTGCAGACACGTTTCTTGATGGGATATGTTGACATTGTTGGCCCAGTGTTCACCTTGCTGTCCGGTGCTCTATCTCAGAGGGGGTCTTTCCAGATGCCTTGAAAGAGGCACTGGTTAGACCTCTTCTGAAGAAACCATTGCTAGACCCTGATGTCAAGACAAACTACCGTCCAATCTCCAACCTCCCATTTTTAGCGAAGGTTGTTGTGAAGGTTGTGGTGCAGCAGCTTGAAGAGCACTTTGTGGCCTTTGATCTTCTCAAGCCCCTCCAGTCAGGGTTTCGTGCAGGGCATAGCATGGAAACCGCATTAGTTTGGGGGCACAATTACCTTCTCAGGGCCAGAGATCGAGGGAAGGGGACAATTCTCGTTCTCCTCAACCTCTTTTCAGCTTTTGACACGGCAGACCATTGTGTGTTGCTCGATCGCCTGAGGGAATTTTGTGGACTCGCCGGCACTGTCATCTGCTGGTTTGAGTCCTATCTCACGAATAGGAGGCAACAGGCAGTGACAGGGAATTTCTCCTCCTCATCCCTTAGCCTCCTGTCATGTGGAGTACCTCAGGGTTCGGTCTTGTCACCAATGTTGTTTTCCCCCTCCAGGGGCCTCCGTACGATTCCCAGGACGAGGCTAAAAATTTACGGTGACAGAGTGTTTAGTGTCGCCGGCCCCATCCTGTAGAATTTGTTTCCACCATCTGTAAGGACAGCTCCTTCATGCTGGCCTTGGGAGAGTTCATTAGGAAATACAGCTTGGGGTTTCATTACTATGTGGATGATACCCAACTGTATCTTTCCTTTGCCTCTGGGACATACAATGCGGTGGAAGTGCTAAATAATTGCCTTGCCAAAATCAATGACCAGATGGCCTCCAACTGGTAGTGACTGAACCCCGATAAGACGGAGGTACTGGTGGTGGAGTCGAATAGAGGGTGTGATAGGATGGCCTCTGGTGCAGCAACAGGGTTGCTCCTGGGGTCTGTGCCACTGAAGGCCTCCTCTAGGGTGCGTGATCTTGGTGTGACCTTTGACAGCAGATTGACATTTGAAGCTCAGGTGTCATCCATTGCCCAGACCAGCTTTTACCATCTTAGGAATATCGCCAGGATCAAGCCCCTAGTTCCACTCATGGACCTCCCCAGCTTGGTACATGCCTTCGCGACATCAAGGCTTGATTACTGTAATGAGCTCTACCTCGGGGTCTCGGGAGGTACCCTCCACCGGCTGCAGCTAGTGCAGAATGCAGCTGCCAGGTTGCTGAAGGGGCAGTCGAAATACTGCTAACATAATCCAGGAGCTGTGTGAACTGCACAGGCTGCTGGTCAGGTGAAGCATCCTCTTCAAGGTAGGCTTGCTCACCTATAAGGCCCTACATGGGCTGTGCCCTGGATACTTGTCTGACCTTCTTACACCAGCTACCTCGGTCCAATCCTTCCAATCCTCCTCTGGGACCTCCTTATGATTCCCAGGACGAGGCTAAAAATTTACAGCGACAGAGCGTTTAGTGTCGCTGGTCCCATCCTGTAGAATCTGCTTCCACCATCTGTAAGGGAGGCTCCTTCAGTTGAAGTATTCATGGCCTGCCTCAAGACCCTCCTGTTCAGTCAGGCCTTCCCAGACACTGTCTGCTAGATCATATCCCTGGGACAGCTCTTTTTAGTGACTGCTTTTAGCTCAGGTCTTGCTCATTCTATATGGCCTGTTTAATTTATTATTGTTGTAATTTAACTATTTGTTTTTTATTTTATTAATAGCCTTGTATTTATATGTACAGCACCCAGAGCCTCTGGGATTGGGAGCCTGAAAAAATTAAAACTTGCCTTGCCTAATGATTTATCGAGTTGCCAGCTTGGAATGTATGATCACATGAGAGAGAGAATCCATACATATAGCTTGATTGATCATTAGTTCATCTCCCTGTGCATTTAAATAAACCATACATAGATACAACATCTACAATGACATGCCAGCAGACCCCAACCCGACATAACCCATGTGTAAATACATATATTATAGCTGCAAATGGCATTACACTCATCCCTGGAACAAGTAGCTGTTTTGTCAGTGATGAACCGCAACTCCTTACAAGCCGTCAACGCATGCCTCTTTGTGCAGTATATGACTACATGTAAAAATGGCACTAGGTTATCTAAAGTAGTCTGTAAATAAATAAACCCCTGCAAGTGCATTGTGTGACTATCCCCTTCGAATATAACTATATCATATGCTTTAACAAGTCTGTTAATGAATGCCATGGAAAGAAGTACCCTTGCCTGATTATAGCACTTCTGCATCTGAGCATCATACATAAAAAAAATCTTTGGCCTACCAGTATCTGTATCTTCATATAGTCAATTGTGTGTTTCGGAGCTTCTTCCAGCTGAATCATATAAAAAAACAGAAATTTTAACAACTATATAAGGGAACAAAATCCAACATGCACCGCTTGTTGAATTCAGGGAAGAGTTGCAGATTCTTATCTATTTTGAAAACAGTAGACAAGTAATTAAATTATTTTTTGAAAAGTCTTTTAATGTTAAGTCCACTGTCCTCACGTTCTCCTTTAAAGGGGACAGGAAGTGATGACTACGTTCACACAACACAGTCGTGAAGCATGCCACAAAGAGACGGAAATAACTTCAAGTTGTACACATTTCAGACATGATGTCCATTTGCTGGTCAGCAGATTGTTGCGTTTTGGGTGGAGATCGAGCAGGGTTCATCAGAGAAGGACGAGAAGGAATGCCAGCAACTCTTGAATGGTCTCTGCTTCTGCTCCGTTGCCTTTTTTCCCTGGCTAGAACCCAGGCTGGACTTGGCAGTGAGAGAAGAATGTCTTGTTATTGGGCTTGCTTCTCCTGGTTATAAGTGAATAAGCGGCAGATTTTGGGGGTATTCTTCAGGGTTTTTTTTGTTGTTGAGAAAGGCAGAAGTGTGCTTACACATATAAGTTCCTTCACTGTGGTTTGCTCATCAGATTGTTGGACCACACCACCAGCACGAGAAGGGAGAGACACAGAATCTTGACAAGGCTGGTTGCTCAAAACACGAGCCTTCTCCTGAGTGTTCTTTGGTATTTGAATTTTCAATGGCAGTTTGTACATTTATACTGTCAGTAAAGTTATTAATTAGCTCTTTACTTGATCAGCACATTCACACAAAATTGGTCTGTTGCCTGGTACAGCCGCTACCAGTACAGCTGGATACCTAAAGAAATAAGACCAGCCCAGTTTCTGCAAGTGCTTTTCAACTTAACAAAAGGCTTTCTGCTGTTTGATCACTTTAGAGGAAAAGTCCTGAAAAACAAACTCATTCCCTGTGCCATGTAAGATGTTTGTGTTCTCTTGCCACTCTTAAAACTTCCTCTTTCACAGAACCTAAGAAAATTAGCAATGATGGCTCTTGGCCTGCTACCAGGTTGGAACTTAGTGACTAGAGATCAGTGTGCTCTTTCTATTTTGAAAGGCCAGGGCCACTGATAATTAAGCAGATCTGGGATGAATTTTTGCAAGAACAGAAACATGGCGTTACCTTACATTCTTCAGGTATGCCCACAATAAGTAAATTATTACACCTCCCTCGGTTTTCTAAATTGTCAACTTTTTTGAATAAGTATTGAATTTGGCTGTTCTGTTGCTCAATCTTGTCTTCCAGAAAAGCAATCGTATCTTCCAGCCCTGCTAATTTGTTTTCATTTACCTCACTCAATTCTTCTGGCACCAATGTATGTATCTGTTCTTCGTGAGCCTATTGCCTTTTCTGTGTCAGAGATGTCTAACTAAATAGTCACTAGCATGTCTTTAATTGCTTGAATGTCTGACTATCCGCCCCACTTATGCCATTTCCACTGCCAGCATTGCTGTGGCGATCAGCTTGTGATTGTCTGCTGCATTCTTTACGGACATCGGGGCTACAGCACTCTTTACAACCGCGGCAGACACAATTATGGAAAAACACTTGTAAAAGTACTTGACAGCAATGATTTCACTGAATGCTTATCGAACCAATCAAACAAAAAACGGACTGGTTTTCAATTAAATTGCAGTGCAAATGAACAAATAATTTACTAGGTAAGCAGGAGGTTCAGTTTCAGCCAGTCATTCTTGTCAGCTCTGTGCACACGCCTCTCCCTCCTCATTTTTCCTCTGGGTCAGGAAGTACCTTGAAAACATGCCCTTGTCCCAGTGTGAGGCAGGGACCTTTTCTACTGCTTTTGCCTGTAGCAGTTTACTTCCAGTTCCAGCAGAATTCTTTCTGTGGGAAAGTGAGCTGGAAAACTTTTGTAATCTTGTAGTTTTTGGTAATTTATTTCTTTTTTACTTGCAGGGACAACCCCTGGCCCACTACCTCCAGGATCCAATTGTCTGTGGTAATGTTCACCTATTCCTGGAAGTAGTGGGCCAGCCTTCTCCTACTGGTAATGGTTGGGCGACTTAGGAAGAACTGTTAGGGGTTTTGTTTTGGCTGAGGCTTGGACACTTGGAGACCCTGCTGCCTCTGCTCCTGTAGTTACCTTTTTGGGGTTGGTATTCACAAGAAACGCAGAGGGCACAGGCTCTTGGAAAGCAGCCCCTTCTTCTGCCTCCCCCTCCATAAGGCATGTAGGAAGTGGAGGCCTTTTCTTTGTCAGTGCTGTTTTTGTAAGTAGTTTTGTACTCATTCACTTTTTTCATGTTTTGTCACCAAAAAAGTATACCTTCTTCAAACTGAAAATACATGGCCTTGGTCCGAGTGTCCTGGGAAAGGATGGCTGCCCTGAGCCAGGAGATGCACCTCAATGACAATGCACAAGCTAAGACCCCTGAAGCAGTGTCATTAGTGTCCACATATGTGTGGAAGTGGAATTTGGTGGCATCAAGAGCTGACTTTGCTGTGGTAGTCAGATCCTGCGTCAACTAACCATAAGCCTTATCGGTGAATGCCACCACTGTGTTCCACAATGCCTTCTCTACCCCTATTAACTTATCTCTTTATGCATTATACGTTTCCTCACATGTCTAGAATCTGCTGCATACTTTTATTTCTTTGCTCTCTATTTCACACTATTTTTTAACCTTCTTCCCTGGTTATTTATTGCTACTATTTATTTAGTTTACGCTTCTACCAATGTTTTCTCCTGCAATACCCATGCATTATTTCAATCCCTACTACTCACATAAATGAAAATTATGTACCTACCGTAATTCTTGATCTTCTCTTGTATCTTCACCATTCATTACTGCTGGGTAAGCTGCCAGAGGCGTGCACCTGTATGGGAATTTTTTTTTTTTGAGGAGGGAGGAGCTGGCACCGACAGCGTTGCCCACAAGGCCGATGCACTGCGTGGTGCACGGGGGTTGGCCGTTAGGCGCTGCAGACTCCTCCTCCACCCCAGTTCTGTTTCTCCCACCGTCAAGGTCGCACCTGCTGCACAAGTTGCCGAACCTTCATGTACGTCACTAGGCCTTGCCCATTCGACACTGTTTTTCCTGCCTGTCCATCGCCGTTCCTTTTTCTTAAAGTTTGTTGAATTTCTTTCACGTCATGTCTGGTTCAGGGGCCATGAGAAAATCCAAAGCAGACCATGCCCCCATGCGTCAGTGCCCCTGTGGCTGGCATTTTTCCATTACGGACCAACATGAGGTTTGTTTCCATTGCCTGGGTCCCAACCATGATATGAACAACTGCGACACCTGTTTCTCCATGGACCGCCGTGTTCTTGAGATCCATACGTTTTAAAGTCATGGGGCCCCATGACTTCGGGAGGGAGCTTGCATCGTTCTGGGAGATCTCTATACAGCCTGATGAGGAGGAAACCTCCTCAGTTCTAACCTTGCCGTCGGGTTTCTTCTGCAGTGCTGGAGGGCGGTTCGGTTCCCTGTGGAGCCGGGTTGTGAGCACCGCCACGGCAGTCACCTCCACGGAGGTGCAGGCTCCCCCGGTGTTGTAGCCCATAGTTGCTGTGCCTGGCGCCGCTTCGGATCCCAGCGCCTTTCGCGGTGCCATGTGCTGTGACAGCGTCATTGCTAAGAGAGTCCCCGGGGTCACTAGTCTCAACAGTATGTGTGGTCTCCTCCTCTTCGGAGGTGGATCACCTTCTGACCAATCTGGACTAACATCCTAACTCCTTGGAGTCAGGGAGCCCTCTTGGACATGGCACCAGGCAGCCCAGTGTTCACCTTCCCAACTCCTCGGAGCATGTGGTCACTACAGCCCCCCACGTCGAGGCCGGCATTGGGGCGCTGCAGTGGATAGCAGTCTCGGGGAGTCTGGCATGGCGATCTGGACTGCGGGGGCCACAGCAACTGCCACTCCTGGTGCTGCTGTGGCCCTCTTGGTGGGGAAGGGAACCCCCTCTTTTCTGGCCTCCTTCGGGGGGCCTGGTGGATTGGAGGATCCTTCGTCACTGGGTTTGAGGAAGAGGGTGGCTTCGGAGTCCTATGGGTTGAGAGGACGGGGTGAGGTGCAGAGGCCTGCCTCCACTACCCTGCAGGGATTGAGGAGAAGCTGAGCGCCAACCCCACATCTCCTCCTCACTCCTCTGAGTTAACGGGCTGGCCTGCGTCGCCCGCGCCTTGTGCGTGACGCGTGGGCCCGACACCATTGGCGCTGACTCCTCCCTCAAAAAAAAATAAACTCCTGTACAGGTGCGCATCCGACAGCTTACCCAGCAGTAATGAATGGTGAAGACTGACAAGAGAAGAGCTGTACCTTTCAATGCACCTTATGTTTTACTGCAATTTTTTTTTTTATTAATTATAATCTGTCTTTATATTTGCACTCCCTCCTCTCCCCCAGTCAGAACTGCAAATGAGCTTTGGTATAGTCGCCTCTCCTGGTTACCAAAATTTTAAATAAATAAATTCTGGCACTGGGCAATATGAGCTAAGTAAGCTGCCTGCCTGATAAGCAGGAAAGCTGATACATACATTTTTTTGCCCATTATGAACATGTGAAGAAGCCAGCAGAAGAAGGCCATTTGGTCTATCAAGTCTGCTTGTATTGCAGGGTCCACAGCTTGAGCTAATGTTCCTGCCCTCCCTCCCTACTCCTCCCATCCTCTCTACCCATAATTCTTACCTTCCCCTATACCTATCCCAGCTTCTCTTAAAGCTGCCCACTGTCTTCAACGAGATGACCTCTTCCAGCAGCGCATTTCAAGTGTCCACCACTCTCTCTATGAAGAAGTGCTTCCTGACCTCCCTCCTAAAACTCCCACCCTCCAACTTAAGACTGTGCCCCCTAGTGTTATGGTTGCCACTCAACTTAAAGAGACTCTCCTTATCAACCTTATTTATTCCTTTCAAGTACATGAAGGTCCCAGTCATGTCCCCTCTCTCTCTCTCTCTCCTGTCTTCCAGGGAGTACATGTTCAGTGCCCTCAATCTCTCCTTGTATGCCTTACCCTGCTGACCTGCTATCATCTTTGTAGCCCTCCTCTGGACCTTCTCCAGCAGGTTAATGTCCTTTTTGAGGTGTGGGCACCAGTACTGAACTCCATACTCTAGATGTGGCCTTACCAGTGACCTGTGCAAGGGCAGTATAATCTCCTCTCTCCTACTACTATTCCCCCTAGATGTGCATCCCAACATCTTGTTTGCCTTTGCTGCTGCTTTCTTGCACTGTGTGGAGTGCTTCAGGCCACTAGTGATCATCACTCCCAGCTCCTTCTCCTCCTCTGATGCAGATACTCGGATTCCACCCAGGTAGTACTCTGTCCTGGGATTCTTGGCTCCAATATGCATAAGTTTGCATTTCCTGGCATTGAAGCCAAGCTGCCAGATCCTGGACCACTTCCCCAGCTTTTCCAGATCTTTCTGTAGGTCCTGTATCCCTTCAGCTGTGTCCACTCTTCCACAGAGCTTGGTGTCATCCGCGAATAGGCACATTTTGCCCTTAATGCCATCTCCAATGTCACTGATGAAGACATTGAACAACACCGGCCCCAGCACTGAGCCCTGTGGGATCCCACTGGTTACCTCTATAGTGCCAGATAACTCTTCCCCCCACAACCACCCTCTGGGTTGTGTAACTCAGCCAGCTTTCCACCCATCTAGCCATTCCCCCCCCCAACCCTGAGATCCACCAACTTCCTGATCAACCTTTTGTGGGGCACAGAGTCAATGCCCTTGCTGAAATCAAGCTAGAGGATATCTACCCCTTGGCTCCTGTCTACTGTCTTGGTAACACAGTCAAAGAAGTCAATCAAATTTGTTTGACAAAATCCCCCCCCCCATAAACCCATGCTGCCTTGTACCCTGAAGACCATGCTCCTCTAGATATTCCACCAATCTTTCCTTTAGCATGGTCTCCAAGAGCTTGCCCACAACGGAGGTCAGACTGACTGGTCTGTAATTCCCTGGGTCATCCTTGGGACCAGTTTTGTGGAGGGGCACTACATGTGCTGTTCTCCAGTCCTGCGGGCGAACTCCTGACTCTAGTGAACTATTAAATAGGTCTGCCAGTGGCCCTGCCAGCTCCTCAGCCAGTTCCTTCAGTATCCTTGGATGTACTCTGACCGGGCCTGGTGATTTGTCCACCTTCAATGCCAGAAGTCCCTCCCTCACTCTATCCTCCTCCTCTGTCACTACATCTGTGTCCCGCTCCTCTTTTCCCTGCTGAAGGCACTGGTCCATCCTTCTCCCTGGTGAAGAAGGAACAGAAGTATTCATTTAGTATCTCTGCTTTTCTCCCATTATCCTCCTCCCACATCACCCCTTTTTTAAGCCTAACAATCCATTCCTTCTTGTCCCTTTTCTCACTTATATATTGAAAGAAAGCCTTCTCACCCTTCTTAATTCCTTCAGCTATCTGCAGCTCCTTCTGTGCCTTTGCTCTCCGGACTTCCTTACTTGACTCACTAGCCAAGCTTAGGTAATTTTCCCTATCCACCTCTCTACTGGTCTTCCTTAATTTTCTATAGTCCAACCTCTTTTCCATTACTGCCTGGGCAACCCCAGAACTGAACCAGCTGGGCGCTCTGGCCCTTGTGTTCTTCCCCCTGAGCCCAACACACTCATCTGTGGCAACCAGTATTCCTTCCTTAATGATGGACCACCTTTGGTCCACCCCCATATCTGCTCCGATGCTCGCCAGCTGGGTCATCCTAGAACCGGGGAATGGAGCTGCAATTCGCACTGGCATGATCTACAAACCACCAGCACAGGGATGGGAGCTGGACAAGGTTCTGGTGGAAGCCATCCAAAAGATGGCAAATAAGGGAGAGGTGCTGCTGGTAGGAGATTTCAGTCTGCCAGATGTAAATTGCGTATCCCAGCTGCAGCTTAGGATCAGGGATATCTTGGACTCCCTGCAGGGGACTTTCCTGAGGCAACTAGTAAAAGAGCCCCCTCATGAGGAGGCAATACTGGATCTTGTACTCCCACGGGGACAGTGTTGCAGAAGTCACAGTGGGTGGCTACCTGGGGACCAGTGATCACCATACAGTGTGGTTTAATGTTAGCACTGTGGCAGAATCGAATCACACAAAGGTGAAGGTCCTGGACTTCAGGAGGGCATATTTTAAAAAGAAGGGTAAATGCCTCAGGGATGCCCTAGTGGGGAGGACATGGGTGGAGTGGAGGGACAGTGGGCAAAAGTAAAAGAGGGGATAGTGAAGGCAACAAACCTCTGCGTCAGGCAAGTAAGCAAAAGCAAGAGGAAAAGAGACCACTATGGTTCTCAAAAGAGGTGACCGGAAAGGTAAGGGCAAAAAAGGTAGCATTCAAGATGTATAAGGAGACACAGAGGGAAGAGGATAGGGAGGTGTATCAGGAAAAACAGAGGGAGGCAGGGAAAGCAATTAGAAGCGCACAGGTGCAAACGGAGGAGAAAATAGCCCAGGCAGTAAAGAAAGGGGACAAGACATTTTCAGGTATGTAAGCGAAAACAGAAAGAGCAATGGAAGGATAGTAAGGCTAAGAAGGGAAGAGGGGGGAGAGAGTGTGTGTGGAGGGGAACCAGGAAAAAGTGGACATCCCAAATACTTTTGTTCAATGTTCACAGAGGAAGGGGAAGGTGAGGGACCACAGATAAGTGCCAGGAGCACTGAAGGAAGGGAGGTGGACACTAGCCCATTTACAGAGGAGAGAGTCCTGAAGGAATTCGCAAATCTGAAAGTGGACAAGGCAATGGGGCCAGACGGGATGCATTCAAGGATACTGAGGGAGCTCAGAGAGGCGTTGGCTGCACCTCTGACAGCCCTGTACAACCACTCACTGGAGGCAGGAGTGTTTCCGGAGGACTGGAGGAGGAGCAGGGAGGAGGCTGGCAATTACAGGCCAGTCAGCCTGATTTCGGTGGTGTGGAAATTAATGGAATCACTACTGAAAGAAAAGGATTGTGGAATATCTTGAAGCCAGTGGCTTACAAGATCTGAGGCAGCATGGATTCACTAGGGGGGGAGGTCATGTCAAACAAATCTAATAGATTTCTTTGACTGGATGACCATGGAATTAGATCAGGGTGGAGTGGTGGATGTGGCCTACCTACATTTCAGTAAAGCCTTCAACACCATTCCATACAGGACACTCAAACAAGCTGGGCAGACTATGAGTGGGTCCAAAGGTGAAAACCTGGGTAAGGAATTGGTTTGGAGACAGGAGACAGAGGGTGGTGGTAAACAAAGGTCACTCCAGGGAAGGGAGGGTGACCAGCAGGGTGCCACAGAGATCAGTGCTAAGACCGATCCTCTTTAATGTCTATATCAGTGACACACCAGGGGGGCTAGAAAGGAAGGTATGTCTTTTTGTTGATGACACTAAAATCTGCAATAGGGTAGACACTCCAGGGTGTGTGTGGAAAAAATGATTAGAGATCCAAGAAAGCTAGAGAAGTGGTCAAGGGTGTGGCAGCTAAGTTTCAATACGAAGAAATACAAAATCATGCACTTGGGCCACAGAAACCCAGGGGGTGGAATACAAAATGGGGGTGTAGTATTAACGACCACCAAACAGGAAAGAGAACTGGGAGTAATCATTTCTGATAACCTAAAGGTGGCCACAGAGTGTGACATAGCAGTGGGGAGAGCTAGTGGGATGCTAGGGTGCATAGAGAGCGGTATCACCATAGGTGCCGGGTTTGTAACATTTTTGGTGGGGCCCAAGGGTCAGGGGGCAAAGTTCTCAAATTAGCTACTAAGAATACCCTCACATTCAAAACATTTTGCAGCAGGACTGCTGCTTTCACAAAGAAGTTGATTTACTTAAAGAAAGTAATTGGGTTTTATGGTACCTGGAAATGGAACCCAATGGGAGGTGAAAGAGTGTAAAAGGGAATAAGGTGTCGTTGGAAAGGAAAGCCCCCTCCCCTTGAGTGAAAGGCAGACGGGATTGAAAACATCACCTCGGCTGGCAGACTGTACCATAGCTATACCACTCTTTGTGTAAAATAATACTTCTTCATCTCCCTCCTGAACCTCCCTCCTGTCAGTTTCTACTCATTCCCTCATGACCTCGAACTAGCACTAGCCAAACAGTTCCTTGCAGTTCACCTTGTTTATTCCTTTTAGGAAGCTGAAGATCTCTATTATATCTCCTCTCTCCCTTCTGGTCTCCAGCGAGTACAAGTTCAGTGCCTTGAGGCCCTCCTCGTAAGACCTACCCTGTTGGCCCTGAATCATTTTTGTTACCCTGCACTGCAGAGTTTTCAGGGTACCCCTATCAGTCCCGAGATGACAGCTCCAGAACTGGGTGCAGTACTCCAGATGTGGCCTCCCTTAAGATCTATAAAGGGGTAGAATTACCTCCTTCCTCCTGCTATCAATACCCCTGCCCTATACACCCCAGCATACTACTCGTCTTACCATAGGCCTTGTTGCAAAGGTTCGATTACTCGAGGGTGTCACCGATGATAACTTCTAGGTTACATTCTTCAGCTGTACTGCTAAGTCTCAGCCCACCCATTCAGTACTCTCTCCTGGGGACTCATTCTATAGCTGCATACTTTGCACTTTTTGGCACTGAATTTCAAATGCTGCATCTCAGACCACCTCTCTAGCTTTTGTAAGTCACTCAACTGATTCCCTCATCATTATCCACCCTCCCACAGAGCTTAGTGTCATCTGCAAATATACCCAGCCCTGGCTACCTTCTACAATGTTGCTGATGAACATATTGAAGATGACCAGGCCCAAGCAAGATCTCTGTGGCACCCAACTCATGACCTCTCTCTCTTCCAATCTGATCCCGTTGACGACAACCCTCTGCTGCTTAGCCTTTAGCCTGTTTGCCACTCAGTGAACTATGTCCTTAGCTGCACCCAGAGCCTCCATCTTCTTCAGCAAGCATCTGTGGAGCAATGTGTCCACCTTGCTGAAGTTGGAACAGAGTAAATCCATGGTGTGGCCCCTGTCCAGTTCCCTCATCATCCAAAGAAAACTATCAGGTTTATCGGATAGGACCTCCCTGCGACGAATCCATGCGGTTTACTATACAGGAGACCACTGCTTTCCACACAGTCAACAAGGTCTTCGTCCAGCAGCTTCCCTACGACAGAGGTTAGACTAACAGGTTTGTAGTTCCCCACTTGTTCCACGCCCCCCCACACACACAAGAATGATGTCCACCACTCTCCAGTCCTTCAAAACTACCCACATCCATAGTAAGCTGCTGAATAGTCCTACTAGGAGGTCAACCAGTTCTGCTTCAAGTTCTCAGAGTATTCTGTGACATAACCCATCTGGTTCAAGGGGTTTATCTATCTTTACAGCCGCCAGCCTTTTCTGGATCCTGCTGCTTGTAAATACTGTCTGCCCCATCTCCAGGACCCTCTTGTCTGACACTCTGCCAACACCCTCAAAACGGCCCACCTTCCTCCTTGGTTAAAACTGAGCAAAAATAATAAAGGATGGCGTTTTTTTGCCTGTCCTCCGCCATCACCCTACGCTCCCCCCCCCCCCGACAGCCAAACGATTCCCCTCTTTTCTTTTTTCCCCTAATATATTGGAAGAACTGTTTTTCTCTGTCCTTGACTCCTTCTGCACTATGCAGCTCTGTGTCTGCTTTTGCATCACTAACCACCCTCTTTGCCTCCTTATCTCCTGGGCAGTGGGTCTCTGGGGAACTGGAAGGGGTTGTGTCTATTCTAGTGGTATTTTCTTTACTCTCTCTCTAAAAACCAAATTGTAACTGTTACCTACCCATCGTTCTCTGTTCATTGGTTCTGGAAGCCGAAATGTGAACCCGGGACGACTCAGACGAGATGCTGCTGATGACTCGGCGGTGAGGAGTGAACTGTGCCTGAACTAATAGGATCAAACTGAAAACTGTGGATTGCACCTGGTGTTGGGTCCAAGCCCAAGCCTATCCATGAGTTGGATGCTTTGGCGGGTGACGACGCGGTGGGGTTTGCCTATTGGAAAGAACTACGGCGACTGTTTGGAGGAGCTCTTGAGGAGTGCTCGTTCTTTGAGGCCTGGTCTATGTTTCAGCTAGCTATGCAGTGGTTCCTGCCTGTTGCCTTGGGCAAAAACCATGGTGCCTGCTATGGTGGCTGCCCAGAGTAAGTTGCTCCAGATAGCGGGTGGGTTCTAGCTGTGAAGCCTGGATTTTGATGGGAGTTATCTGAAGAGAAGGAAACTGGTTGTGTTTTCTCAGAAGCCAGGAAGAAGGAATACTGTTTGAAAGAACTGGGCTCTGGGCAGTTCGGTCTGTTTGGTTTATTGTTTGAAACGGCACTGAGAGTGCCGGAAGTCCTCATACACCTAATTTACGGTTTTAAAACACTCAGTCTGTGATAGTGGGAGTATCCCTGACTGGTGTTCTTACTGGTTCCATGTGGCGATAGGAAGTGAGAGATCCTAAAGCCATCCACTCGAACATTCCTGGGATTTTGCGAATCCTACAAACTGACTGTGGAGGGACTACTTTATAAACTGAATATTAATTTATGGACTATATAACTCTTATTATATTACACTGAGCTTAGTAGGATTGAGAAAGGGGGGTACTACAGGATATTTTCCCTGTATTATTGGGTGATGTGTGGGGTGTGATAGATGATTGTGTATGTATAGGTGTGTGTATGTTGGCTGGTTGTTGTTAATTTGTTTGCTGACTGCTGCTAGTTCAATCTTTGGGTTATGTGTTGGCAGAGGTTACCGGAGGTCAGGCACTACTCTCCCACCAATCTCAGTGACCTCTGCCCTTCTGACTATCCCCCTTTACCATCGGAAGTGTATGGGCGTTGCTGGGCATTGGAGATAATCAGGATGGGGAGGAAATGGTGACAAACTAGGCCTGGTGGGGTAGTAGAGTGGGGTGGGAGAATTGAAGTGATAGGGACGAGAAGACGCCCTGGGGAGAAATGGGTCCAAGAAAGGGGACCTCCCTACCTGGTTCCCATACCCAAGGGTTCTACTTTGAGTGGGCAGGTCGCTCGGTCTACCTCATCCACCTATCCTACTCTGGTGGTGTTGTGCAATGCCTGGTCAATAAAAAAACAAGACAGCTATTATTGCTGATCTTGTTGGTACAGCTGATCTGGCTTGCATCACGGAGACCTGTCTGGATGAGAATGCTGGCCCAGTGTTGGAATCAGTAATTCCAGATGGGTATTCGGTGATACATCGCTCGAGGGAGGATCGTAGGGGCGGGGGAGTAGCCATTTGTTCAAGTCAGATCTGGGCCTTGTAGATACCCCAGTGGGAGTGACCAGATCCTTTGAATGTATCATGAGAGCAGGTGCAGGTTGCAGGATACTTCTCATCTACCATACACCCGGTGTTGAGAAGGAATTCCTGCAGGAAGTCGTGGACTTCATCATCGACCTGGTGTTGGAGTCCCCTAGATGGATAATCCTGGGGGATTTCAACGCCTGGATAGACGATGAATTCTCACAATGTGGGCAGGACTTCCTCCAACTGATGAGCTCATAAGGCCTGACACAGGTGGTTACCTCCACTACCCATAATCACGGTCTTTCACTGGACCTGATCTTCCTGCTGGGGATGGAGATCACTGATATGGTGGTAGAACCCATCGGTTGGCCAGACCATCATACTATAAGGTTCAGATTCGAGGCAACCCTCAACAGACCTGCCCCTATGGAGATGGTCCAGTACCTCCCTTTAAGGGGCTTGACCTCAGATGGTCTTGTGGCAGTGCTGGACCTATTAAGTGCGCCGATTGTAAGCACGGAGCCAGGGGAACTGGTACTAGCCTATAATAAGGCAGTGACAGGGGCCCTTGACTCCCTAGCTCCTATATGCGTTCGCCCCATCACTCTTCGCCCGAAGTCCCCTTGGTTTGATGAGACTTTGAAGAAGTTGAGGCGAAGGGGTCGAAGGTTGGAGCGGAGCTGGTGGAAATCTGGCCTGGTGGTTGATAAACTTAGATTGATAGCCCATTATAAAGACTATCAATCGGCAACCTCCTGTAGGAAGGCAGAATTCCTGTCCACGGAGATTGCTGCGGCAAGGAATTGTCCAGCTCAGCTCTTCTGGAATGTCAACAGGTTGTGCAATCCAACCTGTCTTCAGCCACGGGGAGCGTTTTCACAAGTTAAGTATGATGAGTTTGCTTGGTTCTTCATGATAAGATTGCCACCAACAGGATGGAGATCCGTTCAGCGCCCTCAAATGGGTAATGCGGAGATCGGCATGAGGCTGTAAGCACCCGGTCTGTCTGGTCCAATTTCGGCCAATTGGCATGTGTAGACATTGTGCGGGTCGTCCAGGGTATGCGCCCAACCTACTGTAGTTTGGACCCAAGCCCAACGCACCTCCTAGTGGGGTGCGTTGAAGTCATCGGCCCGGTCCTTGCTGAGACAGTCCGGTGTTTGTTGGAGACAGGGTGTTTCCAGACCTCTTGAAGGAAACATTAGTGGTACCTCTTCTGAAAAAATCTTCTCTCAACCCAGACTGCTTAGCAAACTATAGACCTGCCTCTAACTTGCCCTTAGTGGGCAAGGTTATTGAGAAGGTGGTTGTGGTGCAGCTGGATGACCATTTAACATCTCAAGATGTCCATGATCCTCTCCAAGCCAGGTTCAAGAAGAGGCACAGTACTGAGACTGCCCTCGTTCGGGTACTGAATGATCTGATAGCGAGAGACTGGGGGAGCCGTTCCATCTTGGTTCTCCTCAATGTCTCTGCAGCGTTTGACACTGTAGACCATGGGGTGTTGTTGAAGCACCTGTGGATTCTCGGTGGACTGTCTGGTACAGTTCTCAGGTGGTTTCGATCGTTCCTCACTGGCAGGACTCAGAGTGGTGTCAGGGATTTATTCCTCGGCCCCTCTCCCCCCGTCATGTGGGGTTCGCAGGGCTCTGCACTGTCCCCCATGTTGTTTGCAGTGTACATGCTGCTGTTGGGAGACTTTATCAGACAGTATGGGTTGAGTTTTCACTGCTACGCAGATGATACTCAGCTGTACATGTCCTTTGTGCCCGAGCAGAGTGGAGCGGTCTCAGTTTTTAACAGCTGCCTCTCCAAAAATCCAGGGTTGGATGAGTGCCAGTTGGCTGAAGTTGAACTTGGACAAAACTAAGGTGTTGATGGTGGAACCAGGTCACCAAGGTATAGGGTTGTCAGCAGGTCAACCATCCAGGCTTTGGCTTGGGGTAACCAGCAGCTTACCTCTGACTGGGCGCGAAATTTGGGAGCTATGTGTGATAGTGGCCTGACATTAAAATCTCAGGTATCTGCTGTCATTAAGGCCTCTTTTTAGAATCTCAGAAACACTGCCCGGATTAAGCGCCTGGTTCCTTCCTGGCGATCTTCCAACATTGGTCTACGCCTTTGTAACCTCATGCCTTGACTACTGCAATGTCCTATACCCAGGGCTACCGGCGGTTGATATCCACCGATTGCAGCTAGTGCAGAATGTGGTAGCCAGATTGTTGACTGGCTTATCTAGATCATGCCATGTCACTCCTGTGCTCCGTGGCCTGCAATGGCTGCCTGTACATTGACGGATCACCTTTTAGGTCGGGTTGCTGACATAAAAAGCCCTACATGGACAGGGACCACGCTACTTACAAGATCTTCTTTGCACCTACCACCCCATCCGCGCACTCCATTCCTCTGACGAGGGATTACTACAGGTTTCCAGGGTTCGACTGAAGACCCCTGAGCCCGCTTTTTTGCTTTTGTGGTCCCTACCTTGCGGAATTCTCTACTTTGTTGGATTAGAGAGTGCCTGACTGTCGAGAGTTTTAAAACTGCGTTAAAAGCTAATTTATTTCTCTTAGCATTCCCTGATCTGAGTGACAGTTAGCGTACCGCCATTTGTTATATTTATGATCATGTTTTTAAATTTTAAATTTCAGTTTTATTTATTGTTGTTTATATGGTTTTTATTGTTTATTGTACGGTGCTATGATCTTTATGGATAGCGCTCACAAAAAAAGTTTGATATGATATGCCTGCAATAAGCGCTTGAAATTCAAATTCCTTCAATGCTGTGGAGCTGCAAAGGAGGAAGCAGTTATATAAGAACTTATTGTAACAGTAGATCTTCCGAGAAGAGCTCTTGTAGCAGGTAATAACCATTAGGACTATACCACCAGGCACAAGGACCCCATGGAAAAATTCTAGCTAGCAGTTTATGGCGGGGGACTGCCCCCTGACATTGGCCCCGCCCTGTTGTCCATGGTAAAGGGGCGGTCCCCGGCACCACCTCAGTTCGCCCACCGGAGACCTGGCTGTATGAAGGATGGGGAACTGAGGAGGTTCTAACATCCACTGAAGGGAGCAGAAATTATACCTTCCTAATGAGGGGGAAGGAGAGAGGGAAGGCATGCCTAAAGCAAGAGCTCTTCTCGAAGATCTACTGCTATGGTAAGTTCTTACATAACTGTACTATCTCACTTCGAGACAGAGCTCTTGCATCAGGCAATAACCATTAGGACTGAGTCCCAAGCAGTGCAAGGATAAGATCTAAGTCAGATGGGTGGTGGATATAGAAATCCACGGTAGCTCTTAAGAGAGCAGTCCCTGGAGCATGGCTAAGCCAAAATCTGCTCTCCTTCTGGAAACAAATGTCCAAACTGTAATGCTTGATGAATGTGGGGACAGAACGCCAGGTGGCTGCGGCACAGAGATCTGCTGCAGACACATTTTTGAGGGATGCAAACGAAGTGGCAACACCCCTAGTGGAGTGACCTTTAACTGAGCCCGGTAAAGGTTTGTCATACTTTTGGTAAACTATGCAATTGACAAACCATTTGGACAAAGTCTGCTTAGTCACTGGTGCCCCTAGCATTCTCGGAGTGAAAGACAGAAACAACTGATCGGATTTTCTTAAAGACCTGATGCTGTCAACGTAAAAACAAAGAACTCTGTGAACATCCAGAGTATGCAACAAGACCTCCCCCTCTATTTGAGTACTCTGAGTAATAAACTGGGAGATGGAAGACCTGATTAAGGGTGAACTCGGACATCACCTTCAGGTGAAACACAGGATTAGTGTGCAGGAATACTCTATCCCTGTGGAAAATCAAACAGGGCTCTTTACACGTCAGAGCCTGACGCTCAGAAAGCCTTCGAGCTGATGTGATGGCAACTAAAAATAACACTTTCCAAGACAGGAAGCATAGCTCACAACTTATGGCTGGCTCAAAGGAGGCAACGTAAGCTTCTCTAACAAAACTAAGATCCCATTGGGGAATAGGGTCCCGAATGGGCAGGTTAATGTGCATCATACCTCACAGGAAGGTGCAAGGCAGATCCATTTGTGCCAGGTTCCTGCCATCCACTGGTACATGATGAACTGACAGTGCAGAAAGGTGTACCTTTATAGACGAGTAGCTAGGACCTGCATTGGACAGGGAAAAGAGTTACTTGATGACCAAATTCACTGGACAGGTGAACAGGTCCAGACGATGGGTGCAAGCCCACAGGCAGAAGCGCTTCCATTTCATGGCATAGGTGACCCTGGTTGAGGGTTTTCTCTCAGCCTCCAGGAACTCCACTACCCCTGCTGACACCCCATACCGGTCCCTGACTAAGTCTGTAGGAGCCATGCATGCAAGTGCAGAGACTTGAGATTCGGGTGTACTAGAGTCCCTTGCTCCTGGGAGAGCAAGTGAGAGGACGGAGCGGAGGAATCGGAGGTTCTATTGCCAATTGCTGGAGCAATGGGAACCAAATCTGCCGAGGCCAGAACAGTGCTATGAGAATCATGCCTGCTTGTTCCGCTTGAAGTATGAGCAGTACTCTCTGAAGTAGCGGGAAGGCATAAAGAAACCTCCCTGTCCAAGACAGGGACAACATGTCTTGCCCGAAAACACCAGGCCCTGGATCTAGCGAGCAGAAACTGGGCAGTTTGGCATTCGGCAGGGATGCAGAGGTCCAGTTCTGGAATTTGCTATCTTTTGAGTAGATCGTCTACCATTTTCTGTAGTAGTTCCCATTTTTGGGCCTGAGACCCAGAGCAGCTTAGGCTGTTGGCTAATGTGTTTTGTACTTCTGGAATGTGCATCCACTGCCCAGTACCATGGCCTCTCTGCAAAGGGGATTGGAGTGAGTGCCCCCTTGCTTGTTGATGTAAAGACCACTGACATGTTGTCTGTCTGGATCAATAAGGGGCCTGGAAGAAGATCCGTCTGAAACGCCTGTAAGGCGTACAGAACGGCTCTCATCTCCAACACAATGATGTGGAGGCTGTGTTCCAAAGGAGTCCACGTCCCTCTTGTTTGATTTTCTTTGAAATGTACGCCCCACCCAAGTCCCGAGGCATCCACTGTCAAGATTTGATGACTGGGACTTCGAAATGGAGCCCTTGTCTCTAGTCGGGAGGGGGTGAGCCACCATTCCAAAGCCTGATGCATGGCATTGAAGATCCGAACTTGCTGATAGAGATCATCCAAATGCGGATCCCACTGTACCCTGAGGTTCCACTGAAACACTCTCATATGGAGATGAGCTAAGGGCACTGTCATGATGGCCATGTGGCCTAGGAGTTGCAAAAGCATTCTGGCTGATATCTGGCCCGAGGAGGCGATTTTCTGAGCCAGCACCCACAGGTAATCTGCCCTGTCCGAGGAGAGGAAGGCCTTCCTTTGGACGGTGTCTAAGATGGCCCCTATGTATTGTAATCTCTGACTGGGCCAGGGGGATGACTTGGGGAAGATTTAAGGTGATCCCCAGGGCTTGGAACAGTTGGAAAGTACTTTCCAGTATGTGACACAGCTGGTCCCTTGTGGGAGCTGTCAGAAGCCAGTCATCGAGGTAGGGGCAGATGTAATGTCCCTGCCTCCTGAGAGCTGCTGCTGCCACCACCACCGCCAGGCACTTGGTGAATACTCGAGGTGCCGAGGAAAGGCTGAACAGCAGTGCCCGAAACTGATAATGCTCGCCTTGGAAGGTAAAGCAAAGGTACTTTTTGTGAGATGGCAAGATGTTTATGTGCATGTATGCATCCTGCATGTCCAGGGAGCAGAGCCCATCCCCTTGGTGTAGCATGGGCAGCAATCCTGGCAGTGTCACCATCCTGAACATTCTGTATTCGATAAAATTGTTCAGCTGACTGAGATCCAGGATGGGACAAAGGTCCCCATCTTATTTGAAACTAAGAAGAAATAGGAGTAATAACCCCTTCCTCCTTGACTCGGTGGGACTACATGGATTGCCTTTTTGCTTAGGAGGGCTTGGATTTCTGCCCAAATGAGGCTTGCGTAGGATGGGGAGCAATGAGTCGAGTCCTGCAAGCCTGTGATCATCTTTTGTGCCTCCTGGCCAAAATGAACTGATCCTTGAAAAGGTGCATCCAGCATAGCATCCTGCAAATTAGTGTCAGTGTCTCAGTAGGTAGCACACTCGCCTAGGAGTCAGGGAGATCAGAGGGCTGTGGGTTCAGTTCCCACATCTGGCACTTGGGTTACTATCCCAGTACTGACACTGTAGTGCAGCATGAGAGGGGTGCTGCATTTCTGAGGTGCGTCTTTCGGATGAGACGTTAAACTGAGGTCCCATCTGCCTGGATTGGTGGTAGTTCAGGTGGATGTTAAAGATCCCATGGCACTTATCGAAAAGAGTAGGGGAATTTCCCCAGTGTCCTGGCCAAATTTCCCTCACTCAGTAAAAATACCACCAACAGCTTAATCTGGTTCAAGGTCAGTTGGCATTCATCTGTATCCCCCTCCCCCGGGTCATGCCTGAAAATAGGCAGGATCGGTCTACTGCACTTACCCGGTCAACAAAAAATAAATAAATAAATAAAATAAAATAAAATTCTGTCGGAAGCCCAAGACCCTCAATCAAGCGTAGCGCCGGAGGCACATCTCTGTGGCAGCTGTTCTGGCAGCCGTGTCTGCCGAGTTATATGAGCACCTGAGGACATGTTTGCCAATGTCAGCACCAGACTGTAGGAGGGCTAAGAAACAACAAACATAGACTTTGACGGCAGATAAGGACCGCTTGGCCCACCTAGTCTGCCCATTTCCCTACCTAGAGGATAAGCTGCAGATCCTATTTAACCAACAGCCTATTTCTTCCTACCCCCCACAAAAACTGCCTTATGTCTGTCCTATGCATTCTTGAATTCTCCCACAGTTTTAGACCCCACAACCTCCTCAGGAAGGCTGTTCCATGCGTCCACCACCCTCCAAGAGCTCAGACTTCTTAGTGGAGTCAGGCTGTGACTGAGCCAGGTCCATAGCCTTGTTCCAGAGAGACTTCTGATACATCACCATGTGTGCCAGAAAATGTAATGACCGGACTGTACAGTTGGCTGAAGAGTACACCTCCCGGACAAATTGGTCAATCTTTTTGAACTCCTTATCCGGTGGCTGGGAGCTCATATGCTTCAGTTGTTGAGTCCTACCTTCTGCGGCTGTAAGGACTACAGAGTCCGCTTTGGGTTGCTCGCTCAAATGTAGTTCCTCCCCTGGGGTCTTATATAAGTGGTCAGCTTTCTTAGGAACCGAGATCGTGGAAGGGTGCTTCTGGGCTAGTTTCGTAAAGTCCTGGAAAGGCTCCACTAATGGTGGGATGACAGAGGGTTTTGGGTTAGTAGCCCCTAAGAAGTTCGCCAGACGGTGCCTCTCGGGGTCTAAATCTTCTGTCTCCCACTAGTTAAGGAACTGAATGTGCCTCATCACATCTAGGAAAGTGGGATCATATGGAGGAGACCTTGGGGAGTCCCTCCTTGGATCCGGAGATGGAAGAGACAGTTATCTTCTGACAAGTCGTAAGAGGAAGAGCCTCCAATGGACTCTTCTGAAGATGCGTACCGGTGTCCACTAGGATGACTCTGGCGTCAAGAGGAGGTTGTGGATGACGGGTGACCACTATGCTTCTGTTGTCCGGGGTGGCAAAGGCGATCTGCGTGGAGGAGGGGGTCGGTGGCCTAGGCGAAGCTGGAACAGGGATCCCTGTGGGAGTGGGGTTCAGCTCCAGCGGTCTGGGCAAGAGACCCCCTTTGATAGAGTTCCACCAACTGGTGAATAGAGCACTGACCTCAGCCAAAGGGACCATGGGGCCCGGCTGTGGGTCTGTCTTCAGGATAAGGTCATCCAAGGGGCCTGGCGTCGGACCCTTCGGTCTAGTCCCCCCTTTGTCAGGTCTGACGGTGCCACTGTGTCGGGCGTCAGATCTGGCGGTGTCTCATCCACTGGCATCGGGTGCCCTGGCATCTGATCATCAGGCTCCTGAGGGGTAGGTAGTGATGGAGCGAGTGGTGCCTGGTCTGTGGCCCTCTCAGAGGCAGGTGTCAAATTCCCAGACGTCGGGTCCGTGGTCGGACCCTTTTTAGAGCCCTGTGGATCAGATGATGGCTTGGAGGGTGTCGTCTGCTCCAGCTTCGTAGTGGAGTCGAAGGGCATTGTGGACTGTCGTCGGTCTGGAGCCCTGGCTGACGACTGTGGATCAGATGATGGCTTGGAGGGTGTTGTCTGCTCCAGCTTCGTAGTGGAGTCGAAGGGCATTGTGGACTGTCGTCGGTCTGGAGCCCCAGCTGACGACGTCTTGGAAGGTGAGCGCGGTTTCTTGTGGCGCTCATGTTCCTAACGTCTCTTGGTATCATAAGACCCTGTCATCTTGTCTGACGACCCAGAGGCAACGGCATTGTGGACGGCAGGTTCCAACTTGCCGCCCGAAGTGTGGGCCGATCCTTCTGACTGAGATCACAGCGAGAGCTTGTGGGGCCTGATAGCCAGGGAAACAGCGGCCTCGGAAGGCCCTAGTCTGGAAGACTCCCCACCAGACATCTGGGTGGAGGCAGGAGGCTTCCTCGACGGTAACCCAGGGAGAGCAAGGGAAACCAGGGGGCTGAGCCTGACCTCGTGCCAGAGGCAGAACTTTTGGGAGCCTTGTGTGGAGACCTGGGATGGGATTCTGACCTGAATCTATCCTTGTCTCGATGATGGTGCTTCTCACTTGATTTCTTCTCTCTAGGGGAGGAGTTCTTGGCCGAGAATGAAGACGAGCTGTGCCCCGAGTGGGTCTTCTACATGGTGGCCACTTGCTGTTCAAGGAGGTATGCTTTTAAAGTCTTCAGGTGGCGGAGGCAGATCTCCTGTTGAAGCAAAGGCAATGGGGCAGGCGTCCGGCTTATGGTTGGGGCCTAGGCACTGAAGGCAGGCCGAATGGCTGTCTTTTGCTGGGATCTGCTTGCCGCACTTCAATTTCCGCCGCTTTGTAGATGAAGTTGGCTGGGCAGACATACACAACCAATTTGGTTAGATTAAACAAAAAAATGGTAACAGCACGAAGCACAAAAATGGCAGTCGACTGGTAACAGCAGATGTCTGTGGAGCCAAGATTAACAGGTCGACGGTGGGAAAAAAACTGAGGTGGTGGCGGGGGACTGCCCCTTTATACCCTGAGTGACGTTGGGGACGAGGCCAACGTCAGGGGACTGTCCCCCACTACAGACTGGTAGCTAGAATTTTTCCATGGGGTCCTAGTGCCTGGCGGCTTAGCAGTAGTGGTTATTGCCTGCTGCAAGAGCTCTATCTCAAAGTGAGATCTGTTCCTTCCAACTGAAAGAAAGATCTGGCATCACTGGACAGACCCAGACGATACAATACCCTGGTGCTGGGAGGAGCTTAGCTTGAAGACTTCTGATGACTCGGCTGTCTCCAGCAGAACTGCCAGAGTGTGGATAGTGAACTGTATCCACACTGTTAGAACAGTCTCAGCTTCCTGTTCTCTCAAGAAGCGAACAGATCCACTAAAGTATTCCCCATAATCGGAACATAAGAAACATCACCAGCGGGTAAAACACCAGTCATGGAATGCTTCTCCCACTTGACTGAGAGCATCCGCAACCTGACTGTTCATCTCTGTGACATGGACCACCGCCATAGTATGTGCTCAGGTAGCAAGCCCAGAATCACATCTTCAACACCTCTTCACAGAGAGGGAAAGAGTGTGTGCCTCCCTGTTGTTTTTTTTTATAAACTCAGCTTTATTGGTGTAAAGGGTAATAACACAGGACAATTAGATGCAGGACATTATTAAGATAATATGCTTCTGCAGCCAGCCTAGTGACACTGAGGGGTTGAGACACTGGATGCCACACCTTGCGCCATGCCAGCGACCCAGGTTCGGGAACGAACCAGGGCTGCCAGAGGTTGGCAGGGATGAACAAGAATTGAGCGCCTGGAGGACTGCTCTCTTCTCTCAGGGGAGGGAGGGACTGTCGTCCCGCCCACTGATCACCCTCTAACGATGGCTGGAGGGGGACACGGGTCAGACGGCACGTTGCCAACGTTCACTGTTGGACGGGGAGGGGGGACGGGAGTAAATAAGAAAAATGGAGCTGGCAGGCTCAGTGATGGCCCGGAACATGTCTGCACCAAGTCCCGGGGTCTGGATGTTGGCTATCTGGGCGAGGGGAGAAAGCTGGAGCTCCTTGCCCCCAGCCCTGTCATGGGGGGATTAACTCATGGGGGATCTCCCCAGGGAGGGTCGGTGCGGGAGGTCGGGGCCAGAGAAATGAGCTCACCCAAAGAGGGAGCCATAGCCGCCTGCCAGCTCCACCAGAAAAAGCTCTATGGAAAAAACAAAAGATAATATACTTCCATGAATTTTCAGTTCAAAAGTCTAATCGGTCATTGTGTTTTCATAGGTTCTTCCTGTCTTCAAAGTGCCTCCCTGTTTGCTCAGGTAGAACATGGCTGTTTGCATCTGTGCTGACTTGGGCAACCCAATCCCTGATCAATGATGCAAACTTGGTTTGTGTTAGGCAAACCGTGTGGAGTTCCAGCAGGCTGATATGTAATTCAGATGCTGTGTGCTTTGTGATCCAGCATTATGTGCACTGCAGCCCACTCACAAGCAACACATGTCATCAGTATGACCAAATGCTTTGCTCAGATGAACGGCATGTCCTCCAAGAGGTTCACTGAGGACAGTCAGCAAAGAATGGTGCCCTGGATCAGCTGGGTAACCTGGACCAGTTGATTCATAGCTATGTGCGCTTGGTTCCACTGGGTCCCAGTTCTCACTGAATGGGTCACATGCGCCACTGGGTCCACTGCACTACTACTATGGCAGAGGCCATGAAGACCAGAAGCCGGAGAAAATGCCAGGTTAGGTGCAACTTCCCAACCTGAAATAACTGGGCAAAGGAGGAGAGGTCCTCTGCCCTCTCTGGAGGCAGACATGCACTGGCTTGATGACAGTCCAGCTCCACTCCAATGAATATAAATCACCTGCTTTGCAGTCAGCTCAGCCAGACTGACCAACAGGCTGAAGTTCCAGAGTATTCTGACACATACAGATCCCTGGTCCAGTCCATGTCCCTCATTGAGTTGTCTGTAATGAGCCAAACATCAAGGTATGGAAGACCATGACCAGGGCCCCGATTTTTCTGCGGCACATCAGAGCAAAGTTCTGCGGCAGGGTTCTCATTTGCCGCAGAACTTCTGCGGCACTCAACACCAATTTCTGCAGCAAGTTTTTACCCTTAATTTTTTTCTTTTTTTTTTTTTTGCCAAATCTGACACAATGCACGCTCGTAACACAGTCATTTTATGGGGGTTTGTCACCAAATTTTCAACATAGCCAGTTTAAGACCTCTGCTCATGAACAGTATCACTATGATTTTATTAATCTGTCCGAACTTTGATTTCGTGACACCGCACGCCATACTGTCGCTACATGTGCGAAAACACATTTCGGGTGAGATGTGAAAAATGACAGTTGTACTGTTCATAAGGAGGTGTGGTAAAATGGCAATACTGAAAATCTGGAGGAAAATATTAAAATGCTCCAAGTTACGAGATGCGTAGGAACTGCATAGCACTGCCTTCATGAAACAGTCGTTTTGGGAATATTTTCAAAATTTTCAACATAGGGTTTTTAGAAGCCTACCTCATGAACTGTGACACTGTCATTTCGTTAATCATTCCAGAAAGGTGGTTCTGCGCAGTGACTGCGAAAACACCTTTCAGAACCGATTAACGAAATAACAGTGTCACAGTTCATGAGGTGGGGTCCCAAAAACCCCATGTTGAAAATTTGGTGAAAAACATTCCCAGAAATGGCTGAGATATGCACTAAAGTTGAAAAAAATCCATTTATGCCATTATACAGCTTACCGGCATTTCTTCAGTTCACGGTCGGCTTTGAAGAGTGCAGACGTGTTCCCGGTCCACAGAAGATCATCGCGCTGGGCTCCGGAGGTAAGTATGGGTTGAGGTGTGGGTGAGGTGGGGGTGGGTACGCAGAGGGTGGGTGCGGGTTGGGGAGGGGCAAAAGAATCAATGATGGAAGGTTTTTGTTTCAGGTTCAGGCAGCTTGGGGGGTCAGTGAAGCCCGGCGGGGATTGGGCACCCCGTCGGAAAAGGAAGTTTGCCATGCTGGGGTGGGCTCCCAGTGTGGCATAAAGACATTCGGGGGCCAGTGAAACTGATGGGGATGTGCACCCCATCGGCAAAGAATGCTTTGCCACGCTGGGTGAGCTCCCAGCGTGGCACCAGACAGCAGGGGGGAGGGACAGTGAAGCTGACAGAGTTGGGCACCCTGGCCGGCAAATGAAGACTTTACCGCTGGGGTGGGCTCCAAGTGGCATACTAACATTCTCGAGGGCACGTTTGTTCCGCTGGGCAGCCGCGAATCTGTGGCGACGGTAAATCTTTTGGCGGATATTTCCGCGTTTGCGACCCGCGGAATCGTGGAAAACTCGGGGCCCTGACCATGACACCCCTACGCCAAAGGAATGCTGCCATGGCTAACAGGCACTTGGTGAACACCCTGTTGCTAATGACTAGTCAAACGGTCTTGGCTTCAGTTGCTTCGGGTTCCAGACCAAAGTCACTGAATCAAGGGTGACAGTGGACTTCTTAGTACGACAGATGTTTCTCCACCTCTGGACCAATGAGATACATCCCAGTAAATGGAATATTTGCCACCATTTGCCAAATTTCCTATGTGAATGGTGAGAGCACACAAGGCATCACAGTAGCCACCGCCCAAGCTGACACATCAGTCGAATCCAAAGTAACCTGCAATTGATGCTGGGATACCACCAACCTAAAATCTCCAAGATGAAGAAGTTACTTACCATAGTAACCTTGTTTCTCCCAGGGGATACTCCAATATTCATAACTCTTCTGCAGTATACCTTTAAAGGTCAGATCTACCTGGCGATAGAATGCTATGCAAATGATGGAATCATTGGCATGAGCCACTTTTTAAATGCTGCCACCTATCAACTGCCTACATTCTAACCCTCCGATTTCGCGGAAGCCTGGAAACACAGGGCCCAAAATTTAAAAATATAAAGAATTCACTTTAAAATTTCCCACCCAAACCTCCAACTGGAGGAAAATATAAACTTATATTAAATAACCCCACAAACTCCTATGTCAGAATCACCTGAAAAGGAGAAAAAACAAAGAATAAGTTCCAATAAAAAGTAGAATGTGGCATGCAAACTCTAAAGTACGGTATGGAATGCAGAGGTCATTGGTTCTTAATAGGGGAGGCAGGATGGGAAGAGTTATGAATATTGGAGTATCCCCTGGGAGAAACAAGGTTACTGTGATAAGTAACTATTTTTCTCACCCCAGGAATACTCCAATATTCCTAACTCTTCTGCAGACTAAAAAGCAGTATCTTTGGAAGCGGGAAGAACCTATTTTGGAAACAGATTCTGCAAGACAGCTGTACCAAACCTGGCATCAGCCCTAGCCTGCATATCCAAGCTATAATGCTTGACAATGTGTTTACTGTTCGCCAGATTGCTGCTTTGCAAATATCCACCAAGGGGAACAGTCCTCGCAGCTGCCAGTGTGGCAGCTGTACCCCTTGTGGAATGGGCTCTAAGCCCTGCTGGGGCTTCCTTGCCCACCTTTGAACAGCAAAATTGAATACACTGGACAATCCAACAAGAAATGGACCTTTTAGATGCTGGATTTCCATTTCCCACAGCCCCATACATGAAGAAAAGCTGTGTCCTGTCCTGCCTATGGGGCTTAGTGGTGTCATGTAGTAGCTCACAGATCTCTTGACATCCAGCCTATGTTCACCAGAAGAAGAATGGTCAGTGAAGAACACTGGCAAAGTGACAGACTGGTTCAAATGAAAATCTGAAACCACTTTGGGAAGGAATTTCCTATTTGTCTGAAGGATCACCTTATCCCTGTAGAAGGAGATATAGTCCTTCTCAGTGCACAAAGCCTGCAGCTCACTAATCCTTCTAGCTGAAGTAATGGCCACTAGAAACACTGCTTTCCAGGCGACATACTTCAAGGGTGCTGAAAACATAGGCTCAAAGGGAGGAGCCATAAGTTGAGCAATGCAGATATTAAGATCCCAAGCTGGCACCGGTTCCCTCACCGTTGGGTACAGATGAGAAAGGCCCTTGAAGAACCTTTTAAAAATGGGGTTTGATGCCAAAGAAACAGTTTTGCCTGCAGAAGCATTAAGCAGAGACTGAAGCCAAATGAATCTTCAATGTAGAAGGCTGTAAGCCTGAAGAATGTAAATAGACCAGGTAGTCCAGTACCAATGGCACTCCTGCCTGTGCTGGCACTATATCCCTACTAGAGCACCAAATAGAAAACCTTTTCCACTTTGCAGCATAGGTTTTTTTAGTGGAGGATTTCCTGTATCCCCGTAAAACATCCATAACTGGTTCAGAAAGATGTAAATTAGCATATTCTAGGTCCTCAAGAGCTAAGCTTTGAGTCTGAGTGACTTGAGGTTCAGATACAGGAGCCTCCCCTGGTTGGAGGTCAGAAGATCGTGCTTCCTGGGAAGGTGTATCGGTTTGTCCACTGACATGGATAGCAATAGGGGGTACCATGGCTGTCTGGCCCAGTCTGGGGCTATCAGAATCATTGTTTCGGGCTGAAACCTTAGTTTCAACATTACCCTGTACACCAGATGAAATGGAGGGAATGCATACAGGAATTTCCCTGACCAATCCAGAATAAGGGCATCCAGAGGAACTGACCCAACTACTGGAGGCCTGCCAACAGAACTGTGGCAAGTGGTGACTGATGAGAGGCAAAGAGATCTATTTCTGAAGTGCCCCACCTCCTGAATAAGGCCTGCACCACTTGCTTGTTCAGGGACCATTCGTGATGGGCTGACTGATTCGGCTCAGGGCATCTGCCAGAACACTGTCTTTGCCTGGCAGGTGAATGGTCTGCAGTGAGGATCCCAGTGAGTAAGCTAGGGTCCAAAATTGCATAGCCTCCGTGCAAAGGAGGCTTGACCTTGTCCCCCCTTGCTTGTTTATGTGGTACATGGTGGTAGTGTTGTCTGTCCTGACTTGCACTACCTTTCCCTGTATCAGTGGCGTGAAAGCTTGCATTGCCAGAAACACTGCCCTGAGCTCTAACAGATTTATGTGTAAAACAGTCTCTGTGCTTGATCAAGTGCCCTGGATAGTGTGCTCTGCCAGATGGGGCCCCCAGCCTAATAGGGATGCATCTGTTGTGAGAATCATTGATGGAAGTTCTTTTTGGAAAGGAACCCCCTTCTCTAAGGCTGGTTTCCTCTTTCCACCACTGAAGAGCCTGAAGAAATACTTTTGTTACAGGGACGAGTTTTGACAGGGAATCCTTTCTTTGGCACCAATGAGCAATTAAGTGAAACTGGATGTCCCTCATCTGGAACCTGGAACCCAGCACTGTGCCTCTGGCAGCTGCCATGTGGCCCAGGAGCTGGAGAAATTGCCTTGCAGGCCTTGGAACACTGAGCCTGAAATAACCTGCCAACTGCAGGATACTTTCTACCTTGTCTCTGGGTAGAAAGGCTCTGCCCACTTTGGTTTTGAATTCTGCCCCTATGAACCGCAGAATTTGGGAAGGGAAGAGAATGGATTCCTCTAGATTTAAAAGGAAACCCACAGATTCCAGAAGCTGCTGAGTGAGCTTCAGATGCTCTATTAACTGCTGTGGTGACTTTCCCACCACCAGCCAGTCATCCAGATAAGGGAATACTGTGATACCTTGTCTTCGCAAGTGTGCCACTACCACAGCCGGACACTTTGTGAACACTCTTGGTGCTGAAGTGAGACCAAAAGGTAGAGCTGAGAACTGATAATAACCTGAAAGAAGTCTGAACCCGAGGTACTTTCTGTGAGACTCCCTTACAGGGATGTGGAAATAGGCATCTTTTAGGTCCAATGATACCAGCCAATCTCCCTTTTGGAGTGCTGGCATAATCAGGGACAAAGTTACCATTTTGAACTTTGGCTTTGCTAGGAACCTATTGTGGACCCTCAGGTCCAATATAGGCTGCAGCTCTAAATTTTTCTTTGGTCTGAGAAAATACCTTGAATAAAGTCCTTTTCCCCTTTGCTGTGGAGGAACTGGTTCCACTGCCTTTAGTCAAAGTAGGTGTTTTACCTCTTTTTCCAGCATTTTCCTTTCCAGAAGAGAGGCTGGTTTGAAAAACAGCAGTTACGTAAGAACTGATCATAACAGTAGATCTTCGAGAGAGGTTCCTGCAGTAGGTCTTCACATATAGGACAGCGCCCCCTGGAGTCTGGTTAGAACGGCAAACTTGTACCTATGACAATCATCAGCAGGGACTGCCCCCCCCCCCCGACGTCAGGTGATGCGACGTCAGCCAGACTATCAAAGGTGCGGTCCCGCGCCCGCCCTCCAGTTCTTTTCCACCGGAGACCTAGAGAGAGGACAGCAGAGAGAAAGGAGTAACAATTCCTGGGACCCCGTGCCCTAGCAAGACCAGGGGACTAGACAGGATAAAAAAGGAAAATTTCCAGGAGCTGGGGGAAAGGTGGGTGGGAAACTACACCTACTGCAGGAACCTCTCTCGAAGATCTACTGTTACGGTAAGTTCTTATGCAACTGCTGTATCTTATTTCGAGAGTGTTCCTGCAGTAGGTCTTCACATATAGGACTGAATTTCAAGCAGTATAACCAAAAAAAGGAGTCAGAGACGAGTTTCCGGGAGGAGGAAGATATCTGCCAACTAAGGATCTACCTTAAGACAAAAGACCTTGCAAAACTGCAAGGCCGAAACCAGCTCGACGCCTAGAGGCAATGTCCAGACTGTAGTGCTTAGTGAAGGTGTGGACTGAAGACCATGTGGCCGCTGCACAAATCTCCACAGTGGACACATTCCTGAAAAAAGCGGTAGAAGTGGCCACGCTTCTGGTGGAGTGGTCTTTAGCCGCCCCCGGAAGAGTTTTTCCGTATTTCTGGTAAGTGTAGTGAATACATTTAGCTAGCCACCTAGAAATAGTCTGTTTAGAGATGGACTTGCTCAGGCACTGGGAGGCAAGGCCACAAAGAGTTGGTTTGACTTTCAAACCTCGTTAGTCCGGGAGGTATAGTACCTCAAAATCCGATGCACATCCAGGGTGTGCAAAAGATATTCCCTCCTGTTGGAATGCTGAGGAAAATAGACCGGCAGTTCAACACTCGGTCCTTGCAGAAAATCAAATAAGGCTCTCTGCAAACAAAGGCCTGAAGCTCTGAAACCCTTTGAGCTGAAGTAACTGTAACCAAAACAGCATCTTCCAGGACAGAAAGCGCAGATCACAACTTGCTGCCGGTTCAAAAGGGGACAAAGTAAGTTTCTCCAACATAAAATTAAGATCCCAGGGAGGACAGGGGTTTTGGACTGGAGGTTTGATGTAAGGATACCCTTCAAGAAAGTTTTGGAAACCTCTAGTTGTGCTAGGGTTTTGCCCTCTACCGGAAGGTGGTAGGCCGACACCGCAGTGATATGAACCTTAACTGAGGAGTAACTAAGGCCCAACACAGAAAGATGTAAGAGGTACTCCAAGATCTGGGAGGCTGAGCAGGAAAAAGGGTCCACGCTTTTTGCTGTGGCCCAGACAGAAAATCTCTTCCACTTCATGGCGTAGGTGGATCTGGTAGAGGGTTTTCTGGCCTCCACCAGGACCTGAGCAACCTGAGAGGAAACTCCATAGCGAGAAATCGCTAAGTCCACAGGTGCCACGCATGAAGATGGAGAGACTGAAGACTCTGATGAACCAGGGTGCCCTGCTCCTGAGACAGAAAGTCGTGAGACAGTGGTGGAAGGACTGATGGTTCTAGAACTAGCTGTTGTAACAGCGAGAACCAAATCTGCCGGGGCTACAGAAGGGCAATCAAAATCAAGTGGGCCCCTTCTGCCTGGAGTTTCAGCAGAACTTTCTGAATGAGAGGAAAGGGAGGAAATGCGTATAGAAACCTTCCTGTCCAAGAGAGCGAGAGAGTGCGTCTCACTAAAAAGCACCATGGCCGGGAACGAGTGAGCAAAAGTTGGGTAGTTTTGCGTTGAATGGGGAGGCGAACAGATCTAGGTCTGGTCGACCCCACTGAAGAAACAGGTCTTCGACTCCTCCTGTTTTAGTTCCCACTCGTGAGCCCTGGCTACTGATCAGTTGAGACTGTCTGCCAGGATGTTGTGCACGCCTGGTATGTGGACTGCTGTCAGAAACAGGCCATGCTGAATAGCCCAATACCATACTCTCATTGTTTCCCTGCAAAGAAGGTACAACCGGGTACCTCCCTGTTTGTTGAGGTACCAGACAGTCGCCATGTTGTCTGTCTGGACCAGAAGTGTTCCCGGGAGAAGTAACGACTGGAAGGCCTGGAGAGCACAGAGGACTGCTGTGGTCTCCAGGATGTTGATGTGAAGATGTTGCTCCTGAGGAGACCACAAACCTTTGTTCTGTGATCGCCCAAATGGGCTCCCCAACCCAAATCGGAGGCATCCAAGTTGAGGGTCTGGGAGGGAGCTAGAGAGTGGAAGGGGGCTCCCACCAGCAAGTTGGTGAGGTCCTGCCACCAGAAGAGGTCTTCCTGAAGGCTGTTGGAGATCATGACCAGTTGGCTCATGTCGTCTGAGCGTTGACCCCACTGGACTCGAAGAGATCACTGGGTAACCCTCATATGCAGTCTGGCCAGGGAGACGGTAGAATAGCCGCTGCCATAAGACCCAAAAGACAGAGCACCGAGTGCGCTGGGGTCCATCGAGCTTTGGCCACCAAAGTGGCCTGAGAAGCCAAGGTCTTGGCTCGATCCAATGGTAAGAAGGCCTTGCTCTGGACTGTATCCAGTACCACTCCAATAAATTGGAGGTGCTGAGAGGGTACTAGCTGAGACTTGGGGAGACTGACCGAGATGCCCAGCTGGGCAAACAGATCCAGAGTGAAGGAGAGAGACTCCTTCAGGCTGTCCGGGGATGAGGCTGAAAAGCGCAAGTCGTCCAAGTATGGGAACACATATATGCCCCTGCGGCAGAGAAACACCACTACCACCGCTAGGCACTTGGTGAAAACCCAGGGTGTTGAGGACAGGCCAACGGGAAGTGCCTTGAATTGGAAATGGTTCTCCCAGAAGGAGAATCGAAGGAAGCAGCGGAGGGCCGGGAGGATGGGGATATGAAGGTAAGCATCCTATATACCCAGGAAGTACAGCTATGTGTTTGACGGGAGCAGGGGCAGGAGTCGCTGAAGAGTCAGCATGCGGAACTTCTTGTACTCCACAAAGCGGTTGAGCGTGCTGAGATCCGGGATTGGTCGCAGATCCCCCATCTTTTTTTGGACTAGGAAGATAGGGGAGTAGAATCCCCTTCTTAGTTGATTTGGAGGGATGGGTTCTATGGCCGCTTTTTGTAGCAGGGCCTGGATCTCTTAGTGGACGATGGGGATCTGACCCAACGGGTAAAAGGACCTTCCCGGAGGGTTTGAAGGTGGACTCTCCAGGAACTCAACAGAGTGACCTCTTTGTATGAGCTGAAGAACCCATACATCTGCAGTGACGGATTTCCACCCCTCCAGGTGGAGACCAAACCTCCCTCCTACCGGTTCCTCCAAGGGGGACGGAGGGAGCGGGAGGAGGGGAAGCAAGTCAGGATGCCGAGGGGAGTGGAGTGGAGCTTTGGTTCCAGAGGCTGCTTTGGCGAACTTAGCCTGAGGAGCTTGGGCTCCAGAGCCCGTGGCGCGTCTTTTACCTTGACGCTTGTTCTGGTTCTTGTTCCACCTTCTCTGGTGACGAAAGGGCTGTTTCTTTTGACCCGTCCAATACATGGCGCATACGTCTCTAAGAGACCTACCACTCTCTTGCAGCCCTGTAATAATGTCTTTTGCGTCGCTGCCAAAGAGGACGGAACCCCTGAAAGGTGCATCCAAAAGGGATGACTGAACATCCTGAGCCAAACCTGCAAGGCGCAGCCATGCTAGGCGCCAAAGGCAGATTCCAGAGGCCACAGCCCAAGCCACAGAATCATAAGTGGCCCGGAGTGTGTGACGGCAGGAAGATTTATTCATGCAAACCTTGTCCAGCAGTTTAGCCCTGAGGTTTTCGTCAGGGATGTCTTAAAGGGCCCTCTCCAGTTCTGTGAAACAGGACTTCTGAAAAGCCAACATGTGGGACATGTAGTTCAGTGACCGGATGGCGCAGGAGGTGGACGAGTAGATCTTCCTACTGAGCTGGTCAAGTTGTCTTGAGTCCTTGTCTGGTGGGGAGGAACTCAAGTGTTTAGGTTGAACCGAAAGCTCATACGTGGCTGTGGTGACCATACAGTCGGCTTTTTGGGTGAAGTCAGATGAGAGATTCCTTCCGGGGAGTAGGTTCTGTCAGCCCTCCTGAAACAGCCTGGATGGAAGAGGATGTTGCCATATTGTAGTAACTAGATCCGTCATGGGCCTATCCAAGGGGGTGGGGTGGGTAGAGGGTCTGTGGTGACAAGTCCAAATGTTCCGCCACCCTTTTCGCTGAGGATCTATCTCCTTGGAATGCCAGCCCCCGCTGTTTGAATAGTTCTCAAGAGAGCCCCAAAAGAAGGATCTTCCGGGGAGGATTTTGGGATTCTTTTGGACAAAGTTCGACCGATGAACGAGGTTCAGAGAGGTCAATACTGGAATGCAAAGGCTCAACCACTGGGAAGGAAGGATCCATCCCAGTGTCACCCACTGGAAGAGAAACCCGCAGCGATCCCAAAGGAAATGGAGCAGGAGGTGGTGCTCTGGGTAAAGGAATTCCTCTGAGTGCTGGGACTGCCTAAGTTCTGTAAGGATTTGTGTCCTGGGAAGAAGAAGTGGGGGGGAGAGAGAGGGGGAGAAGGAAGAAGAGGGGAAGGGGGAAGGGGAGGGTACCCGGGATACCCGGCCAAGGGCTGGCAAGCAGGAGGATGCCAGTTGGTGTACTGGTACCCTGCAAACCCCGAGGGATAACCTAATGGCGGATATCCAGGCATCGGGTATCGGGTAGCTCGGCGTCGGAGGCACCAGGCCTGGCATCGGATGAGAAGGGTTCGACAGAGGGCCGCCCAGTGGCAGAACATAGGGGTCAGGCCCCGAGAGCCTGCCAGAGGGTTCCGCAGGGGGAGCTGGAAGCCCTGGCACGAAGGAGGCACCAAAGTGCCGCTGCAAGGATCAGGCGAAGACTGGAGAGTCCCGAACGGGGGTGGGGGTGGGGTGGCTCCATACCTAAAAGATCCCAGTCCGGCGATGGACACCTAGGAGGAGGGGGATCTGGCAGTGGAAAAGAACCAGGTGAAGGGGGAAGCTCTGGAAGAGACCCCAACGACAGGTTTGGGGGCGATCCTGATGGAAGGGAAAGGTCGGGAACGGGTGTCGAATCCCTGGGGGTAGAGACCGTCATGGATGAAGTGTCCCCCACGAGCATATTCGTCCCGCCGTTGGGGTCTTCAAGGCAGCTCGATGGGAGAGTAGATGCGGCTGTGCGGTCGACAGAGGGTCCATCATCCGGCTGATCAGTCACGACCGGGCTGACTGTGGAAGAAGGACCGCAGTCAGGCTCATCGGTCTGGGCCGTGGCGCTTGGCGGCAGGGCCAGAGGATGACTTATTGACAGTGCTACGAGTGGGAGAACTGACAGATACCTCAAGACAGGCAACCCCCGGCTGCCCGCACACCTTGGCGGGAGGGGGAGAAGGCGTCCGGCCCGCAGAAGTGGATGGAATACCCGTAAGAGTGGTACTCACGGTTCTGGAAGTGGAGGGTCTCCCTTGCGGTGATGGGCTTCTCTCTTGGCGCTTCTCCCTGTCCTTTTTCTTTCTTTTTTTGTGGCCGGAGATGACAACCTCTCCCTAAGCTCCTGGAGCTCCTTTTCCATAGGAGCCAGCTGTTTGGTTAGAAGATGGGCCTCGAGGGTCCTCATGCATCGGGTCCGTGTGGCCTGGTTGAACCCTTAGCAAACAGCACACTCAGCCGAGTTGTGCTTAGGTCCCAGGCAGAGGAGGCAGCAGGAATGGTCGTCCCCATGTGGGATTTGGGCTTCACACTTGGAGCACTTCTTCTTAAGACGAGAGACGACATACACACGTTTGAAAAATGCGAGAAAAATATATAGAATTAGATGAAAAACGTCAAATACTGAGCGGGCGACTGATCGCTGTTCTACCACATCTGCTGAACAAACTAAAGTGACGGCGGGAAAGAACTGGAGGGTGGGTGCGGGACCGCCCTTTTTATAGTCGGGCTGCTGTCGCGTCACCTGACGTCGGGTGGGGGCGGTCCCCGCTGATGACTGCTAGCTACAAGTTTGCCGTTCGAACCCGACGTCAGGGGGCACAGTCCTACATGTGAAGACCTACTGTAGGAACCCTCTCGAAGTAAGATCTCTGTTTTTTTGAAAAGGGAAGGTCTTGAAACTTAAGGACAGTCCGTGACCCACTAGCTCCAGAACCCACTTGTCTGTGGTGATGGTTTTCCAGTTCTGGAAATAATGGTCAGCTTGCCCCCCTACTGGTAAAGGAGAAGCAGCCTGATCGAGAAAGTCAGGAGTCCTGCTTGGTTTAGGGCTGAGGCTGGGCACCATGTCTGGCACTTCTCCTGCCCCTACTCCTGAAATACCCTTGCTATGGGTATTGGGGTGTTTAGGAAGTACCATAGCCTGATAAAAAGGCCTGGAATGAAACTGTTTGCCCCTCCCTCCCCTACTGAAAAAGGTGGAGGGCCTTTCTTTTGCAGAATTGCTATGGAAGGTGGCTTTATACTCATCCACCTTCTTCATATAGGCCTCTGTATGGCTGCCAAATAGGGAAGTGCTTCCATAGGAAAATCCAGAGCCTTATTCTAGGTATACTGTCTAAGGTTTGTTGCTCTCAACCAAGCAAACCTTCTTTGCGCGATGGTATTTGCCATCCACCTTGCAGCAGTCTCATTACTGTCTGCTGCCATTTGGAACTGGCATTTGGCAGCTTCCAGGCCAAACCTAGCAGTTTCAGCTAGGTTTGCCGAAAGAGGAGAAGGTACTTTCTCAGCCATATCCCAGAACAGACTGTCAGAGAGCCTTCTGGTACTGGGCTGCATAGGCCTGATATTTAGCTTGCCTAATGGCCAGATAGGCTGACAAGTAACCTTTCTTGGTCATACTATCAATTTTCTAAGAGTCCATCTCTGGAGGGTGGGAAGCCAGAGGGACTTTTGCCTTGTCACAAACTGCATCTTGCACCACCCCCTAGTGGTCAGGGTGAGAAAATAAGAATTCAGCCCCTGTCCTGTCAAGCTGATACTTTTTATCCGTCCTTTTATCTAAAGGAGGGACAGACCCAGGAGACTGGAGGAGTTTCAAAGTATCCCTTTTAAAGAATTTATTAAAGGGGAGTAACAACTTTTTAGTAGGAGTTAATCCCATCATCTCCAGATACTCAGCCTCCTCCTCATTCTCTACCACCTCAGAGGTAAGGATATCCAAGGCACCTACAATTTTCCTGATAAAGGAAAAATGAGAAGAATAGTCTTCTGAAGTCCTGGGAGAAGAGCCAAACTCCTAATCAGGGGAGACCTCAGGGTCTATAGGCTCACCTTCTTCTTCCTCCTCCTCCTCCTCCTCCTCTCCACGCTCCTCAGGACAGACGGGTGGGTTGGAGGGTGCAGAGGTCTTCACTGGGCACTGTGGAACCACAGGCAGCAGACCCTGCAAAGTTTGCATTACTTTTATTGCCTGTGCAATCTCCAGAGGAGAAGGCACAGTGGTAGGCACCACAGAAGTCCCCTTTTCAACAGGGAGATCAGTGTGCTTTGTTTTCTTCATTTTCTTGCCTGGAACTGGAGAGCTAGCCGGTTCAGAAGGCCTCTTTTTACCCGTATCAATGGTAGTACCAGTTGAGGTTGTGGTGTCACTCACAGACCCTGAGGGTTTCAGCTGGTCAGAGCCAGAGGGACCCTTGAATCTTTTATTGAATCTCTCCAGACGTTTTTCAGGCGTCTTTTCAGGGAAAGATTTACAAATTTCACAACTGGTTTTTAAGTGATCAAAATCAAGGCAGAAAACACAAATGGAGTGTTTATCTGCCTTGGCAAAAACTTCACCACATTCAGAACAGTATTTGAAACTGGGTTCTCTTTTTAGGTTTTTCTGACATATTCAAGAAAAAACACAACAGCAATATACTAAAGACTTTTTAATTCAAAAAACAATTTTTTCGGTTGCGGTAGGTTCAGTAACCGATCAGAGAAACCAAGCGGAACCGGGAACCGATAAGAATCGAACCGGAATTAGCGGTTCAGTAACCGAAGTTATCAGTTAACAAAATAATAATTTTAAAACTTTTAAATTGACAGATAACAGTAAATAAACGGGGCAAAACCCCGAAAACTAACTAAAAGTGCCTCGGTTCCTCAGTGGTTATCCCGAACCATGAGACACCAAGAAAAAAAAACTAACTAAATAAGCTAACGGTTACTAAAACAACAGTGATAAGAGGCAGCAAATGAAAAAAAAAAATAATACTTAAGTATTCATTATTACTTTAGGCTTCTCTGATGAGATGATGAGGAGGAAATCTCTGAGCGTCTGGTTTTAACAAGCGGAGAAAGAAATTTAAGGGTTAGAATGTAGGCAGTTGATAGGTGGCAGCATTTGAAAAGTGGCTCATGCCAGTAATTCCATCATTTGCATAGCATTCTATCTCCAGGCAGATCTGACCATAAAGGTATACTGCAGAAGAATTAGGAATATTGGAGTATTCCTGGGGTGAGAGCCATGAGATGTGCTGGATTTCCTCAGAAAGAAGGGGAATAAGGTCAGAGAGCCATTCAAATAGTTCATGTCTGCAGCAAGCTTTCAGTGCCACTCGGCTGGCCTGGTGAACGCGCAGGAATGCAGATGTATAAACCCACGTACAGAATACAGGGTCTGAGAAAGAGGGTGCCCTCTCCCTCCATGGACTGGTCCTTGATGATGGGCATGTTAAATGGCTTAGCGACCAGTGCCAAGACCTTGGCTGCCCAAACAGAAGCTCCACAGGGAGACTGACCGACTCTTTTGGCAGTTCGACATCCTTAAAGGGCAACAGACCATGAGTGACCTCCAGAAGGGGAGAATGCAAACGGTCCCTCTATCGACAGCGATCCCAATACCAACTGTGACTGTGGCATCAAGGTGAAGGTCCACCTTCAAACAAATGGAGGGACAGAAGAAAGTTATGGGACCCTTCATTTTCTGAATGTGCATGAAGTGTGTACTCCTCTCCACTGTCAGTAGGTCCAGGATCAGGACATCCTCCCCAGCCTCAGAGTCATCCTCCTGGGCTTGCAATTGCAGCGCTGACCCCACAGCTGCCGAGCCAAACTTAGCACTTAGCTTGCCCGGCTCAAGCTCGAGTGCCTGCGGGTGCACTGTTTGGTAGCAGTGGTAATGCTCCATGTCGTGGGCAATGCCCAGCAATACACAAAGGCATCATGGCTGTTAGTGATGGACATGCTGAAGCTGCACACCATGCATCTCTTAAACCCAAGTTTCCTACCTTGTTAAATTTGTTTTCTAAGTTGTTAATCCCTATATCCCTTTTCCCAGGTCGCACCTGGAAACAAGCCTCAGCTCAGAGTGCTTTTCCCAGTTACCAACTTTGATATAAATAAAATATATAAATAAATGGCTAACTTAGAAGGAACCGTGAGCAGGAGGTAGGGCATACACAGAGTCAAACAGAGATACAAAACTTCACAAAGTAGCATGAAAACTAAGTAAGATCATAATTCAAAAGCAGGAGCTGCGAAGTAGCCAGAGGACCAAATGGTTGGAGGGTAGGAGGAGTGAAGTTTGTAAACTATTCAGGGATAAAACCGCTCAACAGAAAACTGTGTAAGTGTGGACAATGCATGAAATCTAGGTAGACAGAATCTGAAATAGCTGAAATTAACAAATCTGCATGAAAGTAAGTGCACAGGACTAATATTTGTTGAGCTTTTGTTATTTAAAAAAAGGCTAAACACATGTAAAAGTGTACTTACTGCATACATGTGCTTCCCAGCTTCTCCAGTGCAGTAAGAAAACTTGACGAAGGAATGACAGCACTTGTAGCCCCATCTACCATCGCACCAATAGGAGCCCCAAATACTCTGCAAGACATATGTACGATTACTGTACAGACGTGAGCCATATTATCTACATCAAGGGCTGAAAAAGTCAATGGTATTCTTTAACACATTATTTCAGTAAGGTGAGTACTGGTCTAGAACTCTCCCCCCACCTATATACACACACACACACACACACACACACACGTACATTTATCTGCTTCCACCACACTCTTCGAGTCTCAAATAAGCCACATTGCTATAAGGGGTATAAACTGTCAGAGTGAACAAGGTTTCCAGTTCTATTCCAAAATGAAATCTTATTAGGCGCTAGCTATGTATATACATTGCTACAGAAGTATGCAAGGTATGCACCTACTGGATTTAAAAGGGATGTGATAAACTGTGCTGGAAACAATGTGAGAAGTAGATATTATTTTCATTTCTTTATTTGGAAAATGTTTCACCAGAAAAGACAACATGAGTTGTAAAGAGCTCGTTTCCAGAAGTGTCGGGGTTGGGGGACAAGAGTTGGGAGAACAAGCAAACACATAGCAATATGAGTATACAATTTCTAAAACAAAACAGTGTAATACAGTTTTACAATAGCCCAGACCAACCGGCCAGGGTAAACAAAACATATTTGGATATAGCATACATTTCAACAACCCAAGAGCAGGTGATCTAGTAGGGTAAAGGTTAAAGGATGGATAACACATTTGAAGTGCTAGAAGTAGTAGGCTGAGCACAAGACTCGAAGTGCTATTGTATACCCAAGGGAGGGCAGTTATAAGATAAGTGGGGAAGTGGACAGACGAGGGGTAGAGGGTGAGGATGGAAGAGGGAGAGAGAGAGAGAGAGAGGTACAGCCAAGATCTATACCCATCCAAGTTGCTGAGAACCCTGCAAAGGGGGGGGGTTAGGACCAGGTAGAAGGGAAGAGGAAAGAAATAGACCGGGGTGGTAGAGAAGAGAGGGGCAGGGGAACAGGAGGGTAGGAAGGGGATAAGGAAGAAAGGAGGTGGGCAGGCGATGGATTTGAAAGTGGGGGGAGAGAGAGAGAGAGACAATCTATACCCCATCAGGATGCAGAGAACCTTGCCAGGGGTCAGGATTGTAAAGTGGAGGGAAAGGAAGAGGGGTAGAAGAGATGGAGTCAAGATCTATACCCTTTCAGGATGACAGAGAACCCTGCAAGTGGGACAGGTCCAGGCAGAAAAGGAGGGAAGAGAAGGGGAGTGTGGCAGGTGACCAGAGGGAAGAAGAGGAATAAGGAATAGGGAGGCTGGAGAATATACGGTAAACTAGGAATGGAAAAACTGAGAGCATCAGTGGGGCGAGTGTGAAATGCACAGTAGCTTGTGGATGAATAGTAGAGTGTCAAAATGGTGCAACAGGTTGTGGTAGGGGTGGAGGAGGGGGTATAATGGTAGCATGTGAGGAAGTAATCAGAGGAAGGGTTCAGTTAGGAGACAGGAGGCAAGTCAGGGATAGAGGAGTAGGGGACAGTGTGCAAGGGATTGGGAGGGTTGTGAAGGGGGTTAAGAACAAGTACAGTTAGGAGAATAGAAGTAAAGTGGGGCTAAAGGATAATGTGCCAGGGTGTGTATTGTTGAAAGGGGGGGCTAAGAACAAGTTAAGTTAGGGGAATAGAAATTGTGAAGGGCTAAGGAAATTGAAGATGGGGAGGAGTAAAGTCTGATAGGAGGTAGCAGTGAGTTCCAAAGCTTTGGGAAGTGGTAGGAGAAAGCTTCCTGTCCTGTGGAGGTAGAGCGATGGGGAATAGCTAGAGTGCGTGCGTCAGTAGATCTGAGAGAGGTGGAGGAGAGGTAAGAGTCCCAACCCAGAATTTAGACGTGAACTTGGCACAGTGAGAGAGATGTCAACATTCAATGGAGAGGAAAGCTAGAGAACTCGTAAAGTACCTTTGAGTCAGAGACTCCTTTTCAAAGGTTCCACGTCACAGAATTTACATACAAACACACAGTTACATAGCTGTTCATTAGTACACAGTCAGGTTGTTACAAGAACAACTGTAAGGCTAACAGTCAAATACTAGGGATAATTAGTGCAATCAATCAATACATATAAAAACTCAGATTTAGAGCTAGGCTTGGGGAACTCAGGAAGGGGCAGGTAGGGTAGAATGATACAAGGTACAGTGATGTGTGCGGAAGGGGGAGTCAAGAGCAAAGCGACAGAAAGCACTGAAGAGAGTATCCAACCTGGTAAGGGAAGACTTAGGAGCAGCACCATAGACTATGTCGCAACAGTCAAAAATAGAGAGTATCATTTTCTGAACTAGATCACGCCTACCCGGTAGTGGTAAGGAAGAACAGGTTACTCACCTGTAACAGTAGTTCTTGGAGTGGTATATGTTGTTCACCCACACTTCTTGGCATGTCCCCTTCCACTTTAAATCTTGCTGGAAGTCTTCAAGCTGGCTCCTCCCACCCACCCGGGTGGTATATACCCCGGTTCCGCCCCATGACACCAGATCTTAGCCCACTGGAAGAAAGGTTGTGCGCCCGAAGCTGGGGAGATCGGGTGTGTGTGTGTGTGTGTGTGGATGAACAACATATACCACTCCTAGAACTACTGTTACAGGTGAGTAACCTGTTCTTTTAGGATTGTGGATATGTTGTTCATCCACACTTTTTGGCAGACTCCAAGCAGTTCTCCGGGAGGAGGGAGGTAAGGTGCACATCCACTACTTAGGAAATAAAGATTGGAGAACCGAGGCCCCAAAACCAGCATCCCGGCATGACTCAAGGTTGATGTGGTAGCGGGTAAGAAAAATTACTCACCTTAGTAATGTTGTTTCTTCTAATGGAGTCTTGCTGTATTCTGACTATTGCAGTTAGGTCCTGCCTTTCAACTGCCCCGGAGAACAAAGAGTTAACTTTCCATGGCCAGCATGGAACGTTAGCGTGAGCTCGGTTGAAGCTCTGTCTGCTGTTGTTTAAACTCCACCCAGATCTTTATGAGCAATACTAACTAGAAGTTCTGTGTGGAAACTGTAAAACGACACTAGCCAACTGGCAACTAAATTTATTAAAAAGGGTTTTTTTTGGTTTCAAAGCAAAGACTCAAGTCAGAAACCCAAAACAAAACACAACACACACCCAAAGTAAAGGAGGCTGAAAAGGGCACCTCTGGGGTGCCAAGCACTGCTCCTGCCCACCCACATCCCAAAACCAGGTTCTGAGAGGAGGCGGTCAGAATACAGCAAGACTCCATTAGAAGAAGCAACATTACTGAGGTGAGTAATTTTTTCTTCAAACAACATGAAGTCTTGCTGTATTCTGACTATTGCAGACTACCAAGCTCCTCCATGGAGGAGGGACAGAACCTACTTTGGGAACAGGCTCTGAAGTACTGCTGTGCCAAACCGAGCATCACTCCTAGCCTGGATATCCAGAGAGTAATGCTTGGTGAATGTATGGACTGTTTTCCAGGTGGCTGCTTGACAAATTTCTAAGATAGGAATATCCCTGGCAGCAGCCAGGGAAGCAGCTGTACCTCTAGTAGAGTGAGCCCTCAGGCCTGAGGGTGGGGTTCTACCCAGCTTTTCATAGCAGAATTGTATACAAGAGACAATCCACCAGGCAATTGATCTCTTAGTAGCAGGTTTGCCCTTACCGACCTCTCCATATGTGAGGAACAACTGGAGGGACTCAAACCTGTGACCCTTGGTGCGCTCTATGTAGTAGCTAAGGGCCCTTTTAACATCCAAGCTGTGCAGCCTCCTCTCTCCAGAGGAGGAATGGTCAGTGAAGAAAACAGGGAGAGAGACAGACGGATTAAGGTGGAAATCTGAAACCACCTTAGGCAAAAACTTCCTGTTAGTTCTTAGGACCACTTTATCTCTATGGAAAGAGAGGAAATCAGGCTCCACTGAAAGGGCTTGCAATTCACTGATATGCCTGGCAGTGGTAATGGCTACCAAAAACACAGTTTCCCAAGTCAAGTACTTAAGCTCTGCAGAGGACAAAGGCTGAAAGGGTGGTTGCATAAGCTGAGCAATGCAAACATTAAGGTCCCAAGCAGGAGCAGGGTCCCTAAAGGGGGGATTGGTGTGCAGCAATCCCTTGAAGAACTTACAAAACACAGGATGGGCTGACAGAAGAGAGGGCTTGCCTACTGACAAGAAGGCAGAAACAGCTGCCAGATGCACTTTAAGTGCAGCTGGCCTAAGTCCTAAGCCATTAAGATGAACCATATAGTCCAGGACTGTAGGAAACCCAGCAGATTCTGGAGAAATATATGCTTATTAGAGCACCAAATAGTGAACCTTTTCCATTTGGAGTTGTAAGTCTTTCTAGTGGAAGGCTTTCGAGAAGCTTTAAGGATATCCAGAACCCCCTGAGAAAGGTGCAGATCAGCAAACTGTAACTCTTCAACAGCCATGCCTTGAGATTGAGAGATTTGAGGTTTGGATACCAAATCCTCCCCTGAGAGGATGTCAACAGGTTGTAATTCCTGGGAAGAGATAGGGGAAGGTGGACTGCTAAGGACAGCAACAGTGGGTACCAGGGCTGTCTGGTCCAGTCAGTCTGGAGCAATCAGAATCACTTTGCATGGTTGAGACCTGATCTTGACTAACACTTTGAACAGGAGAGGGAAGGGGGGAAAAGCATACAGAAATGCCCCTTCCCAATTCAGAATCAGAGCATCCAGGGGGACTGAGCCCAAGACTGGGGGTCTGCAACAAAAGAGAGGAAGTTGGTGATTGTCTGGGGCTGCAAAAAGATCCATCTGTGGAGTGCCCCATCTCGAGAAAATCACTTTCAAAACTAGGGGATCTAGGGTCCATTCGTGATGGCCCTGTGATATCCTGCTGACAGCATCTGCTAGGACATTGTCCTTCCCTGGGAGGTGAACTGCTATCAGAGAGGTGTGCAGGGAATAGGCCAGGGACCACAACTTCATTGCTTTTGTGCACAAGGCCATAGGCCGAGTGACTCTTTGCTTGTTGATGTACCACATTGTGGTGGTATTGTCTGTTCTGATCTGGACCACCTTGTTCTGTACAGATTTGGAAAAGGCCTGCAGTGCCAGAAACACTGCTCTGAGTTCTAAGAGACTGATGTGAAGCAGAGATTCTCGAGGTGACCACAGCCTCTGGGTGGTAAGATCCCCCAGGTGGGCTCCCCAGCCCAGCAGGGAGGCATCTGTGGTGAGTATCACTGAATGAGACTGAGTGACAAAAGGAACTCCTTGTCTCAAATTGTCCTGATCCTGCCACCACTGCAAAGCCTGGATCAGGGTTCGAGTCACTGGGGCTAGTTTGGCAAGGGAATCCTTTCTTTGGTACCAGAAAGCTCTTAAATGGAACTGAATGTCCCTCATCTGAAATCTTGCTCCCTGGACCACTGTTGTAGAGGCTGCCATGTGGCCCAGGAGCTGCAGGAAATGCCTTGCTGGTCGAGACACCTGAAGGGTGAATGAAGAGGCCAGTTCCATAAGGGTCCTTGCCCTGTCCAGGGGAAGGAAGGCTCTTGCCCTTATTGTATCCAGCTCCGCCCCTATGAAGGTGAGGAGCTGTACTGGCTCGAGAACTGACTTTGGAAGGTTGAGGAGGAATCCTAAGGAAGTGAGCACTTGCTGAGTTATTTGCAGATGTGACTTGACTTGGTCTGGAGACTGACCCACTATGAGCCCGTCGTCCAAGTATGGAAAGATGGAGATCTTTTTTCTCCTTAGGAAAGCAACCACTACTGCCAGGCACTTTGTGAACACCCTTGGGGCTGATGTTAGACCAAAGGGCATTGCTCTGAATTGATAGTGGCCTGAGGGCGAACTCGAACCTGAGGTACTTTCTGTAAGAGCACCTGATGGGAATGTGAAAACAGGCATCTTTGAGGTCCAGGGAGGCTAGCCAGTCCCCTGGCCTTAGAGAAGGCAGAATTATTCCCCGAGTCACCATTTTGAACTTTGGTTTTAAAAGGTGCTTGCTCAGTTATCTTAGATCCAGGATGGGCTGCCATTCTCCTGTTTTTTTGGGGGTTAGGAAGTACCTGGAGTACAATCCTTTGCCCTTGTGTAGGGTGGGAACCCTTTCTATGGCTCTGAGAGCCAGAAGGGAAGAAACCTCTGCCTCTAGGGCAAGGGTCTCTGATGGAATCGCAGGTGGAAAGGATCTGGTTCTCATCTTGGGAAATTTTTTGAAGCTGAGAACCAGTCCCTGGCTTACTACTTCCAGGACCCACTTGTCTGATGTCAGAGACCTCCAGTCCTGGACAAAGTAAGCCAGCCTGCCCCCTACAGGTATTGGAGAATCGGCCCGGGCAGACCCATCAGGGTGTCTGCTTGGCAGGGACTTTAGGCTGAGGGGTGGAAGCAGGCCTCCTCATTCCCCATCTGCCTCTCCCTCTGAAGAACCCCCTCTGTGCATAAATAGAAGAGGAGGCCTGGGCTTGGTAAAAAGGCCTTTGAAAAGGCCTGCCCCTGCAGTGCTGCCTTTGAGGAGTGGCTAGCCTTTCTTTGGCCTGAGCACTCCTGTAGATGATGCTGTATTCGTCCATCTTTTTCATGTAGTTCTCTGTCTGCTCCCCAAGCAGAGAATTACCAATGACAGGGAAATCCATGGCCTCAGCCTGGGTATCCTGTGATAGGCTAGTACATCTGAGCCAAGCCATCTTCCGAAGGGCCACAGATGTAGCCATGACTCTAGGTGAAACATCATTGGAGTCCACAGAAGCATGAAACTGCACCTTGGATGCCTCAATCCCATCCGCAGCCACCTGCACCAGCTCCTTGGCAAGCTGGTCAGGGGCCTGTTTAGCCAGAGCCAGCACAGTGTCCCACCTGGACTTCTGGTATCTAGCTGTGTAGGCCATATAGTTAGCTTGCCTGAGTCCCAAAGTTGCTGCCATGTACTTCTTCTTTGCCATGGCATCAATCCTCCTGGAGTCCTTATCTGGGGGGTGTGATGCCAAGGGAATATTTGCCTTACCACAGGCAGCAGCCTGCACTACCCCAAAATGGCTGCACTGCTGAGAAAGGAACTCCGTGTCCGAGCCTGAAAGGGTATACCTTTTGTTCATTGGTCTGTCCGCAGGAGGTATGGAGTTAGGAGTCTTTAGAATTTTAAATGTCTGTTTCCCAAAAGATTTGTGGAGGGGAATAGACAGCCTCCTGGACTCTGGGATGTCCATCATTTCAACAAAATCAGGCTCCTCCTGATCCTCTACTGCTTCTTCCATTGGAAGCTGGAGGGTTTCAGCCACTTTCTTGTAAACATAAAGTGGGAGGGGGACTCAGAAAGCCTAGGAGGAGAAACACCTGAAGGTCTGTCTGGGGAGATGTCCGGGTCAATAGGCACATCCAGACTTTCATAATCACCATCATCATCATCCTTATGCTCTCCCTCCTCCTCCTCCGGTTCATAAAATTCTTCTAAAGTATAATCCAGAACCGGGGGAACCGACTGAACCGAGCCCCTGCCAGATGGTGCCGGTTCGGCCAGAACCGAAATAAGCGATTGCACTATCCTTATCGCTTGGCTATTTCATCACGGTCAGAGAAAGAACTTGTGGATCCGAACCGGATGATTTTTTTCTCTTTCTTTTAACCAGAACCGACTCCTCAGAATCGGCCCTCCTTTTGCCCAAAGAAGTTTCGCCCTGGTCAGAGGGCACTCCTTCTGGTTCGGTCGGAACCGAACCGGCTGGCCATCCGGGTCAGCGGACTTCTCGGCCTCCCTTTCCCTCAGTCTACCTACTCTCTTATCCAGGGTAGCTTTGGGAAAACTCTTACAAATTTGGCAGTCTGAATCGAGGTGGTCAAACCCCAGACAATAAACACAGGTGGTGTGGGGATCAGCCTTAGCAAAGGCTTCCCCACACACACTACAGTGCTGAAACCCAGTGGGCCCATTTTTTTCTTGGTCTCAGACATGGCCAATCCTATCCAAAACGTACCCTTTTTTTGGCAATCCGCCAGGCAAGACACCCCTATCGGTTCCTGACCGTGTTATGGGTCATGGAAAAAACTGTAATTAAATCCGTTTTTTTCAGAACCGATATGGACCAGTTACCACACTCTAAACAAATTCAAAACTTTTTTAGACCAAACTGATCGGTTCAAACCGAACCGATCCGAAATTTACAAGTTCCACACAGAAACTAAACGTAAAACCTATCTAGTACTCACGGTACCACAGACAGAGACTTAAACCGACAGATTCAGTAGCAGAAATTCGGTAGAAACTGAGTGAAAAACGAAACTTTAACCGACTTTTTTGAACCGAGCAAAGGAGAACTCTCCGGAGCGACTGTTCAGTGAGGCGGCGTAAAGAATCTGATGGTTGGAGTTTAAACAGCAGCAGACAGGGTCTTCAACCGAGCTCACGCTGACCATGGAAAGTTAACTCTTTGTTCTCCGGGGCAGTTGAAAGGCAGGACCTAACTGCAATAGTCAGAATACAGCAAGACTTCATGTTGTTTGAATGAAGGTGTTTGCTGACTTCCAGGTAGCAGCCCGTCAGAGTTCCTGGATAGGGATGTCCCTGGAAGCAGCCACCGAAGCAGCAGTATGGCAGGTAGAATAAGCTTTTATCCCTCTGGGAGGCTGCTTGCCCGCCAACTTATAGTACAGACCTATGTATGATGTAATCCATCTTGCTATGGTCCATTTGGCTGCAGGTCTGCCAGAAGCGACTTCAGCGTAGGTGACAAACAGCTGGCGAACCTCTCCACGAATTTCCGCCATCCTCTACTTGTAGTAGGAGAGGGCACGTCTCAGGTCCAAGGTATGGAGCCTGTACTCGGCGTCCGAGGTGTAATTGTAGTAAACCGGAAGAGTCAACACCTGGTTGAGGTGAAACTCTGACACCACCTTGGGAAGGAATTTCGGTTGGGGGCGCAGGACAACTTTGTCCCTGTGAAAGACCAGATAAGAGGAGTCCACCGAAAGCGTCTGGAGCTCCCCTGTCCTTCTGGCAGACGTGATAGCCACCAGGAATGCTGTCTTCCATGTTAAATGTGAAAGCTCACATTTGTGCATGGGTTCAAATGGCTTGCCCATGAGCTTTGCCAAAACGAGCAACAGATCCCACGGAGGTGGAGGTTCACGCGCCGGAGGGGATATGTGATACAGGCCTTTGAAAAAGCGCCTGACCACTGTCTCCTGCGCCAATGTTGGCTGACCGGCCCACGCCCGGTAAGCAGAAATGGCTGCCAGGTGCACCCTAAGGGTCGATGACCACAGACCCCCTTTGGAGAGAGACCAAAGGTAGTAGAGAATGTTAGCCATAGAACAGGATAAGGGGTCCAGACCCTTACTCTGACACCAAATGGAAAAATGTTTCCATTTGAAGGCATAACATTTCCTGGTCGATTCCTTTCTGGATGCCTCCACCATGGTGTAGACATCTTCGGAAAGACCCAGAGCCTGGAACTCTAGCCGCTCAGGTACCAGACTGTGAGGTGCAGGGATTGAAGTTCTGGATGGAATACCTTCCCCTGGTTCAGAGAAATCAGGTCCAGGCATGTACAAAACCGCTCAGAGGGCCTGCAGCTGAGGCTGAGGAGATCTGGGTACCAGAACTGGCACGGCCAATCTGGGGCTACCAGGATCACCTTCGCCTTGTCCCTCCTCATCTTGAGTAACACCTTGTGGATCAAGAGAAATGGAGGGAAGGCATAGAGGAGGCCTGGGGTCCACGGCCTCGAGAAGGCATCCCCCTGCAGCAAGCCCTGCTGAGGGGGGCAGGCATGAAACAGCCTCAGCTTGGTGTTCTCCCTGGAGGCAAACAGGTCCACCATCGGTTTGCCCCAGTGGGAGAACAGACTGTAAGCTACCTCTGGATGGAGAGACCACTCATGGGATGTCTGGCCTATGTGGCTGAGAGCATCCGCCAGCTGGTTCGAGGCTCCTGCCACATGGATGGCTAGGAGATCCGCCACCAACCGGCTTACAAGGGTCCAAATGCGAAGCGCCTCCTTGCACAGCAGACGAGAGTGCATGCCGCCCTGTTTGTTGAGGTAGTACATGGTCGTGGTATTGTTCGTCTGGACTTGAACCACTTGACCCCAGAGCTGAGGAGCAAAAGCTGACAACGCCAGTATGACTGCTCTGAGCTCTAACAGGTTAATGTGGCATCGGGATTCCTCGGAGGTCCAGAACCCGTGGGCCCTGTTGTCTCCCATGTGGGCTCCCCAGCCCATGAGAGAGGCATCGGTCATAAGGACGACCGTCGGCTCGGGGCGAACAAATGGGATCCCTTCCTGCAACTGGTCTGGGGCGGTCCACCATTGGACAGCATCCCACATCTTCTGGGTTACAGTGTTCAACTGGTTGAAGTGACCATATTGCTGAGTCCACTGGACGGCCAGCTCCCACTGGAGGGGGCACAAGTGCCATTGGGCCCAACGGACCACTGAGGTGCACGCCGCCATGTAACCCAGAAGGCACAGAAAGTTCCGGGCAGGGTGCAAGTGCCCAACCAGAAATGATTGGGCAAAGGAGGAGAGAACCTCCGCCCTGTCCGCCGGGAGCCTAGCTTTGGCTTGACAAGAGTCCAGCTCTGCCCTGATGAAGCTCATCACCTGAGAGGGCACGAGTTCCAACCTGGCCTCGTTGATCAGGAGGCAGAGTTGGGATCAGGTTTGGAGGGCCAGAACCCTGGACCTCTCCACCTCCTGAAGGGGAGGAACCTGCCAAGAGCCAGTTGTCGAGATAAGGGTAGATTCTGACTCCTCAACGCCGAAGGTGGGCCGCCACCACTGCAATGCATTTAGTGAAGACCCGAGGGGCCAATGACAGGCTGAACGGCATGGTTCGGAACTCGTACAGGGTCCCTTTCGACCCTGAAGTGGAGGAACCGCTGATGGGATGGACGGATTGGGATGTGAAAGAATGCGTCCTGTAGATCCAGTGAACAGAACCACGTTTCGCTCCGGGGATGGTATGATCTGGTTCAGAGTGACCATCCGAAAGGTGCGGGAACTGAGATATTGATTCAGGGTGTGGATATCTAGGATGGGGCACCAACCCCCCCATCCACTTGGGCACCAGGAAGTACCTGGAAACAAAGCCTGGGTCTGTCGGAGGATCCGGCACTGGGGCTACTGCCTCCTTGCAGAGGAGCTGAGCCATGACATCTCGAAAAGCCGACTGGGTGCACGTGGAGATCCGTTCCTCCCGAGGGGCGTGGGCTCGGCTGGGAGGGTACTGCTCGAACTCGAGAGGCAGTCCCTGACCGACCACTTCGAGAACCCACCTGTCCAAAGTGACAGTGGACCAAGTGGAAAGGAAGTGGTGGAGCCGGCCCCCCACGGGAGGATCCAGAGCTGGCGTGACAAGTGTAGGGGTGGCAACCCCCAACCCATCACTGAGCAGACTTAGAAGAGGAGGAGGAGGCTCCAGGTCCTGTGCTTCGGACCCCTTTACGGGGCAGCTGAGGGCCCTACTTGGCCGCGGGCACCAAGCTTGAGCCTGCTGCTGCTGTGGTTGCTGACCTCCGTGATAGGAGGGCTGCCTGACCGCAGGGGAAGCGTGCCGAAATGGTTTCTTCTTTCTCTTCTGCTGGTTCTTGCCCGAAGAACCCTTGGCAGAAGTAGCGTCCAAGGTGGCATTGGACTGCTCTATACGCTGAAGGTGACTGGCCACTCCTGGACTGAACAAATTGGTCCCCAGGAAGGGCACATCAGCAAGCTTATACTGAGTATCAGCCAGGAAGGAGGAAAGCCTCAGCCAAGCCCGGCGGCGAGTGGACACTGCGGCTGCCAACGAGCGGGCACAAGAATCTCCTATATCCAAGGCTGTCTGGAATGCTGTTTTGTGACAGCATGACCTTTGTCAGGGACCTGCTTGACTGTAATCTGCATGTCCAGTGGGAGATGAGGGAAGACCTCGTCCAATGACCCCAGGAGGGCATGGGAGAAGTGTGCCATAACAACAGCCGAGCTGGCCTGATGAAGGCCCAGAGAAGAGGCAGTGTAGACCTTGCGGGCAGAGTGGTCCATATTTTTAGACTCCTTGTCCGGGGGTTGGTCAGTATTGGCCGAACTACCCGTGCGCCTGAACACCGAGGCAGTCACCAGGCTTTCGGCTGAGGGGGGGTGTTCAGTGAATCCCGCAAGGGACCCCATGGGCACCGCGTACTTGCGGGCCATGCTGGCAGATGGTGCTGGGCAGAAGGCAGGACGCTGGCAAAGTTCAAGGGCCGGGCAATACCCCCTCTCTTGAGGATGTCAGTGACAGGGTACTCCGCCTTTTTCTGGATGGGCTCCAGGGGCATTCCGGTAGAGTCGGAGATGAGGCGGAGAATGCCCTGGTAGGAGGAAGGGCCTTCCTCCAACCCTGCACTGACCGTCGACTCATCATCAGTGGGATGTGAGTGCAGGCTGGTGATGTCAGAGTCCGAGGAGTCATGGTAGAGCAATCTACTGCCTAAGTCACCCTCGATGTGCTGAGGGTGGTCCAGGGTGACTTATCGACAGACGTCGGGGAAGCTCCTCCCTCAGGCTGTTTAGGAGGTGGTTGCACCAGAATTGGTGGAGAGACTGGAATAGGCCGAACCAGGAGATGGGCCGGCTCCACAGGTGGAGGAACCGGTAGTTTCAGTTCCGAAGGGGTAGGCGTCGGCCTAGAAGGCCGGAGCCAAGTTATGGCTGGGGTGGACGATGGAGCCGGCTTCTGCCCAGTCAGAATCAGCTCTTGCCACATGAGGTCTTCATAGCGCCGGTGCCTCTCCTCGTCCGAGGAGGATAAGGACCTGTGGTGATGCCTCTTCTTAGAGCGCTTATGGCTCTTTCCGGCTGAGGAGGTTCTGGACCTTGACTGAGATCAGGGAGGCCGACTCGGTTGATCAGGAGACACTGGGGTCAGTGAAAACCGAGGGTCTGGAACCGGGTCCTTGATGGGGACACCAGCAGGCTGGGTCTCATCAGGGAAGACAAGGACCGGAGTCCTTTCCAAAGAGTCGTTGACCACGGCCGGCGACAAAGGGACTATCAGGTCGAGGATAATTTCGACCTTGTTGGCCACTTCCTCAGTCCCCTGGCCAGACGGAAGCTTCGTGAAGCCGGCGGCCACAGTTGCGATCTCGACAGAAGTTGAGACCATGTGTTCCTGGGACTCTAACCTCTCTCGGTCCAAGGAACGTCTTCGCCGAGACGAAGACACGGGGTCCTTCTCTCTCGTCCAAGAGCGGGAGGAGTGCGAGCCCGAGGGCGCCTCACCCCAGGTGGGAAAAGACAGGCACAACTCCTTGAAGGAGCCCAAAAAGGTGGAGCCAAGGTTCAGAGGAACAAAAAAGCTTCGATTGGCTGAAGTGTGGGCTGCTTCCTCCTCGAACGCCTTTCTCTGTTCCAGCTGTTTGGTGGATCCTGCAGCCGTGGAAACCGCCCACCTCGCCTCCTTCGATTTCATCAGTGGGTTCCTTTTCTCCAGTCTCTCCAGCTTTAAGCATGCCTTGTGGTCATCCAGGATGTTGGGATGGAAAGCCAGGCAAAAACTGCACGACGAGGTGTCATGGCCGACATCTAGGCAGTAGACGCACGTGAGATGAGGATTGGTGCACAACATCTTCTGGCCGCAGGGGCACTGGCGAAATCCAGGGGAAGATTTTTCCTTCATAGTAGATGCGACAAAAGCACAATCGCTAACTCGAACGAGTTTAATTTTCGGTAAAAACCAACGGTTAGAATCCAGGGCCTACGATATGCTGAGAGCATGAGGGAACCTGTAACTTCCAGCAGAAAGGAAGATCTGGCGTCATGGGGCGGAGCCGAGGTATATACCACCTGGGTGGGTGGGAGGAGCCAGCTTGAAGACTTCCAGCAAGATTTAAAGTGGAACGGGACATGCCAAGAAGTGTGGATGAACAACATATCCACGCTCCTAGAACTATGGTTCCTGTAAAGGGCGCCGAGCTTGGGGTGCAGTTTTTTTCAGGACGGCATCATTATGTACAGAAAAGTTAAGGTGTTGGTCAAGCCAGACACCCAGGTATTTTAGTGTTGTCCCATCACAGGTGTGGAGGAAGGGAATGAAGGGCAGCCTAGAGAGTCTCTGCCTCGTGCCAAAGGTCATGGAGACTGTTTTCTTGGCATTTAGGAAAAGTTGATGTGAGCTTAGCCAGCACTGAACATTACTGAAGTCAAGCTGTAGCCTGGAAGTCACATCGGAGGGAGATTGGCCAGAGGTGAAAAAGACCGTGCCGACAGTATACATATGGATAGAGGATGAGGAGCATACTGACGGTAGGTCGTTTAGAAAAATTGAGAATAAGAGAGGGCCAAGTACAGAGCCTTGAGGCAAACCAGTAGAGATGGGCAGTGGAGGGGATGTAGAGTCAGCTATTCTAACAGATTGAGTTCTATCAGGTAGACTCTGAACCAGTTGCAGGCAGGCAGAGACAAGCCAGCTGACGAGAGAGTTGAGAGGAGGAGGGAGTGGGAGACTGTGTTGAAAGCCTTGGCAAGGTCGACAAAGATAGCATAAGTGATGTGACCTCTATCCATGGCTGTATGGATAGAGTCAGAGAGTCTAAGTATGGAAGTGGTTGTGAAGTGATTCTTCCGAAAACCAGATTGAAAGGGAGTGAAGGAGGAGTCATTAAGAAAGGAGGAGAGTTGGGAGAGAAAGTACAGTTACGTAAGAACTTACCGTAACAGTAGATCTTCGAGAACAGCTCTTGCAGCAGGTTACACCATTAGGACTGAAGCCGTCAGGCGCCAGGACCCCACGGAAAAATTCTAGCTAGCTAACTACAGCGGGGACCGCCCCCGACGTCGGTCCCTCCAGATTCCCAGTTCTCCGCGCTGGAGACTTCTTGCCGTAGCTGACATCAAAATGGGAGACCTAGGATTCGCCGTCAGAAGACAGAAAGATAACAATTCCTGCTCAGAAAGACTGAGCCATGCTCCTCCAAGGGGAAGGTGGGGTGGAGAGTTGTTGCAAGAGCTGTTCTCAAGATCTACTGTTACGGTAAGTTCTTACATAACTGTACTATCTTACTGAGACACAGCTCTTGCAGCAGGTTACACCATTAGGACTGATTCCCAAGCAGTAACGCTGTCAGAAAATCCGGAGGAGGAAAATAAAGGATAAATACCAGGTCCTGAACCTAGGACAGGAGACCCTGAAGCACGCCAAGCCAAAACCAGCCCTTCGCCGAGAGGCGTGTCCAGGCTATAATGCCTGATAAAGGTATGCAAGAACTCGCTAGTGTGCAGCGCATATAGCAGAAGTGGAAACATTTTTGAGCGCTGCAAAGGAAGTAGCCACCTCTAGTGGAATGACCCCGGACTGTACCGGAGGGCTTTGTTTGATACCATAATAAAGTGAGAAATACACTGGACAAGCCAGCGAAAGGGACTGTTTGGATACGGGTTGGCCCATCATTCTCTCAGAGAAGGAAATGAAAAGTTGCTCAGAACTACGAAAGGACTGAGTTCTGTTGAGGTAAAACCTCAGGCTGCGGTGAACATCCAGGGTATGGAGCAGAGCCTCTCCTCTATTTGAGTAGCTCGGGAAGTAGACCGGAAGGTCGATATCCTGGTTCAGAGTGAGTGAAGAAACCACCTTAGGCAAAAATTTAGGGTTCGTCCTCAGGGATACTCTGTCCCGGTGGAAAACTAAATAAGGCTCTTTGCACATGAGAGCGTGAAGTTCAGAAATTCTTCTTGCCGAGGTAACAGCAACTAAAAACAACGTTTTCCACGACAGAAAACGTAGCTCGCAATCCGCGGCAGGTTCAAAGGGGGGGAGCGTGAGCTGTTCCAGGACAAAGAGCAAATCCCATGGAGGCACAGGGTCTGTAATAGGAGGCCTAAGGTGTAACACTCCCCTAAGAAATTCCCGAGAGGCGTCCACCTGAGCCACTGTACGATTTCCCACCGGGAGGTGGTAAGTCGAAATGGCACAGAGGTGCACTTTAATAGAGGAGTAGGCTAGACCCGAATGAAAGAGGGAGAGCAAATATTCTAATATTACTCCCAGGACAACCTAAAGGGAAAGGTCGGCGTGCATCGCGCCATACAAAAATGGCGCCATTTCATGGCGTGACGCTCGCTATGACGTTAGTCGGCTTTCTGGCTGCAGAAAGGACTTCTGCAACCACTATGCGTGACCCGTGGACGTAAAATGGCTATGTCTCTAGGAGCCAAGCATGCAGGTTCAAGGAACGAGGTCCGGTGGACAAGTGAACCCTTCTCCTGAGACAGTAAGTGGGAGCTGAGCGGCAACGGAGCGGGGGTTCCCGAGATAGTTGAATCAACAAAGGGAACCAAATCTGTCTGGGCCAAAATGGGGCCACCAGGATCATTAGTGCGTGCTCCCTGCGCAGTTTGAGAAGAACTCTCTGGATCAACGGGAAAGGAGGGAAAGCGTAGAGGAATCTGTTCGCCCAGGAGAGGGATAACGCGTCTCGCCAGAAAACACCAGGCCCTGGATCTAGCGAGCAAAAATTGGGCAGTTTTGCGTTGGATGGGGAGGCGAACAAGTCTAGATCTGGAGTTCCCCATCGAAGAAACAGATCCTCTGCTACCTCTTGAAGAAGTTCCCATTCGTGGACTCTGGCCTGAGAACGACTCAGGCCGTCTGCAATCGTGTTGTCCACTCCGGGAACGTGCACAGTGATCAGATTCGCGCCGTGTCTGATTACCCAATCCCACACTCTCATGGCCTCCCTGCAAAGGGGGTAAGAGTGTGCGCCTCCTTGTTTGTTGAGGTAATACATCACCGCCGTGTTGTCCGTCTGAAGTAGAAGAGTACACGGTGGGATAACTGACTGAAAGGCCTGCAGGGCATAGAGGACCGCTCTCATTTCCAGCACGTTGATGTGAAGGTGAGCTTCCATCTGGGTCCACGTACCCTGGGACTTTACCACGTCCAGGTGTGCCCCCCACCCAAGACCGGAGCGTCCGTGGTGAGGTGACCTCGGGACGGCGCAATGAACAGGATGCCTGATGAGAGGCGATCCTGGGGCTAGCCACCACTGCCAGTCTTGAATCACTGAATTGTGAGTCTGACCGATGCTGCAAGTGGTCTTGCTTTGGTCCCATTGCACTTTGAGCATCCACTGAGTAATTCGCATGTGGAGTCTTCGAAGTGGGACAGTAGGAATGGCCGCAGCCATGTCCGGAGCAAGCAAAGGACCGACCTGGCAGGTACAACCTGTTTGATGATAGGTCCCTATGAGGGATCTGATGCGCTCCGCTCTGTCGGCCGGAAGAAAGGCTCTTCCCGAACAGTGTCCAGAACTGCTCCTATGAACTGCAGTTTCTGCGCGTACCAGGAGAGACTTCGTATTTATGAGAATGCCCAGGGATCGGAACAGATCCTGGGTGCTCTGGATTGCAAGAAGCAACGCCTCTCTGGAGGCGGCCATGAGAAGCCAGTCGTCCAGGTACGGGAACACGTAGTGGCCCTGTCTCCTCAGAGACGCTGCCACAACTGCCATGCACTTGGTAAAGACCCTTGGTGCGGAAGACAGTCCGAAAGGAAGGGCTCGGAACTGAAGGTGGTGGTCGAGAAACTCGAAGCGCAGGAACCTCATGTGCGCCTGAGCCATAGGGATGTGCAGGTAGGCATCCTGCATGTCTAGAGACGCTAAAAAGGCGTCCTGTTTGAGCATGGGGATAAGACCGGAAGGGTCACCATGGAAATCTCTTGTAAGTGACCGACACATTGAGGTCGCTGAGGTCCAGGATTGGACGGAGGTCCCCTGTTTTCTTGGGAACCAGGAAGAAGTGGGAATAGTATCCTAGTCCTCTCTGGTTCTCTGGGACGTACTCTATCGCCCTCTTCAGAGTAGCGCCAGGAGCTTCTTGCCAGATCAAGGCTTTGTGCTGACCCTGATACCGGAGAGCAAAGGAGGCCCGAGGTGGCTTTCCTACAATTCTATAAAGTGGCCTAGACTGACCAGCTGAAGAACCCACCTGTCGGTGGTAATGGCCTGCCATCCCGGCAGGAAGTTCGTAATGCAACTCCGACTATAAACTCCCTGATCCTGAGGGGGGGCCGGAAAGGAGTCAGGCTGTGGCGGCAGATGGACCCGCTGGTTGGGCCTGCCTGGGAGAACACTGGCCTCGGCTGGCGGGGTGTTTGCCCTGGGCTCTCTGAAACCAGAGCCCTCTGAGGTGCAGCGGAGGCTGGTCTGTGCCTCTCGCGTCCGTGCCAGCGGCTTTGGTTCCCTGAAAGGAACCAAGCTTAGGTCGGCACATGGCCTGAACCGACCTTACCGCCTTCCCGCCTCTTGGAGTTTGGTAAGGATCTTTTCTGTGGATTACCAAACAATACCTCTCCCTCAAAGGAGCGTCCAAGATGTTCTTTTGGACGTCCGGGGTAAAACCGGAGACGCGCAACCAAGAGTGTCTCTGGAGGCATACGCCAGAAGCTGCTGCTCGGGCCGATGAGTCCGCGGAGTCATACGTGGCTCTTAGCACTTGGGTCCCCACGTCTGAACCCGTACGGAGGAGCTGAAGCATCTCCTCCTTCTGCTCACCTTCGGGCATCTTTTCAGCCGCTTCTAGACCCTGTTCCCACAAAGCGTTCTGGAACTGAACCATGTGGGTTAAATAGTTCAGGATCTGATGGCGCAGGTAGCGGAAGCATACGTGCGCCTACCCACTGCGTCCAGTTGTTTGGACTCTGGGTCCGGTGGCAGGGTGCTCAAATGTTGTGGCCTCTGTGACCGGGTCATGTGAGCTGTGATGACCAGAGAATCGGCCTGGGATGCTGCGTCAGGTACTGGTGGTCCCTAGGAGCCTGGCATGTTTATCAGCTTTCTCGGTCTCGCCGGGAGCGAGTGTGGACGTGCCCACGCTGCCTTGGGTGACGCCCACTAAAGTGTCAACCAAGGGTGGTACCACCACAGGCTTGGGGTCCTTGTCAAGAGATATTTGGCGAGGCGTGCCCTTTCGGGTCTAAGTCTTCAGCATCCCATCCCATGTTCTCTTGTATATGTCTCATAATATCAAGGAACGAGGGATCATCCGGAGGAGATCTAGGCATCTCACGTGGGTCCGGAGAAGGATGGAGAGGAGATGGGGATCTAGAGGTGGAGTAGTCTGATCCCGTGTCCTCCATTGAAGGCGATCGTCGGCGTCTCCTGGATCTCTTGGGGCTGGGTGATCCAGAAGATGATTTCGACGGAGGTCTCCGTTTATCAGGTCTCCCCCTGGGAGGGGTTCTAGGCTCCCGGGGAGGAGAAACACGGCCTGCCGACCCCGATGGCGAGGGGGGGGCAGGAACCGGAGAAGGAGGAGGAGGAGGAGGAGGAGGAGGAGGGGGGAACCATGTCCTTTCTAATGGTATCCCACCAGGAGGTGAACAGATCTTTCACCTCCGCTAGAGAAAGGGCTCGACGACGGCCCGGGTGCTGGTGCTGGTGGGCGGCCCGGTCCCGCGTCGGCTCCACAGGGGCTCTGGTAATGGCGAGGGTTCCTGGGAGTACCGACGGACCGGATCGCCCATCTGGTCCTCGGGCTGCTCTAGGTCCTCCTCCGATAGAGGCTCCTGACCGGCGTCCGGTCGGAGGCAACAGGGCCTTCTTCTTCTCAGGAGGGCGGGCGTCGGTCCCCACGCGTCCGCTGATGCAATGGCGGGCGTCAGTCGCCGGGCCGACGGCGGCTCCAGGGAAGCAGGGCGCATGGCTGACGGCTGTCGAGCCGGCGTCTGGGCTACAGGCCTTTTTAAGGGCGTGAGCTCCAGCGTCTTGCGTGGAGGCACCGACGAAGACCTGACGTCGGGTACCGAGGAGCGGGAACCCGACTTGCTGTGGTGATGGTGTCGTTCCCCGGACTTCGCCAAGGCCCTGGAAGGGGAGGAAGGCCTGGCGGATTTTTCCTGAGAGGAAGGCTTCCTCACTGCAGCCGGGGGAGATTTCGAACCGGAGCTACGGGACTCCAAACCCCTGGATGGGGACCTGGAAGGGGCCTTCTCCCTTCTTTTCTCCGTGTGCTTGTGGACCTTGGAGCTTTCCCCCTTGGAGGACATGGTCTTCAGTTGTTCCTCCAGAAGAAACACCTGCAAAGCCTTCTGACGCCGGATCCGGGTACGGCTGTTGAACCCTTGGCAAGAAGGACAGGCCCGGGTATCGTGGTCTGGGCCCAGGCACCGGACGCAGGCCGTGTGGGGGTCCTTGAACAGGATCTACTTTCCACAAGCGCACTTCGATGGATGGCCAGAAGTTGGTGATGACATCAAGATCTTGCTTGAAGAGAATTCTGAAAAATTTGTCGAAAAAAGCACTATTCACGCGTCGCGCGCTAGACTGGTAACCGAAGGGGTCAGGTAGCTAAGTGCAGGGGAAAAGAACTGGAGAATCTGGTGGAACCGCCTCTTTTGTACTACTGCCTGACGCCGGAGGCGGGACCGACGTCAGACGGTCCCCGCCTGTAGTTAGCTAGCTAGAATTTTTCCTTGGGGTCCTGGTGCCTGACGGCTTCAGTCCTAATGGTGTAACCTGCTGCAAGAGCTGTGTCTCGAAGTAAGATCAAGGTGTTCCTGAAGTTTAGCCAGGGTGGGTAGAAGCTAGATGGGATGGTAATTCCCAGGAGATGAGAGATCACCTCTCTTCGGTAGGGGGAGAACTGTAGCATGTTTCCAGGCTTCGGGAATAGTCGCAGTGTAGAACGACAGGTTGAGGAGATCAGAGAGGGCGAGGGAAATGGCTGGAGCAGAGAGGTACAGCAGCTTAGGGTCAAGGCCATATTTAACCATTACTGTCTGAATTCTACATGAAGTAACCATAAGTGCAACCCAAAAACCCCACAAGAGTAAGGATGCTCAGGGAAAACAAACATATCCTCAAAACTCCAAGACAGGAGGCAGCATGACAGCTTAATGGTAAGCGTGGCAGCTTGCCATGTTATAAGTACACTATCCTGTGGTACAGCACATCAGGTGGCAAGATACAAGATGGGCATCTAACTCAGTGGGAGTCTCCTGTCACTGCATGACAGCCAGCAAGCTAAACAAGGAGCAGGGGGTTGTGCGGGCAAGAATATATGCCTCAAGACATTAAGCCTGCTGTTGTTATGTAACTTAGTAGTGATGCTGGGTTGCAAAAGTATCCAGTGTCGAACTGCAATAGACAGGTGGTAGAGTTAGGAGCAGGGCTGGAAAGATGTAGTGAAGCCTGTACTGAATTCCGTCAGGGTGGACTGCTCCCTTCCACTGCCCAGTCGCCTCCTCCCCAACTCCCTAGCACTCAAAAATTTGAATATTCTCAATATGAACAGGTAGAGGTGGGGTTAGCACCACACATAAAGCTGCCCCTCCCCCTTCATTCTCTAATTGGTTTCCTTTTTCTTTCTTGCCTTTCTGTGATCAATCCATGCTGGAAAATCAGCAGTGGTACAGGCCAGCTCCCTGCTTTTTCTTTTCCGTTTTTCAACTTCCACTAATTGAGTCAGGCACTCCTGCAACCCTTCCATACTCTCCTTCCCCGTCACACCTATAGTGTTGCAACTTGCTGCATTTAACTCATGCAGTCGAGTGATCAGCTAGAACAACCGAGATGGGGAGGGCAAAGGACCTAGAGTTCTGTACTTTGCAACCCATATCTTCTGGTTACTGTTTCCATGAATTAGGTTACAACATGTAACTGCATGCATGGAAGCCTTCACCCTTACTCCATCCTCAACATAAGACTTCACACCGAGGGCAGGCTTGGTTACTGGGCTTTATATTCCTGACCACTGTAATTGCCGCCCGCCTAGTCACCAAGGGTAACTGTGCAGCACTTGAAGTGACCCATGCAACCTGAGATGGGCTGTTATGCCTTCCCTGTCTCAGTCTTCCTGAAGTGAGAATCCCAACCTTGAGAACATATGAGAACAGAAAGAAGACCTTTGAACCTTTGACCTCTTTCCCTAATTCCTATCCTGTGATCACAAACTCCATGAGCATAACAATGTATCCCTCTTTCTTCTAGATACTTAGCTGGCCTTTCTTTAAAGACAAATACCCTATTCTCAGTATACAGCAGGAAGCAAGCTATTTCATGCCTCAGACTGTCTTTCCTGATAATTTGTCAGCCAATTCTGAACCACTTACCACCATGCCAAGGTCTGTCTCAGCACTCCCTGATTTTATGTGATAAGAGCAGCCACAGGGAAGGGAGAGGTGGTAATTGTGGGGGACTTTACTGTACCAAGGGTGACTGGAAAATCCCTGCCACAACCTGCGCCAGGAGTCAGGTAACCCTGGATGTGGTGATGAGTAGCTTCCTCACCCAGGGTGTCACAGTATTCACCATGGAGGGAGAAATCCTCACTCTAGTATTGACAAACTCGGACTATGTCCTGGATATCCAAGTTGAGAAGCCTTTGGTGGGAGTGACCACCGCTCAGTGTGGTTCAGGTCGAACATGGGTTGGGGAATACACCCACAAAGACCAAATTCCTGGACTTCGGAAAGGCGGACTCCAGAAGGATGGGAGAGATGCCAAGGAGGCACCTGGAGGACATCAGCGCAAAGATGGGGGTGGACCAAAAGTGGTCCATCATTAAGGAGGGCAAAGTGGCAGCAACAAAAGTGTGTGTTAGGCTAAAGGGGGAAAACCTGAGGGCCAAAGCACTCAGCTGGTTTAGTCAAGAGGCTGCCCAGGCATTCAGGGATAAGAGGAATGCCTTTAGGAAGTTCAGAAGGACCTAGGAGGAGGAGGACAGGGAGAACTATCAGAGGAAGGTTTGTGAGGCAGGACAGGTGGTCCAGTGGCTGAAGCTCAGAAAGAACTGCAACCAGCCGAAGTGATTAAAAAAGGTGAACAAGCCTTTTTTTTAGGTACATTAGTGAGAAAAGGGATAAAAAGCATGGAAAAGTTAGACTCAGAGAGGGGGGAGGGGTAGGTGGAAGTGAATGGGGACTAGGCAGAGGCACTAAATGAGTACTTCTGTTTGGTCTTCACTAAGAAGGGGGACGGCTCGGTGTCACAAGGGGGGAGCACGAGAGCACGGATGGAATAACTGAGCTGGCTAGGGTAAGGAAGAAAAACTTACTTACCATAGTAATCTTGTTTCTTCGAAGGTATTCTTTATTCATAACTCTCTGCAGTCAGCCTCTGAAGCAAAGCTGCCCGGAGAAAATGGAACTATATGCTAATGACAGAACTTATCATTGGCTCATGCCACTTATTCAAGCTGTTGCCCTTATCAGCTGCAACATTCCACCAACATATCACATTTCTAAGGAGCCGACAGGGCAACCTAAACTAAGACTACCTAAATATAATTATCTAAATTTAACACAACTAGGCTGTCCATGACAGCATGAAACATCCTGAATATTACTGTAATACTAAACCCCCTTGAATGCTGGAATCACTTGGAAAAAGAAAGGAATTAAATATTTCCCACTTGGGCTAAAAACTATTCATGTCAGTGTTTGGGACTTTACATTAAAATACTCGGTCAGGAGTGCAGAGGCTCTGGTTCTGGAAGGGGAGGCACAGTGGGAGAGTTATGAATATAGAAGAATACCTTGGAAGAAACAAGATTACTATGGTGAGTAATTTTTTCTTCTAACCCCAGGTATTCTTCTATATTCTTAACTCTTTGCAGACTTCAAAGCAGTACCTTTGGAGGTGGCAGAGAACCTACTTAGGAAAGAGACTCTACAGGACTGCCGTACCAAACCTGGTATCACTTCTGGACTGTGTGTACAAACTGTAGTGTTTAGTAAATGTGTGCACTGTCCTCCAGGTAGCTGCTTTACACATTTCCACTAAATGAATCTCTCTGGATGCTGCTATAGTAGCAGCTGTGCCCCTAGATGAATGAGCCCTCAGCCCTGCTGGGGGTTCCTTGCCAACTTTCGAATAGCAAAACTGAATGCATTGGACTATCCAGCGAGAGATTGACCTCTTAGAAGCTGGGGTGCCCTTACCTACATCCCCATAGGCAAGGAAGAGCTGTTTGTCATGTCTATAATCCCTGGTGTGGGTCACAGAGTAAATGCCCTTTTGACATCCAGACTATGGTGTTTGCGCTCACCTGAACTAGTATGTTCAGTGAAGAAAACTGGTGATGTAGTGGACTGGTTTAGGTGAAAATCAGAAACAACCTTGGGGAGGAATTTCCCATTGGTTCTCAGCACCACTTTGTCATTATGGAAGGAAAGATGGCCCCTTCTCAACATACAGGGCTTGAAGTTCACTAATTCTGCAAGCTGAAGTAACTGCAACCAGAAAGACAGTTTTCCAGGTAACATTTTAAATCTACTGAGGACATAGGCTCAAAAGGAGGTTTCATGAGCTGAGCAATGCATATGTTCAGGTCCCTTACTGGTACTGGTTCCCTAATAGGTGGGTGCAAATGGCACAGACCTTTAAAGAACTTTTTGAAAATGGGATTGGATGCCAGAGAGGTACCTCTCCCACCAGAAATGTAGACAGAAACTGATGCTAGATGCACTTTCAGGGATGTATGTTTCAACCCGAGAGTGGAGGTAGGCGAGGTAATCCAGGACAGTTGGAATCTCCACTAGAGTAGAATAAATCTCTTTGGACCCACACCAAATAGAAAACCTCTTCCATTTTGAAGCATAGGTTTTCTTAGTCGAAGGATTTCTACATCCCTTCAGGATATCCAGAATGCTTTGAGAGAGATTTAAGTTTACATATTCTAAGTCCTCAAGAGCCATGCCTTAAGTCTGAGAGACCTGAGATTCGGGTACAGAATCTTGCCCTGGTGAGAGGTCAACAGATTGTGCCTCCTGGGTTAATGTATTGGTTTGGCTACAGACATGGAGAGTAGTATGGGGTACCATGGCTGCCTGGCCCAGTCTGGTGCTATCAGTATCATTGATGCAGGCTGTGACCAGAGTTTGATCAGGACTCTGAAAATGAGAGGGAAGGGAGGAAAAGCATACAGACTTCTCCCTGACCAGTCCAGAGTCACAGCATCCAGTGGGATTGTTCCCTTGGCTAGTGGTCTGCAGCAAAAGAGGGGCAGATGATGATTCTCTTGGGATGCGAAGAGATCCACCTTTGGTGTGCCCCATCTCCTGAACACTGAGTCCAGCACTTGCCTGTTGATGGACCACTCGTGATATGCCTGATTGATTCTGCTCAGGGCATCCGCTAGGGTGTTGTACTTTTCTGGCACATGAATGGCCTGTAAATACAGGTTACTCACCTGTAACAGGAGTTCTAGGAATAGTATATGTTGTTCATCCACACTTTCTGGCAGGTATCTTTGCCGCTTAATTCTTGCCGGAAGGTCTTCAAGCTGGCTCCTCCCACCCACCCGGGCGGTAAAACTCTCGGCTCCGCCCCATGACGCCAGATCTGGCCCGTTGGAAACTCAGGTTGTGCGTCGAAGCCGGGGAGGTCGGGTGGGTAGGATGAACAACATATACCATTCCTAGAACTCCTGTTACAGGTGAGTAACCTGTATTTCTAGGGACATGGATATGTTGTTCATCCACACTTTCTGGCAGACTCCTAGCAGTTCTCCGGGAGGAGGGAGGCAAGGGCACACCCCCGATACTTACTTGGGAAAGAGAGACTGGAGAACCGAGGCCTCAAAACCAGCATCCCGGCGTGACTCGAGGTCGATGTGGTAGTGGGTAATAAAGGTATGTGCTGACTTCCAGGTAGCAGCCCTGCAGATATCCTGGATAGGGACATCCCTGGAAGCAGCTACCGATGCAGCGGTATGGTGGGTAGAATGAGCTCTTATCCCTCTGGGAGGCTCCATGACCGCCAACCTGTAGCACAGCTCTATGCAGGAGGTGATCCACCTGCCTATCGTCCGCTTTGCTGCACGTCTGCCAGGTGCGGCTTCAGCGCAGGTGACAAACAGCTGGCGAACCTCTCCCCGAACTTCAGCCGTCCACTCCTTATAATAAGCGAGCGCTCGTCTAGGGTCCAAAGTATGGAGCCTATACTTGGCCTCCGAGGTGTGATTGAGGTAGAACACCAGCAGAGTCAACACCTGGTTAAGGTGAAACTCCGACACCACCTTCGGAAGGAATTTGGGTGGAGGCAGGACAACCTTGTCCCTGTGGAAGACCAGGTAGGGAGGCTCGATGGGCGCCTGGAGCTCTCCCATCCTTCTGGCTGGCGTGATAGCCACCAAGAAGGCGGTTTTCACGACAGGTGTGAAAGTCACACCTGTGCATCGGTTGAATAAACGCCCATGAGCAGCCAATACCAGCAGTAGATCCACGGAGGTGGGATTTCGCACCGGAGAGAATAGTCAAGGCCTTTGAAAGCACCCGACCACCTTCTCCTGTGCCACCGACTGCTTGCCGCCCGCGCCCGGTAAGCAGAGATGGCTGCCAGGTGCACCTTAAGGGTCATCGACCGAAGCCCTTGCTGAGAAAGGGACCACAGGTAGTCCAGAATGCTTGCCAAGGGAAGTCGGAAGGGTCCAAGCCTTTCCCCTGACACCAAATGGAAAACCTCTTCCATTTGAAGGCATAGCATTTCCTGGTCGACTCCTTACGGGACGCCTCAAGGACGTTGAGGACCTCGTCGGAAAGACCCAAAGCCTGGAACTCTAGCCACTCAGGAACCAGGCCGTCAGGTGCAGGGATTGAAGGTCCGGATGGAATACCTTCCCCTGATTGACTGAGATCAGGTCCAGGTGGGCTGGAAGCTGCCTCGGGAGCCTGGAGCTGAGGCTGAGGAGATCTGGATACCAGAACTGGCGGGGCCAGTCTGGGGCTACCAGAATCACCTGCGCCTTGTCCCTCCTCGCCTTGAGAAGCACCTTGTGGATCAAAGGAAATGGGGAAAGGCGTGAAGAGGCCGGGGTCCACTGACCTCATGAAGGCATCCCCTGCAGCGAGCCCTGCTGAAGGGCAGGCATGGAACAGACTCAACCGCATTCTCCCTGAGGCAAACAGGTCCACCTGAGGCATGCCCCAGTGGGAGAAGAGATCTTATCTACCTCCGGCAGGAGAGACCACTCGTGAGGCGCAGCCCCTATCCGGCTTAGGGCATCGGCCAGGGTGTTGGAGGCTCCTGCCACGTGAATGGCTGGAGATCCGCCTCCAGGCTGCGCACTAGGGACCAAATGGGAGGCTTCCTTGCATAATAGCATGGAGCGCATCCTGCCCTGGCGGTTCAGATAGTACATGGTCGTGGTGTTGTCTGTCTGGACTTGAACCACTTGACCCCGTAGAAACGGCACGAAGGCGGTGAGAGCTACACGGACCGCTCAGAGATCCAGTAGGTTGATGTGGCATCGGGACTCCCGAGGGGACCAGAGGCCGTGCGCTCGGTGTTCCCCCAGATGGGCACCCCAACCCATCAGAGATGCGTCGGTCGGTCAAGAGACCGTCGGCTTGGGGCGGACGAACGAGATACCCTCCTGCAGATGTGCTGGAACGATCCACCATTGGAGAGGTTCCACATCTCCTGGGTCACTATCACGGGCCAGTCCAGCGGATCGGCGGTGCTGTGACCATTGGCTGGCCAGTCCCACTGTGAAGGGGCCTTGCGTATGCCAGAGGCCCCAGCGGACCCACGCTGGTGCAGGCCGTCATGAGGCCCAGGAGCACAGGAAGTCCCAGGCAGGCGCAGTGCCCAACCAGAAATGATTGGGCAAGGAGGAAAGAACCTCGGCCCTGCCGCCGGGAGCCATGCTCTGGCTCAGAGAGTCGAGCTCTGCCCCGATGAACAGAATCACCTGCTTTGGCATGAGTTCTGACTTGGCCTCGTTGGTTAGGAGGCCAACCTGAGAGCAAACCTGGAGGGCCAGATCTCTGGACCGCTCCACCTCCAGTTTGGAGGGGGCTGCTATCAGCCAATCGTCCAGGTAAGGGTACACTCAGACCCCACGGCGCTGCAGGAATGCTGTCACCACTGCCATGCATTTGGTGAAGACCCTGGGAGCTAGGGAGAGGCCGAAGGGCATGGCCCAGAACTCGTATAGGGATCCCTCCGCTCTGAAGTGGAGGAACCTCTGATGGGATGGACAGATTGGGACGTGAAAGAACGTGTCCTGGAGATCCAGGGAGCAGAATCACATGCCTCGTTCCAAGGATGGGATTATCTGAGCCAGAGTGACCATCCTGAAGGTCCGAGACCTTAGGAACTTGTTCAGGTTGTGCAGATCGAGAATGGGGCGCCAGCCCCCCGTCCGTTTTGGGACCAGGAAGTACCTGGACACAAACCCGGGTCTGGAGGAGGATCCGCCACCTTCCTGATTACCTCTTTTTAGGAGCAGGGCAATATTGGCCCGGCGGGCCGACAGGCCTGCGGACCCGTGGCCCCGAACAGCGGCTCGAAAGAACTTGCTCGAACTCTAGAGGCAGGCCTTTTCCTACCACCTCCAACACCCAGCGGTCCGTGGTGATAGTGGACCAGGCGGGAAAGGAAGTGGGGGCCGTCCCCAGGGGGAACCCAGGGAAGTGGCGAGGTTGGGGTGGCACCTCAACCCGTCACTGGGCAAACTTGGAGGGCAGAACGGCCGAGGACCTCCCGGCCTTTACCTCCTTGCTTCCTGTTGGAGAAGCCGTAAACTGAGGGCGCCAAGCAGAGCCTGCTGGCCCTGTTGCTGGTGCTGCTGGGCGGTCGAAAGCAGGACCAAGGGCGAAGGACTTCTGCTGCTGGCGGCCTTTGTCCCTCTGGGCAGAGGTGACCCGAGTCAGAGTGGCATCGGACTTCTCGATCCGCTGGAGGTATCCCTCCACTCCAGGGCCGAGGTCAGTCCCAAGAAGGGGCGTCCGCCAACTGTGCTGGGTATCCGCCGTGAAGGTGGATATCCTCAGCCACGCCCTGCGTCGCACGGCCACTGCGGCCACTACTGACCTGGCACAGGAATCACCTATGTCCAGAGTAGTCTGGAGTTGCTGCTTCGCCACCGCCCTACCCTGGTTCCGCACCTGGCGGACCATGGTCTGCAGGTCAGGAGGGAGATGAGGAACAACCTCATCCAGGGTGCCCATGGGGGCGTGGGAGAAGTGTGCCATCAGCACGGCTGAGCTGGCCTGTCAGAGGCTGAGGGAAGGTCCAGCTTTTTGGACTCTTTGTTGGGGGGCTTATCCACGTCCTGGCGTTACGGAGCGCGGAAGCGCCGGTAACTAACCCCTCGGCAGAGGGTGTTCAGCAGAACCAAGAGCGGTAGGGACCACATACTTCCTGGCCATCCTGGCCGGGCGCAGGACAGGAAGCAGGCTGCTGCCAAAGCTCCAAGGCTGGGCCGACAATGGCCTCGGCCACGGAAGACCTCCGTGGGAGAATCCCTGGGTTCAGAATCTCCGTCAGAAGTACTTGGCCCGTTCGAACGGAGCTCGAGGCTGCATCCTGGTGGACTCGAGATGAGTCAAGCAGACCCAAGAAGGATGATGGGCTATCGTCCACTGACTGGCCCCCGGAGGACTCCAGATCTAACTGTCTGGAGAACAGGGAGGAATCGTCGTCAGATTCTGAAGAGTCTGCGAAGAGCTGCCTCAGCCCTGAGCCACCCTCCACCTGCCGAGGACAGTCGGGAGTGAGGGTGACCGAGAACCTGTGGGGCAGGCCGTGACCCGACCGAGAATTCTTGGTCGGTGCCCCCGATTTCGGTTGTGGAGGCGGAGGTTCCACCACAATCGGTGGAGCAGCTGGTTCCGGCCTAGCAACCAGCCTGGGCGGCAACTCGACTGGAGCAGTGGTTGCTTGAGTCGTTCAGGCGACAACCACTTGATGGCAGGTGGTAGGCAGGACGGACAGCAACTGCTGCCACATAAGGTCCTTGAGCACTGGGCGCAGCTTGCGCCGCAGCTCTCCTCACCCGAGGAGGACGGCGAGGAAAAAGAGCGTACGCCACTTACAGTAATGAGACCAGGACCGCCCGATGTCGTGAGCAGCTGGACCGAGAAGAGGTCCGGGACCGGACCGGGACCCTCGGGGACCGGTGGGTCTGGGAAGAGGCGGGGACACCGCTCTTCCCTCGGCTCAACACTTTAGCGGGGACTGTGGCCCAGAAAGGCGCAGGCAGATCCTCGGTCTCCACAGAGGAACCGGTGAAGGTGGGTTGTCGGCTTCTCCAGTCGACAGTCCGTCTAACAGATCGAGAAAAATCTCGACTTCATTGACGGGAGTCTCGGCAGGCTGGCCTGACGGGGGCACCGTGAAGCCAGCGTCCTCAGCCACAACCTGGGCCGAGTCAGCGGTCGGCTGCTCAGGAAGGTACCTCTCCGGCTCCCCACAGACTACCGGCGGTGGGACTTAACTTTCGACTCTTTTCTGGGGCCGAGAAGAGTGTCCCAAAAGCCCTCTCCTTTCGTAGAAAGGACTGACAAGCTCCTTGAACGGGCCGTGACACGAGGAACTCCAGAGAGGGATAAATGTCATGCCGAGGAGGAGTGAAGATGCCTGGGCCGCCTCCCTCGAGGGCGATCAACTGCTCGAGCTGCTCAGCCGGAGCCAGCTACCTTGGACACATGAGCCTCTTTAGATTTTGCAGTAGGGAAATGTTTCTCGGGACGTCCGAGCTTCAGTTGGGCAGCGCGATCATCCAGAACGTTGGCCGAGAAAGAGCGGCACAACTCGCAGGCCTGCGGGTCGTGATCTAGGCCAAGGCAGTAGACACACGTGGAGTGCGGATCTGTCCTGGACATCTTCTGCCCGCAAGGGCACTTCCAAAAGCCGGGAACAGATTTGTCCATCGCAGCCGCGAGGGAAGATGAAGACCGAAGTTTAGAAAACTTCAAAAGCAATTTCGGACGAACCGAAGAATTAGGATCCAGTCTAACACTGGGCGCTAAGGAGGGAACCTGAGCTTCCAAGCAGAAGAGATCTGGTGTCATGGGCGGAGCCGAGGGTTTTACCACCCGGGTGGGTGGGAGGAGCCAGCTTGAAGACCTTCCGGCAAGAATTAAAGCGGCAAGGATACCTGCCAGAAAGTGTGGATGAACAACATATCCATGTCCCTAGAATGAGGCTTTCAGTGAGTAAACCAAACTCCAGACTTTCATTGCCTCTGTGTATAGGGGGTCTGATCTTGTCCCCCCTTGCTTGTTTATATAGTACATAGCTGTGGTGTTGTCTGTCCTGACTCTCACCACTTTTCTTTGTACCAGATGGGCAAATGTTTTCAAGGCCAGAAAAACTGCCCTTAGCTCCAGCAGATTTATGTGCAGGAGTGACTCTGTGATGGACCGGGTTCCATGGGTGGTGTGTTCCCCTATGTGAGCGCCCCACACTAATAGAGCAGCATCGGTTGTGAGAATGATGGAGTTTCCTTTTGGAAAGGTACCCCTTCCCTGAGGTTGTCTACTTCCTTCCACCACTGGAGGGCCTGTAGCAAAGTTTTTGTTACTGGAACTGGTTTTGTCAAATAGTTTTTTCTTTGGCACCAGTGTGCCCCGAGATGAAACTGTATGTCTCTCATCTAGAACCTGGCTCCCAGAACTGTGCCTGTTGCTGCATACAGATGTCCCAGGAGTTGCAGAAACTGCCTTGCTGACCATGGCTCGTTCAGCTTGAATGAGGCAGATATCTGCAGAATGCTTTGCACCCTGTCCTGAGGGAGGAAAGCTCTTCCCTTTACTGAGTTCAGTTCTGCTCCTATGGAATGCAGGACTTGTACTGGGGTGAGAATGGATTTATCCTGATTTACCAGGAAACCCAGAGTCTGTAACAAGTTTAGTGTTACTTTTAAATGGTCTTGTACCTGCTGTGGTAAACTTCCCACCACCAGCCAGTCGTCGAGATAAGGGAAGACTGATACACCTAAGCTTCTTAGGTATGTTACCACCACTGTCAGGCACTTTGTAAACATCCTTGGTGCTGCCTTGAGGCCGAAAGCTGAGAATTGGTAGTGTTCTGATGGAAGTCTGATTCTGAGGTACTTCCTGTGAGATTCTCTTATCGAGATGTGAAAGTAGGCATCTTTTAGATGCAGAGATGCTAGCCAATCTCCCTGCTGGATTACTGACAAAATCATTGCCAGTGTGACCATTCTGAATTCTGGCTTTATGAAGTGCCTGTTCAGTAGTCCGAGGTCTAGAATAGGCTGCAACTCCCCATTTTCCTTTTTGGTAAGGAAGTATCTTGAATAGAAACCTCTTCCTTTCTGTTGAAGTGGAACACATGCCACTGCTTTCAACTGGAGGAGGCTTTGAACCTCCTTCTCCAGGAGTTTCTTCTCTAGGAGGGATGCTGGTTTGAACACCCTTGTTCTCAAGGGAGGGAAAGACTTGAAACTTGGGGACAAACCCTGACTCACTACCTCCAGGACACACTTGTCAGTGGTGATGAGACTGCCAATCCTGGAAATAGTGAGCCAGTCTGCCCCCTATTGGTAGAGGGAAGGCGGCCTTGATCATTAAGTCAGGGGTTATGTTTTGCCTGGGGCTGAGCTTCGGTAGTTTGGGAACCTCTCCCAGAGCTCCTTCTACCTCTGCCCCTGAAATACCCAGTCTGCTGTGGGTATTGCTGATACTGGGGGACAGACTGTGGCTGATAAAAAGGCCTAATTTAGGCTGTCCTTCCTCTGCCTCCCCTTCCGTAAGACTCATAGGAGGAAGAAGGCCTCTCCTCTGAGAAATTGCTTTTATAGGTGGTCTTATATTCATCCACCTTCTTCATGTATGCTTCAGTCTGTTGGCCAAATGATGAATGATCCTCTACAGTGAAAATCCATCTGGCAGCATTGTCATTGGCATCTGCTACCATTTGAAATTGATACTTGGCTGCTTCCAGCCTAAACCTGGCTGTCTCAGCCAAATTATCAGAGAGAGGTGAAGGAGCCTTCTCTGCCATGGCCAACACATACTGCCACAGTGATTTCTGATACTGTGCTGAGTAAGCCTGATATTAACCTGTCTTACTCCCAGTGAAGCAACCAGGTATCCCTTTTTTGCCATGCTATTTTGCGAGAGTCCTTCTCAGGTGTCTCAGGTGGGTGAAATGCTGAAGGCACCCTCACAATCTCAATAGCTGCTTGCTGGACTAACCCCTGATGGTCACAGTGAGAAAAGAGGAATTCAGCCCCCTCGTCTGTCCAGCTGGTATTTTTGATCTGCCTTCTTGCCCAGAGGTGGGACAGAATTTGGAGTCTGCAGGATCTTAAACAAGTCTTTTTTACAGAACTTGTTTACAGGGAGTAGAATTTTCTTTGTGGGTGTTAACCCCATCATCCCCATATATTTGGCCTCTTCCTCATCCTCTATGACCTCTGTGGTAGCCAGACCAAGGGCATCCACTATTTTTCTTAGAAAGGAAAAATGAGAGGAAAAATCCTCTGCTCTAGGAGGAGAACAGAATTCCTGCTCTGGTGAGATCTCAGGCTCAATAGGCTCATCTTCATCCATTTCAGATAAATCATACTCCTCAAACTCCATCCTCTCCTGAGATGGGTTTGGGTCAGAGGAGGGACCAACTAGGATTTGAACCGGTGCTGGGAGGGTTGGAGTAGGTAGAAAGGAAAATGGAAAGGGGAAATTGTTTAACCAGGAAAGGCACACTAAGCCGGAGCTTGTTTTCAGGTGCGACCTGGGAGCACAAGGAAGTTAAGTGACTTGCTCAGGGTCACACAGTATGCAAGTGGAAGCTATGGGATTCAAACCCAGGTCTGGTCTGCTGGATGTCACCAGATTTGCAACTCAGAGCCTTAGACCACTGTGCTATACTGCCTCCTATAAAGCCCTGCAATGCCTGTATGACCTTCACGGCCTGGCAATCTCCTATGATGATGGCAGGCTGTGAGGCACAGATGAAACCCCTTTTGGTTTATCAGCCAGGGGTTCAACATGCTTTGCTTTCTTAGTTTTTTCGGTGGGAACTGGAGAGTCAGCTGGATCACCCATCCTTTTGCCAGTAGCTGTTTCACCCTTGTCAGGGGTGCTCAAAGTAGACACAGCGGTTTCACCCAAAAGGTTTAGAGGGTGTGGGTTGATCAGATCCAGCAGCACCCTTCTCCAATTTTCTTTGGAGTCTTTCCATCCTCTTTGCAACTATTTTTTGAGGGGATGACTTTCAGATATCACAATCTGCTGAAAAATGGTAATTCCTCAGGCAGACTACACATAATTTGTGCTGGTCTGCCTTTGCCAAAATGTCCCCACACTTAAGGCAGTTTTTAAACCCTAGGGGTCCAGTCTTTTTCTTAGTTTTTTCTGCCACTGTCCAACCGATGAAGAAAAACAGAATTGCAATAAAGATTTGCTCTTTTTCTTTTTTTTTTTATAAATGCGGTCGGTTCAGGAACTGATGAAAGTTCCGATACTGAACTGGGAACTGCAGAAATCAAACCAGGTTAGCAGTTCACAGAAACCGGGTTAGCGGTTACAAAACACAGTAATCTGTTTAACCAAAGAACCTCAAATAAGTTAAAATAAATACTGGAGACAATAAATAAAGCTCCGGAAAAGGGTATTAAGACCCGGTTCCTCAACGGTTATTCTGAACCATGAGAAACCGAGAAAATAAACTAAAATAATGCTAACGGTAAGATTATAAACAGAAATAAAGGCAGCAGTAAGAATAATAATATAAGAAACTACTTATATTCAGTGATGAACCACAAGAAACGACTGAGACGGAAGTCTCCAAGGAGTCTTGACTTGTCAGGTGGAGAAAAAAATCTGATACGTTAGTGGAATGTGCAGCTGATAAGGGCAGCAGTTTGAATAAGTGGCATGAGCCAATGATAAGTTCTATCATTAGTACATATTTCCATTTTCTCCGGGCAGCTCTACTTAGGAGGCTGACTGCAGAGAGTTAGGAATATAAAAGAATACCTGGGGTTAGAAAGGTCTATTAGCCCTGAGGGTGGACAAATCCCTAGGCCCTGATGACATCCATCCAAGGGTGCTGAGGGAGCTAGCAGAAGAACTTGTGGGCCCCAATTGACCAGTTCAATAGTTCACTTTAGTTTGGGGTGGTACCTCAGAACTGGAGAATGGTACATGTTGTGCCGCTCTAAAAAGAGCAGTTCCAGAGATGACCTGGGCAACTACAGGCCAGTCAGCTCGACTTCAATCGTGTGCAAGCACATGAAGGCCATATTTAAGGAAAGGCTGGTGGGCCACCTGGAAGACAGTGGTCTCCAGGATAAGCAGCAACATAGTTTTATGGCTGGGAGATCGTGCCAGCCAAACTTGACTGACTTCTTTGACTGAGTCACTGAAACATTGGACAAAGGTCAAGTGGTAGATATACTGTACTTGGACTTCAGGAAGGCCTTTGATTCTGTGCTCCACACAAGATCGCTCAAGAAGCTGGCGGAAGGAAAGAAACTGACAGGGTGGGAAGCTAGCTGGTTAAAAGGCAGAACCTGGGGTGGTATGGGGCACTCCAGTGCTAGGAATGTCACCAGTGGGGTGCCACAGGGCACGGTGCTTGGCCTGGTGCTCTTTAATGTCTTCATCAATGACAACGGAGAGGGCATAAAGGGAAAACATTTGCTTATTTGTGGATGACACCAAGCTCTGTGGGAGGGTGGATACAGTGTAGGAGATAAGGACTTAAAGGAAGATCTGGCAAAGCTCAAGAGGTGCGCTGAAAGTTTAAAACTTGGCTTCAATGCCAAAAAAAAAAAAAAAAAAGTCAGGTTATGCACATTGGATCTAAGAACCTGAAGATGGAGTACAGCCTGGGAGGGGTCTTGCTAACCAAGTCTAAGGCAGAATAGGACCTAGGGGTGTTGATCACTAGTGACCTAAAGCGTTCTACATAATGCAGGATAACAGCTGCAAAGGCCAATTGAATGCTGGGCTGCACTGCTAGAGGATCAGCAGCAGGCAGGAAGAGGTAATAACTGCCACTGTACAAGTCACTGGTGTGGCCACACATGAAGTACAATGTGTAGTACCGGCGTTCATACCTAAAGAAGGATATTAACCTGCTGGAGGCAGTTCAAAGGAGGGTAACCAAGGTGGCTGTGGGCCAGCAGGGCAGGACATGAGGCACGGCTGGAGGCCCTGAACATGTACTCCCTGGAGGAGAGAAGGGAGAGGGGGGACATAACTGAGATCTTCAAGTATACGAAAGTTATAAACAGGGTAGATAAGGAAAGCCCCTTCAGGCTCACTAGGAGCAAAATCACGAGGGGGCACTGTCTAATGTTGGAGGGAGATTTAGGAGGGAGACAGGAGGCATTTCGTAATTTGAGAGGTTGGTGGTGAGTTGGAATGGGTTCCCTGAGGAAGTGGTATCACTTGAAACAATGGATAGCTTCAAAAGAGGCTGGGACAGAGTAAAAGGGGAAAGTCTGGGTTAAAAGGGGTGCCACCAGAAAGGAAGGGGTGTTGGTTGGAGAGGGAGGATAAAGTCCTTAGCTGTCAGTGGGGTTCTGCAACACAAGCAGGCTTGATGGACCGAAAGGCCTTATTCTGCTAGACTCTTTGTATGTTCATAATACTAAAAAGGCATGCTGGCAAAAAAATACAGGTTACTCACCTGTAACAGGAGTTCTAGGAGTGGTATATGTTGTTCATCCACACTTATTGGCAGGTTCCTTGCTGCTTTAAATCTTGCTGGAAGGTCTTCAAGCTGGCTCCTCCCACCCACCCGGGTGGTAAAACTCTTGGCTCCGCCACATGACGTCAGATCTAGCCCGCTGGAAGCCAGGTTGCGCGTCGAAGCCGGGTGGGTTGTGTGGATGAACAACATATACCACTCCTAGAACTCCTGTTACAGGTGAGTAACCTATATTTCTAGGGACGTGGATATGTTATTCAATCCACACTTATTGGCAGACTCCTAGCAGTTCTCTGGGAGGAGGGAGGCAAGCGCACACCTACTCGGGAATAAAGACTGGAGACCGAGGTCCCAAACCCAGCATCCTCATTGACTCAAGGTCAATGTGGTAGTGGGTAATGAAGGTGTGTGCTGACTTCCAGGTAGCAGCCCTGCAGATTTCCTGGATAGGGACGTCCCTGGAAGTAGCCACCGAAGCAGCGGTATGGTGGGTAGAATGAGCTCTTATCCCTTTGGGAGGCTCCATGCCCGCCAACCTATAGCAGAGATCTATGCAGGAGGTGACCCACCTGCCTATCGTCCACTTGACTGCAGGTCTGCCAGATGCGGCTTCTGCGTAGGTGACAAACAGCTGGCGAACCTCTCCACGAACGTCAGCCATCCGCTCCTTATAATAAGACAGCGCTCTTCTAGGGTCTAGAGTATGGAGCCTATATTCGGCCTCCGAGGTGCGATTGGGGTAGAACACCGGCAGAGACAACACCTGGTTAAGGTGAAACTCTGACACCACCTTCGGAAGGAATTTCAGGTGGGGGCGCAGGACAACCTTGTCCCTGTGGAAGACCAGATAAGGACACTTCGCTGGAAGCGCCAGGCGCTCTCCATGCTGGCTGGCGTGATAGCCACCAAGGAAGGCGGTCTTCAGGACGGAGTGACAGATGTCACACCTGTGCATCGGTTCGAACGGTTTGCCCATGAGCTTAGCCAATACCAGCAGTAGATCCCACGGAGGTCGAGGTTCTCGCACCAGAGGGGATATGTGATCAAGGCCTTTGAAAAAGCACCCGACCACCTTCTCCTGTGCCACCAACTGCTTGCCGGCCCGTGCCTGGTACGCAGAGATGGCTGCCAGGTGCACCTTGAAGGTTGTCGACCGAAGCCCTAGCTGAGAAAGGTACCACAGGTAGTCCAGAATGCTAGCCAATGAACAGGAGGAAGGGTCCAACCCCTTGCCCTGACACCAAATGGAGAATCTCTTCCATTTGAAGACACAGCATTTTCTGGTCGACTCCTTACAGGATGCCTCAACAACGTTGAGGACCTCGTCGGAAAGACCCAAGGCCTGGAACTCTAGCCGCTCAGGAACTAGGCCGTCAAGTGCAGGGATTGAAGGTTCGGATGGAGTACCTTCCCCTTGTTGACTGAGATCAGGTCCGGGCAGGCTGGAAGCCGCCTTGGGAGCCTGGAGCTGAGGCTGAGGCGATCTGGATACCAGAACTGTCGGGACCAGTCTGGGGCTACCAGAATCACCTGTGCCTGGTCCCTCTTCACTTTGAGAAGCACCTTGTGGATCAAGAGGAATGGAGGGAAGGCGCAGAAGAGGCCTGGGGTCCATGGCCTCGAGAAGAAGGCATCCCCCTGCAGCGAGCCCTGCTGAGGCGGGCGGGCGTGAAACAACCTCAGCTTCGCATTCTCCCTGGAGGCGAACAGATCCACCTGAGGGGTGCCCCAGTGGGAGAACAGATCTTGTACTATCTCCGGCAGGAGAGACCACTCGTGAGATGCAGCGCCTATCCGGCTTAGGGCATCGGCCAGACTGCTGGAGGCTCCTGCCACATGGATGGCTAGGAGATTCGCCTCCAGGCTGATCATGAGAGACCAAGTGCGGAGAGCCTCCTTGCACAGGGGCAAGGAGAGTGCATCCCGCCCTGCCAGTTGAGGTAGTACATGGTCGTGGTGTTGTCCATCTGGACCTGGACCACTTGACCCCGTAGAAATGGAGCGAAGGCGGTGAGGGCTAGTTGGACCACTCGAAGCTCCAGCAGGTTGATGTGGCATCGAGACTACTGAGGGGACCAGAAGCTGTGGGCTCTGAGCTCTCCGAGATGGGCACCCCAACCCATCAGAGAGGTGTCGGTCGTCAGAGTGCCTGTCGGTTCGGGGCGGACAAACAGGATACCCTCCTGCAGATGAGCTGGAACGAGCCACCACTGAAAGCCGTTCCACATCTCCTGGGTCACGGTCGCTGGCTGGTCCAGAGGACCGGAGGGCTGTGACCACTGGCAGGCCAGCCCCCACTGTAGGGGGCGCATATGCCAGCGGGCCCAATGGACCACGCTGGTGCAGGCGCACGTGAGGCCCAGGCGCAGGAAGTCCACGGAGGCGCGAATTGCCCAACCAGAAATGATTGGGTAAAGGAGGAAAGGACCTCAACCCTGTCCCGCCAGGGCTGCTCTGGCTCGAGGAGAGTTGAGGCTCTGCCCGATGAACTGATCACCTGCGATGTACGAGGTTCCGACTTGGCCTCGTTGATGAGGAGGTCAATCTGAGAGCAGACCTGGGGCCAGATCCTGGACCACTCCACCTCCAACCTGGAGGGGCTGCAATCAACCAGTCATCCAGGTAAGGTTACACCCGGACCCCTCGGTGCTGTAGGAATGCTGTCACCACTGCCATGCATTTGGTGAAGACCCTGGGAGCTGGAGAGAGGCCGAAGGGCATGGCCCGGAACTCGTAAAGGGATCCCTCTGCCCTGAAGCAGAGGAATCGCTGGTGAGACGGACGGATTGGGAAGTGAAAGAATGCATCCTGAAGGTCCAGAGAACAGAACCACATTCCTCGTTCCAAGGATGGAATGATCTGAGCTAGAGTGACCATCCTGAAGGTGCGAGACCTTAGGAACTTGTTCAGGTCGAGAATGGGGCGCCAGCCCCCCATCCGATTGAGGACCAGAAAGTACCTGGACACAAACCCTGGGTCTGGAGGGGGGTCCGCCACCTCCCTGATCACCTCCTTCTGGAGGAGCAAGGCAATGTCAGCTCAACGAGCCGACAGAGAGGCTGCGGAACCCATAGCCCCAGGAAGAAGTGACGAGGTTGGGGGCGACACCCCTCAACCTGAAACTGGGAAGGCTTGGAGGAAGGGCCGACCGAGGAGCCGCCTGGGCCTTTTCCTCCCAGCTTCCTGCTGGAGAAAGCAGCAGGCTTGGCTTTGGGTTTCCAAGTACGAGCCTGCTGGCCTGATGCTGGTGTTTCTGGGCGGGGACGTGCACGCAGGGCTGAAAGGACGAAAGGGCTTACTCTGCTGCTGCTGGCGCTTGTCCTTCTCGGCAGACGTGACAGAATCCAAGGTGGCACTGGACTTCTCGATCCGTTGGAGATGACCCTCTACCCTGGGTCCGAACAAGTTGGTACCCAGGAAGGGGACATCTGCCAGCTTGTGCTGGGTATCAGCTGTAAAGGTGGAGATCTGCAGCCAAGCTCTGCGGTGCAAGGTCACTGCGGCCGCTACTGACCGGGCACACGAATCAGCGATGTCCAACGAAGTTTGGAGCTGCTGTTTAGCTACCGCCCTTCCCTGACCGTCGTCTGAAGGTCAGCCGGGAGATGAGGAATCACCTCATCCAGGGAGCCCAAAACGGCATGTGAAAAGTGTGCCATCAGAACGGCTGAGCTAGCATGATGAATGCCTAGGGAGGAAGCAGCATAAACCTTCCGCCCTGAGTAGTCCAATTTCTTGGACTCCTTAGCGGGTGGTTTGTCCACATCCTGAACGTTCCTGGAACGCCGGAAAACGATGCCAGTCACTAACCCCTCCACAGAGGGGTGCTCCGAGAAACCGGAGAGTGAACCTGTATGGACCACATACTTTTGAGCCATCCTGGCCGAAGGTGTGAGACAAGATGCTGGCCGCTGCCACAGCTCCAGGGCTGGCCCAACAATGGCTTCGGCCACTGGAAAGGCCTCCGTAGAGGAATCCCTTCGGTCCAGTATCTCTGTGAGGGGATACTTGGCCTGTTTTCAAACGGGTTCGAGCTTCATCCCAGTGGACTCTGAGATGAGTCGAAGCATTCCTAAAAACGAGGATGGGCTCTCGTCCACCGACTGACCCCCTGCAGACTCCAGGTCAAGCGGCCTGGAGAACAAGGAGGAGTCGTCGTCAGACTCTGAGGAGTCTGCGAACAGCTGGCGAGCGCCTGAGCCACCCTCCATGTGCTGAGGTCGATCGGGAGTGAGGGTGACCGACAACCTATGGGGCAAACCCTGACCAGACTGAGAATCCTTGGTCGGGGCCCCAGTCTTCGGAGGCGGAGGTTCCACCACAATTAGGTGGAGCAGCGGGTTTTGGCCAAACAACCGGTGCCGGTTTCGGCTCCTCGACTACGAGGGGTTGTTTCGGCCGCTCAGGTGACAGCCACTTAATGGCCAGAGAAGGCGTCGGAGTCAGTTTATTCCCGGACAATAAGAACTGCTGCCACATTAAATCCTCGTAGCGCCGATGCAACTTGTGCCGGAGCCTATCCTCCGAAGAGGACGACGAGAATGAGCGGTGCCGCCACTTTCCATGGTGCCGAGACCAAGACCGCCGACGTCGGCAGGACCGGCTGGACCTGGAAGAGGTCCGAGACCGAGACCTTCGGGGATTCTGAGGGTGGGTCAGAGAGGGGCCGGGGGAAACCCACTCCTCCCTCGGTTCAGGGACCTTAACCGGGGACTCCGGCACAGGAGGCACAGGCAAGTCCTTGGTTTCCACCGGGGGAACCAGTGAAGTAGGGTTGTCGGCATTACCAGTCGACAAACCGTCCGACGGGTCAAGAAAAATCTCGACTGCGTCGACGGGTGCCTCGGCCTGCTGACCTGACGGGGACACCATGAAGCCAGCGGCCTTAGCCGCAACCTCAACCGAAGTCGAAAGTCGACCATCCAGTGAAGGGGATCTCTCCCGCTCCCACGAACGTCGACAGTGGGACTTACCTTTGGAATCCTTCTTTTTGGACCGATTGGAATGTCCCGATGGTCCTTCTCCCTTGGTGGAGAGGGATTGGCAAAGCTCCTTAAAAGAAGCTGTATATGAAGAGCCCAAGGAGAGTGGGATAAATGCCGTGACGGAGGAGGAAGAAGATGCGGCCTGGGCCGCCTCCTCCTCGAGGGCGATCATCTGCTCTAACTGATCCGCGGAGCCCGCCGCCACGGACACCACCCAACGTGCCTCCTTCGACTTGACCGGTGGGTACAGTTTTTCAGGGCGCCCCAAAAGAAGTTGAGCAGCGCGGTCCTCCATGACCAAAGCCAAAAAGGATTTGCACAAATCGCAAGCCTGCGAATCGTGGCCGAGTCCTAGGCAGTAGACGCACGTGGAGTCCGGGTCAGTCCGGGACATCTTCTGCCCACAGGGGCACCAACGAAATCCGGGAGTTGATTTGTCCATCACAGCCATGAGGGAAAAAGAAGACCGAAGTCTTTTAAATTTGAGAATAAGTTTCGGATTAACCGAAGTGTGTGGATCCAGGCCTAAAATGCAGAGCACTAAGGAGGGAACCTGAGCTTCCAAGCGGTAAGGAAGATCTGACGTCATGGGGCGGAGCCGAGAGTTTTACCACCCGGATGGGTGGGAGAAGCCAGCTTGAAGACCTTCCGGCAAGATTTAAAGCAGCAAGGAACCTGCCAATAGGTGTGGATAAACAACATTTCCACGTCCCTAGAACACAGTAATATTTTCAAGGAAACCCTAATTAATTCTAAACAAAAAAGTAAACTGAACTGAGAACATTTTTTAAAACTGTTTTTTTTTCTAGTTGGCTCAGCAGAGCAGCAAAAGCACTACCGCTCACGATGCCAGCACCTGGGTTCTGCAGTAAGTCCCAGTAGTCGGGGGCCGGCCGGAGGATCGAGAGTCTTAGAGGATGCTCTCCTCCTCTGGGAAGGGTGGGCACAGCTGGCACTGCACTCAGGAGAGGCTCGATGAGCGGGGAGATGGCGGCACATGACACACACCACGCTTGCGTGTGTGCTTGCAGTACTCCCCAGGCTGGCGTCTCAGGGAAAAGAAAGAAAATGGAGAAAATCAGTTGGCCTGGTATGGGTCACTGTGATAGACTGACTCCTTGCAGGCCGTGCACCAGGGACATGGCAACTTCCCCCAAACTGGATCCTGTTCAGCAGCAGTTGGGGGGTCCTACCCACCCTGCCATGGGGGGCAAGCCATCTTGAGTGAGACAGAGAATGTGGTAAGTCCATGAGAAGCTGGAAAACAGGGCTGGGGGCATTAAGACACCCCAAAAAAAATGTTTCTTATTCCATAGTATGTAGGCCACTATAATGGTATTGAACTATTTTTTATTAAAACATGTTTTGATATCTGCTGGGTTCAATACCTGCAGCATACTTTAAGATTTTATATCAAATTACTTTATGGCTCATTCTGTCCTGTCCTGTTCCATCTCAGCCATCTTCTAGAACTGTCATACAATAGCACACTTTCGTACCTTGTGGTTGTTGATCAGTACATCTTCCTCATACTTGGAACGAGAAATTGCCTTCTCTTGCCCTTTGATGACAGCTCCATGTCGAGAATACTCCACATAGTCTTCCGTCTGGGCTAGCAGCAGCTCGCGAGGAGGTGCATTCAGGTGCTCCTGTCCCCCATACTGTACAATGCAAAAACATCTATTAGTAGAGTCTTTTGAGATTCATATCACACATAGTACTGTTATGAGAGGTCCCCACACTCTAATTGGATACCCACTGTGCACTAGACAATACTTATGATATATTATGATACATAATGTACTAACATTTAGGGCGTTGACACTTACCGTACAAGTGTAAGTAGCCAGGGACATACTGCAATTCTTATGCTGCTTATTTATTTATTTAGTTTTTGTTAACTGGGTAGGTGCACTAGCCATGAAATGACTATTTTCAGGCACGACCCAGAAGAGTACAACAATCAAAGACAGTACATAGCATGAGTACAATGAAATTACAATTGCATCGGTCAAGACAGTTAGTAGTAATTAATACATGCAGCCAGGACAATAACAATCGATGCAATTCACATAGAATTTTTAGGCAGAGAAAACCTACACAGTCTAGGAAGAGATACCACAACATAGCAGCAAAGAAATATTGTTCAAATTAGTCACAACAATGAAGATTCAAATAAGCAACGAAACAAGGCAAGGGCAAATTCCTGACTGTGCAGGATGCATTATCAGACCTCTGAAACAAGACTCGGGGGTGTGCGTGTGGGGAGTTGGGGTGGATTGCTAGGAAATACAGGTTACTCACCTGTAACAGGAGTTCTAAGAGTGGTATATGTTGTTCATCCACACTTTGTGGCAGGTTCCTTGCTGCTTTAAATCTTGCAGGAAGGTCTTCAGTTGGCTCCTCCACCCACCCACCGGGTGGCAAAACCCTTGGCTCCACCTCATGAAGCCAGATCTAGCCCGCTGGAAGCCAGGCTGCGCATCAAAGCCGGGGAGGTCGGGTGGGTCGTGTGGATGAACAACATATACCACTCCTAGAACTCCTGTTACAGGTGAGTAACCTGTATTTCTAGGGACGTGGATATGTTGCTCAATCCACACTTTGTGGCAGACTCCTAGCAGTTCTCCGGGAGGAGGGAGGCAAGGCGCGCAACCCCTACTTAGGCAATAAGGACTGGAGAACCGAGGTCCCAAAACCAGCATCCCAGCGTGACTGTAGGTCAATGTGGTAATTTATTTATTTATTTATTTGCTTTTGTTAACCGGGTAGGGCACACTAGACACCAAGTGCCTATTTTCAGGTGCGACCCGGGAGGGTTACAGTGGTGGAGGCATACAGGAATCAGTTACATACAGTTGGTGGTAAACCGGAGTCAGTTACATACAACAGAGCAAACAACGGGATTGACAGAATAAGCTAGCAGTCAATGGGAATGGGAAATAAAGGTGTGTGCTGACTTTCAGGCAGCAGCCCTGCAGATTTCCTGGATAGGGACATCCCTAGAAGCAGCGGTATGGCGGGTAGATGAGCTCTTATCCCTTTGGGAGGCTCAATGCTCCCCAACCTATAGCAGAGATCTATGCAGGAGGTGACCCACCTGCCTATCGTCCACTTGGCTGCAGGTCTGCCAGGTGCGGCTTCAGCATAGGTGACAAACAGCTGGCGAACCTCTCCCCGAACTTAAGTCGCTCGCTCCTTATAATAAGCGAGCGCTCTTCTAGGGTCCAAAGTATGGAGCCTATATTCGGCCTCCGAGGTGTGACTGGAGTAGAACACTGGCAGAGTCAACACCACCTTTGGAAGGAATTTCGGGTTGGGCGAAGGACAACCTTGTCCCTGTGGAAGACCAGATAAAGAGACTCGATGGAATGCGCCTGGAGCTCTCCCATCCTTCTGGCTGACGTTATAGCCACCAAGATGGCGGTCTTCCAGGACAGGTGGGAGCTATCGCACCTGTGCATCGGTTCGAATGTCTTGTCAAGAGCTTAGCCAATACCAGCAGTAGATCCCACGGAGGTGGAGGTTCTCGCACCGAGGATATGTGGATCAAGGCCCTTTGAAAACGTGGCCCCGACCACCTCTCCCAGACCACCGACTGCTTGCCGGCCCGCACCCGGTAAGCAGAGATGGCTGCCAGGTGCACCATGCGGGTCATCGACCGAAGCCCTAGCCAAGAAAGGTACCACAGGTAGTCCAAAATACTAGTCAAGGGACAGGAAGAGGGGTCCAACCCCTTGTCCTGACACCAAATGGAGAATCTCTTCCATTTGAAGGCGTAGCATTTTCTGGTCAACTCCTTACGGGATGCCTCAACGACGTTGAGGACCTCGTCGGAAAGACCCAAGACCCAAGGCCTGGAACTCTAGCCGCTCAGGAACCAGGCTGTCAGGTGCAGGGACTGAAGGTCCGGATGGAGAACCTTCCCCCTTGTCGACTGAGATCAGGTCCGGGTGGCCTGGAAGTCGCCTCGGGAGCCTGGAGCTGAGGCTGAGGAGATCTAGGTACCAGAACTGGTGAGGCCAGTCTGGGACTACCAGGATCACCTGCACCTTGTCCCTCCTCGCCTTGAGGAGCACCTTGTGGATCAAGGGAAATGGAGGGAAGGCGTAAATGAGGCCGGGGTCCACGGCTCCAAGAAGGCATCCCCCTGCAGCGAGCCCTGCTGAGGGGGGTGAGCGTGAAACAGCCTCAGCTTCGCATTCTTCCTGGAGGTGAACAGGTCCACCTGAGGGGGTGCCCCAATGGGAGAACAGGTCTTGCACTACCTCCTGCAGGAGAGACCATTCGTGAGATGCAGCGTCTATCTGGCTGAGGGCATCGGCCAGACTGTTGGAGGCTCCTGCCACATGGATGGCTAGGAGATCCGCCTCCAGGCTGATCACGAGAGACCAGATGCGGACAGCCTCTTTGCACAGAGGCAAGGAATGCATCCCGCCCTGATGGTTGAGGTAGTACATGGTTGTGGTGTCGTCTGTCTGGACCTGAACCACATGACCCCGTACAAACGGAGCGAAGGCGGTGAGGGCTAGTCGAACCGCTCGAAGCTCCAGCAGGTTGATGTGGCATCGAGACTCCTGAGGGGACCAGAGGCCGTGGGCCCAGAGATCCCCCAGATGGGCACCCCAACTCATCAGAGCGGCATCAGTCGTTAGAGTGACCTTCGGATCTGGGCGGACAAACGGGATACCCTCCTGCAGATGAGCTGGGACGAGTCACCACTGCAGGCCGTCCCACGTCTCCTGGGTCACTGTCACCGGCTGGTCCAGAGGACCGGAGCACTGAGACCACTGGCTGGCCAACCCCCATTACAGGGGCGCATATGCCAGCGGGCCCAGCGGACCACACTGGTGCAGGAGCCATGAGGCCCAGAAGGCGCAGGAAGTACCAGGCGGGGCACAACTGCCCAACCAGAAATTACTGTACAAAGGAGGAAAGGACCTCAGCCCTGTCAACCGGGAGCCGGGCTCTGGCTCGAAGAGAGTTGAGCTCTGTCCCAATGAACTGAATCACCTGCGATGGCACGAGTTCTGATTTGGCCTTGTTGATGAGAAGGCCGATCTGAGAGCAGACCTGGAGGGCCAGATCCCTGGACCGCTCCACCTCTAACCTGGACGGGCCGCAATCAGCCAGTCATCCAGGTAAGGGAACACCTGGACCACCCAGCCAAGAGGAATGCTGTCACCACTGCCATGCATTTGGTGAGAGATTGGGAGCTGGAGAAGGCCAAGGGTATGGCCCAGAACTGTAAAGAGATCCCTCTGCTCTGAAGCGGAGGAATCGCTGATGAGACAGACGGATTGGGACGTGAAAGAATGCGTCCTGGAGATCCAGAGAGCAGAACCACACGCCTAGTTCCAAGGATGGAATTATCTGAGCCAAAGTGACCATCCTGAAGGTGCGCGGCCTTAGGAACTTGTTCAGGTCGTGCAGGTAGAGAATGGGGCGCCAGCCCCCGTCTGCTTTGAGACCAGGACGTACCTGGACACAAACCCTGGGTCTGGAGGAGGGTCCGTCACCTCGCTGATCACCTCCTTCTGGAGGAGCAAGGTAATGTCAGCTGGACGAGCCGACAGAGAGGCTGCAGAACACGTTGCCCCCAGTGGGTTGACGGCTCGATAGGGAGGGGACTGCTCGAACTCCAGAGGCAGACCCCTGCCGACCACTTCTAGTACCCAGCGGTCCATGGTGATAGCGGACCAGGCGGAAAGAAAGTGGCGGAGCCGTCCCCCCCCGACCCCACAGGGGAACCCAGGGAGGAGTGACGCGGCTGGGGGTGACACCCCTCAACCCGTCACTTGGCAGGCATGGAGGAAGGGCCAGCCGAGGGGCCTCCTGGACCCTTCCCTCCAGGATTCCTACTGGAGGAAGTGGCAGACTTGGCCTCAGGGCGCCAAGTGTGAGCCTGCTGGCCCTGTTGCTGGTGCTGCTGGGCCGGATGTGCCGCAGGGGTGGAAGGGCAAAAGGGCTTACGCTACTGCTGGCAGCCTTTGTCCTTCTGGGCAGACGTGACTGAGTCCAAGGTGGCATTGGACTTCTCGATCCTCTGGAGATGGCCTTCAACCCCCGGCCCGAACAAGTCGGTGCCCAGGAAGGGAACGTCTGCCAGCTTGTGCTGGGTGTCTGCTGTGAAGGTGGCGATCCGCAGCCAAGCTCTGCGGCGCATGGCTACTGCAGCCACTACTGACCGGGCACAAGAGTCACCGATGTCCAAAGAAGTCTGGATCTGCTGTTTAGCCACCGCCCTTCCCTGATCCCGCACCTGCTTGACCATCATCTGAAGGTCAGCCGGGAGATGGGGAATCACCTCATCCAGGGAACCCAAAACGGCGTGTGAAAAATGTGCCATCAGTACAGCCGAGCTAGCCTAGGGAGAAAGCAGCGTAAACCTTCCATCCCAAATAATCCAGCTTTTTTGGATTTTTTATCGGACAGTTTGTCCACGTCCCTAGCGTTCCCAGAATGCCGGAACACACTGTCGGTCACCAGCCCCTACGCAGAGGGGTGCTCCGAGAAACCGGAGGGGACCGCGTACTTGTGAGCCATCCTGGCCGAAGGTGCAGGACAAGATGCAGACCGCTCCCACAACTCCAGGGCTGGGCCAACAATGGCTTCGGCCACCGGGAAGGCCTCCGTAGGGGAATCTCCGCGGTCCAGTATCTCCGTGAGGGGATACCTGGCCCGTTTCTGAACGGGTTCGAGCTGCATCCCAGTGGACTCTGAGATGAGTCGAAGTATTCCCAAGAACGAGGATGGGCTCTCGTCCACTGACTGACCCCCTGCAGATTCCAGGTCAATGGGTCTGGAGTACAAGGAGTTGTCATCAGACTCAGAGGAGTCTGCAAACAGCTGCCGAGTGCCTGAGCCACCCTCCACCTGCCGAGGCCGACTGGGAGTGAGGGTGACCGACAACCTGTGGGGCAAGCCCTGACCCAACCGAGAATTCTTGGTCGGGGCCCCAGTCTTCGATTGAAGAGGCGGCGGTTCCACCACAATGGGCGGAGCAGCCCGTTTCAGCCGAACAACCGGTGCCGGGGTCAGCTCCTCGACAACTACGAGGGGTTGCTTTGGTTGCTCCGGTGACAGCCACTTAATGGCTGGAAAAGGTGACAGAGTCGGCTTGTTACCTGTCAACAAAAGTTGCTGCCACCTCATGTCCTTGTAGTGCCGGCGTAACGTACGTCGGAGCCTATCCTCCGAAGAGGATGAGCGGCGACGCCACTTTCCATGGTGCCGAGACCGAGACCGCCGATGTCGGCGGGATCTACTCAACATGGAAGAGGACCGAGACTGAGACCTTCGGGGTTGCCAAGGGTGGGTCAAAGAGGGGGTGGGGGAAACCCGCTCATCTCTCGGTTCAGGGTCCTTGACCGGGCCTTCGGCATAGGAGGCACGGGCAAGTTCTCGGTTACCACAAACCGTCCAACGGGTTGAGAAAAATCTCGACCGCGTTGACGGGTATCTCGGCCGGCTGACCTGATGGGGACACCGTGAAGCCAGCGGCCTTAGCCGCAACCTCAACCGAAATCGAGAGTCGACGGTACGGAGAAGGGGATCTCTCCTGCTCCCAAGAACATCGAGGGTGGGACTTACCTTTTGGTTTTTTTCTCTTGGACCTACTGGTATGTCCCGTAGGCCCTTCTCCCTTGGTGGAGACGGACTGGCAAAGCTCCTTAAAAGAAGCACTGTAGGAGGAGCCCAAGGAGAGAGGGATAAACGCTGCGGCCGAGGAGGAAGATGGAGCGGCCTGGGCTGCCTCCTCTTCAAGGGCGATCAACTGCTCCAGCTGCTCCGCAGCCACGGACACTGCCCAACTGGCCTCCTTTGACTTCACCGGCAGGTACCGTTTCTCGGGGCGCCCAAGTTGTAGTCAGGCAGTGCGGTCCTCTAAAACCGAAGCCGTGAAGGACTGGCACAGATCGCAGGTCTGCGGATCGTGGTCAAGACCCAGGCAGTAAACGCACATGGAGTGTGGATCAGTCCGGGACATCTTCTGCCCACAGGAACACCGACGGAAGCTGGGAGTGGATTTGTCCATCGCAGCTGCGAGGGAAGATGAAGACTGTAGTCTAGTAAACTTTAAAATTATTTTTGGAAAACCCGAAGAGTTTGGATCCAGGCCTAAAAACGCAGAGCGCTAAGGAGAGAACCTGAGCTTCCAAGCGGTAAGGAAGATCTGGCGTCATGGGATGGAGCTAAGGGTTTTACCAACCGGGGGGTGGGGTGGAAGGAGCCAGCTTGAAGACCTTCCGGCAAGATTTAAAGCGGCAAGGAACCTGCCACAAAGTGTGGAGTGAACAACATATCCACGTCCCTAGAAACATACTGCAAGTACTGTGCCGAGATGAAAAAATTACCATAGTAATCTTATTTCTTCCAAGGTAATCTTACCGTATTCCGACTAATGCTGTATGGTCTCACCATAGGACTGTCCTGGAGCCGAAATGGTTAACAGAACCTCTGTAAACAGTGGAATGTTAAGCTCAAGCTCAGTTTTCAAACCACTGTCCCTGGTTGTACTTCCTGCAATCATCAGATTCTTACGAAGCATGCACAGACAACTATACTAAACCATACTAAAAACTATCTTGGTAAAAAACTCATTTCCCCCCATCTCACTAGCAAATCCCTTCATAAACAACAGGGGCATCCCTAAGACTCAAGTCACAGATGACCAAAAAAAGTACAGTTACGTAAGAACTTACCGTAACAGTAGATCTTCGAGAGAGGCTCTTGCAGTAGGTAATTACATATAGGACTGATGCCGGCAGGCGTCAGGACCCCACGGAAAAATTTCTAGCTAGCAGTCCCTGGCGAGGGACCGCCCCATCAGGTGACCGGCATCAGCAGACATTGGTATAAAGGGGCGGTCCCTGACGCCCGCCTTCCAGTTCTTTCCCGCCACAGGCCAGAAAGGCCGGATGAGAGAGGCGCGGATATTTCTGTCACTGGAAAAGGAACTGAAAAAGTCTAGGGGGATGGAGGGCGGGAAGGTATTACCTACTGCAAGAGCCTCTCTCGAAGATCTACTGTTACGGTAAGTTCTTACGTAACTGTACTATCTTACTTCGAGAGGGCTCTTACAATAGGTAATTATATATAGGACTGAATCCCAAGCAGTCTGGAACAAAGAGAGGCACCGGGAGGAGGAAAACTACCCCAAGAAGCAGTTCTAGCTGTGCAAGCCTTAAGATAGGAGGCCTTGCAGAACAGCCAGCCCGAAGCCTGCTCTACGGCGAGAGGCAACATCCAAACTGTAGTGTTTAGTAAAGGTATGACCAGAAGTCCAGGTGGCGGCAGCACAGATATCTGCCGCAGACACATTCTTGAAACAAGCCGCTGAGGCAGCTACTACTCTTGTGGAGTGGCCTCTTACCTGACCCGGGAGGGTCTTGTTGTATTTGTCATAACAGAAAGTGATGCAATGAGCCAACCACTTAGATAGGCATTGCTTACCTTCCTTGTCCCCAGATGCCGGACTACCATGGGCCAGAGGGCCTTTGCCCACAGAGCACCACAGTGGTATAATACTCTCAACAAAGAAACTCTTACTGCTGCTGCTCTTGGCCCTTTTAAGAGACAACTCCGACTTCATCTCATTTCAACTAGTCGTTGTGACTGCCTCGCCTAATCAGGGGCCCACCGCTCACTACCCTCCACTTCAGTCTTGATAGCTACCTCTCCCCGCCTGGCCCCCTCCTACCTGCCTACCCCCTTGCCCCCTCTCCCTTTCCTACCCCCCAGGCATTTCCTAACTTTTATCCCTCCACTCTAGAGCTCTTACCCTCATCCTCTACCCTCCGACAATGGCTTTCCTACCTGCATACCCCCCTCTCACCTGCAGCACTTATTTCTAAGATTGCCCTTGGCTGGTATGTCATGCTACCTAACATTTGGCACATTTTTAATTACTGGAATTTCCTAAGCCTCAGTCTCTTACTACTTTTTATTGTGTAACTATGTATTACTATGTTGACCTTTGTATGTATGTATACCCCCATTCCTTCGACATGGAACCTTTGTAAGCGAGCAGTTCCTGCTCAAAGGTATTTGTAATCCTAGATTTCAATAAAATAAAATAAAATAAAGCAAAGCATTGCCTTCCCTTTTATGAGCAAAAGAGATGAACAATTGATCAGTCTTTCTGAGATCCTTCGTCCTGTTGGTGTAGTATCTCATAATCCAGTGAACATCCATAGTATGGAGTAAATACTCCCCTTGATTAGAGTACTGCGTGAAAAAGGCAGGTAACTCTATGGATTGATTTAGAGTAGACTCTGCTACTACTTTAGGAAAAAACTTAGGAAGAGCAACATGTTCCTTGTGAAAAATCAAGTATGGGATTTTACACAGCAGGGCCCGGAGCTCGGAAATTCTCCGAGCGGAAGTAATGGCCACCAGGAAGAGAGTCTTCCGCAAAAGGAACTTCAAATCCACAGAAGCTGCAGGTTCGAAGGGAGGGAGAGCAAGTTTCTCGAGAACAAAGTTCAAGTCCCAAGGGGGAGCAGGAGTACGGATGGGGGGTCTCAGATGGAGGACCCCTCTGAGAAAGGTCTTAGAGACCTCCAATTGAGCGAAAGTTTTGTCTGCAAAGGGAAAATGATAGGCCGAGATGGCAGCCATGTGTACCTTCAGAGAAGAATGACTGAGACCCAGGACAAACAGATGACGTAGATACTCCAGCAAAAGCCCCGCTGAGCAGGAAAAAGGTTCCGCGTTCTTGGAAGCGGCCCAGATAGTGAATCTTTTCCACTTCATGGCGTAAGTGGATCTGGTGGAGGGTTTTCTGGCCTCCACCAAAATCTCCGCCACTTGGGGAGACACCCCAAAACAGGATTGAGCTATGTCTGCAGGAGCCATGTGTGCAGCTGAAGGGATTTGAGGCCTGGATGGATCAGGGTCCCCGATCCTGGGTGAGTAAATCTTGAGATAGAGGAAGAGGAAGAGGAGGATCCTCTGAGTGTTGCTGTAGAAGAGAGAACCAAACTTGCCTGAGCCAGAAAGGAGCAATCAGAATCATTCGTGCTCCTTCTGAAGCTAGTTTGCTAGTTTCTGCAAGACTCGTGGGATAAGTGGAATTGGGGGAAAGGCATAGACGAATCTGTCCTTCCAGTCTAGAGACAGAGCGTCTCTCCAAAAAGCGCCTCGCTCTGCAACGAGCAAGCAGAAGACGGGAAGCTTTGCGTTTAGAGGGGATGCAAACAGGTCGACCTGTGGTGTTCCCCAAAGTCGGAAGATGTTGTCTAGGACCCCTTGGTCCAGTTCCCACTTGTGAGTCAGAGCAGAAGAGCGACTTAGCTTGTCTGCCAGGGTGTTGTCGACTCGCGGAATGTGAATTGCCGTGAGGTGAAGGTCGTGTTGTGTTGCCCAATCGCAAACCTTCATTGCCTCCCTGCAAAGAGGGTAGGACCGAGTCCCTCCCTGTTTGTTGATATACCAAACCACGCACATGTTGTCCGTCTGGACGGCTAAGTGGCCAGGAAGGATGTATTCGTGAAGGGCTTGGAGAGCGTACAACACTGCCCGAAGCTCGAGTACATTGATGTGGAGAGCTTGTTCAAGCTTGGACCAGGAGCCCTGGGTCCGATGAAGGCCTAGATGGGCACCCCAACCTTCGCCCGAGGCGTCTGTGGTTAGAGTCTGGGAGGGGGAGGACAAAAGAATGGAACTCCCCGAAACAGGTTCTCTCCAACCATCCACCATTGCAAGTCTCAAAACATCGGTAAGGAGACCAGAACTGGGTGATCCAGGTCATCCACTAACTGATCCCATTGGGAGCGTAGAGTCCACTGAGAAATTCTCATTTGGAGAAGAGTGCGAGGAAGTGTCGGGATAGCAGCAGCCATGAGCCCGAGAAGGCGAAGGACCGACCTTGCCGAGACCCTCCTGCGGTCGGACAGCAGACTTATTTGGGTCTGAAGGGTGGACGCCCTGTCCGATGGCAGGAAGGCCTTGCCCGTGGTCGTATCGAGAATCGCCCCAATAAACTGTAGTCTCTGGGATGGGATCAGATGAGAGGGCAGTGCTTCTCCTTTCCTTTTTTGGGAGTTGGGGCGCGAGACTCCCTACCGGAGGATGTGTCCTGCTGCATCTGGGCGAGCAGCTGCTGCGCAAGGTGGGCCTGAAGCAATTTTTGCCTTCTAATCCTGGTCTGACTGTTGAAGGCCTGGCAGTGGGTACAGGCGTCGGTGTCGTGGTCTGGGCCCAGACAGAAGAGGCAGGCAGAGTGACTGTCCTTGGCAGGGATCTGCCATCCGCAAGAGCACTTGTTACGGTGCCCGGTCGAGAAGAGAGTACGTCATCGAAAAAACGTGAAAGGATTCGAAATAAACTACTATAGATGCTGTTCTAGAGCTGAGGAACCCAAAGGCGATCCGAGAGCTGTACTATCGAGTGCCACGGCGGGAAAGAACCAGAGCATGTGGGAACCGCCTACACCCTTTATACTGCGTGACGTCAGGGGTGGTGCCGACGCCGGGTAGGCGGTCCCATGTCAGTACAGCTAGAGAAATTAAATGCTGAGATCTGCCGCCAGTTGGTGTCAGTCCTATATAAGTGTTACCTGCTGCAAGAGCTTCCTCTCCAAGTAAGATCTATGGTTCCTCTTCTAAGACAGTAGTTCTGGACCACAGATGGGTTGATTTTGGCCGGATGTGGAAACTGGTGAGTGAGAGATTGAAAGTAGTAGTCCAGCTCAAGGGGGGTAGAGGAACAGTGGGCTAGGATAAAGGCGGCACTTCTAAAAAGTTGACCAAATCTTGTGCAAGGAAGGCTGCCAAAAGAAAGAAGCAGAAAAGGCCGATCTGATCCTCAAAGGGGGTAAAGGCAGGCTTGAGGGCAAAGAAAAAAAAGGGCCTTCACTATTTACAAGAGGGATGGGTGGCTATACAATGGAAGGAATATCAAGCTAGACTCAAAGAGGTAAGGGTGGTGGTCAGTAAAGCAAAGGCAGACATGGAGCTGCAGACTGCAGAGCATGTAAAAGGTGGGAAAATGAATTTTTTAGATGCCATCATGAAAAAGTAAAATGAAGGGAATAATATGGCTAGCTGAGGGGGCTGGGTTAGTCAAAGACAATGCACAGAATTCAAATGTACTAAACAATTACTTCTGCTCGGTATTCACAGTAGTGGACAATGGACCTCTATTGGAGAGTGGTATCAAGCTCGCCATACAGGGTAGTTCAGGAAATTGGTAGGGTAGATAAGGTACCAGGTGTGGATATCTTGCACCCATGAGTACTTAGTGAATTGGCAGTACCCTTAACCCGATTATTTAATAACTCACTGAAGTCCGGAGTGGTGCCAGTGGACTGGAGGTTTGCTGAAGTGGTACCACTTCACAAAAGGGGACAGGGCAGTGAGGATCTAGGCAACTACAGGCCTGTTAGCATTATCTCAATTGCAGGTAAGCTGATGGAGACTACAGTCAAATAAAACTGGGAGGCTACAGTCAAATAAAACTGGGAGGCCTACTTAGAGGACAATGGACTGCAAGACAACAAAGCACAGGTTTGTGCCAGGGAGGTCATGCTGGACCAACCTGATCTGTTTATCGATCGAGTTACTAAGGCAGTTGACAGAGAACTGGAGGTAGATTTTTCTTCAACTTTAGCAAGACCTTCGATTTGGTATCATACAGGAGATGGAGGACTTGGAGGTGGAGCGGGTTTAGTCAAGTGGGTCCCCTTCCCGGATGCCCGTTGCCTAACCCACTGTGCCTCCTTTATCTCGAAATTCCGGCTGGCCTCCCTTCCCTCTTACCTTACCTCTCTCCCCCGCCACCCTGCTCTTATACCCGTCATAATTCCAGCTGTCGTTTCTTCACATTCCCCTCTAGGAAATCTCTCACTGGCCAGGCTGCCTTCTCCTACCTACCGCTTTCCTAAACTTTGGAGCGCTCTCTCTGCCTAACCATTTGCTCCTCCTCTTCCAAGTGCTCTCTATCCTCTCTTCTCCACGATTTCACCACACCCTCCTGCACTTGCCCTTGAAACCTGTCCCTACCCTTCAATTACCCTCTTCCCCTTCCCCCATACTCTCAATTTACCCTCCTCCCATTCTTCCTCCTCCCCTCCTTCTATATTCCCCCCTCCAATTTCTGCACTCTCCCCTTTCTTCCACTCCCAATCTGCACTTTTCTCCCTCCTCCCCTGCTTCCTTCTCCTTCCAAATCAGCATCCTACCCCTCACATTTGCACCTTATAATGTCTTCCCAAGAATCCCAACAGCCAGTCCCCCACCCTCTCCTTGTTCACTTCTGCCTGTCTGATGAAGCTCAATGTTTTGTGCTATACAATTTATTGCCGTTTGTTGATTTATCGCATAAGTTACTGTTCTGTTTTATTCTTGTACTCCTCTCCCCCCCCCCCCCAGGGCGCATCTGGAAACAACCTATTATCAGCTCAGTATGTCTTTCCTGGTGAAACTTTTGAAATAAATAAATAAATCAGCTTTAGGGAAAGCAACAGATGGTAGTAGTGAACAGGGCAAAGAAGGGGGAACAGGTAGGTCATGAATAGGGTGCCGCAGGGATCAGTTCTGGGATGTGCCCTATTTAATATGTTCATCAGTGACATAGAAGGTATCCGGGGTAAGTTATGTCCCTTTGTTGACAACACAAAAGCTATGTGGCAGGGTTGATAATGAGGATGGTATACAAGAGCACCAGACAGACCTAGAGACCCTATAGAGGTGGTCTAGGATCTGGCAGTTGAGATTCAGCACCAAGAAGTGAAAGATAATGCACTTAGGAAGACAGAACCTATGTACAGAACAGTGTGTGTGTGTGTGTGTGTGTGTGTGTGTGTGTTGGGAGGGGTAGGTTGCTAGCACAACACAGGAAAGGGTTCTGGGGGTCATAACAGTCGCGAGCTAGCCAACTGCCAATCATTATTTGCAATATATATTTCTGTTATGTATTGTTTTATGGGATCTCTGTGTATGCCCATGCCAGTGTTAATTCAAGGCATAGGGAAAGCCTAGATTTTTTTTTTTTTTTTTTAAAGGGATGACCTTTTGACTCGAAGGCCACCTGCTCGCCAGGAAGGGAGATTTTCATTCCCAGGTTCTTTTGACAGAGATGTGCCAAAAGCCATTTACCTACCATAAACAAGCACTGCAAGCAGAGTGCTTTTTGATCTCAGGACCTATAATAGCATATCACATTTTATGAGGCCCAGGAATGTTTTAACCAGGAAATACCTTCCTAACAGGCCTGTGTGAGGTATTATAAAAAAGGTACACATCCGTCTAGTAATATTGCGTGAAATTCACTTTCAGAGTGTTACTGTAAAAACTGGAGACTTCAAAGAGGTTAATTCTGAACTGCCTTAAACCAAGCTGTGGGTTACTGGTGAGAAAATAAACTGGTATACGTATGACTGGAATACTGCTGACACTGCAGTTCAGAAAGGTTAACCTCTCAGCACAGTCACTCAGGGCCATTCTCCTGAGCACAACAGTACAAACGTCAAGCTACTACACAGAAAAAGGACTTTGAACATTTTCATCTTTAAGGTAGAGATGTAGTTAAAACAGTTTTAAGAGCCGGCCTGGTGGTGCTGAGAGTTGAGGCGCTGGACGCCACACCTTGAGCCATGCTGGGAACCTGTGTTCGGGAATGGACTCGAGCTGCCGGGGGTCGGTGGGGGGAGGGAGGACTGAGCGTCCCAACGGATGCTCTCCTACTCCTGGGGTGGGGTTACCAGGGATGCCTTGCGCATCCGACGCTCCTGGGGATGGCGGAAGGACGAGCTTTCGAGGGCACTGGCGGTTCCTTCGAGGAGCCAGGAAGGGGAGGACACTGTGGATGCTTGTTATGGCGTGCACTAGCACGTCATTGGCTAGGACTTATGTCCTTCACGTTGGTGCCCCCAGGGGGCTAAAGGGGAGAAAACCAGGGGAAAAATGCATACACTCCGGGCTCCCCGCGTGGAGTGAAACAGGTGGGGATGCCATGGATTCCCAGGTGGACAGAGTAGGAAGTGCTGAGGACCCTCAAGCCATGGGAGCCAAGCAAGTATATATATTGAAAAAAAAAAAAGGAACAGTTTTAAGGCGTTTAAACTGTATACTTTCCAAAATTTGTTTCCATACTGTAACCTAATATATGTTCACTTTTACTTGTAATTGCATTTATTTAAAGAACACCTAAACAACATTTTGCCAACAAACAATTCAAAAATTCTACTTCATAAGGGGCTAAATGAAAGACTGCTGTTTACATTAATGCTAACATTGCATTTATGTGAATAACAAATAGTTTTGTAGCATCTGAAAAAGTAAGCAACAGCCAACCAATTTAAAAAAAATATCTGCTTTGCCTGTTCCCTAAAATGGCTGCCAAATGTGTAAAGGGATGACATCATTGGAGCTAGAGACAGAGAGCTCCATAGCTCCATATAGTGCTAACTAGTTCTCTTCCCCCTTTGTTTAGAATTGTTTCACCAAAATGATCCAAACCATGGCTTAACATGAGGATTATCTTAATGAATACACACGTTAGGCCATGATTTTGTTCATTTTGTTTACTTTAATGGGCCGAAATTGTGTTGTAATCCAACCGACTTTCTCTTTGGCAAACTGCAGTACAGTACAGCTCTTCAAATACCTGGTGATCTAATGGTCATGTGATGTCCCGATGGTTATAGCAAAGTTCTGGTCTGGTCTAGTGCCAATGATCATGCTTTGTTGGTAATCCAGAAATATGCTTCTCTTATAGTCTTTTTTTTCCTTATGACCCCAAAACACACACAGCTAGCTCACCAGCCATAAAACTGTCCGCCCATTCACAATCTGTCTTTAGAACTGCCTGGGGCCACGTATGAGCTTCCCAGTCCCACAAAGAGAATATCACACTTTAGATCGTAATACTGTGCCTCGATCAGCGGCGCACACCTATACCGAAATGCTTCATTGACTGGCACTGTTAAGTGATGCCTCCCAAATCACTGTCCGGTCCCCTGCCATCAATGCTTCAATTCTGCTCCCACAATAAACATTGGGAGGATCACCACCCTTTTGCACAATGAAGGCAGTATGTACACTCTCTCATTTATTTCTGTTTCATTGACCAAAAACTACATCTTCCTAGAGAGCAAGCAATAAGTACCAGAACACACCAGAAAAAGTGTTCATACCCTCATAAGGGCTGGACTTACTATGGATAACAACATTAGTATGCAGGAGAGACGTACTAATGTCTTGATCAAATCCTTCTGGCCTCCAGCATTTTTCTACCCCTTACCTGTGATCAGCAGAATATGGCAGGATTGCCCTCAGCAATCCTTTTGCATTCCTTGTCCATGCCCTCCTCCACACTGCTAGTTGTCTGGCTCACCATTCTTCTGAATCTTGAATGTGGTATACACAGTCTCCTCAATTCCTCAATACTGCCTCAACGGACCTTGACCCCCCCCCAAAAAAAAAGGTAATCTCCCAGCACTGAACCCACGCACCCATTGAGGTCCCACTTCAAGTATTTGTCATCACTGCCTGCTCTCATCCATGGTCAGGTAGTGATCATGGTGCTGGTAGCCCCATCTCAGATCTCCCAGTGATCTGCTAACCCCCGTCTACCCCATCTCTGAATATAGCTGTGCCCTACATTAATGGCCTCCTCATTTCCCCTCTGGTATTCATTCTTCTCTCCTGCTCCCATCAAAAACTGGTAGGCTCACCACCCTTCCATCATGAATGCCATTAGTACAGTCCTTTTTTTTTTTTTTTTTTTTAACGTATGAGAAATAAACATAATCTTTCCGGTGAGCTAGGCAGCAGGGCACAAGGAGGAAAATAGGCTTTCTTACCCTTATAAGATCTAGGTTACCCTTGATTAGGTAACAGTAAACGACAGAAACACGCATCATTATTCACGTCATTTAGTAGTCCCTAATCATAGGTAGCACAGACCTTATTAGGGTAGAAAAGTCCATTTTCCCCTTATGCCCTGCTACTATCCGCCTAACTTACTGGAAAGATCATGTTTATTACTGAGATAACAAAAAGACGGGAGACTATACTAACAGTATTCATGATGTGGAAGGGTGGTGCACACACCAGTTTTCAATGCAGGGAGAAGTGATGAACCATTGCCAGAGAGGACTGAGGAGACCATTCCTACAGGGTACAACTATATTCAGGGTGGGGGAAGACAGGAGGAGAAAAAGTTGAACAGATCATTGTCGGATCTGAGATGTGAGGCTGCCAGCACTGTGATCACTACCCGACCATGGATGAGAGCAGGCAGCAACGGCAAATACTTGGAGTGGTAGGGCAGCATCTAAATTGTTACCCATATTCAGTGTAGGATAGATTACACTTGAGGGGTTTGTTGAGATTTATTGTGACAGTATTGAGAGGGCTGTGTATACAGCATTCAAGATTTGGAAGACTGAGCCAGCCAACTCGCACTGCGAAGAAGGGCACAGAAAAGGACTGGAGGAGGATTGCTGAGAACTGTCGGGGGGGAGGAGGGGTGTTCTGCAGATCACAGGTAAGAGAGTAGACTGATGCTGGAGGTCGGGTTGAGTCACGCAAGGCACTTGTATGCCTCCCCTGCCTAATAATGTTATCCATAGCAAGTCCAGCCCTTATGAGGGTATGAGCAGCAGTTTTCCCAGTGTGCACCAGTGCTTTTTTCCTGGCTCCCCAAGAAGACCTGGTTGTTGGATAATGAGGCGGGGAAAAAATCAAAACAGGAGGACTGTACATACTGCCTTCATTGTGCATAAGGGTGGTGATCCGCCTGATGATTACTGTGGGAGCAGAAGTGAAGCACTGATGAAAGAAGACTGGAGAGTGATTTGGGAGGCATCATTTAACAGTGCCAGTCAATGAAGCGTATTGGTATAGATGTGCACGACTCACTGAGGTACAAGATTACGATCTGAAGTGTGAGAATTCTCTTTGTGGGACTGGAAAGCTTGTATGCAACCCAAGGCAGTACTAAGGACAGAGTGTAAAAAGTGGGCTGTTTGATGGTTGGTGGGCTACTTGCGGGGAGTCATAAGGAAAAAGAAGACTACAACAGAAGAATATTTTTTGGATTACCAAGAAAGCATGAACTTTGGCATTGGACCAGACCAGAACTTTGCTGCAACCATCAGGTCAACACATAACCACTAGACCACCAGGTATTTAAAGAGGTGTTCTGTGCTGCAGTTTGCCAAAGAGAAAGTCGGTTGGATTACAACACAATTTCAGCACGTTAAAGTAAACAAAATGAACAGAATCATACCCTAACGTGTACTGATCAAAAGGGTTTTGATCATTTTGGTGAAACAATTCTAAACAAAGGGGGAAAACAGAACTAGTTAGCACTACAGAGAGCTATGTAGCTCTCTGCCTCTAGCTCCAATGATGTCATCACTTCACACATCTGGCAGCCATTTTAGGGAACAGGCAGAGCAGGTTTTTTGAACCGGAAGGCTGAAGCTTACTTTTTCAAATGCTACAAAACTGCATTTACGTTATTCAGGTATATGCAATGTTAGCATCAATTTAAACAGTAGCCTTTCCTTCGCCGCTCTATGAAACCAGATTTTTAAATTGTTTCTTTCTAAAGCTAGGTTCTTTAGCTGTTCTTTAATTATTTTAGTAAAGACTTTTGTTTTTCTAAAGAATTCTGCCAGCGTGAGATTCCTTATATTGTATGTGTGACTGTAGAAGTTTTATTACAAATCTGTGACAGCTGTTTATGCTTAGAAGGGTCACCAAATAGCAACCAAATTGAAAAGGATCAGTAGGGGATCCGGCAGGATTAGGGCGAGTACCAGAGTCTCATATGAGTCTACAGGGACTGTGAACTGGGCTACTGCATGTCATGTAGGGCAAAGGCCAAATCAGGTTTTTGCGCTGCTTCCCAGAAGAGGGCGTACTTACTTGGGCCTTTCTCCAGTGTGTAATAGCCACAAAAAAGGGTTCGTATTTGGCCACAAGACTCGAGACTGGCATTGTTCCCTGATCCAAAGTATAAAGGGATGCTCTGGGACCTTGTGGCAAGTGTTCTGTTGTAAACCCAGCAAACACTCTGGGTGTTCACGAGGAGGGTATCCCCATTTTCTCCCCCCCACCCATCACAGACTGCACTTAGGGGTGGGCACTGTGAGCTCAGTGATCTGACCCTCACGAGTGGGTTTGTGACAATAACCAGTGACTCCTTCAAGCAAACGAGTCACTGTAACAAAACGTACAGTAATGCGTCTAGGATGTTGGGATCTCATCTATACAAGGATTCTGACAGTAGGAGAAACAAGGTGTCTGTGCCCTTGTTCAAATCACTGGTAAGGCATCTCCTGGACACCTCACCTGAGAAAAGACATAGACTGGAGTTGGTGCAGAGAAGGGTCACCAAGATGATCCAGGCCCAGCGAGACAAACTCTTTGAGGATCAGCTGGTGGTCCTTAATATACATATACTGGAGGCCAGGTGCGAGAAGCGGGACATGACAGAAACGAAAAAATTACTCATCTTAGTAATTGTGTTTCTTCTAATGGAGTCTTGCTGTATTCTGACATTATGGAGTTAGCCCCAGCACTTGAACTGCTCCGAAGATTAAAGAGTTAACTCTATGCCAGAGCATAGAACGTTGAGCATGAGCTCGGTTCAAACCTCTGTCTGCTGCACTCTGAAGTGTAACCGTCAGATTCTTACGAGCTAATACTAACTAACTAACCCCACTATGTGGAAATTGAAAAATTTTTATTAGCCAAAAAGGCAACCAAGTATTTTGGATCCCCAAAAGACTCAAGTTAAGAAATCCAAAACAAAAAATAGGTAGTGAACAAAATAGCTATCAGACCATAACAATAACCCACTTCCCCTAGGAAAAAAGGGGGAGTGCCAAGTACACCCCTGAGGTGCAACACTGCGCCTACCATCCCACTTCCTAAAAACCAGGTTCTGAGACGAGAGGCAGAGAGGGAGGTCAGACTACTGCAAGACCCCATTAGAAAAAACACAATTACTAAGAAGAGTAATTTTTTCTTCAAACAACATGAAGTCTTGCTGTATTCTGACATTTTGCAGACTACCAGGCAGTACCTCCATGGAGGAGGGAATTTAACCTATTTTGGGAATAAGCTCTGTAGTTCTGCTGTACCAAACCAAGCATCACTCCTAGCCTGGATATCCAGAGAGTAATGCTTGGTGAATGTATGGACTGTTTTCCAGGTGGCTGCTCTGCATATCTCTAACAAAGGTGTATCTCTGGCAGCAGCCAGAGAAGCAGCTGTACCTCTAGTCAAATTAGCCCTCAGGCCTTAGGGGGGTATTTTGCCTAGCTTTTCATAGCAGAATTGTATACAAGAGACAATCCACCAGGCAATAGTTCCCTTAGTAGCAGGTTTGCCCTTTCCCACTTCACCATAAGTGAGGAACAACTGGAGGGAGTCAAACCTGAGTGTCTTAGTATGCTCAATGTAGTAGCTAAGAGCCATTTTAGCATCCAAACTGTGTAATCTTCTCTCTCCTGAAGAAGAATGATCAGTGAAGAAAACAGGAAGAGACATGGATTGGTTCAGATGAAAATCTGAAACCACTTTGGGTAAGAACCTTCGGTTGGTTCTGAGGACCACCTTATCTCTATGGAATGAGATAAAATCAGACTCCACTGGCAGAGCCTGCAATTCACTGATACGCCTGGCAGAGGTAAATAGCTACCAGAAACACAGTTATCCAAGTCAAGCACTTAAGCTCTGCTGAAGACAAAGGTTCAAAATGAGGTTGCATAAGCTGAGCAATGCAAACATTAAGGTCCCATGCAGCAGTAGGATCCCAAAAGGGGGGATTGGTATGAAGCAATCCCATGAAAAATTTACAGAAAACAGGATGAGATGCCAGTGAGGAGGGCTTTCCTACTGACAGAAAAACAGACACAGCTGACAAGTGTACTTTGAGGGTAGCTGGTATGAGGACTAGGCCATTAAGATGAACCATGTAATCCAGAACTGTAAACAAATCAGCAGTATCTGGGGATATGTGTTTCTTGGAACACCAAATGCTGAATCTTTTCCATTTGGAGTTATAAGTTTTCCTGGTGGCACGTTTTCGAGAAGCTTTGAGAATGTCCAGAACCCCTTGAGACAGATGCAAATTTGCATACTCTAACTCTTCAAAAGCCATGCCTTGAGAGTGAGAGACCAAAGGTTGGGATACTAGATCCTCCCGAGAGGAGGTTAACAGGTTGTGATTCCTGGGAAGAGACAGGGGAAGATGGACTGCTAGGGACAGCAACAGGGGATACCAAGGCTGCCTGGTCCAGTCTGGAGCAATCAGGATCACTTTGCAAGACTGTGACCTTATCTTGACCAGGACCTTGAACAGTAGAGGAAAAGGAAGGAAGGCATACAGAAATTTCCCTTCCCAATCCAGAATCAGAGCATCCAGAAGGACTGAACCCAAGACTGGGGATCTGCAACAGAAGAGAGGGAGTTGGTGATTGTCTGGGGCTGCAAAGAGATCTATCTCTGGAGTGCCCCACCTTGAAAAAATCACTTTTAACACTAGGGGATCCAGGGAGTATTCGTGATGGACCTGGGAAATCCTGCTCAATGCATCTGCTAGCACATTGTCCTTCTCTGGGAGGTGGACTGCTACCAAAGAGGTCCGCAGAGAATAAGCCAGAGACCGTAACTTCATGGCTTCTGTGCACAAGGCCGTAGACCAAGTGCCTCCCTGCTTGTTGATGTACCACATGGTGGTGGTATTGTCTGTCCTGACCTGAACCACCTTGTTTGGTACTGATTCCGAGAAGGCTTGCAGGGCCAGGTACACTGCCCTGAGCTCCAGAAGACTGATGTGGAGAAGAGACTCTTGAGTGGACCACAGTCCCTGAACTGAGAGAGCTCCTAGGAGAGCTCCCCACCCCAGGAGAGAAGCATCCATGGTATGAACCACAGGATGAGATTGATTGATGTATGGGACTCCTTGCCTGAGATTGTCCTGATCCTGCCACCATTGGAGAGCCTGGATCAGGATCTGAGTCACTGGAATAAGCTTGGTCGTAGGATCTTTTTTTCTGAGACCAAAAAGCCCTCAAGTGAAACTGGATGTCCCTCATCTGAAATCTGGACCCTTGTACCACTGCAGTGGAAGCTGCCATGTAGCCCAGAAGTTGAAGGAAATGCCTTGCTGGTCGAGACACCAGAAGGTGGAAAGAGGAAGCCAGCTCTAAAATAGCCCTTATCCTTGCCAAGGGGAGAAATGCTCTTGCTTTGACAGTATCCAGTTCTACCCCTATGAAGGTCAAAAGTTGTACTGGCTCGAGAACTGACTTGGGAAGACTGAGGGGGAATCCTAGAGAAGTGAGCACTTGCTGGGTCACTTGCAAATCTGACTTGACTTGGTCTGGAGACTGGCCCACTATGAGCCAGTCGTCCAGGTATGGAAATATGGAGATGTTTTTTCTCCTTAGAAAGGCCACTACTACTGCTAGGCATTTTGTGAATACCCTTGAAGCGGAGGTTAAACCAAAGGGCATTGCTCTGAACTGGTAATGACCTGAAGGCAGTTCGAACCCGAGGTACTTTCTGTGGGAGCACCTGATGGGAATGTAAAAGTAGGCATCCTTCAGGTCCACGGAGGCTAGCCAGTCCCCTGGCCTTAGAGAGGGAAAAATTATTCCCAGAGTCACCATTTTGAACTTTGGCTTTAGTAGATGTTTGTTTAGGTATCTTAAGTCTAGGATGGGCCGCACTCCCCAGTTTTTTATCGGGGTAAGGAAGTATCTGGAATACAGACCTTTGCCCCTGTGAATTGTAGGAACTTTCTCTATGGCTCTGAGAGCCAGCAGAGATGAAACTTCTGCCTCTAGGGCAATGGTTTTGGAGATGTTTGCAGGTGGAAAGGACCTGACCATCAGTTTTGGAAATCCTTTGAAGCTGAGGGTCAGTCCCTGTCTTACTACCTCCAGGACCCACTGGTCTGAGGTAACAGACTTCCAGTCCTGGAAGTAGTAAGTCAGCCTGCCTCCTACAGGGATTGTGGATTCGACCTGGGCTGACACATCAGGGTGTCTGCTTGGCAAGAGCCTTGGGCTGAGAGGTGGATGCAGCCCTGCTCATCCCCCTTCTGCCTCTCCCTCTGAAGAACCCCCTCTGGGAAAAAGGAGAAGAGGCCTATGCCTGGTAGGAAGGCCTGTGAAAAGGCCTGCCCCTGCCTCTAGCTTGCTGCCTCTGAGGAGTTGTCTACCTTTCCTTGGCCTGTGCACTCCTGTAGGTGGTCCTGTACTCATCCATCTTTTTCATATAATTCTCTGTCTGCTCCCCAAACAGAGAATTATTGACAACAGGGAAATCCATAGTTTTAGCCTGGGTATCCTGCAATAGGCTAGTACATCTGAGCCAAGCTAGTCTCCGAAGAGCCACGGATGTAGCCATGACTCTTGATGACACATCATTGGAGTCCACAGCAGAAATAAATTGGATTTTTGATGCCTCAATCCCATCAGCAGCTACCTCCTCCAGCTCCTTGGCAAGCTGGGGGGGGGAGGTCTGCTTAGCCAGTTTCAGAACAGTGTCCCATCTGGACTTTTGGTACCTGGCTGTACAGGCCATGTAATTAGCCTGTCTGAGTCCCAAAGAAGATGCCATGTATTGTTTCTTTGCCATGGCATACAGCTTCCTAGAGTCTTTATCTGGGGGGTGTGAAGCCAAGGGTATGTTAGCCTTATCACAGGCTGCAGCCTGCACAACTCCAACATGGCTGCATTGCTGGTACAAGTACACCGTACCCGAGCCTGACAACATGTACCTCTTGTCCATTCTTCTGTCTACAGGAGGTAAAGAATTTAGAGTTTTAAGCAACTTTTGTGTCTGTTTCCCAAAAGATCTGTGAAGGGGAACAGACCACCTCTTGGACTCTGGGATGTCCATCATCTCCACATAGCCAGGCTCCTCTTGCTCCTCGACAGCTTCTTCCTAAGGGAGCTGGAGGGTTTCTGCCACTTTCCTGTAAAACATAAAGTGGGAGGGGGACTTAGAAAGCCTAGGAGGGGAAACACCAGAAGACCTGTCAGGGGAGATGTCCGGTTCTACAGACTCATCCAGACCTTCCCCACCATAATCATCATCATCCCCTTCCAAATCTGGTTCATAATAGTCTTCAAGAAAACAATCTTGAACCAGAGGAACCGACCGAACCGAATGCCTGCCCAAAGGTGTCGGATCAGTCGGAACCGGACGGAATGATTCAACTATGCTAATCGCCCGGGCAATTTCTTCGGTGGTCGGATGATGCGGTTCTGGATCCAAACCGGCCGATTCATCTTTCCTTTTTGTCAGAAACGACCCTTCAGGATCGGCTCTCCATTTGCCCCAGGGAGTCTCGCCCAGGTCAGTGGGCACTCCCTCAGGTTTGGTCAGAACAGAACCGGGCTGGCCATCCGGGTCAGCGGACTTCTCGGCCTCCTTCTCCCTAAGCCTGCCCAATCTTTTGTCCAGGGTGGCTTTAGGGAAATTTTTACAAATTTGGAAGTTTGACTCTAGGTGGTTAAACCCCAGACAGTAAACACAGGTGGTGTGGGGATCAGCCTTAGCAAAGGCCTCCCCACACTCACTGCAGTGTTGAAACCCAGTGGGCCTGTTTTTTTCTCTTGGGTTTCTCAGATAAAGCCATAACTAACACTTACCCTTTATTTGGCAACCACCAGGCAAGACCCCCTTATTGGTTTCTAACCGTGTTACAGGTATTTGGGAAAAAAAAACAAACAAAAAAAAACACAACGATAAAACACTTTTTTTTTTTTTTTTTTTTAACTGATAAGGATCGGTACCTCACAGTAAATATCCACAACAATTTTCTAATCAATTCCACTACCTATGTACTTACTGTACCACAGACAGGGATCTGAACTGAAAAACAAATAAAAGTATCGGTAAAACCAACGATTTTTAAACCGACCGAACCGTGAGCAAAGGAGAAATCTCCGGAGCGACTGTTCAATTAGGTGGAGTAAAGAATCTGATGGTTACACTTCAAAGTGCAGCAGACAGAGGTTTGAACCGAGCTCGAGTTCAACGTTCTATGCTCTGGCATTGAGTTAACTCTTTCATCTCTGGAGCAGTTCAAGTGCTGGGGCTAACTGCATAATGTCAGAATACAGCAAGACTTCATGTTGTTTGAAATATAAGTTTCTTAGAGGAATAAACAGAGTGAATAGTGAGGACCTATTTGTAAGAAATAGGGATGCAGTCACTAGAGGGAATGACTGCAGGTTAATTGGGTGGGGGGGGGGACAAGTTCAAGAGACATAAGGAAGTTTTACTTCTCAGACAGGGTGGGAACCATGAAACAGACTGTTGGCGGAAGTGGTGGTTGCAGCTCCCCTTAATGGGTTTAAATCCTGCTGGGACATAGCAAGGGTGCTCGAAATTCTGGGGACTGGCGGTGTGGGGGGGGCACAGAATTGAGGGGGCGTGGAAAATGGGAGACAATCCACTGTACAATAGGTTGGTGGGATAAGATAGTATAGTAAAGAAAAACTTGATTGAACTTCAGTCACCTTCTGCTGTCAAATGCTATGTTTTTATGAATACCCTGCTGCTGCTGTGGCATCCTCAGTGGCCTGTAGTTGTGCCACTGAACACGTGGCCGCAGAGGACCTCCATTCCACAGGCCTACCCTGGAGGAAGCACTTTCTGTGCTCATAAAGTGAAAAAGGTGCATGGCCCATCACTGGGTACAGCTTCCCGCAGTATGTTGAGCCTCTAGGCAATAAACACATGCGTCATGGCCATCCATCGCAGACATTTTTGTCTACATAAGACACCTCTTAAATCCTGGCTTCTTTCAATTCATTTTGCAATTCATCAAAGGAGTAGTAACAAGACGGCGAAAGGAATATGCAGAGTCAACAGAAAAATACAGTGGGAAAAAAAAAAAAAAAATCGCACTTGAAAACTCCAGGAGAAAGACAGATCTGATGAAAATCGGGGCAGAGCCAGAGGATGATGATGACAACACGATGAGTAGTGAGAGGAGCCAAGCTTGAAGACTACCCATTACTGAGCTACGCCCAGTGCAACTTCCTAAGTGTGGATAGTAATTGAATCTAGGATGTTTTGTGGCTTCAATCATGTAGGTGATGTTTTCTGATTGGGGGGTAGTCATTTAAATACCCATATGTCCACATTTGTAGAGTACCACTAGGATATATGGGTCTGTCAGTCACACTCTGAGTCAGAGGCGGCATCTTACTTCTGTCTGGCAGAACACTGTTTGGTGGATGCCAAGGAGAGTGAACAGCCCTTCACTTTCAGGCCAATGAAAAATGTCTGAATTTCCCCAGTAAATGAAAATTACAATAAATCCTTGGTAGAAAAGGTTTACAACATTCACCTCTTCCAAACTATAGCTAATGTAAAAAGCAAAACCAAAAAACAAACATTGATTACTAGCAAGTACACACACACTTTTGCTCAAAGACCAAGGAACCAAGCCCCAGACTACTGCTTAACTCCAAAGTTACGGCTCTGTCCTTCTACTTACTTTCTCTAGGATGCTTTCTTTCTGCTGCTCCTTGAAGTCCTCCTTTTTCACTCTGAAGGATTTGTGCAGGAGCTCCAGCTTTGTGGGGTCAGCTTGAAGATGTACATCAGAGCCCTTCTCATAGGCCTCCCATGCAAACACTGCACGAGGAAATAAAAACATTCTTATAATCAGAACCATCAAAAACCTTTTAAAAACAGATTCAAATGCTGAACAGTTGATTTTTTTCTTGTTCTCCACATAGTTGTTTCTCGATCAGATCTCCTCCTGGGCACCTCCACATCCCCGTTGCCAACCTTCTTAAGCTAAGGTCTTAACGGTTACAGTGCCTTCAGAAAGTATTCACCCCCCTTGGATTTTGTCACATTTTGTGATATTGCAAACTCAAATACATTTATATGGGATTTTTTTGTCACGTGTCTACACAAATTACTCTATAATGTCAAAGTGGAATGAAACTTCTGGAATTTTTTGTACATGTAATTTAAAATAAAAACCTGAAATGTCTTGATTTGATAAGTATTCACCCCCTTTGCTATGACACTCCAAATTGAGCTCAGGTGCATCCAATTTCCTTGTGAGATCACTCTAAAACTTGAATGGAGTCCACCTTTGTTCAGTTCAAATGGCTGACGTGATTTCAGAGGAAATACACCTGCCTATATATATAAGGTCCCACTGTTGAAAGTGCATGTCAGAGCAGAAACTCTACCATGAAGACCAAGGAGCTGTCCGTAGAACTCTGTGATAGAATTGTGAGGAGGCATAGATCTGGGGAGGGGTATAAAAAAATTTCTAGGGTGTTGAAAGTTCCCAGGAGCACAGTCAAGTCCATCACTAGGAAATGGAAAGATTACGGAACCACCCAGACTCTTCCTAGAGCAGGCTGTCCTCCCAAACTGAGCAAACAGGCAAGAAGGACCTTGGTCAGGGAAGTGACCAAGAACCCAATGACCACCCTGACAGAACTATAGTTCCATGGCTGAGATGGGAGAACCTGTCCAGAGGACAACAATCTCTGCAGCACTTCACAGATGCAGCCTCTATGGGAGAGTGGCTAGACAGAAGCCACTCCTGAGAAAAGACCACATAGTAGCAGGCCTGGAGTTTGCAAGAAGGCACGTGGCAGACTCTGAGACCATGTTGCAAAAGCTTCTCTGGTCTGATGAAACAAAAATTTAACTCTTTGGCCTGAATGCAAAGCGCTATGCCTGGTGCAAACCGAACACAGCTCATCACCCATGTAACACCATCCCTACCATGAAGCATGGTGGTGGCAGCATCATGTTATGGGGATGCTATTCAGCGGCAGGGACTGGGGTACTTGTCAGGATAGAGGGAACAATGAATGGAGCCAAATACAGGCACATCCTTGAGGAGAACCTGCATCAGTCTGCAATAGACCTTGGACTGGGAAGATTTACGTTCCAACAGGACAACGACCCCAAGCATACAGCCAAAGCAACACTGGAGTGGCTTCAGTACAAGAAGGTGAATGTCCTTGAGTGGCCCAGCCAAAGCCCAGACTTGAATCCCATTGAGAATCTGTGGAAAGACTTAAAGATTGCGGTTCTGCGCTCCCCATCCAACTTGACAGAGCTTGAGCAAATCTGCAAGGAAGAGTGGTGAAAATCCCCAAATCCAGATGTGCAAAGCTGATACAGACATACCAAGAAGACTCAAAGCTGTAATTGCTGCCAAAGGCGCTTCTACAAAGTACTGACTCAGGGGTGAATACTTAAGTAAACAAGATATTTCAGTTTTAATGTTTCATAAATTTTGTTACACAATAAAAATATTTTTGCCCTTTAAATTGTTGAGTATGCTGTGTGAATCAAGGGGGAAAAAATAATTTCAATGCATTAAAAATTCTGGTAGTAACACAACAAAATGTGACAAAATCCAAGGTGGGTGAATACTTTCTGAAGGCACTGTATCCACCACTTACCCAGGACCACAGTGTGGTGGGTGGCCAGCCCTGTCAGCTGTGCAACAGCCTGCCGGGTGGAAAGGGGGTGGTGGAGCTAGCTTGGACGGCCCACATGTTCCTCCTTCTCCTCCTGGTTTTCTCTCCAGGATGTCAATGTGCAATGACACAGCAATGCACATGAGCGGTGACACGCGTAAGTGACAGGCCTATGGCGGTAACCCCTCTCCTCCTCGTGCTGCCAACCAGTCTTCCCCAGTCAGCCAGTCACGCAGGGTGAGCAATGTCTCGCCTTCCCTGAGGAAAGACAGCAGTCCCTGGCCAGCCCCCAACAGCCTGTATTCGTTCCTGAATGCAGGCGACTGACGTTCAAAGTGGAAGCACTACTGCTGTATTAACAGGCCAGCTAGTTGACTAGTTTTTAAGAAATCAATCATGGAATCTAATTCTGAGATGATTAGGGCTGAAATTCTTATTTTAGTTAAAAAGATTAAATATAGCTTTGAAGGATCGACAATGTTCCTTTAAACATGCACAAAAACATGGTATTAGAGCCAGTCTGCCAAAGATGTCAATACATACTTTGTGTTTGGGCCATTGAAACGGTGTCTCCAGAATAACGAACAAAGTTATCCCCTGCATAATCAACTCTAGGAAACACAGAAATGTACAGATTAGGTTTGCAGACAATGAATTTTCCCCAATTACCCTGGCTTAACTGTCCAGTCATTAACCACCCCACCATTTGTCTTTTGCAAAAGGGCAGAGTGTAAAGCTAGAACTCAACCACACACCATAAATCAAGCTGCTGCTAAAAAGCTGATCATTCTATGTGAAAATGTTTAACAATTAGCCCAGCAGGCTTGTATTAGAGGATGTTATGAGGCAGCAGGGCTAGTTAAAGGAAAAAAATACTGACCTGATACCTCAGTTGACCAGTACTTGTACAGTAGCCCGAGGGCAATTTCAGGTTATGGCACAGTACTAAATGTCATTCTTTTAATGCAGTTTTCCTACTGACAGGTTATTTTTTCCACTGGATGTATTTTCTATCAACTGCAGAGCATATGGTTGTGGTCAAGGGCCCCCACTAATAACTTACATTTGCCCAAGTTAGCCCGACATCTCATTTTCAGTGAGGTCCTACTTCTACCCAGCTGTCAATACTGATACAGAGGAAGGTGTAATGCCCCATGCAAGGCTGAAAATCGAGTAAGTTACATTGACGGGATTTGAACCACGGTCTTCTGATCCCCAAGCCTACACTTTAACTGGTACAACACGCTGCCTTCCATTCTTCTCCTCCACTATGACAACTGGCTACTAATCTCTCAGTATTCAGACTCTGTACCTACAAGTAAACCAGTAACCATAAATCTACCAAGCAACAGGAGATGCCACAGCCATGAAGAAGTCCTGGGTTTCCAACTTGGGACAGGCAGGAGGTTTGATGGAGCTACAGGATTGAAGAGCTCAGATGGAGATGCAGGACTGAAGAGTTCAGGAAGGCACCTGCTGTCATGCACGCCCTACTGGTTTAAGGGGAGAGAACACTAAGCTCAAGGGAAGGAACTGAAGCTGTCCTCCCAGCTCAGAATCAGAGTGAGATGCAACACCTCCTGAAAAGGGGGCTGGGGTACACTAGTGGGAGTCTCTTTCCTGAATGGAGAGTCCAGTGGCTGGGGCCCTGAGCATTTGTCTGCTATGGCTGAGTGAAAGCTGGTAGCAGAGTCCCTTTATGCAGAGTTTTGCCTGCCCTAACTTCAACATTTGTGATGTCCTAGTCATACGTAAGCAGTTTCCTAAGAGTAAGGCTATGGGTAAAACGTTGGAGGTGGGAGAGAATTAAAAAACAAAAACATATACAAGAAATGAAAATATCACTGTCTTTACTGGCAACAGATAACAGTGAAAACTGTATCAACAAAAATGAGTTTCATCAGTTCACTGCAACCAGATGACAATTTTTTGGCACAGTGGAATCCACTACAATAGGATAACAGTCTTTACACCTACTGACAACAAATACATGTTAAATGCTAATTTAACACATTTTGTCTTATTAAACAGGTTATGGGCCACATGTTCTTAAAGATGAATACTCATGTCCCCTAAACTTATGTACTAGGACCTTAAGGTCCTGATAAAGAAACCTGCAACAGAAGATAATCGTTTTATAATTACTGGCGACCCCCTTTATCACTCCGTGTACAAGGTTCTCTCAAATTCCGTAATAACCCGAAAAAGGGTTATTATGACATTCTCAAAACTTTCTGTCAGCAGCACTGTCCTAGTTGTAGACTCAGTTGTAGCATGCCAACCCACTGGCCCACACTCTGTTATGTGGGCAGGCTGAACACTATCAGAAACATGGTGGCTCCATTTCTCGCTTAACGACAAGCCGAGCCGCAACTGTTCTATCTCCAATCTTCAGTTACCTTTTTTTTTTTATTTATTCTTTATCTGGTTGATCCTGCCTTTTCAAATATCTGGTTGATCCTGCTCTGCACCCTGACTGGGAGACACCGACTGCGATCCAGAACACAGCTCTGGCTGACAGGTAAAAAAAAAAAAAAAAGTCGCTATTGTTTTATCCCGACCCCTCCAATCTGTAATTTTTTTTTCCATTCGTTATCTGGTTGATCCCACTCTGTCCGGATTGGGAGACACCGAGTGCGATCCAGGACGCGACTGTGTCTGACAAGGGGAGGGAGAGAGAGAGAGCGAGAGTGAGAGACTCTGTGTGTGTGTGTGTGTGTGTGTGTGTGTGTGTTAGAGAGACTCTGTGGCAAGACAGAGACTGAGTATGTGTGTGTGTAGCAGACAGAGACCATCTGTGAAGAGAGACTGACCAAAGAACAGCAGGAATGACACTGTCTGGACAAACTGTCTCATGGACTAACTCCCTGCACCAGTAAGTATAAAAATAACAGATATGCAACACAGTTGCATATCCATTATTCTCTATGTTACTCACTTTTTGAGTAACAAGACTTTTATATCTGGTTGATCCTATAAACCCTGCCCCCACCATGAGAGCATTTAGGGCCCCCGTGGCTAAGCCTTCAATGATGTGAACAATGAGTTTAGCATTGGGGAAAAAGGTATGTGCCAGCTTAAGTCTTTTAATTAAGTACTACAGCACATGTCCTCATTACCGTGGTCCTGTGTTGCACCCTCTTGACTGACACAAGGTCCTTTTTGTATTGAGGAGACCAAAACTGCATGCTGTGATCCTAGGCGGGGCCCAACCAGGGTCTTCTAAGGTGGCAGGATTACGTTTCCTGGTGTGCTGGTCACTACCCTTTTGATGTACCAAAGCATTCTGCTGGCCCTCTTGACAACAGCCGTGCACAGCTTGTCCTGCTTCAGTGCGTCTATTATGCCCAGTGGTACTTTTCCTTATCGACTGCAGCAAGAGGAGGCCAACACTGCCTCGGTTTTCCTCCCCAAGTTTAACACTCTATGTCTGCCTACACTGACTCAGAGGCTCCTGGAGTTTGACCAATCAGCCTGCTTGTTCAGACCCTCCTGATCATATTGGAGCCAATATGCTTGAATGCAGTTCTAATACACTTTCTGAAAATGTTCAATCTTTTGAAATGAATAGGAGCTGCAGTCCACTGATTTCTACAGGGACCCAACACAAAGCATTAGTCTCAAAAAATAATTAGTGAATGACTGTGAAACCAAGAATCACCACTTTACAACGATATAAAGCATCAGTACATGGGGCAAATGGTTTGAGAAAGATTGACCATGAAAGTTGAAACTGGATTTCAAAAGAAAGCACAGCAAGGCATAACCTTTTCTCTTAAAAAATTCCAGTGAGATTTTAAGAGACAATACAGCATCTCCTGAACCATTTACCACACATACTAATGCTGTACATCACTTTAAAGCTATGTTTCGCGGTTTTAAGAAGATTTGTAAGGCAAATGGGTTAAAGTCATGCCAATATTTTTGAAAGGAAAGGCAGCAACTCGCGGCCGTCTCCCATCTGCTCAGCACCTGGGTCACAAATCTACTGCATCTGTCACAAAAATGTTTTGAGTGGACTGGAACTGCAATCATAATCTGACGTCAGAATACACACCATCTGCACCCCAGGAGTGTAGTGACGTGCACAGTTTATTGTGCATAAATTTTTTTCTCAACAAGTATAATTCAGATTTTATTTTACTTAACAGTACTAAAATTCTGAACAAAATACAGTACTAATTTCCTCTTCGACTATAAACTTACTCATCTGGATTTTTCCCTGTATTTGCATAAGGGTTCTCTCTCATGGCTCTTGTTTTAGGATCATAGTAGGAAGAATTGGGGTCCAGGTTTCGAAGGTACTAAAACAAGAGAAAATTGGAATTACTTATAGAACATGATTACTGAAACAGGCAACACCTCAACAATTTTGAATCAACTTATTCCAAACTAAACCAGCACCAATCTGTGCAGAAACACAACACGGTTTTTAACCCGACTTCTTCAACTGCGAGAAATACAGTATTTCCACACTGCAGTAGCAAATTTATGTTACTACTGGTGCGCAATTATGAGTTACTTTGGCAAGGCTTTCTCTTTTTAGTCCCATCCCTTTTTCTCAATCTTTATGAGCTTTGGGAACCATGGGGGTCCTATCTTTAAACAGAGCCTTTATTCCACCGTAAGTAACTGAATGGCAATATTGCTATTTCTTTGCCACTATGAAAGTGTTGTTTAAGCTCAGGTGCCCCCTTCAGAGGTATGGCTTATGGCGCCTAATCCCGGAGGCTCTGGGCACCTAACAATGAAGAACAAAGACTCAAGTTACACTCGATTAAAACTCATTAAGATAGTTAGTTAAAACAACAGTAAGACATGGCAGTCATAACAGTAATTAAAACCAGAAAACCCCACCAAGACTAGGATCACTAGTCAGACATCAGAATTATACTGGATCCTCCGAAAAGGTCAGATGAACAGGTGGGCCTTCAATCACTGCTTGAACTGTTCGACCAACGGGGCCTCCGGGACAGTAGGTGGAAGGGAGTTCCACAGGGTCAGCCCTGCGACACTAAACACTTAGTCGCCCTCTTTAGCTGAACCCTGGGAACGTCCAGGAGGCCCTTGGTCGAAGAATGGAGGGAGTGGCAAGTGAAAGTATGGGCAAGGGACATGCAAAATTAGTGTTTTGTGACTCAGCATTGAGGCTGGTGCACACTAGTTGCTAATCAAAATCTTCAGACTTAGTTCTGTGCCGTAACACTGTGAGGGACTGCAAACCCCATGTGCATGTGCACTTCAGTGACCCTTGCGCCCTTTCTCTCTAAATCTGGAAGAGGAGACAGGGCACACTGCACAGAAAAAAATGTATGATTGAATTGATCACTCAACGTGAAGTTGTACTGGGCCATACAGTAGTCTCTCGTGCCAATCTCCTGGACCTCCTCACCTCAGTTTAATCATGCAGATAATCCTGCTGGAGAATGCCTCCCACATGATCCTTGCAAGACGGACCATATTCTGGCACTAAATTTAAAAAGATGCATTTTTCACCTCAGGGTGTAGTGTGGATGCCACCTCCCTACTCAGCAAATGGTTGCAGGTGGCAGTCAGTAAGAGCAGCTTAACTGGAACATAAAGGGGTACGTCAGTTAAAAAAAGTGTACAGTACCAAGTCTGGGGGCAGGAGAAAAGGAATGTTGGGTCGAGGACGTCTCCCCATCCCCTAGTTGTTGCGTGGCTGTATCTATGTTCAGGGCCCCGTGTTAACTGCAGCAAACTGGACCTACATTCTGTGGCAGGACTTCATGCTTGCTGCAGTCAGGCTATGAGCAATTCTGCGGCACTTCTGTGATGGGCTATACATTCTCTGGCAACTCAAAGGAGCCCAAAATAAAATCTAGTTACCCAGATAGAATGCTAAGTAAAAGGCAGCCTGGGGCAGTTTGGCAGATGTACAGGCAAGGCAGTGCAAAGCAGTTTTGGCATCCTGATTTGGATCGGATGTAGAGCATGGGAGAATTGAACGGTTATTCATTTTTTTACTGTAGTTTGTTTTATTGTCCCATAGCTTGCTCCCACCTGTCCAGTTGTGGTTTATCACAGCTATGCTCCTGTGAATTTCTCCCCGGCCTGCCCATTTGCTTGAAGATCAGTATTGCTTGGCTACAAAACAGTGCTGCTCCAATGGTGCCCTTCCACCCACGTGCTTGAAGTCTGGTGGTGATGGTTTGTGCTGTAACACTGCTCTAGTTGCTTCCTCCTGCTCAAGCAGTTCAGCACCAGTGGTGTCATTTGTGTCAGTGCCACTTGGCTTCCTCTTCTCTCCTGCTCTGTAAGGGTTTACTGTGAGGTAAGAGAGTAGCTGGACCATTTTACATTAGACAATTCAGAAAGCCTCCCATTTTTTGTCTGCAATAATTACTAATACTTTTTTTCATTCCACAGTTCTGCAATTGGCTTTAAGGCTTTCCAGAGTGCTGACTTATGGGAGTGCCTGTCATTGGCCAGCAGAGAGACCGAGAGATTGACTAGGGTGCACCACCTAAGACTGAAAGGGGAACAATTTAGGGGAAACAGCAGGAAGCAGTGGTTCAGTCAGAGGATGGTGGAAGAATAGAGCAGACTTCCCAAAGAAGTGATATAAAGTGGTAGTATGGACATATTTAAGAAAAGATTAGACACATACATGTCAGAACAAAGCAAAACTGGGTATGAGGGAAGCTAGGGTAATGGTCAAGTAATAATGGCTTTAAAAGGCTTTGGACTTGAAGTCATTCTATGAATCGGCAAATAGAACCACCATTCTTTCTTATGAAATAGACTTCCTGAAGTTCCCTCAGTGTTTGAAGAAGGCCACAATGGTCATAAGCTTCAGGGCCGAGTGCCAGTGAACTGGAAAGTGGTGGCCCACCGACTACTGTAACCCGGGGGGATGGATGTATAACAGAGCTGCCAACAACTCAAACTAATGCCTTAGGGTTTTCAGTGGTGATGGGCATTTTTACTGCACCAAAAAGTGCAGTTTCTGTGGCAGAGGCTTGTTTCTGCAGCAGTTGCTGCAACCACAGAATCACAGAAAACACGGGGCCCTGCCTATGTTTTCTCACAAAGTAGAAAAAAAGGCATATTAATGAACTGCTAATGAAAACAGTCCGACTGTTAATCAAAATGATTTGGATTAATAAATACTGCAAATCAACTTTCAAAAACTAATTTACGTCTTGATAGAAATCAAACCCCTATATGCCTCCTTCTCCATAACTCCAACACTACCTTATTACCTGCTCTGGAGTAGAAGAGTTAATACCTTGTTAAGTATAGGTCAGCCCCTAGAAAGTCTGAACTCTACGTAGCCATTTTAAAACTAAAAGCAACCATAAACATTTTAAAGAGAAAAGAGCTTGCCACTTACTTTAGCAATATCTTCTCGAATACGGAGGTTTCGGACTGTAATTCGTCTCTTCGAATCAAAGTTCTGTCCCGGCATGTCAATATCATCTGCGTATTTGTCCTCATCCTCATCCTCACTGTTATGGTCTCTTTCCTGAAAAGTCCAAAGTAATTGTCAAAATGTTTTCTAACACAACAGAAGTGGAAGAAATGGAATATGCTGTCAGGTTGTATGTGTGATTAGAGGTTCAGAGAGTATCTGATGAGACATGCCAATAAAGAACACCAGTCATAGGACAAAAGTCATTATTCCTTTAAGGGATACTGTAGACACCCCTTCCTCATCCTAGTATGGCCCTCTTTGAAGTGCGTGTGTGTGTGTGTGTGGGGGCGGGGTATCCCAATTTATTTACCCAAAAAGTACTGCTGAGCTAACCCATCTCATCGTCAAAGGGGGCCTGCTTAAAACTATTTTACAGCTGGGTAGACTGAAGCACTGAGAAGTTAAGGGACTTGCTAAAGACCACACATAGTGCGTAAGCTGCTGTGGTGGGATTTGAACCTGGGCCTCCGGATACCTAAGCCTGTGCTCAAACTATTAAACCCAGTAGCCTTTCAGCATGAAATGCATCAATACAATGGGGCCACCCGATGGCCCAGTCGGTAGCTTGCTGCACTCCCACATTAGTGACCTGGGTTCAGAAGCGGACATAGGAGCCGGTCAGGCAAGGCTAGGGAGGTGAAGCCGCAGAGCAGTGCTTCCAGCCAAGGTGGGGAAGGTGCCAGGCTCCAGTGCATTAGCGGCCCTTGTGGTGGACCAGGGAGCTTGCCTCCTCTGCAGGGGCATGCACCATGCAGGTAATGCCTATAGGGTCGCTGCACAGGTGGTGAGCAGAAACTAAGAAAAAATCCCATATGCACTGACTGCCATATATGACAGTGCCGGCAATCATATCCCACCCTCATGTGGATCCCCCCACCCCCAAGCGCAACAGCGGGCGAGAGGTGGATTTAAATTACGTGCTTCAAACCACCTTTAATCCTTATAATGATGCAGGCATATGTGTATGTTCAGAATCTGAATACTTTCCGAAAATAATCAGCACTTAAAGGGTCAAATAAGTCATCATCCCGAAATGTAAAATGAGTGCAACAGTGTACTACCGTCATGGTTTCCATGCTAGGATTGCGCTTAATCCTACAACTGAATGGGGCTTGGTGCGATTACACCAATATAACTCCCGACTGCAAGTTTCAAATTTTGGTTAAAAACCACCATATTTAATAGATGGATTTAAAAAACAGGTTACTCACCTGTAACAGTAGTTCTAGGAGTGGTATATGTTGTTCATCCACACCGTTTGGCATGTCCTTTCCCTTTAAGATTCTTGCCGGAAAGGTCTAAAAGCTGGCTCCTCCCACCCACCTGTTTGGTATATGCCTCGGCACCACCACTTTATGCCAGATCTTGCCCGCTGGAAACAGAGGGTTCTGCGTTGAAGCCAGTGAGGTCGGGTGGGTTCGTGTGGATGAACAACATATACCACGCCTAGGACTACTGTTACAGGTGAGTAAAGTACAGTTACGTAAGAACTTACCATAACAGCAGAACTCCGAGAGGCGCTCTTGCAGTAGGTAATTACATATAGGACTGACACTGGCAGGCTGCAGGACCCCACGGAAAAATTTCTAGCTAGCAGTCTCTGGCGAGGGACCGCCCCCACGTCAGGTGACCGGCGTCAGGAGATGTCGGTATAAAGGGGCGGTCCCTCACGCCCGCCTTCCAGTTCTTTCCTGCCATAGGCCAAAAAGAGGCTGGACGAGAGAGAAGCGGATATTTACCTCACTGGAAAAGGAGCTGAAAAAAGCTTAGGGGGATGGAGGGTGGGAAGGTATTCCCTACTGCAAGAGCCTCTCTTGAAGATCTACTGTTATGGTAAGTTCTTCCATAACTGTATTATCTTACTTCGGGAGGGCTCTTGCAGTAGGTAATTATATATAGGACTGAGTCCCAAGCAGTCTGGAACAAGAAGAAGCACACGGGAGGAGGAAAGCTACTCTAAGTAGATCCTCTAGCTGTGAAGGCCTTAAGAAAGGAGGCCTTGCAGAACAGCAAGCCCGAAGCCTGCTCTATGGTGAGAGGCAATATCCAAATTGTAATGTTTTGTAAAGGTATGGACGGAGGTCCAAATGGCGGCAGCACAGATGTCTGCCGCTGACACATTCTTGAAACAAGCCACTGAGGCAGCGACTCCTCTGGTGGAGTGGCCTCTTACTTGACCTGGAAGGGTCTTGTTGTACTTGTCATAACAGAAAGTGATGCAATGAGCCAACCATTTGGATAGGCATTGCTTAGAAACAGCATTGCCTTCTCTTTTGGGTGCAAAAGAGACAAACAGTTGATCAGTCTTTCTGAGATCCTTTGTTCTATTAGCGTAGTATCTCAGAATCTGGTGAACATCCATAGTATGTAGTAAATACTCCCCTTGATTGGAGTACTGCGTAAAGAAAGCGGGTAACTCTACGGACTGGTTCAATGTAGATTCCGCTACCACCTTGGGGAGAAACTTAGGATTGGTGCGCAGAGCCACACGTTCCTTGTGAAAAATCAAGTATAGGATTTTACACATCAGGGCCTGGAGCTCGGAAATCCTCCGAGCAGAGGTAATGGCCACGAGGAACAGCGTCTTCCATGAAAGGAACTTCAAGTCTGCGGAAGCTGCCGGTTCAAAACAAGGCAGAGTAAGTTTCTCAAGAACAAAGTTCAAATCCCAAGGAGGGCCGGGGACTCAGATAGGGGGTCTCAGGTGAAGAACCCCTCCGAGGAAAGTCTTAGAGACTTCCAGCTGAGCAAACGTTCTGTCTGCAAAGGGAACATGATAGGCCGAAATGGCCACCATGTGAACTTTCAGAGACAAGTGACTAAGACCCAGGTCAAAGAGATGGCGCAGGTACTCCAGCAGTCACCCAAACGAGCAGGAGAAAGGCTCGAAGTCTTTCGAAGCAGCCCAGATTGTGAACCTTGTCCACTTCATGGCATAGGTAGACCTAGTGGAGGGTTTCCTAGCCTCTACCAGAATCTCCGCCACCTGGGAAGAAACTCCAAAGCAGGCTTGAGCTATGTCTGCAGGAGCCATGCATGTAGCTGAAGGAACTTGAGACCTGGATGGACCAGGGTCCCCCGATCCTGGGTCAGCAAACTTCATGACAGAAGAAGAGGAAGAGGTGGTTCCTCTGAGTACTGTTGCAGAAGAGAGAACCAAACTTGCCTGGGCCAGAAAGGAGCGATCAGAATCATTCGTGTTCCTTCTGAACCGAGTTTCTGCAAGACCCGTGGGATCAGAGGAACTGGGGGAAAGGCATAGACGAATCTGTCCTTCCAGTCTAGAGACAGAGCATCTCTCCAGAAAATGCCTTGCTCTTGAATGAGCGAGCAGAAGTCGGGAAGCTTTGCATTTTGAGGGGAAGCGAACAGGTCGACCTGTGGTGTTCCCCAACGTAGAAAGATATCATCTAGGACCCCTTGATCCAGTTCCCACTCATGAGCTAGAGCAGATGAGCGACTCAGCTTGTCTGCCAAGGTGTTCTCGACTCCCGGAACATGAACTGCCGTAAGGTGAAGGTCGTGTTGTGCTGCCCAATCCCAAACTCTCATTGCTTCCCTGCAAAGAGGGTAGGACCGAGTCCCTCCCTGTTTGTTGATGTACCACACCACACACATATTGTCCATCTGGACAGCTAGGTGGCTGGGAAGGAGATACAGATGAAGGGCTTGGAGAGCATAATGTACTGCCGGAAGCTCGAGCACATTGATGTGAAGTGTTTGTTCGAGCTTGGACCAAGACCCCCTGGGTCCGATAAGGACCGAGATGGGCTCCCCAACCTTCACCTGAGGTGTCTGTGGTCAGAGTCTGGGAGGGAGGAGGAAGGAAGAATGGAACTTCCCGAAGAAGGTTCTCTCGAACCATCCACCACTGCAAGTCTCGAACCATGGGAGAGGAGACTAGGACCAACTTGTCCAAGTCGTCCACCAACTGATCCCACTGGGAGCGAAGCGTCCACTGAGAAACCCTCATGTGGAGCTGAGCGCGAGGGACTGTCAAGATAGCAGCCGCCATAAGCCCGAGGAGGCGAAGAACCGACCTTGCACTGACCCGCCTGCAGCCGGACAACAGACTTACCTAAGTCTGGAGAGCGGCTGCCCTGTCTGGTGGGAGGAAGGCCCTGCCCAGGGTCGTGTCCAGTATTGCCCCAATAAACTGGAGCCTCTGGGATGGGATCAAGTGAGACTTGGAATGGTTGATGGCAATACCCAGGCAGGCAAAAACCTGCTGGGTGAGGGAGAGGCAGTGCAGGAGTTCCTCCCTGGATGAGGCTGCAAGGAGCCAGTCTTCCAGGTACGGGAAAACCTGCACCCCCCGGGTACACAGGTAGGCTACCACCACCGCAAGGCATTTGGTAAATACTCAGGGAGCCAAGCAGAGGCCAAATGGAAGTGCCTTGAACTGGTAGTGGTCCCCCTGGAAAGCAAAACGGAGATATTTGCGGTGAAACGGGCGGATAGATATGTGCAGATAAGCATCCTGCATATCCACAGTGCACAGCCACTGGCCCGAGCGGAAGAAGGGGCAGAAGGCTCTGCAGTGAAAGCATCCTGAACCTCTTGTACTCCACGAACAGGTTCAGGGAACTGAGATCTAGACTAGGTCTTACATCTCCTGTCTTCTTTGGGACCAGTAAGAAGTGGGAATAGTAACCCGTTCCCTGCAGAGGAAGGGGGACAGGTTCTATCGCCTCTTTCTGCAAAAGTGCTGAAATCTCTTCCTGGACCAGAAGTGGTTTCTGAAGAAACTCTATTGAGTGTCCTTCTGCGATTAGCTGGAGCACCCATGAATCTGATGTTATCCTCTTCCAGCCCGGAAGGTGGAGGGAAAACCTCCCTCCTACCGGTTCCTCCGGAAAGCCCGGGGGCTGTGGGAGAGGGAAGGAGCCAGGTGGTGTGGGGCAGCACCACAGCTGAAGCACCCGCTGCTTTTTTGGGTGGGGCTTGGCAACTGTGGGGGCCCAGCGTTTAGTGGCCCGCTTTTCTGGAGGTTTTACCTTTGGTCGATTCCGTCTGCGAAAGGGACGGCGCTGCAATTGATGGGGATGATACATAGAGTCAACGGACTTTAGTGCCATCCCCTTCTCCTGCAGATCGGTGATGATGTCCTTGACATTGCCACCGAAGAGCACTGAACCCGGAAGGGCGCTTCCTGGATAGCGGACTGCACTTCCGGGACCAACCCTGACACACGGAGCCAAGCATGACGTCGTAAGCCTACGGTGAAAGCTGGGTTCTGTCCAGCAGTGTCCACTGCATCGTAAGTCGCACGAAGCATGTGTCGACTGGCCGAACGTGCAGAGCGGATGAGGTCAGCCACTTCCTGCTTGACTTGCGAGTCCGGAAGGGAGTCCAATTTGGTTTCCACCTCAGTAAGACTTGCCTTCTGGTAATCCCCCATGTGACCGACATAGTTCAGAGCCGATCCCCAGCATGGAAGATTTGAAAATCTTCTTGCCATACTGGTCCAGAAGGCGAGATTCTTTGTCAGGTGGCAATGAGCTAAGATGTCTCGGGTTAGCTGACCGGCCGTGAGCGGCGCTAATCACGACCGAGTCAGCTCGAGGGTGAGAATCTAAATAGTCAGCACCCTCGGGAGACTGATATAGCCTGTTCGACTTCCAAGGAAGAGGGGCTAACACCGACAGCTGTTTCCAAATGGTGGTAACGAGGCCGGCATGAGGCTCGATCCAGGGTGGCACCAAGGTGGGAGCTGTCACGGGCAGATCCAGATTCTCAGCGAATTTTACATGCTGTGGATCTGGCTCCAAGGATTGCCACTTATGTACCAGCTGGATTTTGCGTAGCAACTCTGTGAAAGAAGGATCCTCTGAAGGGGACTTCGGAGGAGTCCTTGGCCTGGGTTTAGACGGAAAGTATGGCTCGTCATCCCGTTTGGACAGCCGTCGTAGTCCGAGGTGTCCGAGGAGGAAGAGGAAGACGGTGAAGAAGAAGACTCCCTCTCCCGTCTAGGGGGAGTAACGGACCCCTCGGGGAAGCATGTCCTGCCCCTCTCTGGACCCAGAGGGTTTAGCCCTGGTGTCCGGAGGCAGTAAGGGAGTTTGTCGTCGTGGACGTACAGGAACCGGTACTGGCACCATCGTCGGAAGACGACTCTCCACCTCTCTGGTGAGCTGAGCCTGGCCTCAGCCCACCAGGAGGCCAGAGTCTCCTGCAAATCCACCGCCGGCTGGGGAAGGGGGGGTGGAGGGGGATATGGGTATGGGTTATACCCATAAGGCGAGTATCCATAACCAGACGGTGGAAAGTCCGGCGGCGGGTACTGTGGCGCTGGATAGGCTGGCGTCGGGTACTGAGGCATCGAATACTGCGGTCCCGGGTACGATGGGGTCGGGTACCCGAGAACTGGGGGAGCTGCCGGAGCAAACGGCCCGGCCGGAGGCCCCACGGGCGGATCTGGAGCAGAAGGCCCGGAGGGCCCGGCATCGGGGCGGCATCCGGGAGCGGGATGTCGCCCGGAGTCGGCAATACCAGCGTCGGAGCCGGCGGCCGAGGTGCTGGCGTCAGAGCCGGCGTCCGGGGAGCCAATGTCAGAGCAGTCGAACCAGCGGGTGGACGGTCTGACGGAGGTGGAACAGGGACCTCAGCGTCGCCCGGGGATGGAGGGGAGAAATCCTCGGGGTCAGGCTGAGGAGACTCAGGATCCCCAGAGGGCAGCGAAGGCTGCAGGGAGCCGGGGACGACAGACGTGGGAGGGTCCAGCGCCGGCTCTTCCTCTGTGCGGACGTCAGACAGACCGACGTACGGCTTAGCCGCAGGATCCGGGTGGGTGCTGGAGAGGCCAGCGTCCAACTTAATGGACCCATCGCCGGAGGCAGGCCAGGATGGAGGGATGGCCTGGTGTGGTGGAATAGGGGCTGCACACTGCCCCGAAGGCTCGGGTGACTTACCGACCTTCTCCGTGCGGATGTCGGAGGAGCAGACGTCCAGCTTATCAGAGCCACTCGCACCAGTAGGCCACGAAAGCACGGCTTTACCAGGAGCAGAGGCCTCCAAAAGCCCAGAGGTGCCTGAAGGGCCCGAGCACGAGCCAGATGGGAGGGCCGCCGCCGCCTTAGAAGCCTCTAAAGCGACCGTCAGGAGCGGTTCCCCAGGGGGATGTTACCTTTTAGCATGGCGACCCCGAGGAAGTTGCGGTGGGTGAGGAGCCCTTGTCCCGGTTCTTTTCTTTATCCTTTTTCTTGCGATGGCCTTCAGGGGAAGTTGACGCCTGCTGAAGCTTTTTCAATTCTTTCTCCATGGAGTTCATTTACTTTTTCAAAATGTGGACTTCCAGGGTCTGCTGCCGCCTTCTCCGGGTGGCCGCATTAAAACTAAGGCAGTGCTGGCACTTCTCTACTGGATGGTCGGGGCCTAGGCAAAAAAGGCACAGGGAATGGCCGTCCTTTTGTGGGAGTTGGGCGCCGCACGAGTCACACTTGTTTTTGTGCTCGGAGGGTGTAGGGGATGACATACACCGACGAATACCTGACGTTGATGGGAAAAAAAATTGAAAATACTTGGTAAAAATACCGATGAAAGAAAGAGCCTGACGAGCAAGGAACTTTACCGTGAGGCGCTGGCATGAGCTAACGGCGGGAAAGAACTGGAAGGAGGGCGTAAGGGACCACCCCTTTATACCAACGTCTCCTGATGCCGGTCACCTGACGTGGGGGCAGTCCCTCACCAGAGACTGCAAGCTAGAAATTTTTCCGAGGGGTCCTGCCGGCATCAGTCCTATATGCAATTACCTACTGAAAGAGCCCTCTCGAAGTCAGATCCTGTTTTTCTAGGATCATGGATATGTTGTTCTATCCACACTGTTTGGCAGATTCCTAGCAGTTCTCCGGGAGGAGGGAGGCAAGGCGCATACCCCCTACTTAGGGAACAGAGATTGGAGAACTGAGGACCCAAAATCAGCATCCCGGCATGACTCTAGGTCGATGTGGTAATGGGAAATGAAGGTGTTTGCTGACTTCCAGGTAGCAGCCCTGCAGATATCCTGGATAGGGACGTCCCTATAAGCAGCCACCGACACAGCACTATGGCGGGTGGAATGAGCTCTTATCCCTACAGGAGGCTCCTTGCCCGCCAACCAATAGCAGAGATCAATCTGCCAATCATCCGCTTTGCTGCAGGTCTGCCAGGTGCGACTTCAACGTAGGTGACAAACAGCTGGCGAACTTCTCCCCGAACTTCAGCCGTACGCTCCTTATAATGAGACAGCTTTCGTCTCAGGTCCAAAGTATGGAGCCTATACTCTGCCTCCGAGGTGTAACTGGGGTAGTACACAGGCAGAGTCATCATCTGATGTAGGTGAAACTCCGACACCACCTTCGGAAGGAACTTCGAGTTGGGGCGCAGGACAACCTTGTCCTTGTAGAAGACCAGATAGGAAGACTCGACAGAGTGCCTGAAGCTCCCCAATCCTTCTGGCTGACATGATAGCCACCAAGAAGGCGGTCTTCCATGACAGATGTGACATCTCACCTGTGCACTGGTTCGAATGGCTTGCCCATGAGCTTTGCCAGTACCAGCAGTAGATCCTGTGGTGGTGGTTCACGCACAGAAGGGGAAATATGGTAGAGATCTTTAAAGAGAGGCCAGACCACCTTTCTCCTGTGCCACGGTCTGCTGACCAGCCCATGCCCGGTAAGCACAGATGGCTGTCAGGTGCACCTTAAGGGTTGTAGACCGAAGACCCTCTTTGGAGAGAGACCAAAGGTACTGTAGTCGAGAATACTAGCCATCGGACAGGACAAAGGGTCCAGGCCCTTGCCCTGACACCAAATGGAGAATCTCTTTCATTTAAAGGCATAGCACTTCCTCGTCGACTCCTTCCTAGATGCCTTAACTACAATGAGTACATCATCGGAGAGACCCAAAGCCTGGAACTCTAGCCACTCAGGAACCAGGCTGTCAGGTGCAGGGATTAAAGGTCCAGGTGGAGGACCCCCCCCCCCCCGATTGACTGAGATCAGGTCCGGGTGTGCTGAAAGACGCCTCGGTAGCCTGTTGCTGAAGAAGAGGAGATCAGGGTACCAAAACTTGTGCAGCCAGTCCGGTGCCACCAGGATCACATGTGCATTGTCCCTCTTGAAAATGAGGAGCACCTTGTGGATCAAGCATAGCAGAGAGAAGGCACAGAAGAGGCCTGGGGTCCACAGCCTCGAGAAGGCATCCCCCTGCAGTGAGCCCTGCTAAGGGGGGCCGGGCATGAAACAGCCTCAGCTTGGTGTTTTCCCTGGAGGCGAACAGGTCCACTTGAGGGGAGCCCCACTGGGAGAACAGGCTGTGTACTACCTCCGGATGGAGAGACCACTCGTGGGACGCCTCGCCCACATGGCTGAGGGCGTCCGCCAGTTGATTCGAGGCTCCTGCCACATGGATGGCTAGGAGATCTGCCTCCAGACGGCTCATGATGGTCCAGAAGCGGAGCACTTCCCTGCACAAAGACCAGGAGTGCATGCCGCCCTGCTAGTTGAGACAGTACATGGTTGTGGTATTGTTCATCTGGACCTGCACCACTTGACCCTGAAGCAATGGAGCAAATGCAGTCGACGCCTGCCAAACTGCCCGAAGCTCCAGCAGGTTGATGTGACATCGGGATTCCTAGGGGGTCCAGAGCCCGTGGACTCTGTGATTCCTCATATGGGCGCACCAGCCTGTGAGAGAGGCATCGGTCTTAAGAACGACTGTCGGCTTGGGGCAGACAAACAGGATCCTCTCCCGCAGATGTTCTAGGATGGTCCACTACTGGAGTGTGTCCCACATCTTCTGAGTCATAGCGACCAGCTGGTTGAGATGACCATGACGCTGAGTCCACTGGCCGGCCAGCTCCCACTGAAGGGGGCGCATATGCCACCAGGCCCAATGGACCATGGAGGTGCAGGCTGCCATGTAACCCAGTAGGCGCAGGAAGTCCCCGGCAGGGTGCAAGTGCCCAATCAGAAATGATTGGGCAAAGGAGGAGAGAACCTCTGCCCTGTCCGCTGGGAGACTGCCTCTGGCTAGGCAAGAGTTGAGCTCTGCCCCGATGAAGCAGATCACCTGCGAAGGCATGAGTTCAGGCTTGGTCTCGTTGATGAGGAGACCAACTATGATGCAGGTCTGAAGGGCCAGATCCCTGGACCTCTCCACCTCCTGTTTGAAGGGACCCACTATGAGCCAATCTTCGAGATAGGGGTACACTCTGATCCCCCCGATGCCAAAGATGGGCCGCCACCATTGCATTCTTTCTGGTGAAGACCTGGGGGACCGATGAAAGGCCGAAAGGCATGGCTTGGAACTCGAAGAGTGCTCCCTCTGATCGGAAGCGGAGGAACCTTCGGTGAGACAGACGGATTGGGACATGAAAGAAAGTACAGTTACATAAGAATGTACTGCAACAGTAGATCTTCAAGAAAAGCTCTTGCAGCAGGTAACACATTTAGGACTGTAGCCGGCAGGTGACAGGACCCTACAGCAAACTTCTGTCCAGCAGTACCAAGTGGGGAGTGCCCCCGATGTCCCATGTGGTATAAGAGGCAGCGGTCCCCAGCGTGCTCCATTTCTTGTACCGCTGGAGACTCCAGCAGCCGAACAAACTGAGATCCGTCAAGGTAACCCAGAGCAATACCTCATTTAACAGGAAGAACATATAGAAATGGACACATGCAGCAGGAGACCTCAAGGGGGAAGGGGAGTGGGAAGTATACCTGCTGCAAGACCTTCTCTCGAAGATCTACTGTTAGGGTAAGTTCTTATGTAACCGTGCTATCTTACTTCGAGAGTCAGCTCTTGCAGCAGGTAGCACATTTAGGACTGATTTCTAAGCAGTATAAACTGAAGACAACTCCTTCGGCGGTAGGAAATTGGGAAAAAGAAGAAGGGAAACTCCTAAGAGGCAAGACCCTGCAGGACAGCAAGCACAAAGCCTGCTCTGCGTCAAGGCAATGTCCAGACTGTAGTGTTTAATGAAGGTGTGGACTGTGTGCCACGTAGCTGCTGCACAAATGTCAGAGGCAGAAACATTTTTTGAGTGCAGCAAAGGAGGCTGCAACGCCTCTTGTAGAATGACCCCGTATCGGTCCCGGTAGGGTTTTTTCGTGCTTCTGATAACAGAAGGTGATGCAATGCACCGACCATCTAGGGACGGTCTGTTTAGACACAGGGCTACCCATAGTCCTAGGAGCAAAGGATACAAACAATTGATCGGAGCTCCTGCTCCCCTTGGTTCTGGATAAGTAGTATCACAAGGCGCGATGAACATCCAGGGTATGGAGAAGTGCCTCACCCCTGTTTGAGTGGTCAGGGTAATAAACAGCCAGTTGAATATCCTGATTTAAGGTCATCTCGGACACCACCTTGGATAGAAACTTACGATTGGTTCTCAAAGCTACCCCTGTCTTTGTGTAACACTAAGTAAGGCTCCTTACACATCAGGGTCTGAAGCTTGGAAATCCTTCGAGCTGAAGTAACAGCAACTAAAAATAACGTTTTCCAACAAAGAAAATGCAGCTTGCAATCTGCGGCAGGTTCAAAAGGTGGAAAGGTCAACTTCTCCAGAGCAGAAGATCCCAAGGGGGAACAGGATCCCCAATGGGAGGTTTTATGTGGAGCATACCTCTAAGAAAGGTGCGCGTTACCTCCAACTGAGCCACCGTTCTGCCCTAGACAGGGGTGTGATAGGCAGAAAGGGTGGCCAACTACACCTTAATTGAGGAGTAGTCCAGTCCTGACTCTGAAAGGGATAACAGGTATTCTAACAGAAGATTAACCGGACAGGCCAGAGGATCCAGGTGGCAAGCCGTGGCCCATAGACAAAATCTCTTCCACTTCATAGCATATGTTGCTCTAGTGGAGGGTTTCATAGCCTCCACAAGGGCTTCAGCGACCTTGTCGGAAACTCTGAAGCGAAGTTTGGCTAGGTCCTCAGGAGCCATGCATGCAGATGTAGGGACCGCAAGTTTGGATGGACCAAGGTCCCGTTGTCCTGAGACAGCAAGAAAGTGCTCAATGGAAGTGCGATCAGAGGCTCCACTGCTACCTTTTGTAACAGAGGAAACCAGATTTGCTGAGGCCATAGCGGAGCTACCAGGATCATTGTTATCCCTTTCGTTTGCACTTTGAGGAGCACTCTCTGAAGGAGCAGAAACAGCTGGAAGGCAAAAAGGAATCTCCCCTTCCAGGAGAGGGACAACGCGTCTTGCCAGAAAATACCAGGCGCGTGATCTAGTGAGCAGAAACTGGGCAGTTTTGCATTGGTGGTGGAGGCAAATAGTCCACCATGTGGCAAATAGGTCTTCGACCACTGAATGGAGAAGCAACCACTCGTGCGCTCTCGACCGTGTTCTGCTGACAGCGTCTGCCAATGTGTTTTGAACACCTGGGACATGGAACCCTGAAAATAGTTATGCAGTGAGCTATGGCCCAATCCCACACTCTCATCACTTCCCTGCACAGGGGATATGAGTATGTGCCCCCCTGTTTGTTGATATAAAAACACCACTGACATGTCCGTCTGAATGAGAAGGTGTCCTGGTTCGAGTACCGTACTCAATGCTTGGAGGGCGTACAGAACGGCTCTCATTTCTAAAATACTGATGGGAGAGACTACTCGTTTACGGACCAGGGTCCCTGAATTCTGTGAATGCCTAGGTGTGCACCCCATCCCAGGTTTGATGCGTCTGACGTTAGGACCTGATCTGGTGCCTCCTTTTGGAGTGGCACCCCTTCCAGTAAGGAAGGAGACATCATCCACCTAAGAAGTTCTAGTCAAACGGGTCTTGTGATGGAGACTGGAAGGTCCAGGTCGTCCCATTGGACACGGAGTGTCCACTGAATTGTCCTCATCCAAAGTCTCGCGAAGGGGACTGTGATGATGGATGCCGCCATGTGGCTCAGCAACCGGAGCAGCGTCCTGGCTGGCACTGTGAAGGCTGAACAGATTTATCTGGCTAGGTTCCTTAGCCAATTGGCCCTTTCCCATGGCAGGAAGACTCTTCCTCTGACTCTCAAGAAGGGCCTCTATGAACAGCAGGAGCTGAGAGGGGATGAGGGACGATTTTGTTGTGTTGATGGTGATCTCAAGACTCCGGAAAAAAGAGTGCAAGTGTCTTGAATGGCACTCTGAAGTCATTCCTTGGACTGTGCCATGAGAAGCCAGTCGTTGAAGTAAGGGAACACGTGATGCCCCATCCTCCGAAGTGCTGCAGCTACCACCGCAAGGCACTTCGTGAACACCCTTGGAGCCGAGGAAAGGCCGAAGGGTAATGCCCTAAACTGGAAATGCCTGCCTTGAAAGGCGAACCTGAGGTATTTCCTGCAGTACTTTGCTATCAGGATGTGAAGGTAGGCATCCTGCATATCCAGTGATGCCAGCCAGTCTCCCTGTCGGACCATGGGGAGCAAGTTTTGAACAGTGCCCATCCTGAACCTATTGTATTTGACTGATCGATTGAGGTCACTGAGGTTGAGAATGGGCCTCAAGTCTCTCCTGACTTCTTTGGGACCAGGAAGATGTGCGAATAGAATCCTGTTCCTCTCTGATTTAGAGGAACAGGCTCTATGGCATTTTTGGAAAGCAGAGCTTGGATTTCTTGCTGAATCAGACCTGTATGTTCCCTGGAGTAATGGGATGGTTGTGTGTGTGTGGGGGGGGGGGACCTGTCCGGTGGAATGCTGATGAACTCTATAGAATGCCCGTTCTCTATGAGCTAGAGGACCCACTGGTCAGAGATCACCTTTCTCCAAGCCTCTGCGTATAGAGAAAAACGTCCTCCTTCTTCTCCTGTCAAGGCGTCGGGAGAGGTGGGCCCTTGGAGTCAGACAGTGAGGGGTGGAAAGGCGGCTTGAGCAGTTTTAGTTCGACAAGAAGGGTCCCACAGATACTCTGTGGGCGCCTCGCTGACTGTAGCCTCCCTGCTGAGGCTGCTGCTGTTGAAAACGGGGCTGCTGTTTTTGACCCCCTCGGCCAAGAAAACGAGACTTTTGAAACTGTCTCTGTTTCAGGAGGTACATGGACTGTACGGTGCGGACAGCCTTACCAGAGTCCTGTAGCTTATTAATGATATTCTCTGTGTCCTCGCCAAAGAGGACGGAGCCTCTGAAGGGTGCATCCAGGATGTTGGATTGGACATCCTGAGCAAACCCAGAAACACGAAATCAGGAAAGGCGACTTAAACAAATGCTCGTGGCAGCAGCCCCTGCCGCCGTGTCTGCAAAGTTGTAGACAGATTGTAGAACATGCATGCCTACATCCGACTCAGTTTGTAAAAGCTTGGAGAGGACTGCCTTTTGGGGGCAGTCGGGCATACCCTGTAAAATGTCCATTCCCTGTTCCCACAGGGCGCTCTGGAACTGGACCACGTGAGTCAAGAAGTTAAGACTCCTGATGCTGCAAGTGGCAGATGAATACACCTTTCTGCCCATGGAGTCCAGTTGTTTAGACTCTCTGTCTGGAGGCTGGGTACTCAGGGGTTTGGGCCTCTGTGAACGGTCATGTGCTGCCGAAATGACCACTGAATCAGTGGCGGGGAGTTAGGTCAGGAAGGGTTGCTCCTCTGGTGCCCTATACAATCGATCAGCCTTCTTTGGGATAGCTGTGGCCAATAGGGGTGTCTCCAAGTAGCCTGTGTGATGTCCTCAAAGGTGTCGACTATAGGTGGGATCACTACTGGTTTGGGATAGTTTTGCCTGAGGTATTTCGCGAGTCGCATATGCTCAGGATCTAAATCCTCCGTATCCCAGCCCATGTTGGCTTGAATGTGCCACATGACCTCCATAAAGGATGGGTCATCGGGAGGTGACTTTGGAGTATCCTCAGGGTCCCTGGGGGATAGGTCCTCAAAGAATGAAGTTGAGGAATCTGATGGATGGTAGGAGTCTAAGGAGGAGACTGATGAAGATCTGGGCCTCCTCCTTTTGAGGACCCCATCCCAGGTTTGATGCGCCTGTCAAGAGCAGCTAGATGAGCTGGGGCTCCTTGCTCTAGACCTGGTTTTCCTTTTGGCCACTTTTTTCCTGGGCCTCTCAGGAGGGGTGGGCTGTTTCCCCAGATCCTCATCTGGCTGAGGTTGGGGAACTGTGCGCGGATCTGGGGATGGGGGGTGTGCACCCCCATTGGGATCCAGAGCCAAATCCGGTTCCACCGGGGCAACAGGTTGAGGTTTTGGTGGGAGGATATCTGGTTTGACAGTCTCCCACCAGTGACTGAACAGGTTCTTCACCTGGGAAAGGTTTAATTTTGGTGAACCTGTAGCCGGATCCGGTGACGGACTGAAGTTGGTACCCGCACCGACGCCCATACTGACGTCTGGTCTGTCCAGCATCGGTGGGCGTTCTGGAGGTGATGACGGGTTACGATTGTTGCCGTCAGGTCCTGGGTTTACTCTGTGGACCGGCGTCAGTTCCTCCTGCACAGGGGCGTCGTCTGCCCGGATGTCGATTCCAGGCAGGAACGTCAGGGGCGATGGTGTCTTAGCCAGTGGGTCTGGCATATGGCAGACCTTGGGTGTGCTGTGAGAAGTCTGGCATCGGTGCTGGTCCGACGCTGGCTTGGCATGTTTGTCGGACTGGCGTCTGTCCGACGGCGGGAGAGGATGCTTCTCTGCTAATTTCTTGGCCTGCTTGGGAGGGAAAGAGGAAGATCTCCCTGCTGCCTAGCCTGAAGTCTCAGCCTGGTCCCCGGAGTCGGCGCTGCATACAGAGGCCAACCGGGAGGCATGAGGAACCTTATCTGGGTCTGAAGATCGGCCTGTGATCTGTGTCGGGGACCGAATCTTTATCAGTTGAAGCGTCGGACCAGAGGACCCCGAAGCCTTCTCCTTCATGCTCGACAGACATGAGGTGACCGGGGCTTTAATGACAGTTAGCCAGGAGTCATGGCCTGACAATTCCGAAATTCCCTCTGAGGCAGAGTGCGATCCGGAGGATCTAGATCTTGAGTGGGATCTCTCCCGTTCTTTCTCCTTCTCCCTATGTTTCTCCTTAGACTTGGAAGAGGAATTGTGATGTTTATCTGATTTCTTTGTGGGAACAGTGGGAAGACTCCTGCTCCGAGAAAGAACCCCTTCGCATGGCGGCCAACTGCTGTTGGGCAAGGAAAGCCTGAAAGGATTTCTGATGGCGGATCAGAGTCAAACTATTGAAGGCCTGGCAGTGAGGGCAGGACTGGGTGTCATGGTCTGGGCCCAGACACAACCAGCAGGCTGCATGGCCGTCTTTGGTGGGGATCTGCTTCCCACAGGCACACTTGTTAGTGTGCCTAGAAGGAGACAAGGGAGATGACATGCAGGAACGGTTGTAGAAAAAAGCGGTACTGCAATGAGAAAAATAACAAAGTTATTAAAGTTAAAGCGGTCATACTGGCGTGAGTCTAGCCATAGAGCCGATGAACGCATGTCGATGGCAAGAAAAGAACTGGGGCACGATGGGGACCGCCGTCTCATACCCCATGGGACGTCGGGGGCGGGTTGACATCGGTGGGCAGTCCCCACTTGATACTGCTGGATAGAAGTTTGCCGTGGGGTCCTGCCGCCTCCCGGCTACAGTCCTAAATGTGTTACCTGCTGCAAGAACTGACTCTCTAAGTAAGATCGTGTCCTGCAGATCCAGTGAGCAAAACCACATGTTCTGCTCGAGAGATGGTATGATCTGAGACAGAGTTACCATTCTGAAGGTGCGAGACTTGAGAAATTGGATCAGGTTGTGCAGATCTAGAACGGGGCGTCAGCCCCCCCATCCGTTTCGGGACCAGGAAGTACCTGGAAACTAACCCTGGGTTGACTGGGGGATCCGCGACTCTGACCACTTCCGACTGAATGTTCATGGAAACCATTTCCTCCCACGGAGCGCGGGCTCGGCTTGGAGGGTACTGCTCGAATTCCAGAGGCAGTCCCTGGCCCACCACTTTTAGGACCCACTTGTCTGTTGTAACAGCGGACCAAGCGGAAAGGAAGTGGCGGAGCAGACCCCTTCTGGGAGGACCCAGAGTGGGCGACACGGGGATGGGTCTAGTAACCCCCATCCCATCACAGTGCAGGCTTAGAGGAGGAGGATCCAGTTTGGGGACTGCTGGGACCCTTCCCTCCGGGCTTACAGGTCACAGAGGGCTCTTTCTTGGGCTGAGGGCGCCAAGGTTGAGCCTGTTTCTGTTGCTGCCCCATCTGAAAGTGGGGCTGCTTGGCCACAGGGGCAGAAGGCCGAAAAGGCTTTCTCTTCTGCCTTTTGGAACCCTGGGATTCCTTCTGGGCAGAAGTAATGGAGTCCAAGGTGGCACTGGACTTCTCTATGCGCTGGAGGGGACCGTCCACTCCTGGACCGAACGAAATCGGTGCCCAGGAAGGGAACATCTATCAGCTTGTGCTGAGTGTCCACTGTAAAGGTCGAGACCCTTAGCCAGGCCCTGCGGTGCATGATGACCGCGGCCACCACCGAGTGGGTGCAAAAATTCCCGATGTCCAGAGCTGTCTAGAGTTGCTGTTTGGCAACCACCCAACCCTGGCTGCAGACCTGCTTGACCGTGGTCTGAAGGTCCGCGGGGAGATGAGGAAGAACCTCATGCAAAGAGCCCAAGAGGGCATGAGAGTAATGCGCCATGACGACAGCCGAGCTCGCCTGATGACGGCCAAGCAATCACACAGCACAGATTTTCCTGGCAGAATGGTCAGGCTTTCTTGGACTCTCTGTCTGGAGGTCTATCTGTATCTCCTGAATTACCTGAGCGCTGGAACACAGACTCGGTCACCAAACCTCGGCTGAAAGGGAGCCAATGGGAACTGCGTATTTGCGGGCCATCCAGGCTGAGGGCACAGGGCAGGAGGCTGGGTGCTGCCACAGCTCCAGGGCCGGGCCAACAATGGCTTCGACCACAGGGAAGGTCTCCGTCAGAGAATCCCCTCTTTTGAAAATATCGGTGAGGGGATATTCAGCCCATTTTTGAATGGGCTCCAACGGCATCCCTGTAGATTTGGAGATGAGGCGGAGGACGCCCATGAAGGATGTGGGACCAGCCTCCATTGAGAGACTTCCAATGGACTCATCGTCCAGGGGACAGGAATGCAAATCAGAGTCCTCGGACTCCAACCGACCACAAAACCAATGCCAGAAGCCGTTGACAGGCCGAAACTCCTTGGCAGGAGCCACAGAGGGAGGCTGCTTAGGTGGCGGCTCCACCAGAATCGGTGGAGACGCTGGTTTTGGTCGTGCCGGGAGGGTCTTCACCAGCTCTGCAGGTGGAGGAGCGGTACTGATCGGCTCCTGAGGAGTCAACGTTGGTCTAGAGGGCAACAGCCAAGTAATGGCTAGTGTGGAAGCCGGAACTGACTTTGGACCAGACATAATCAACTGTTGCCACATCAAATCCTCGTAGCGTCAGCACTGCTTGTGTTGAACTCTCTCCTCTTCCAGGGATGAGGATGAATGGTGGTGGCACCGCTTTTTGGCAAGCTTAAGCGATTTCTTTGGCCTATCGGTCGAAGGAGTCCGAGACCTCGACCTAGACGATTGGGGGCACCGACTGGGGTGCTCGGAAGGAGCCAGGGAGAACTGCAGCTCCTCCAGGTCAGGGACAGGAACCGTAAAGAGGTTTCCAGCAGGCTGGGTCTCCTCTTTAGTGGGTTTGTTCAGGAACGGAGTCCTGAATTAGGAATTGTTGACCTCATCGAGCGACAACGGGTTGACGGGGTCAAGAACAATCTTAACCAGGTCGTCCCACGTCTTGGCCGGCTGTCCTGACAGGGGTACCATGAAGCCAGCGGCCGAGGCCACAATCTCAACTGAAGTCGAAACAGCAGATTCCTGGGACCAAGATCTCTCTTGATTCCAAGAACGTTGTAAATGAGATGAACCTTCTCTCGACTCCTTATCCCCTTTATGGGAGCAGGAGACGTGTGCATCTGAAGGGCCCTCCCCTTTGGTCGGGAGAGACTAGCACATCTCCTTGAAGGAGCCTGAAAAGGTGGAGCCCAAATTGAGCCGGGCGAAGACTGACATGGAAGAAGACCGATCAGCGGCCTGAGCCACCTCCTCATCGAAGACCTTTATCTGCTCTAGTTGCTCAGCAGACCCCGCAGCCATGGAGACCGCTGAACAGGCTTCTTTTGATTTGACTGGTGGGTTCCGTTTCTCCAGTCTGCCAAGTTGAAATCGTGCGAGACGATCATCCAAAACATTGGGATGGAACGTATAAGTCGCAGGCCTGGGTGTCATGGGCATGGTCCCGGCAGTAGACGCCTGAAGCATGCAGGTCAGTTCGGGACATTTTCTGTCTGCAAGGGCAGTGGCTGAAACAAGGCGAGGACTTATCCTCCATCACAGTCGCAATCATGAAGCACTGCGGAGAAACCCGAATGAGTTTAATTATAGGTAAATCCAAAGATTTGTTTGCCAGGGCCTACTCAACTCTGGAGCGATAAGGAGGGAACCTGAATCTTCCAGCAGAAAGGAAGATCTGGTATCAAGGGGCGGAACCGAGGCATAAACCACCCGGGTGGGTGGAAGGAGCCAGCTTTTAAACCAACCGGCAAGAATCTTAAAAAGGGAAAGCACATGCCAAACAGTGTGGACAGAACAACATATCCACGATCCTAGAATATAGAATTTCTAAAACCAAATCATATGAAGAAAAAAATGGCATCTTTTGCAAAACTGAGAAAAGCTTAACTTTTGATTTCAGAACGAAGGACCCTTCCCCAAACTTTTGATTTGCATTTCAAAATGTAATTGACATGCTCACTAAAGTCAAATGACTTGGAACTCGACCAAGGTCACTGCTGAACTCTCCATCACTAAAGAGAATCATTATTTAAGCATTAAGAAAAAATGTGAATTAATGTCTCGGAGAAGCATAGGTATTTCCCATTTCTGTTCAGTCGTCCCCCACACACACACACACAGCACGTTATCTTCTTCCAATACATTTGGCCTATTCCTTTTATTATCTAAAATGTAGTTTACTACATATATTTTTGTTTTACTAGGAAGATGGACTAGATCCAAACAGATCCCTTTTTGGCCATGCTGAGGAAAGAGATGTAGGTATGATAAACACATACGTAAGCAACAACCCATGACAGTACTTGAATTTTTACAGCATCAATTCATGCTCCAGATGAACTGGAATGCACGAGGCCAACAGCAGAGTGCCCTTCCACGTACCCGGGATGTGCATTTATTCTCAAGACATGCATGCCTTGAAATGGGTTACTGCACTTGTATTATATATATATATATATATATATATATATATATATAAAAGGTTACTCACCTGTAACAGTAGTTCTAGGAGTAGTATATGGTGTTCGTCTACACTTTTGGCAGTGTCCTTTCCCTTTAAGGTTTGCCTGACCATCTTCAAGCTGGCTCCTCCCACCCACGCAGGTGGTAGCTCCCTTGGCACTGCAACGTGATGTCAGATCTTGCCTGCTGGAAGCCAGACCGGTGTGCCACTTGCCAGGGGAGGTCAGGTAGGTCAGTGTGGATGAAATAGCAGTTACATAAGAACTTACCATAACAGTAGATCTTCAAGAGAGGTTCCTGCAGTAGGTCTTCACATATAGGACTGTGCCCCTTGGCGTCAGGACCGCAAGGCAAACTTGTAGCTAGCAATCATTGGCAGGACTGCCCCCGCGTCAGGTGACGGATGTCAGCGTGACTATAAAAGGGGCGGACCCCTGCCTGCCGTTCAGTTCTTCCACCAGAGATCTCTAGAGAGGAAGCAGAAAAATGGAGTGAAAAACTCTTGATACCCTGTGCCCTGGATGAGACAGAGTCCTGGGATGGGAATAAAGAGAAAAAAAACACAGGAGCTGGGGGAAAGGTGGGTAGGAAATCTAGACTCATTGCAGGAACCTCTCTCGAAGATCTACTGTTACAGTAAGTTTTTATGTAACTGCTATATCTTACTTTGAGAGGGCTCCTGCAGTAGGTCTTCACATATAAGACTGAATACCGAGCAGTCTAATGAAAAAGAAGGAGTCGGAGACGAGGTTCCAGGAGGAGGAAAATGTCTGCCAACTGAATGTCTATTCAAGACAAGAGGCCTTGCAGGACTGCAAGGCTGAAACCAGCCCTATGCCTAGAGGCAACGTCCAGACTGTAATGCTTAGTGAGGGTGTGGACGGAGGACCAAGTGGCCGCTGCACAGATGTCTGCAGTGGACACATTCTTGAAAAAGGTAGCAGAAGTGGCCACACTCCTAGTGGAGTGGCCCTTAACGATACGTGGAAGGGGTTTCTCATACTTCTGGTAAATGTAGTGGAAACAATTTGCCAGCCTCCTAGACAAAGTCTGTTTCGTGATAGCCTTGCCCTAGCACTTAGGGGCAAAGGTTACAAAGAGCTGGTTCGATTTATGAACCTCCTTAGTCCTTGAGGTATAATACTTCAAAATCCTGTGCACATCAAGGGTGTGCAGAAGATACTACCCCCTGTTGGAATGCTCTGGAAAGAACACCGGCAGTTCAACATTCTGGTTAAGGGTCAATTCCGAAACCACCTTCGGAAGAAAGGAAGGGTTAGTCCTCAGAGCCACCTGATCTCTGTGGAAAATTAAATAAGGCTCTCTACAAACTAGAGCCTGAAGCTCTGAAACTCTGAGCTGAAGTGATAGCAACTAAAAAGAACATTTTCCACGCTAAAAAACGCATATCACAGTTTGCTGCCAAATTAAAAGGGGGCAACATAAAGTTAAGATTTCAGGGGGGAACAGGATTCTGGACCAGAGGTTTGATGAGAAGGATCCCCTTCAAGAAAGTTCTGGAAACCTCTAGCTGAGCTAGGGTTTTGTCCTCAACGGGAGGTGGCAGGCCGAAACCACAAACAGATGGACCTTCAGGGAGGAAAAACTGAGGCCCAATTCTGATAGATGCAAGAGGTACTCTAAAACCTAGGAGGCCAAGCAGGAAAATGGGATCTAGGCCTTTAGCAGAAACCCAGATGGAAAATCTCTTCCACTTCATAGCATAAGTGGATCTGGTGGAGGGTTTCCTGGCCTCCACTAAGCCCTGAACGACTCCAGAAGAGACGCCATAGCGAGAAATCTCTAAGTCCACAGGTGCCATGCATGAAGATGAAGAGACTTGAGGCTCAGATGTACCAGGGTGCCCTGGCTCCTGGGACAGAAAGTCGTGAGAGGAAGAGATACTGGGGGTTCCAGTGCCAACTGCTGTAGCAACGGGAACCAAATCTGCCAAGGCCAGAGGGGGACAATTAGAATCATGTGTGCCCCCTCTGCCTGAAGCTTCAGCAGACCCCTCTGAAGAATAGGAAAGGGAGGGAAAGTGTATAGAATTCCCCCTGTCCAGGAAAGAGAGAATGTGTCTCACCAAAAAACACCACGCCTGGGAACTTGAATGGGGAGGCGAAGAGATCCAAGTCTGGTCGACCCCACTGAAGAAACAGATCCTCTACTACTGCATGCTTTAGTTCCCACTTGTGAGCCATGGCGACTGATTGGCTGAGACTGTCCGCCAGAATGTTGTGAACACCTGGCACGTGGACTGCTGTCAAGGAGAGGCCGTGCTGTACCGCCCAGTACAACACCCGCATCACCTCCCTGCATAGACGGTATGACCAGGTGCCTCCCTCTTTGTTTAAGTACCAGACAGTGGCCATATTGTCTGTCTGGATAAGAAATGTTCCTGGAGTCAAAAGCGACTGGAACACCTGGACAGCATAGAGCACCGCTCTCATCTCCAGAATGTGGATGTGAAGATTCTCCTCCATGGGAGACCAACAGCCTTGGGTCCGATGGTCTCCCAGATGTGCTCCTCATCCCAAGTTCGAGGTATCCGAGGTGAGAATCATGAGGGAGATGGAGGGTGGAAGGGAACCCCCGCTGAAAGGTTGGCTGGGTCCCGCAACCAAAGGAGATCCTTTTGCAGGCTGTTGGAGACTAGAACACTCTGGCCCATGTCGTCCAGGCCCTGGTCCCACTGGACTCACAGATACCATTGGGTTATCCTCATGTGCAGTCTGGCCAGTGAGACTGTGGGTATGGCGGCCGCCATCAAACCCAGCAGCCGTAGGACCGAACGCACCATGGTCCACCGGGATGAAGCCACAAGCGCCGCTTGAGAGATTAAGGTCTCTGCTCGGTCGGTCGGAAGAAAGGCCTTGCTCTGAAACGTATCCAGCACTGCTCCAATAAACTGGAGATGCTGGGAGGGTACCAGCTGGGACTTCGGAAAGTTGACAAATGCCCAGGCTGGAGAAAAGGTCCAAAGTGAAGGAAAGGGTCCGGAGAAGGGGCTGAAAAAAGCCAGTCATCCAGATACGGGAATACATAAATCCCCTGCAGCATAGAACGCCGCAACTACCACTAGGCACTTGATGAATACCCGAGGTGAGGCCAAATGGGAGGGCTCTGAACTGGAAATGCTCCTCCAGAAAAGAGAACCTCAGAAAGAGGCAGTGGGCCAGTAGAATGGGGATATGGAGGTAAGCATCCTGCATATCCAGAGATCACAGACAAGTGCTGGGCAGGAGTAGGGGTTACAGTCCCTAGAGGGTCAGCATGCGAAACCTCTTGTACTCTATAAAGAGATTGAGCATGCTGAGATCTAGGATAGGCCTTAGATCCCCTGTCTTTTTGGGAACCAGGACGAAGTGGGAGTAAAATCCCCTTCCTGTTTGTTCTGGTGGAACTCGCTCTATGGCTGCTTTTTGCAGTAGAGCTTGGATCTCTTGGAAAACCAGATGTTGCTGGCCTGATGGGTAGTTCGATCTTCCCGGAGGGTTGGAGGGAGGTCTCTCCAGGAACTCTATCAGTGACCTCTTTCTATGAGTTGAAGAACCCATGCATCTGCGGGAATGGCCTCCCACCCAGTCAGGTGGAGGCCGAATCCCAGTTCCTCCATGGGAATAGGAGGAAGCGGAAGGGGGGTAGGAAGTCAGGACATGGTGGGAAGGGGCGCTTCACCCCAGAGGCAGTTTTGGGAAACTTGGCCAGGGGAGTTTGGGCTCTGGAAGCCGGGGAGCGACACTTGGTCTGTCGTCTGCCCTGCTTCTGATTGTTCCATTTCATTGGCGGCAAAATGGCTGCTGCCATTGTTTTTGTCCCGAACGGTACATGGAACAGACATCCTTCAAGGATTTGCTGCGCTCCTGCAGCTCAGTAAAAATGTCTCTGTCGTCGCTGCAGAACAGAACTGGACCCCTGAATGGAGCGTCCAGAAGAGAACTTTGCACATCCTGAGCCAACCCCACCAAGAAGCCAAGCTAGGTGTCTAAGGCAGATGCCAGTAGCTGCACCTCGTGCCACAGAGTCATAGGAGGCATGGAGGGCATGGCGGCAGGATGACTTGTTCATCCTAACCTTATCCAGGAGTTTATTCCTCAGCTACTCATCAGGAATCTCCTGTAGATCTTTTTCCAGAAGGCCACCATATGAGCTACATAATTTAAGGAGTGAACAGCGCAAGTGGAAGAGGCGTGAGATCTGGCCGAATGTATTTCGGTCCATCTGCTTCAACTCTTGTCTGGGGAAGGACTAAGATGTTTAAGTTAATGATCTATCATGAGCAGCCATGATCACAACAGAATTAGCCTTAGGTTGGGCAGTTAGGTGGGAAATCCCTTCCGGGGGTGGGGGTGGTAGGTCCTATTGGCCTTTTTGGAAACAACCGGTATGGACGATGGTTGCTGCCAGATGGTGGAAGCAAGGTCTTCATGCGGCCCAGTCCAAGGAGGGATGGGAAGGGGGTCCGCACTGACAAGGTCCAGGTGCTCTGCTAACCTCCTGCATTTGGGGTCCAGTTCTTGCGAGGCCCATCTGCAGGATTTCTGGACTGTCCAGGGGAGCTCCACGAAGGAAGAGTCCTCTCAGGGGGATTTTGGAGATTCTTTCGGCCGAGGCTTAATGGGAGAGTGAGGCTCTGACTGGTCTCCCACGTCAGAGTCCTCATCTGATTCGGGCGATTCTGGTCTGCTGGGCAAAGATGCCTCTGGTACCGGGACCCTATGATCAGTGATGCTGGAAGGCAGAACACCCAAGTCTCTGTCCTCAACTCGGCTGGAAGGGCGGGGCTACCTGGTAATACTCTGTGAGGTGGGGTGGCCCTGACCACTATTTGAGGTTGGCCCAACTCTTGAAGTAGTTGGGACTTAGTGTCCTTCCACGATGCAGCAACAGCCTCCTGTTCCGGCTGCGGTGGTGGAGGTGGCAGATAACCTGGGTACCCTGCAGGACAGGAAGGGTAGCTAGATGCCTGGTACCAGTAAAGGGTACTTGTAACCCTGGTAGTGAACAGCCTGTCCCAGCATCGGGTAACCTGGCATCAGAGGAGGGTATCCTGGCGACGGACCCCCCAGCGTTGGATACCGTGGATATTGAGGTTTATATCCAGGATTGTACCCGGTCGGGCCCAAAGGAGGTGCCAAAGGGCCGCTAGGAGGCAGGTCCAACGGCAGCGTTGGGGGGGGGGGGATCCCCGAAGGTCCCAAAGGAGAAGGGTCCATACCTCCTCCAAAAGTGTCCGGCGAGAGATCCAGTGTATGATGAGGATCCATCAGCGGAAGAGAACCCAGCGAAGGGGGGAGTTCAGGAAGAGTCCCCGTCGACAGGACCTGTAAGGTATCCGAAGGAAGAGGGTCCTGGTGATCAAGCCCAAAAAGGTCAGAGAAGGACAGCGAATCCCTTGAGGGAGAACCCTGGTGGGATGAGGAGGGACCTGCGAGCGAGCTCTGCCCGGCGTCAGGGTCCACAAGGGAGCCCGATGGGAGAGAAGATACCACATGGGTGCCGAGTGGTCCGGCATCCAACTTAGAGGCAACGGCCATGCGATCTACGGAGAAGCCGTCGACCGACACACTGGCCGCGGCCAGCTGGAAAGAAGCTGGAAGGCTACAGTCAGGCTGATCAGCCTGGGCCAGGTGCCCAGCAGCAGAGCTGGAGGGAGACTTAGCGGCAGGGCTCGAAGCAGGTACCTTAGATAGTTCCTCTGAAGAGGATACCCCCAACTGCCAGCTGAATTCGGCAGGGAGGGCATCCGGTCTGCCGGAGCAGAAGAAAGAAGGCCCGAAAGGTGGGGTACTCATGGAGGTCGATGGCGGGAGAGAACTGGAAGACAGGCAGGGAACCACCCCTTTTATAGTCACTCTGATGTCTGTCACCTGACGCCGGGGGCGGGCTCTGCCAATGATTGCTAGCTACAAGTTTGCCATGCGGTCCCGACGCCAGGGGGTGTAGTCCTATATGTGAAGACCTACTGCAGGAACCCTCTCGAAGTAAGATCACCATATACCACTCCTATAAATAAACTCGAACGCCAAAGAAACCCACGCACCGGGAATCAGCATTTTGTGGCATGGAACTGGTATGGCGAGGACGAGTGGTCCGGTCATGGGCCGCCGCCCTGACAACTGAGTCCGCCACAGGGGTGATGGACAAGTAGGGGTGGTCAGGAAGGGCATGGTAGAGCTGATCAGGGCCATGAAGGGTGGGCTGGGTGGAAGCACGATGAGACCAACAACGAAAAAGTGCGTTAAAATACGCAGGAATCAATGGCGGGACCACCATGGCAGGCTCCTCGGGAGGCGTTGGGGTGAGCAACCATGTCCCGACGAGAATCCTGATCATAACAGGAAGTCAAAAGCATGCTGTATCTGCAGCATGAGCTCCGTGAAGGAGGGATCCGGGAGTGAGGAGGAATCGGGGGGGGGGTCAGGCGGGCCGACCTCCATAAGGGAGGAAGCAGACCGAGGGGAACCAAGGTCCCCAGGGTCCCCGCCTGGAACCTCCCCCAGGAAGGGATCCCCCCTCCCGAAATCTGCATAAAGGGAGTCCTCAGAAATGGGAGAAGGGGGGGACCAGGCGGGAAGCGCTGGGTCCAGGCACAAGCGCCCGGGCGATGGGGAGGGGGAATGGGACGAGGCCAGTCCCTGACCCACGTACCGCAGGACCTCCATCACAATGCGGGCGATGCCCGGAGCCTGTGACGGGTCCAGAGGTGGAGGACACCCAAGGGCGATCAGGAAGAGGGCAAGCCAGCCTGGGAAATGCCGACCCTGAGCAGCGGGGGGAGGCACCCCAACCCCTGTGGACTGGGACCGGTAAAGGAGCAAGGGACTCAGGGTGAGGTTCATGCAGTAGGGCAGAAGGCCTGGAAAAAGTTGTGACTAAAGGGCGTGGAAAGGGCGACGGGGGGAAACCCCAAGGATGCCGTCTGGTGCCGAGATAAGTGGGGGGGGGCAAGGAAACAAAGCCCCGAACAGGGGAGTCCCAGGGTGGGAAGCCCCATCGTCAATGAGGGCAGCAGCCCAGATGACAAAGGAGCAGGAGGAGGCCCATCCATAGATGAGAGCATCCTGTGAAGCGAAGAACAGGAAGCCTCCTCATCGACGGGGAAGCTGTCCTCGTCGACGAGGCAAGCAGAGCATGCTGTCCCGTCAATGAGAGAGGCTGCCCCGTCGATGAGGAGCGCTCCATCAACAGAGAAAAGGCCTCCGTCGACGAGAGAACAGGAAAAACATGATCTGTTGATGGGAGAGAAGCTCCTGTCGACGAGGGAGAAGAAAGAACACATGTCGTCGACGGGGGAGGCACCCCTGTCCATCGATGGAAAACGTTCAGAAACAAGCTCAGTCGACGGGACATGGCCCATCGAAGATAGAACAAGCCCATCAGGCTCCGTCGACAGGGGGAGCAGCCCCATCGATGAGGAAGGTACCATCGACAATGGAGGAGCCATCGCTAATGGAGCAAGGTGGAGGGAGTGTGAATCCCTCTCCCTCCTATGCCCGGAATGAGTGCCCCGTCGCTGGAGCCTTGAAGGTGACCCCCCCAGGTCCATTCCGGCATGTTTTTTTTTTTTCGATCAGCCATGAAGAAGACCCAAGACACAGCAAAAAAAATTTCTGGCTTGGAAGCAGCAGGTGGACCATGAGCACCAATGGAACACTGGGCCTGCTGTAGAAGGAAAAAGCAAGCTAGGCTCTAAAGAAGCCCCAGACCCAGCAAGAGAGCCACAGTCTGGGAGCAGCAGGGGTACTGTGAGTGGGTCACAGGCCTGCTATGGAAGTCCAGGGGTGCTGGGAGCAAGTCCCAGGTCCCGGACCCAAAGGTAGAAAATCGGTTCAAGTTCGAGTCAAAGACTGCAACCAAGGAGGTCAGGAAAGCTGAGTGTGCGAGCGGAAGCTGGCAGAAAAATGAACAGAGGGTACTGGGGGCCGCCCCCTCTTATACACAACCACAGGAAGTGATGTTGTGTGGACGGCCCCCATGCAAGACTGCCAAGAGAAGTTGCCGCGTGACAGCGGCACCTGGTGGATACTCCCATAAGTAATGACTTACTGCAAGAGACCAGTCCGTAGAAGATTTACTGTTATGGGTGAGTAACCTGTTTTTCTAGGGACGTGGATATGGTGTTCTATTCACACTTCTGACAGACTCCTAGCAGTTCTCCAGGAAGAGGGGGCAAGGCACACACCCCTACTTAGGGAACAGAGACTGGAGAACCGAGACCCCCAAACCAGCATCCCGGCGTGACTCAAGGTTGATGTGGTAGTGTGAAATAAACATCTGTGCTGACCTTCAGGTAGCAGCCCTGCAGATTTCCTGGACAGGGACATCCCTGTAAGCAGCCACTGAGACAGCAATATGGCGCATGGAATGAGCCCTTACCCAAACAGGAGGCTCCCTACCCGCCAACCTATAGCAGATGTCGATGCAGGATACAATCCACCTGCCAATCGCCCACTTAGCTGCCAATCTGCCAGGTGCAGCTTCAGCACAGGTGACAAATAGCTGGTGAATCTCTCCCCAAACTCCAGCCATGCACTCTTTGTAATAGGTGAGTGCTTGCCACAAGTCCTAAGTATGGAGCCTGTGCTCGGCCTCCGAGGTGTGGTTGGTGAAATACACTGGGAGACTGATCACCTGGTTAAGGTGAAAATCAGACCAAACCTTCAGGGGGAACTTCGGGTTGGAGCGCAGGATAACCTTGTCCTTGTGGAAGACCAAGTAAGGAGACTCCACTGAGAGCGCCTGGAGCTCACTGATCCTTCTGGCTGACGTGATAGCCATCAGGAAGGCAGTCTTCCACGACAGGTGAGACATTTCACAGCTGTGCATCGGTTCAAATGGCTTGCCCATGAGCTTTGCCAAAACCAGCAACAAGTCCCAAGGTGGTGGTGGTGGTTCACGCACCGGAGGGGAAATGTGATCAAGGCCTTTGAAAAAGCACCAGACCACCTTCTCCTGTGCCAACTGCTGACCGGCCTGCACCCGGTGAGCAGAGATGGCTGCCAGGTGCACCTTAAGGGTTGTCGACCAAAGGCTCAACTGGGAGAGAGACCAAAGGTAGTCAAGAATGCTAGCCACTGGATGTGATAAGGGGTCTAGCCCCTTGCCCTGACACCAAATGGAGAACCGCTTCCATTTGAAGGCACAGCATTTCCTGGTCGACTCCTTCCGAGATGTCTTGACCACAGCGAGGACATCTTCAGAGAGACCCAAAGTCTGGAACTTTAGCCGCTCAAGAACCAGGCTTTCAGGTGCAGGGACTGAAGGTCCAGATGGAGTACCTTCCCCCGACTGATGGAGAGCAGGTCCAGGAGGAGAGGAAGACGTCTCAGGAGCCTGCTGGTGAGACTGAGGAGATCGGGGTACCAGCAGTGGCGTGGTCAGTCTGGAACCAACAGGATCATCCAAGCCTTGTTCCTCCTCGCCTTGATCAATACCTTGTGGATCAAGGGAAACAGAGGAAGGCATAGAGGTGGCCCGGGGTCCATGGCCTCGAGAAGGCATCCCCCTGCAGCGTTCCCTGAGGGGGGCAATCACAGTACAGCCTCAACTTTGCAGTCTTCTTGGAGGCAAACAGGTCCAATAAGGGGGCGTCCCACTGGAAGAACAGGCTGTGTACAGTACAACCTCTGGGTGGGGAGACCACTCATGAGACATCTAGCCCACACAGCTGAGAGCGTCCACCAGCTGTCTGGAGATACAGGCCACATGAATGACCAGAAGATCGGCCTACAGCTGCACATGAGGGTCCACACGCAGAGAGCTTCCCTGCTCAGAGGGATTGCGTCCCATCCTTCTTGTTGAGGTAGTACATGGTCACGGTGTTGTACGTCTGGACCTGAACCACCTAACACCGAATGTGAGGAGCAAAGGCAGGCAGCACCAGTTGAACTGCCAGGAGCTCCAGCAGACTGATGTGGCACTGGGACTCCTTGGGGGTCCAGAGCCCGTGGACTCTGTGTTCCCCCAGGTTGGCACCCCAGCTCATGAGGGAGGCATCAGTCATCAGGATGACTACTGGCTCTGGGTGGACAAACAGGATACCTTCCTGCAGATGTTCTGGGACCAACCACCACTGGAGGGCATCCCACATCAGCTGGTCACAGTGACCAGCTGGTCGAAGTGGCCCTTGTGCCAAGACCACTGGTGTGCCAGCTCTCATTGCAGAGAGCGCATTCTCCATTGGGCTCGCTGGAAAATGCGCTCCCATTGCAGAGAGCGCATTCTCCAATGGGCTCAATGGACCACGCTGGTGTAAGCCGTCATGTATCCTAGCAGGTGCAGGAAGTCCCGAGTAGGGGACAACTGCCCCACTCAAAGTGATAGAGTAAAGGAGGAGAGAGCCTCTGCCCTATCCGCCAGGAGCAGAGCTCTGTCTCTGCAAGAGTCAAGCTCTGCCCCGATGAAACTGATTACCTGCGATGGCACGAGTTCTGACTTGGCCTCGTTGACCAGGAGGCCAAGGGAGATGCAGGTCTGGAGGGCCAGGTCCCTGGACCTCTCCACCTCCTGCTTGGAGGGACATGCAATCAGCCAGTCGTCCAGGCAGGGGTAAAGCTGGACTCCTCAGCACCTCAGGTAAGCTGTCACCACTGCGATGCACTTAGAGAAAACCCTGGGGACAGAGGACAGGCCAAATGGCATGGCCAGGAACGTGTAGAGGATCCCCTTTGCCTGGAACCGGAGGTGGGACAGACAGATTGCGACGTGAAAGAAAGCGTCCTGAAGATCCTGGGAGCAAAACCACAAGTTCTGCTCGAGAGATGGTATGATCTGAGACACAGTGACCACCCTGAAGATCTGCAGACTGATAAACTTGTTCAGATCATGCAGATCTAAGATGAGGTGCCAGCCCCCCATCCGTTTTGGCACCAGGAAGTACCTGGAGACAAACTCTGGGTGTTCCGGAGATTCAAAACAGGAGCCACGACTTCCTTGTGGAGAAGCTGGGTAATGTTGTCCCAAAGGGCCGACAGGATGTCAATAGACACTATATCCTCCCGTTTGAGATGCAGGCTCGGCAGAGCAGGTACGTCTTGAACTCCAGGGGCAGACCCTGATCGACCACCTCGAGGACACACCTTGGTGCTGCCACAGAGGCAGTGGTGCCCACTGTATAGTATGCCTCGAGCCCTCTGGGTGGCAGTTTACCAACTCTGTCACAACAGAACTGTATGCAGTACGATATCCAGCAGGAAATGGTTCTCTTGGATGCTGGTTTGCCTTTCCCAACTTCACCATAGGTACCCAACAACTGAGTGCTAGTGGGCCTTATGTCCTTTGTGTGGTCTAAGTATTAACTCTGTGCCCAAGTATTAACTCTGTGCCCTTTCCACGTCTGGACTGTGGCGCTTTTGCTCCACTGTAACGGATTTTTCTGTAAAGAAAACTGGAAGGGCAACTGACTGATTCAGGCACCACTTTTGGGAGGAATTTCCTGTTTGTCCTGAGGACCACCTTGTCCCTATGGAAAATTATGTAGTTCGAATCTGTGCAGAGGGCCTTTAGCTCGCTCACCCTTCTGCCAGATGTCACTGCCACCAGAAAAAAAACTTTTCCAGGTGACATACTTCAGTGCAGCAGTGGCCATTGGCTCGAAGGGAGCATCTATCAGCTGAGCAACGCATAAGTTTAAATCCCAGAGAGGGGCAGGCTCCCTCACTGAAGGGTACAGGTGATTAAGACCCTTAAAATAACTTTTCATAAATGGGCTGTGAGGCCACTGACTTGTCTTTGCAACTGCAGGGATGAGGGCCTTAGGTCCAAGAAGTAGTGGTTGACTAGGTAGTCCATGACTGTGGACAGACCTGCCCAGAGGGGGCTGATCTGTCTAGGAGAGCACCAGAAGATAAATCTTTTCCATTTTCATGCATATGTTTTTCTTGTTGCTGGTTTCCTGGAAACCTTCAGCACAGTGTCAACAGGTTGTATCTCAGGGGCAGGTTGACGGACAGTTTTTGGACAGGGACAGTAGCATGGAGTACCAGATCTCCCTGGCCCAGTCTACAGCTAGTAGAATCACTGTTGCTGACACTGTTCTCTATCAGTATGCTCAGTGAAAATGGGAAAGGAGGGAAGGTGTAAAGAAACCTCCCTGACCAGCTGAAGATTAGAGCATCTTCTGGGACTGAACCCACTGCTGGGGGGCTGCAACAAAAAGTAGGAGTTGGCTGTCCTCCCAGAAGGCAAACAGATCTACTTCTTGTGTACCCCACCACCTGAACACTGATGTCAGCACCTGCTGGTTCAGGGTCCACTCACAATTTCCCTGTTGACCCTGCTCAGGGAGTCTGCCAACTCACTGCCTTTCCCTGGCAAATGTACTGCAGATAGTTGAACTTCCAGGGAGCAGGCTAGGTTCCAGATTTTCACGGCTTCTATGCACAGCTTGGAAGACCTCGTTCCTCCCTGTTTGTTTATGTAGTACATTGTTGTGGTGTTGTCTGTTCTGATCTAGAAGGAAAAAGCCTACATTGCCAAGTACACTGCCATCAGTTCCAGGAGATTTATGTGCTCCGGAGTCTCCTGTGTACTCCAGGCACTGCTCACAGTAAAATCTTCCAGGTGGGCACCTCAACTGAGGAAGGAAGTATCTGTTGTGAGAATAACTGTAGGAGACTGCTGAAGGAAGGAACTTCCTTCTCTGAGGTTGCATCCATCCCTCCACCATACTAGTGTTGGTTTCTGTGACAAGCATCAGTTTGGACAGTGTCTTATCTGAGACCAAAGTCCCCCCTAGGTCATACAGATCTGGCCACTGGTACCACTGCTGTGGAGGAGGCCATGTATCCTAGTAACCTCCGAAAATCCCCTGCAGGTTTTAGCTGACCTGCTTTGAAGGAGTCTGATGCTGAAATTAGATTTGTTAGCCTTGTTAGAGGAAGGAATGCCTTCCCTTGAGGGGTATTCAGTTCTGCATCGCTGCAGTCTAGAACTTGGACTGATTCTGTTTAAGACTTTTGAAGTTTTATGAGGAAGCCCAGGTCCTCCAACGTGCTCTGAGTCAACAGTATAGAGGGCTTTGCGTCCTGCTGTGTTCTTCCTGAGATCAGCCAGTCATTCAGGTAGAGAAAACCATCACCCCATTCCTTCTACCACAGCTACGTACTTCGTGAAAACTCCTGGAGCCGAGGTGAGGCTGAAGGGAAGGGCTATGAACTGGTACTAGCAGTTCCCCAACCTGAACCCCGAGGTATTTTCTGTGACTTGGCTTGACTGAAATGTGAAAGTAGGCACCTTTCAGATCCAGTGACACCAGCCAGTCTCCTACTTGAAGAAATGGAAATCACTGAGCCCCATGTTACCATCTTGAATTTTTATTTCTTTAAAGTGTCTGCTAAAGTATCTCAGGTCTAAAATGGGTCACCACTCCCTATTTTTCTTGAGGGTTAGGAAGTATCTGGAGTACAAGTCTCGTGTCCACTGTGTGGTAGATACTTTTTTCCACTGTGTTCGCTTGCAGCAACTTTCTTCACCTCCTTCTCCAGCAGAATTTTTTCTACTGGGGTGTGAGGCTGAAAAAAGTATAGTTACATAAGAACTTACCATAAATACAGGTTACTCACCTGTAACAGGAGTTCTAGGAGTGGTATATGTTGTTCATCCACACTTATTGGCAGGTTCCTTGCTGCTTTAAATCTTGCCGGAAGGTCTTCAAGCTGGCTCCTCCCACCCACCCGGGTGGTAAAACTCTCTGCTCCACCCCATGATGCCAGATCTTGCTTGCTGGAAGCCAGGTTGCGCGTCGAAGCCGGGGAGGTCGGGTGGGTTGTGTGGATGAACAACATATACCACTCCTAGAACTCCTGTTACAGGTGCGTAACCTGTATATCTAGGGACGTGGATATGTTGTTCAATCCACACTTATTGGCAGACTCCTAGCAGTTCTCCGGGAGGAGGGAGGCAAGGCGCACACCCCCTACTTAGGGAATAAGGACTGGAGAACCGAGGTCCCAAAACCAGCATCCCGGCGTGACTCAAGGTCGATGTGGTAGTGGGTAATGAAGGTGTGTGCTGACTTCCAGGTAGCAGCCCTGCAGATTTCCTGGATAGGGACGTCCCTGGAAGCAACCACCAAAACAGCAGTATGGTGGGTAGAATGAGCTCTTATCCCTTTGGAAGGCTCCATGACCGCCAACCTATAGCAGAGATCTATGCAGGAGGTGACCCACCTACCTATCATCCACTTGGCTGCAGGTCTGCCAGGCGCGACTTCAGCGTAGGTGACAAACAGCTGGCGAACCTCTCCCCGAACTTCAGCCGTCCGCTCCTTATAATAAGAGAGCGCTCTTCTAGGGTCCACAGTATGCAGCCTATATTTGGCCTCCGATGTGTGATTGGGGTAGAACACCGGCAGAGTCAACATCTGGTTAAGGTGAAACTCCGACACCACCTTTGAAAGAAATTTCGGGTGGGGGCGCAGGACAACCTTGTCCCTGTGGAAGACCAGATAAGGAGACTCGATGGAAAGCGCCTGGAGCTCTCCCATCCTTCTGGCTGACGTAATAGCTACCAAGAAGGCGGTCTTCCACGACAGGTGGGAGATATCGCAGCTGTGCATCTGTTCGAATGGCTTGCCCATGAGCTTAGCCAATACCAGCAGTAGATCCCACGGAGGTGGAGGTTCTCGCACCGGAGGGGATATGTGATCAAGGCCTCTGAAAAAGCGCCTGACCACCTTCTCCTGCACCACCGACTGCTTGCCGGCCCGCACCCGGGAAGCAGAGATGGCTGCCAGGTGCACCTTAAGGGTCGTCGACCGAAGCCCTAGCTGAAAAAGGGACCACAGGCACTCCAGAATGCTAGCCAATGAACAGGAGAAAGGGTCCAACCCCTTGCCCTGACACCAAATGGACAATCTCTTCCATTTGAAGGCATAGCATTTTCTGGCCGACTCCTTATGCAATGCCTCAACAACGTTGAGGACCTCGTCGGAAAGACCCAAGGCCTGGAACTCTAACCGCTCAGGAACCAGGCCGTCAAGTGCAGGGATTGAAGGCCCGGATGGAGTACCTTCCCCTTGTTGACTGAGATCAGGTCTGGGCGGGCTGGAAGCCGCCTCGCGAGCCTGGAGCTGAGGCTGAGGAGATCTGGATATCAGAACTGATGGGGCCAGTCTGGGGCTACCAGAATCACCTGCGCCTGGTCCCTCTTCACCTTGAGAGGCACCTTGTAGATCAAGAGGAATGGAGGGAAGGCACAGAAGAGGCTTGGGGTCCACGGCCTGGAGAAGGCATCCCCCTGCAGCGAGCCCTGCTGAGGGGGGTGGGCATGAAACAGCCTCAGCTTCGCATTCTCCCTGGAGGCGAACAGGTCTGCCTGAGGGGTGCCTCAGTGGGAGAACAGATCTTGTACCATCTCTGGCAGGAGAGACCACTCGTGAGATGCAGCGCCTATCTGGCTTAGGGCATCGGCCAGACTGTTGGAGGCTCCTGCCACATGGATGGCTAGGAGATACGCCTCCAGGCTGATCATGAAAGACCAAGTGCGGACAGCCTCCTTGCACAGGGGCAAGGAGTGCATCCCGCCCTGCCGGTTGAGGTAGTACATGGTCGTGGTGTTGTCCATCTGGACCTGGACCACTTGACCCCATACAAATGGAGCGGAAGGCGGTGAGGGCTAGTCGGACCACTCGAAGCTCCAGCAGGTTGATGTGGCATCGAGACTCCTGAGGGGACCAGAAGCCGTGGGCTCTGAGCTCCCCCAGATGGGCACCCCAACCCATCAGAGAGGCGTCGGTCGTCAGAGTGACCGTCGGCTTGGGGAGGACAAACAGGATACCCATCTGCAGATGAGCTGGAACGAGCCACCACTGGAGGCCGTTCCACATCTCCTGGGTCACGGTCACTGGCTGGTCCAGAGGACCGGAGCACTGTGACCATTAGAAGGCCAGCCCCCATTGCAGGGGATGCATATGCCAGCAGGCCCAACGGACCACGCTGGTGCAGGCCGCCATGAGGCCCAGAAGGCGCAGAAAGTCCCGGGTAGGGCACAATTGCCCAACCAAAAATGATTGGGCAAAGGAGGAAAGGACCTCGGCCCTGTCCACTGGGAGCTGTGCTCTGGCTCCAAGAGACTCGAGCTCTGCCCCGATGAACTGAATCACCTGCGATGGCATGAGTTCCGACTTGGCCTCGTTGATGAGGAGGCCAACCTGAAAGAAGACCTGGAGGGCCAGATCCCTGGACCACTCCACCTCCAACCTGGAGGGGCTGCAATCAGCCAGTTGACCGGGTAAGGGTACACCTGGACCCCTCGGCACCGCATGAATGCTGTCACCACTGCCATGCATGTGATGAAGACCCTGGGAGCTGGAGCGAGACCAAAGGGTATGGCCTGGAACTCGTAAAGAGCTCCCTCTGCCCTGAAGTGGAGGAATCGCTGGTGAGACGGACGGATTAGGACGTGAAAGAATGCGTCCTGAAGGTCCAGAGAACAGAACCACATGCCTCGTTCCAAGGATGGAATGATCTGAGCCAGAGTGACCATCCTGAAGGTGCAAGACCTTAGGAACTTGTTCAGGTCGTGTAGGTCGAGAATGGCGCCAGCCCTGTCCGTTGGGACCAGGAAGTACCTGGACACAAACCCTGGGTCTGGATGGGGTGGCCACCTCCTGATCACCTTCTTCTGGAGGAGCAAGGCAATGTCGCTCGATGAGCCGACAGAGACTGCGAGAACCCGTAGCCCCGTGGGGGCGACGGCTCGAGCAGGAGGGGACTGCTCAAATTCCAGAGGCAGACCCTGCCTACCACTCCAGCACCCAGTGGTCCGTGGTGATGTCGGACCAGGCGGAAAGGAAGTGGGAGCTGCCCCCCATGGGGAGAGACTGGGAGGAGGACAAGGTTGGGGCGACACCCCTCAACCTGTCACTGGGCAGGCTTGGAGGAAGGGCCAGCCGAGGAGCCGCCTGGGCCTTTTCTTCCCAGCTTCCTGCTGGAGGAAGCAGCAGGCTTGGCTTTGGGGTGCCAAGTACGAGCCTGCTGGCCCCGATGCTCGTGTTGCTGGACCGGACGTACCGCAGGGGATGAATGACGAAAGGGCTTATGCTGCTGCTGCTGGTGGCCTTTGTCCTTCTGGGCAGACGTGACCGAGTCCAAGGTGACGCTGGACTTCTCGATCCGTTGGAGATGATCCTACACCCCGGGTCCGAACAAGTCGGTACCCAGGAAGGGGACGTCTGCCAGCTTGTGCTGGGTATCAGCCGTAAAGGTGGAGATCTGCAGCCAAGCTCTGCGGCGCATGGCCACTGCGGCCGCTACTGACCGGGCACATGAATCAGCGATGTCCAACGAAGTTTGGAGCTGCTGTTTAGCTACCGCCCTTCCCTGATCCCGTACCTGCTTGACCGTCGTTTGAAGGTCAGCCGGGAGATGAGGAATCACCTCATCCAGGGAGCCCAAAAGGGCATGTGAAAAGTGTGCCATCAGAACGGCCCAACTAGCCTGACGAAGGCCTAGGGAGGAAGCAGCATATACCTTCCACCCTAAGTAGTCCAATTTCTTGGACTCCTTGTCGGGCGGTTTGTCCACATCCTGGCGTTCCGGAATGCGGGAGACGGCTGTCGGTCACTAACCCCTCCGCAGAGGGGTGCTCCGAGAAACTGGAGAGTGAACCTGTAGGGATCACATACTTTCGAGCCATCCTGGCCGAAGGTGTGGGACAAGATGCTGGCCACTGCCACAGCTCCAGGGCCTGGCCAACAATGGCTTTGGCCACTGGAAAGGCCTCCGTAGGGGAATCCCCTTGGTCCAGTATCTCCGTTAGGGGATACTTGGACCGTTCTGAAACGGGTTCGAGCTTCATCCCAGTGGACTCTGAGATGAGTCGAAGCACTCCTAAAAACGAGGATGGGCTCTCGTCCACCGACTGACCCCCTGTAGACTCCAGGTCAAGGGGCCTGGAGAACAAGGAGTCGTCGTCAGACTCCAAGGAGTCTGCGAACAGCTGCCGAGCACCTGAGCTACCCTCCACGTGCCGAGGTCGATCGGGAGTGAGGGTGATCGACAACCTATGGGGCAAACCCTGACCCGACTGAGAATCCTTGGTCGGGGCCCCAGTCTTCGGTTGTGGAGGCGGAGGTTCCACCACAATGGGTGGAGCAGCCGGTTTCAGCCGAACAACTGGTGCCGGTTTCGTCTCGACTGACTGATTTTGTTTGACGCTCAGGTGACAACCATAATGGCTGGAGAAGGCAACGGAGTCGGCTTATTCCCGGACAATAAGAGCTGCTGCCATATTAAATCCTCGTAGCACCGACGCAACTTGCGCTGAAGCCTATCCTCCGTAGAGGACGATGAGGATGAGCGGCATCGCCGCTTTCCATGGTGCCGAGACCACCAACGTCGGCGGGACCGGCTGGACCTGGAAGAGGTCCGAGACAGAGACCTTTGGGGATTCCAAGGGTGGGTCAGAGAGGGGACAGGGGAAACCCGCTCCTCCCTCGGTTCAGGGACCTTAACCGGGGACTCCGGCACAGGAGGCACAGGCAAGTCCTCGGTTTCCACTGGGGGAACTGGTGAAGTAGGGTTGTCGGCATCAACAGTCCACAAACCGTCCGACGGGGTCGAGAAAAATCTCGACTGCGTCGATGGGTGTCTCGGCCAGCTGACCTGACGGGGACACCGTGCAGCCAGCGGCCTTAGCCGCAACCTCGACCGAAGACGAAAATCAACCATCCGGTGAAGGAGATCTCTCCCGCTCCCACGAACGTCGACAGTGGGACTTACCTTTGGAGTCCTTTTTGGACCGACTGGAATGTCCCAATGGTCCTTCTCCCTTGGTGGAGAGGGATTGGCAAAGCTCCTTAAAAGAAGCTATATATGAAGAGCCCAAGGAAAGCGGGATAAATGCGACTGAGGAAGAAGATGATGCGGCCTGGGCCGCCTCCTCCTCGAGGGCGATCATCTGCTCCAACTGATCCGCGGAGCTCGCCACCGCGGACACCGCCGAACGGGCCTCCTTCAACTTGACCGGTGGATATCGTTTTTCAGGGCACCCCAAAAGAAGTCGAGCAGTGTGGTCCTCCAAGACCGAAGCCGAAAAGGATTTGCACAAATCGCAAGCCTGCAAATCGTGGCCAAGTCCTAGGCAGTAAACGCACGTGGAATGCGGGTCGGTCCAGGACATCTGCCCACATGGGCACCGACGAAATCCAGGAGTCGATTTGTCCGTCACAGCCATGAGGGAAAAAGATGACCGAAGTCTTGTAAATTTGAGAATAAGTTTTGGATTAACCGAAGAGTGTGGATCCAGGCCTAAAACGCAGAGCACTAAGGAGGGAACCTGAGCTTCCAAGCGGTAAGGAAGATCTGGAGTCATGGGGGGGAGCCGAGAGTTTTACCACCCGGGTGGGTGGGAGCAGCCAGCTTGAAGACCTTCCGGCAAGATTTAAAGCGGCAAGGAACCTGCCAATAAGTGTGGATCGAACAACATATCCATGTCCCTAGAACAGTAAATTTTCGAGAGGAACTCTTGCAGCAAGTAACACCTTTAGGACTAAGCCATCAGGTGCCAGGACCCCACGGAAAACGTTTAGCTAGCAGTATCCAACGGGGGCCTGCCCTCGTCGGCCCACCCCCAATGTCATGTACAGAATAAAAGAGGCGGCCCCCAATCCATCCCCAGTTCTCCCGCCAGAGACCCCAGCAAGTTGGTAAAAGTGGAGAACTGAGGAGGCTCCTCTCTAAAAGGAAGGAACGGAAAGGAATCTGAGATGGAGAAGTAGCTACCAGGGGGAAGAAGAGAGTGAAATACAGTACCTGCTGCAACAGTTCCTCTCAAAGATCTACTGTTATGGTAAGTTCATTCGTAACTGTACTATCTTACTTCAAGATTCACTCTTGCAGCAGGTTACACCTTTAGGACAGAGTTCCAAGCAGTAACTGAGAGACCCCAGGCAGAAGTGTGGAGGCAGAAGTCTCCCAAAGAAACTAGAACAGGAGGCCCTGAAGGACAGAAAGTACAAAGCCTGCCCTTTGGTGAGAAGTAATGACCAAACTGTAGTGCTACACAAAGGTATGGGCAGAACTCCAAGTGGCTGCTGCACAAATGTCAGCAGCGGACACATTTTTCAGTGAGGCAAAGGAAGCAGCCATGCCCCTGGTAGAATGACCCTTAACCAAACCCGGTAAGGGCTTGCCGTGCTGTTTGTAACAAAAAACAATGCAATTAACCAACCATTTGAACAAACACTGTTTAGAAACAGGAGCCCCTACCATGTGGGGGGGGGGGAGGAGAAGGAAACAAACAGATTGGTTTTTCGAGTAGGTCTGGTGCGCTCCAGGTAACAGCGGAGCACCCTGTGGACGTCCAGAGTATGCAGTAATCTCTCCCCCCCCCCCGGTTCAAGTACTCTGGGTAAGGTGGCTGTCCTGACTCAAAGTCAACTCTGACACTAAATTCGGGAGAAACTTAGGATTAGTTCACAAGGACACACTGTCCTTGTGAAAAACCAAATAAGGCTCTTTAAACACCAGGGCCTGAAGCTCAGAAATACTTCGAGCAGAAGTAATGGCAACTAAAAATAACACCTTCCACGACAGAAGACGCAACTCGCAACTTGCAGCTGGTTCAAAGGGAGGCAATGCGAGCTTTTCAAGAACAAATAAAAAATCCCATGGCGGGACAGGATCCCTGCTGGGAAACTTCAAATACAAAATGCCCCACAGAAAGGTACGGGGAAGGTCCAGCTGGGCAATAGTCTTGCCCCCAATAGGCACACATGGTAGGCTGAAATGGCAGACAAGTGCACCTTGAGCAAAGAGTGACCGAGTCCTGCATCAGATAAAGACAGGAGGTACTCTGATACCGAGCTCACTGGACAGGAGAACAGATCTAAATGCCAAGCAGTGACCCAAACACATAACTGCTTCCCTTTCATGGCATAAGTTGCCCTAGTGGAGGGTTTCCCGGCTGCCACTAGGATGTCCTCTACTCTGAGTGATACCCCGAATCTAGAGACAGCTAGGTCTGCAGGAGCCATGCATGGAGATGCAGAGATCTGATATCCGGATGGACCAAGGTTCCCTTTTCCTGGGAGAGCAAGTCTGATCGGATGGGCAGGGAACCCGGAGGTTCCACAGCCACCTTCTAAAGCAGTGGAAACCAAACGTGGTCAGAAGGATACCACAAGGATCATGTCTACCCCTTCCAACTGCAGCTTGAGAAGGACTCTGCAGTCGAGGGAAGGGAAGGAACGTGTAAAGGAACCTCCCCAACCAAGAGAGGGACAATGCGTTTCGCCAGAAAACACAGGTCCTGGATCTAGCAAGAAGAAAATGAAAATTACATACGTACCGTAATTATGATCTTTCTGTGTATCTTCACCATTCATCACTGTTGGGTACTTGGCCGGAGGTCAGGACACTGCGGAAGCTTTTTTTTTTTGGTAGGTGGAGCCGACACACCATCAGCGCCGCCCTCGAGGCCGACGCACCGCGTACCGCCCGGGTTGGCTGTCAGGCTGTGTCGACTCGCCTGCTTGCCAGTTCTGAGTCGCCAAGAGAGGGTAAGAGAAGGGAGTGGAGGGTGGGACAAGGAAGTCCAAGGGACAGAAAAAGGAAAAGATATATGAACCAAAAGGAGAAATAATGACTGAGAGGACAGAAAGGGAGAAAAATCGGAAACTAAAGGGATTGGGAGGGGCCCCACTCTCTGGAAAGGAAGAGGGAGGTAGGGTGGGGTGGGTAAAGAATTTAGGGGGAGGTTAAACATCCCAGACTCCGGTCCGTCTCCAGATTACATAGGAACTGCAAGGAGTAGCCAAAGGCTTTCTGCCAGAATTCAAGGCACAGAATGGCTGGCAAACACTCCAGATAAGCAGAGTCGGCTATTCTGGAAGAAGGAGAGGGTACAGAGAATTAACACCCTCTCAAGAAAAGATTATTGATGGGAAATATATATATATATACATATACACATACACATATATATATATATATACACACACACACACATACACACACAAGCAGAAATAGGTTGGACGGGAACAGGGAGGAGAGAAAAGAGGGCAATTGTCAACTCCTACCCCACAGGGGTGGAGCCAAAGCACTGGAGAAGGACTGCCTCCCCTGCTGTCCACTCTCCCCGAACATTATACCCTGTGTGCCCTCGTCTTACCCCACTCCTAAGAAAGGAGAGGGGAAGGATGGGCACAGAGAGGGAGGGGGACCCAGAGACTGAAGCCCCAGGGGGATGGAGGGTGGGATCATGATGGATGAAGATACACAGAAAGATCATAATTACAGTAGGTATGTAATTTTCATATCTTATCAGTGTCAATCTTCACCATTCATCACTGTTGGGTGAGTACTGAGCCCCCCCCCCCCGAAGGGGGTTTCTTTTACACCCTAAGGGACAAAGTCCCTTAGCTCTCAGTGGGTGACACACTAAGAGGGAGAACCTTCAGGGCCTGGAGAGGCCTGAGAGTGAGACAGGGTCCTCCCGGAGGGAGAAGGAAGTTGCCCCGACAAGCGCCGTCTCGCTCTACAGAAGAAGAGATAGGTTCTCTGGTGAGTGGAGTTAATCACCCTACGCCAGGCCAAGGCTGACAACAGGGAAAGACACAGCCATGCCATCCGCCTATTGCAGATCGCTGTCCCTATGACCCTGGTAGCTACCTCGTTGGCATCATAGGATGCCCTCGCATGGCACCTTGCTAGCTCCTGGCCACGCACAGAGAGAGCAATTGCTCGTCTGGTTTGCTCCGTATCAGGCAATGAGGCTAGGAGCTGACCTAGCCTGGACCACAAGAACCTGTCATAGGCTGCATCGTGGACCTGATGTGCAGAAATGGAGCAATAACCGTGCCGAGGAGAAAGTCCTCCTATCCCAGAAGTCAAAATCTGAGGAGTCTTAATCTGGGGGCCGGTCACGGTGAAGGGCGCAAAGCCCATCAGGAGTATCCAACTGCGCCAATCCGGACTGCGGATGAGGCATAGAACCTGGAGACTCCGGGGGTGTGCAGTACCTCTGGCTGAGATCCCTTAGGGCAGGGACTCCGGAGAAGGGCCTCTGCCAGGAACGCATATGAGAAAACCTCCGAGAGGAGCAGACCAGAGCGGCATCACAAGGTGGCCGCACCAAAATCGCCTAGAAAGGTGTGCGCCAAGTGCTCAGGATTGCTAATAGTGGCAGGTGTGAGGTGCAAGTCCTCCAACATCCTCACGAGGAAGCGCTGATACTCCGCGAGATCAGCAGCTGGAGAGATGTGGACAGAAGGTTCCTCTCCCCCAGAAGAGGGGGATGAGGAGCTGGAGGGCACCAGCTGTTCAGGGGGTGGCTGCCTGGGGGGAGGTTGAAAGACCTGACTGTCCATTGCCCTAACGTAAGCTGGGAACTGAGCAGCCACCGCTCTGAACTGCCCCCAGGAGAGAGGCCCACTAGGACCAAGGATGCCTGGGAGCACAGGAGAATGTGGCAGAGGAATGGGGACAGAGCCGAGAAGAGATGTCAGCTGACCTCCCCCTGGGCTAAGGAGCGGACCAGGAGCATCCGCGGAAGAAGGTGCCCCGGAAGACCCCACAGCCGACAGCTGAACAAACATTTCGGTACTGTCTTGGCTGCGCCCAGAAGAATCCCCGCTGTGAGGCGACCAGGGCCGTATAGGTCCAGAAGGATGGTCCCCTACCTCAAAAGAATGGGGCTCTCTCAAAGAGACCAAGGAGGAAGAGCGGATATCTGCACTACGGCTTCTTCCAGAGCCCGGGTGGACCCGCGAAAAAGGCCGCCATGCCAACCCCACGCCCCTCGACCCCTCGGAGTCTGAAAGAGCCCTCCTCCTCAAGAGGGCCAGCCTAGGTAGCTGACAGCTCTGGGCAGCACCCGAAGGAGCTATCCAGGGCACAGCACCCTCCCCTCCCGTAGGTGCTCTGATCGGCCCCAAAGCTGGGCGATCTAGGCACACCACAGGTGGGGGTACCACTGCTGAGGGGTCAGTGAATCCACCAAGACCAGGCTGCAGAGCAATGGTGGCCTGCACCACTGCCCGATGGTCAGCACCCCTGAACCCACCTCAGAAGGGGGCTGACTCCAGCTTGTCGAGGAGACTACTGGGCTGTCCACCTCAAAAGCCAACCCCAAAGGGTCAGACTGTCCATCTGACTCAGAGCTCGACTCCGCCTCCGGGGAGGTAGAGGCCGAGGCCCTGTGCCAAACTGTAGGAGGGCGCCCACTGCCATCTTTGCCAAAGAGGCCAGAACCCAAAGCCGTGCCTGAGCCGGTACCAGTGCCCCCTACAGCACCGCGAACAGAATCCATAGGGGGCAAAGCTCCAGCCCGAACAGGAGCTCCAGAGTCAGGACCAGTCACGGCACCATCCAGCCCCACGGTGCCGCGACCGGCGCCAAGGACGAAGACTGCGCCGATGGCCCCATCGGTGCAGAGGATGGTGCCGCCCGGCTCCACGGTGCCGAGGGCAGAGGCGGCGCCGACGATGGCGATGCGCCGCGAATGGCGCTAAGGGCAGGGGTGGTGCCAACGGCAGAATCCGACAGCCCCAAGCCCCGAGGACACAGCCTGGAGGAAAGGCCAAGAGAGCGTGGCTTGGCCCGCCGAGTGCGCGCCTGACCCCCGAAAGTCGGCGGACCTCGCCCCACTTTCCATGCGCATTGTTCAATGACCCAGCGGTCCATGGAGAAACAGGCGTTGCATGAATCCATGTCGTGAAGTGGGCCAAGACACGAAAGACACTGGTCGTGCTGGTCGCTGACGGAATACTTTCGGCTGCATGGCCACCATCGCATGGGGGGCCGACCCGTCCTAGAAGTTTTCTTGCTCTCTGACCAAGACATGATCTACGGGGGAGAAAAACACCAAAAACAGACTCGACGTCGCAGAAATATAAAAAAATGGAAAGATCTTACTGGCGACGTCGAGTATGGCAAAGCAGAATCGGCAGGAACCGACAGACTTCGGCACCGAAGGAAAATACAGAAATATAGGGAGAGCGTTGAAGGTTTTTTAAGGCCGATCTAGACCTCAGCGCAGCAGCTCCACATGAGGTGCCACCTCTACAAGGGAGACGGAAGAACTGGCAGGCTGGCGGAGTCGATGAAATTCAACGGCCAACCCAGCCACACGCAGTGCTTCGCCTGAGGGCAGCGCCGATGATGGTCGGCTCCACCTACCTAAAAAAAAAAAAGCTCCCACGGGGTCCTGACCTCCAGCCAAGTACCCAACAGTGATGAATGGTGAAGACTGACACAGATAAGATCTGGGCAGTTTTGCATTGGATGGAGAGGCAAACAGATCCAGTTCTGGACGACTCCATCTGTTGAAAAGATCCTCTACCACTGAGGGATGAAGGTACCACTCATGGGCCCTAAACCAAGATCGGCTCAAGCTACCAGCTAGGGTGATCTGGATGCCTGGGACATGGACTGCTAATAAGTCCAAATGATGGTCTACTACCCATGTCCACACTCGTATGGCTTCCCTGCAGAGTGGATAGGAATGAGTCTCCCCTTTGCTTGTTGATATAAAATACCACTGACATGTTGTCGGTCTGAATCAACAGGGGGCCAGACAGCAGGACTGTCTGAAAGGCCTGAAGGGCATACAGGACTGCCCTAATCTCCAAAATGCTGATATGGAGATGAAGCTTGTGTTGCTCCCAGGACCCTTGTGTCTGGCGATCTCCCAGGTGAACATCCAGCCCTGATCTGATGCATCCATTGTCAGGATCTGTCTGGGGCCTCTTTCCGGAGACAAACTCCTCTGGAAAGGCTGGAGGAATTCAACCACCAAAGCAGGGTTTGTTTGACTGGGTTTGATACCAGGACCGGTTGGTCCAGGTCATCCAACCTCTGATCAAACTAAACCCTCAGGTTCCACTGGATCGTCCTCATATATAACCTGGCAAGAGGAACCGTGGTAATAGCGGCTGTCATGTGCCCTAAGAGTCTGAGGACATTCCTGGCTGAGACTTAATGAGCTGAGGAGAGCTGCCGTGTGTGAGCCTGGAGGCGTTCTGCTCTGTCTTGAGGAAGAAATGCTTTGCCTTGGGCCGTATCCAGAATCACCCCATGTATTGTAGCCACTGGCTTGGCCAAAGGGAGGACTTTGGGAGATTTAGAGTGATCCCAAAGTTCTGGAACAGGTGAAAAGTGGCCTGCATGATGCCAAGCTGCCGGTCCCTGATGGGAGTGGTTAAGAGCCAGTTGTCGAGGTAGGGGGAAGACATAATGCCCATGCTGCTTGAGAGCTGCAGCCACCACTGCGAGGCATTTGGTGAACACTCTGGGTGCTGAGGACAGGCCGAAAGGCAGATCCCTGAACTGATGGCAACACTCCTGGAACCGGAAGCGAAGGAACCTGTGTGGTTGAAAAATCAGAATATGGACGTATGTGTCCCGCATGTCCAGGGAGTATAGCCAATCTCCTTGATGAAGCAAAGATAGTAGACTTACCAGGGTGACCATCCTGACCTTCATGTATTCGATATACTGGTTCCGGTGGCTGAGGTCTAAGATTGGATGCAGATCCCCAGTTTTCTTTGGCACCAGGAAGAAGTGGGAGTAAAACCTTTTCCCCTGTTGTGCTGGAGGAACTGGCTCTATGGCTCGCTTTTGCAGAAGAGCCTGGATTTCTTCTGCAATGAGAACGCTATGGGCCTGGGAGTAATGGGATTAAATCGGAGGGTTGTCTGGAGGAATCTCAGTGAATTCAAGAGTGTATCCTCTCTCGACAAGCTGCAGAACCCACCAATCGGTGGTTACTCGACGTCACCCTTTGGTGTTCAAGGAAAACCGATCCACCACCTCCCCATAGGCGTCTGCCGGTGGTGGTGGTGGGGGGGGGGGAAAATCAGGCAGCGAGTCAGGTGCAGGGGAGGCAAAGCGCAGACTGGGAGATTCTGAGGGCCCGAGGGACTGAACCACCAGAGGCAGGGGTGGCAGAACTTCGCTTGAATCCTCCGAAAGGGCTGCTTGGACTTCTGATTTGGCTGAGATTTGTACATCATATGTACGGATCTAACAGCTTTGCCAGATTCTTGCAGCCAGGTGATAATGTTCTGTGAATCCTCACCAAACAAAACTAGTCCTCTGAAGGGGGCACCCATGATCCTGGATTGCACGTCCGGTGCAAACCCGGACACCCGCAACCAGGAGTACTGACGGATACAAACAGCCAAAGAAGCAGCTCTGCCAGCATAGTCGACGGCATCATACAATGCCCTGAGGATGTGGTTACCGACGTCAGAGCCCGACTTCAGAATCGCCATCAGCTCAGTCTGGTCTGGGCAGTCTGGCATGGCCTAGGCCACCCTCCACTGCCTTTTCCCACAGGACATTTTGGTACTGAATCATGTGGGCAAGGAAGTTTTGGGAATGAATGGCACACATGGAGGAAGAGCAAGCCTTCTTGGCCAGATAATCAAATTGCTTCGAATCCTTATCTGGTGGTTGTGTACTAAGGTGCCGAGGTCTTTTGGACCTGTCATGGGCAGCATTAATGACAACAGAGTCCGCCTCTGGTTACTCCCCGTAACAGGGGTCATCCCTAGGTACAGTATACAACCGGTCACATTTCTTCAATATGGCCGGCATAGAAAAGGGGTGCTTCCAAGCAAGCTTGTTTGCATCCTTGTAGGATTCGAAAATAGTAGGGCCCACCACAGGCAAGGTGTCTTTTCTGCTAAAAAAGATAGCCAGATGCTTGTGTTCTATGTCCAATTCCTCAGTGTCCCAGCTGCTAAGTTGTTGGGTGTGACACACCACATCCATAAACGTAGGGTCATCGGGTGGTGACCGAGGCATGTCTTTGCCACCCTCGGGCTCCAACGGCAGGTCTGAATCCCCTCGGCTGGAGTCTGAGGAAGAGTATCCGTCCAAATCCTTCCTGAGTCTGGGGAGGGCGAACATGGATGCTTCCACTGCAGACCCTGGGAAGAGGTTCATCACCCCCATCCGGCGTCTGAGTAGCCCCCTTGGGGGGGGTAGGTGGTCGGGCTGGAGGCTTGTCCAGAGGCAGTCCCTGAGGGGTTGGCTAATGGGGTGCCTGTTTGTCTTTGAAAAAGGCCCACCAGGACAACTCCCACAAAGCAGCGGGGCAGGAGCGCACGCTTTGAAGGGTAGTACAACCCGCCTAACAGTTTGGGCGGGCTGAGATCAGAGTCATTCAACAATCTGAGGTCATTTACGAACTCCTGACTTGAACCATCAAAGATATTCCAATTATAAAATAGCAAGAGCAATTCCTGGGGTCTGATTGGTCAGCGATGACTTTCAGCAGTGATGTTATCCTACCGCAACATCACACTTATTCAAAAAGCAACTAAACGGGCGACTTCCGGTGACGTCATCGGCAGCATGGAAGCTAAAGCAGAGAGCTCTCCCCCTCGAGACCTACTAATTAAATTCCATACAGCCTGAACCTGGTTAATCCTGACAAAATGCAAAAATAATTTGTGGAAATACATCTAGAAGGCGATCCCGTTCCAGGAGTGCGAAAGTGAAGCAAGGTTACACTGGATGGAGCCCATGAGATTGATTGGCAGCGGAGGAATCTCCTGTGAGTATGAAGGAGGAGACACAGAAGCCAAAACGGACACCCTTTCCAGAACCAGATTTGAGACGCTCCTAGCAGAAATCAAACAATTTAGGAATGAAACAAAACTGGAGTTTTAGCAAGACATTCGGATCTAACCAAACTAGAAGCCAGGGTCACCGGAGTGGAGGATCGAGTATCGACAGCAGAGGATGACTTGCGCCAGATTTCCAGGGCAATCGAATTTCTAATCCAACAGAATGAAAACATATCAGCTAAGTGTCTGGACTTAGAGGCGCACTCTCGTTGAGACAACATAAGGATATATGGCTTGCCTGAATCAGCTGAAGTAGGGGAGATGAGTGACTTTATTGAAAATCTACTGCATCATGTCCTTGATTTGCCACAGGCCTTCACATTTTTTTTTTCCATTAAATCTTTATTAGAGTTTCCAGCATACAAATGAATATGAACCAGAAGTACTTGGAAGAGACATGTTCATTGGGAAGTAAGACAAAACACAATAAACAACAAAAGCAGAAGGAAAAAAAAAAAAAGGAAAATCCCCCCCCAATCCCTCTCCCCGCTACCCCATCCCACCCCGCCCCTATATCCCCACTCGTCCAGACTGGGTTACAGTGTGAAACCATGATGTGGCTAGCAAGGCTTTGCTTTGTAATAAGGTTGTGGCAAATGCTAAGAGTAAAGTGCGAGGAAAGAGGCCCATATATCTTTGAATTTACATAGTCTGTTTCGCAAGCTGAAAATCATCTTCTCGACTCTGAGACAGTGTAGTAGCTCCGTCAACCACTCACTGTATGATATACAGTGGCGTGAAAAAGTATTTGCCCCCTTCCTGATTTTCTCTATTATTGCATATTTGTCACACTGGATGTTTTCAGGTCTTTAGACAAAATATAATATTAGATAAAGGGAATCTGAGTGAACAAATAACACTTTTTTTTACTTTTAATTTCATTTATTTAATGAAAAAGCTAACCAACACCAACTGGCACTGTGTGAAAAGTAATTGCCCCTAGTTAAATCAACCCAATTAAAGGGATAATTAGAGTCAGCTGATTGAACACAGCCAGGCTTGATTACAGCCAGCCCTGCTCAATATAAACCTCACTTATTTTGGCCCTTACCATCAGAGTCACATTGCCAGCACAAAGATTCAACAAGCACATTATGCCATGATCAAAGGAAGTTCCTGAAAAGATCAGAAAAAAATTTGTTGCCCTCTGTCAGTCTGGAAAGGGTTACAAAGATATTTCTAAGGCTCTGGGACGCCATTGAACCACAGTGAGAGCCATAATCTCCAAATGGAGAACACTTGGAACAGTAGTGAACCTTCCCAGGAGTGGGCGGCCTGCCAAAATTACTCCAAGGGCACAGTGTAAAATCATCCAAGAAGTCTCAAAGGATCCTAAAACAACATCCAAAGAACTGCAGGCTACTCTTGCCTCAGCTAAGGTCAGTGTTCATGACTCCACAATCAGAAAGAGACTGGGCAAAATGGGCTTCATGTGAGGTAGCAAGGGAAACCACTGCCAACTAAGAAGAACATAAATGCTCGCCTCATTTGCCAAGAAGCACCTGGATGATCCACAAGCCTTTTGGGAAAATGTTCTATGGACAGATGAGTCCAAAGTGGAACTTTTGGACAACATGGATCCCATAATGTCTCGCATAAAGCAAACACAGCATTCCACAGTAAGAACACCATACCAACAGTCAAACATGGTGGTGGTAGTGTGATGGTATGGGGATGCTTTGCTGCTAAGGACCTGGATGACTTGCCATAATTAAAGGAACCATGAATTCTGCTCTGTACCAGAAAATTCTTAAGGAGAATGTCCAGTCATCCTTCCGTCAGCTGAAGCTGAAGCGTAGTTGGGTCATGCAGCAAGACAATGATCCAAAACACAAAAGCAAGTCCACATCAGAATGGCTAAAAAAGTAAAATTAAAGTTTTGGAGTGGTCTAGTCAAAGTCCAGACTGAAACCTAATAGAGATGCTGTGGCAGGACCTGAAACGAGCAGTTCATGCTCGAAAACCTACCAAATGTTACTGAATTAAAGCAGTTCTCGAGGAAGAGTGGGTTAAAATTCCTCCACAGCGATGTGAAAGACTGATATTGAATTATAGGAAGTGTTTGGTTGCAGTCATTGCAGCTAAATGTGGCATAACCAGTTATTAAGTGTAAAGGGCAATTACTTTTTCACACAGTGCCAGTTGGTGTTGGTTAACTTTTTCATTAAATAAGTGAAATTAAAAAAAAAAACAAGTGTTATTTGTTCACTCAGGTTCCCTTTATCTAATATTACATTTTCTCTAAAGACCTGAAAACATCCAGTGTGACAAATATGCAATAATAGAGAAAATCAGGAAGGGGGCAAATACTTTTTCACGCCACTGTAGTCACGTTGTCCTTCCAATGTCTTAGTACTAATTTTTTAACTGTCATGGCTATAAGGGCGACGTGATATTTGCGTGCCTTTACGGGGATTTCTGAGTAGTTCCCAAGCAGGCAAGTGTCACTCAAGAACGACTCATCTATGCCTAACAGGGGGTCTGCCCGTGCCCTAATTTGCTCCCAGAGGGGGGCTACTTTGGGGCAGGACCAGAAGATATGTAGTAAGTTGCCGTCGCCGTGGCCGCAGTGCAGACAGGTGGCGGACTGTGTACTGTCAAACTTAGCAGTCTTCTGGGGAGTATAATACAGGTTGTGCAAAATACGGAACTGTATGAGTCGGAATCTGTCCTGAGTGATATAGTGGTGACAACCCCACCAAAGTGTCTCCCACCTGATGGGTGTCCCCGGTAAGAGAGTTTCCCAGAAAGTCTTAGGTCCGAAGGGGCCAGGGTGTAAATGGTTGTACAAGGTTTTGAATATTTTGGAAATCGCATGAGGAAGGCCTACACTTTGTGTCATTTCGGACCAGAAGAGGGATGCTCCAGCAGGCGGGAGATGGGATCCAATGGTTTTTACTAGAAGGTGTCGTAGTTGAAATAACTTGAAAATATTGGAGTTGGGCAGGCCTGACTTTTCTAAAATGTCCACGGAGGAGGCCCACTTTTGTTCTGTCCCAGCCCAGAAATAGCTGAGTTTGACCTCCCGAAATTGTGGGATCCAGGCAGGGGAGAGAATTTTCCCATCCAATTTAATGTTCGGGTTCCCCGTGAGGGGTTGCTCCAAGTCTCCACGTTGGTTATATTTGAGAATCGAACAGAGCTGAGTGTTGGCTTTGACCGAAGTGGCAATGGATGACCCGACCCAAGACTTAGGGAGACTTTTGGGGTGGACGAACAATAGGGCTGACAGGGAGAGGTTATCCCCACGGATTTGGGGTAACTCTATATGGATCCATAGGAGTGTGTACATATCAGAGAGACCAGGATCCAGGAGGGAGAACCACCTTAGGTACTTGCTTAGATGGCTGGCCCAGTAATAGAGACCAATGTGGGGGACCCTCAGGCCTCCTTTAAGCTTAGGGGCTGCAAGCTTGTGATAAGCCAGCCTGTGTCCTTTACCGGCCCAGATGAAGTTGGCGAAGATATTACGGACCCTTTTAAACCATAAGTAGGGTAGCCAGATATTGAGGAGACTGAGGGGATAAAGCAGCCGAGGGAATACGTTCATTTTGATGAGGCTGATCCTGCCCCAGATCGAGAGGGGGGAAGGGACCATCTGTTCAAGTCTTGAACAATAATGTTTAGTAGGGAATCGAGATTAAATTTACGCATCAGGGAAGTATTTCTTGAGAATGTGATACCTAAATACTTCATTGTTTTCCTTTCCCAGGGCCTCGACCTCATTCCTCATCACCCTGTGGTTAAGGGGAAAGACTACCGTTTTCTCAACGTTGAGTTTATAGTTTGATAATGAGCTGAATTCGCTGATAACCGCGAGAAGGTATGGGATGGACTTCTTGGGATGGGAAGTGCAGAGGAGGAGGTCGTCAGCATAGGCCAAAACTTTTAATTCTAATTCCTGTATTGGTATACCCTGAATCCTGGGCTCGGCCAGCAGTCGGTGTATGAGGGGTTTGAGATAAATACTGAAAAGTAGTGGGGATAGGGGGCAGCCCTGCCTCGTGCCAGAGAGGATAGGGAACCTCTCGGAATAGCACCCATTGCAGAAAACTCTGGCAGTCGGGGCAATGTAAAGAGCCTGAATCCAACTCTGAAACTCTTGGGGAAAACCGAAAGTGTTCAAAGTCCGAATAGGAAATTCAATCGATCTTGTCGAATGCCTTCTCGCTCAGAGAGACCAAAACGCAAGGAATAGAGCGTCTCTGGACGCAGAGAAGGCATGGTCCAGTGTTCTGATGTGATCACTGGCCAGTCTGTTCGACATGAAGCCGACTTGTTCTGTACCGATAAGGCCTGGGATCACGGCACTCAGTCTTATTGACAACAGTTTGCTGAGAATCTTGATATCCTGATTGAGTTGCGAGATCGGCTGGTAACTTGTTACATTTTCAGGGGCTTTACCTGGTTTCAAGATGAGAACAATTATGGCTTCAAAAAGTGATGTATCCGTGCTAGACCCTTCTAGGATCTGCTGGAAGACAGGAAGAAGTATTGGAGCAAGGGTCTTGGCAAACACTTTATAGAAGTTCGGGGAGAACCCATCAGGCCCAGGAGATTTGTCACTGGGGAGACTGTCGATCACGCCAATTATTTCCTCTACCGTTAAGGGGGCGCATAGTGCGGCACACTGTTCAGCTCCAAGTGTGGGGAGGTGCAACCCCCTTAGGTAGTTATCCAGCACCGCGCAAGAGGGGGGATTAGTCATCGGTAAGTATAGGGATTGAAAACATTTTTGGAATTCGGAAGTAATTCCTTTAGGGTCCACCAGCAGAGGGCCGTCTTGAGCCCGGATGGTGGGGATATATCTGGTGGATTCCTGCTGCTTGACACGGGCTGCAAGGAGATAGCCCGCCTTTTCCCCTTGATCGACGTATGTTGCTTTCGTTTTGAGGATCATGTATTCGGTTTTCTCTCTGAGGTGTTCCATATAAGTGTTTTTGAGTTTGGCCAAATCTAGTAAGGTCTGTTCCGAGGTGTGGGGAAAGGTTTTTTCCATGTCCCTAATCTGTCTGAGAAGTTGGACTAGCTCTAGCTTTCTCAGCTTCTTTCTTTTAGAGGCAACCCCAATGAAAAGGCCCCTGAGGTAGGCTTTAAGGGCCCCCCATTCAATATCAGGTTTACCCGTGGAGTTTAAGTTGACTGAAGTGTATTGAGCAATATGGGTGCTGATATGCTTCACTATTTCTGGGTCTTTCAAGAGTTGGTTGTTAAGCTTCCACTGGCCGTTCTTATTAGGGGCATCCGATCGAGAGAGGTGGCATGAGACCAGAGAGTGGTCAGAGGGAGGGTCGGGGTGTATATCGAAATCGATAACTCCAGGGATCAGATGATGCGAGATCAGTATATAGTCAATCCTGGAGGATGTCTTGTGAACTGGCGATGTGAAGGTGAAGCCTCTTTCAGAAGGGTGTAGACATCGTGTAGTCCGGCCTTGTCCCAAAGGTCCCGGAGAGCCCTTTATGCTGCTGATAAGCCTTTGGGCCTGCACCCTGTGCGGTCCATATTAGGATCGGCGACCACATTGAGGTCTCCTCCCAACACCATCGGTATGTTAACAAAAGGGATTAATTTATTTGCGAGGTCTACGAAAAACTCCGGGGAATCGGACTTGGGGCCATAAATACTACCCAGCAAGATTTCCAAATTGAAAACTCTTCCCTGGACCAGAATGCATCTCCCATGGGTGTCTTTTATAACTCTGTTAGAGATAAAGGGAACGTTTCTACCTATCAGTATCATGACCCCACAGCTCTGTTTTGTGCCTTGGGTGGAAAAAACCTGGCCTACCTGTTGCTTCTTAATGCTTAATTCTTCCGTGGTCAAAAGGTGGGATTCCTGAATGAACGGGACATCGGATTTCAGGAGTCTGAGATGCTTGCAGACCTGGTACTGCTTAGCTTTCTGTCTGACTCCCTTGACGTTCCATGTAAAAAAATTCAAGCTACCCATCTATATTCAGGGTTATATGTACAGGAAAATATGGGCCGCACTGCGAGAAAAAAAAGCATCTGTCAACCCGATGAATGTGTTTGAAAAGGGTCTGGTCTGGACAAGCCCCTCCCTTCCCCTCCACCCCCCACATTTCCCAAATAAAAAGGTGAAACGCATGTACAGTAATATCAGAGGTAAAACCCAACCCACCCCACCCCATCATAATAACAGGCAGTGAACAACAAATCCTCTAGTTGTCCCTTCCACCCCCCAGCCCCCAAACCCACTCTGCCACCCCCATAACAGAAACATATTGTAATATGCTAAGGTGAGTGATTATGGGAGTTGTAGCAAGAAATAACCCCCTAACTGGAAATAATCAGGATTAAGACCCAACGGTTAACACTATTAACTGTAGCAAAAAAGGCACACGTCAGCTAACACTACTGTACTGTCTGACTGTAACTTGAACCCATCTAGGTAATGAAAACCTGGTCAGAAACTAACTGGGAAACAACGCTAATGTCCTATGCTAAAATTAGCAAAAAATGGATGTAACCATGCCTTTAAATCATAAACAAGAGCGTGAACATGAGAAAACAAAAAAAACGTTGTGACAGCTCCCTTAGAAACGATAGTCCTAGTCACAGAGAACTGTGCAGTGGATGATAAACAGTTCGGCAGTCTCTGGAAACGGTGAGTGAGGGCAGTCCCACTGATCTGGTGAGCAGCATCCGTATTGCAGTAGGGCCGGGACCCCCACGAGATTAAGGCGCAATCCAGTCGGGACTGTATATGCTCTGCAAGGTGTGACCTCGAGAAGGCTGGGAAGAGACTGTATTGGCATTCATGGTGGTATGTTAGGGTAGCAGGAGATAGAAGCACTCCACATTGAACCAATGGTCCCAGCAATTAAGGTCCTGTATAGGAAGAGCCTGGTAGGGGAAACAGGACATTACCGCATCCACCTGCGCATCTGACCAGGGGTACTCATTGACAAGATGCTGATCAGAATTATCGTGGCTAGGAGATGTCCCAAGTTAGCGCAGGTTGGAAAAAAAAAACAACGGCCACATAGCCCATCTTAAGCGACTGAGCAGAATAACGGTAAGGTCCAGTAAGACAGGAGCCTGCCGGCAGCGAATACTGAGAAAGGGGACCATGTAGTGGGGTAGCCACGGGGATGAAGGAGTCACTGGTGAGCCGTTAGAATGGAGAATGGGCACTTCATAATCACATGCAGAGCATAAGGGATCCGCTAGCTAGGGACTCGGAAGATGAGGAAGCATTGCAGTAAATCGAGTAAGGCAATCCCAAAATTAGGTCGGCACTAGCGGTTCGGGAGCAGATCACTCGCGATTACTAATACTTCAGGGACCTTTGAAAAGCTCGGGGAAGGCGTTGGAGAGAGCCTTAGCGGCAGCATCTGGGTCGTCAAATGTAGCCCAGGCACCTGATATCAACACCCCTAATTTGGCTGGATAAGACATGCGGAATTTTATGCTGGCAGCAACAAGTTTTGAGACCAGGGGATGGAACTGGGTTCTCCGCTGCCTAACCGAAGCCGGGAGATCTTGCACCAGCCTGATCTTTGTGTCTTCTCCACGTACCTCCTTCAAATCTTTGATCTTGGCAAAAGATGCTGGCGTTCGAGGTAATTCAAAATTTTAAGATCAGCGGGCGGGGGGCTCTGGGTGGGGGTTTGGGACGAAGGGCCCGTCGCCCGCTCAATGGTGTAGATGGTGCCATAGGGGAAGACCCAGCTATCTTCTCAATCAGCTTTTGTACAAAGTAATCACTTCAGCTCCTTCGGCACCTTCCGGAGACCTATGAGGACCGTTACTTCGGTGGCTGCGGCCCTCAAGGTCTTCTATCTTCAGCTCCATTTTGGCCATTTTCTGACGGGCGATACCATCTCGGCTCCATTTTATCCATCTGCTTTTCACCGACTTGATCCTTGCGTCTGCGTCTACGGATCTTCGCTGCAGATCCTCTACAGCACCGGTAAGTGATTTGAGCTCTGCAGTTAACTCAGTCATGCTGTCTTTGAAGGGGGAGAATTCCAAAAGAAAGCGTTGCAAGGTGAGGGGTTGCAGATCCTCGGTGGAAGCCGTTAGTGCTTGTTCGAGTTCAGTCCCCGAGGCCCTGGCTTTCTCCGGGGCCTTTTCAGGTGAAACTGGCGGCGTGTGTCTGGAGTCGTTTTTTCTGGAGTGCATCACTTTTAGATCTTAGAAAGCAGCACAGGTAGAGCTTGGTTCTCAGCTGGAGGTTTTGAGCTTCACTCTGGTCGTCAGACTTTGGGTAGAGCGTGAAAATATTAAATTGAAAGGGTCGGAGAGCTGGAGCTACGGTATAGGCTGTTATCTGGAGGACTGCATCACGTGACTCTCACAGGCCTTCACATTTAAGGTTGAAAGAGCACACCGGGCACTTGTCCCTAAGCCAACTGCGGCTGCAGCCAGACCACGTTCGATCATAGTCAAATTTCCAAGCTACCGAGATAAGGAAAGGATTTTAAGGGCAGCATGGAAACAAGGTCAAGTGGACTACAATGGGGCCCGACTTTTGTTTGACCAGGATTATCCACAATTGATTCAACAGCAAAGACAAGCGTACGCTCCTCTTTTAAGAAAGCTAAAGGAGATCAAGGTGAAATTTCAGACGCCTTACCCATCGCGACTCCGAGTAAACTGGGATTCAGGAACAGAAATTTACCATACAGCCGAGGAGGCCCTTCAGGCATTCAGGGATCGAGGCCATGAGGTTGTACTGGCCCCCAGACGTGGAGATCTTCCCCCAATCCTGCAGAACCCCTGGCGTAGTGGCAACCCACAGGATGGAAATCGAGAGGGAAGGAAAGCGAGTACTACCCTGAAGGACATAAAAAAATGCTATTCCATGTAACACATAACCAAAACTCTGAGGTCGCACAGCAGAAGAGCCTACCGAATACATGAAGTAACACTTGCACCGGTGAGATCTTTGCCACTCAATTTTTGTTTAGGCCTATCTCCCAGTTTCTCCTCCTCCACAGAGACACTGTAGGATATTATTGATTGCTTGTTTCAATGCTCTTAGAAACTGATTCAAAAATAACAAGAACATTGTAATTATGAATCTGAAGGTTTAACAACATGCAAAAGTCTCGGGGAGCAAGTCTGAGGAGTCCCCTAATGGGGATCTCGAGGGCTGAAAGCCACTGAGCTTTCACTAATTTTCCCTATTCTATGGGGGTTGGTTCAGTGGGGTGGATTAAACAGGGGGGAATCCGATGGGAAGGCGGCCCCAAACAGTAGATCTGGAATGGGCGGGCAGCGCTGCAGATTGGCAGCTGAGCTGGAGTCCAGAACCACGGGGATGTAGTCGGGGAGATCACCGCTTATCTGAAAGCTCAAGTAAATTGGAGGGCCTTCCTACGAGTGAGAATCAGGGTCAGGTGGTGAATCTCAAGTGACTTAATATGTCCTAACAATCTGGATATACTTTTAAGACATGCGGAACTGTCAAGGACATTGAGGAGAGTAAGGGAAGGCTTAGTTGACGAATGGGGGGTTCTTGGAAAGGAGAACGACGCATAGTAGGTGGCAGATTAAATACCGGAAGTAATACTTATACTGGCACTCAGGAGATATTCCGCTGTGACAAGGCGGGGGGGGGGGCAGTGCTAGAAACTTATCACCAGCATAGAGGGTGGTTCTAGGGGGATGAGAAGGGGTAATTTAGAGTGGGAAGGAAGCTATGTAGCTGGCCATATGGACAAGACGGAGACTGATACATAGGGACAAGGATACCCGGGACATAATTTGTAGTTAAATGAGGGGTGATCTGGCAAAATTAGTTTAACAAATATACAAGTGGAGCAGTTTGGGAACCGGATAGATCAGGAAGGTTTGTTCTAGGGGCTAAGTTGTTCATACTCGCATTTTCACAGCTCCACCATGAATTATAAGAGACAGGACCCAATAGCTTCCTCCCAGGGATTAAGAGAAGCCTCTCAGGAATAAATTAGAGGCTTTGGAGCTCATAAGCGAATAGTAGGCGCCCTGGTCAATTGGGATCTCCATAGTCCGACTGTAAAGATGAAATATGGGTCTCAGGGAGGGAGTGGGTAAGTAGATGAGCAGGTGGGAGGCTATGTGTGGGTGGCACCACAAGAAGACATCATCCACATTATGCTTCTTTTGGGGATTGCTGATGATGTTGATTTGCCATGACATCTGGCACAGACTCAATTGCTTAAGGGTCCTGGAGGATCGAGTTACGTGGGTGGCTCCTTTTCCTCCCAATCGAGTATGATGCACTCGATCTAATAGGAAACAGAATACTCTGCTCCCCTAGCTTGGGAGTTACATTGTATATAGAGGTTATCAGGGGGTATGAGTTGTGCAGTTTAAGGTACCTCCTAAGTTACATTTACATGTTTTGTTCGTGTTGTTGCTAGACTGCATGTACCTTTGTTAAACATACAGTTACATAGGCATTTGTTTTTTCTGTTTCAGAAATGGATACGGGGCCTGTTGCGACTGACAGGGGGTGTGAGGAATAACAAGGAGGCAAGCTGGGGTGGAATAACCTGGGGAATGTCAAGGAGCACATGGGAGCTAAGGGAGGTAACCCGTGCAATTATGCAGGACCATATACCTGTCTATATCAATGGGGATAGTAAGATCATCAAAATTAGCTCACATAATGTTAATGGGCTAAACAACCCGATAAAGAGAGACAAAATTATGACAACCCTGAAAAGAGAGAACCCTTCCTTTATTTTACTGCAAGAAACACACCTTAATAAGTCTGAACATCAGAAGTTGGGGAAATTTGGGTTTGATACTATTGTGGCGGCCTCCTATGGGGGGGAAGAGAAGGGGGGTGGCATTCCTGGTGGCAAGAGGGACTCAATTTCAGAAGACTAGTAGCTATGTGGATCCGGAGGGACGCTTGGCTATTCTTGTGGGGAATCTGGAGGGTGCACCTATTACTCTGGCTTCCCTATATGTTCCACTGGGCTCCACAAAGCAAGTTGTTAGCTCCCTGCTGCATAAGACTGCAGTAAGCCACGTTGGAACACTAGTGGTGGGTGAAGACTTAAACCAGATTTGGGACCAAAAAGACACCTCTAAGGCAAAGACTTTTCGGCAGACACTGGTGGGCAGATTAATTAGGAGACATCTAAAGGGGACCTTCTGGATAGACGCCTGGAGACACCAGAACTTGAACAAAAGAGAGTATACCCACTATTGATACCCACATGGCTCATATGCCAGGACTGATTATATTTTAGTATCAGGAGAACATCAGCACCAGGTCTTAGAATGCAGACATATCCCCTCCGTCCTCTTGGATCATGCCCAGGTGTTAGTAACCCTAAGTTGGAAAGCCAAAAGAGGGCAGTCTCTCTGGAGATTTAACAATTACCTCTTAAACTTGAAGGAGTTTACAGACATGGCTAAAAACAGACTGTCACAAATCCAGTTAGATAACGGGTCAGGAGAGATTCCTGATACTGTACTTTGGGATACTATAAAAACAGTGTTTAGGGAGGATTGTATTAAATTTGCCCCGCAGTTTAAACGACAACAAAACAGACAATTGGAACAGCTTCAGGGGCAACTGAAGGTCCTGATGGACCGAGATGCAGCAGGAAGGGCTTCGGTACAATCAAAAATTTTAAGAGTTAAGCAACAGATCCAGAGAATTATTGATATTAAAACGGAGCAAGCGCTGCAACGTTTAAGACAAAGGTATTATGAGTCAGGCACCCGGGCAGCCCGTCTCCTGGCATATAGGCTCAGGCGGCAGTCTGCAGAAAATACAATCACACAGATCAGGGACCTCAAGACAGGAGGCTTGGTCAAGTCCCCAGAAAAAATTCTTGCAGGCTTCAGGGAATTCTACACAAATCTTTATGGGGCGGATCACCTTCCGGATAGTGACCGTATCAAAACTTACTTAAACAATCTCAGGTTACCAGAATTATCCCAAGAACTTGGAGAATCTTTGGACTCCCCTATATCCCCAACAGAACTGGCAGCAGCAATTAAAAGACTGAAAACCAGGAAATCTCCTGGTCCAGATGGTTACACTCCTGAATTTTTTAAATTCTTCAGAAAGGAGATAGATAACCCATTACTGAGGGCCTGCAGACTGGCACAATTGGGAGAAGATATTCCAGATACATGGAATTATGCAGTTATATCAAGCATCCCCAAACCGGGGAAAGATACGACTCAATGTGGGTCTTACCGATCTATATCAGTATTGAATATCGATTACAAGCTCTACACTTCGATTCTGGCAAAACGACTGGAGGAAATCCTGCCCAGACTAATCAACTATGATCAAACAGGGTGTTTCATGCCGCCCGGTCGGGGGTACCTTGTATGATTCTGAGTTTAGATGCTGAGAAGGCCTTCGACCGGGTGGCATGGAGATTTCTGGAGCTGGCTCTTGGTAGGTTTGGATTTTCTGAGGCCTTCATAAACATTATAAATAAGATATATACTCGCCCAAGGGCTTATGTAAAAATAAATGGTAAAGTCTCCCATCCAACACATTTGCAGCGAGGCACCAGACAGGGCTGCCCTCTTTCCCCCCTGCTCTTCGCCCCATATCTGGAGCCGCTAGCCCAGGCATTGCATCAGAACGAGGGGATACAGGGGTGGGAATTAGGGTGAGAAACCCATAAACCTGCCCTGTATGCTGATGATCTTTTGGTTTATCTCCGGGACCCAGAACATTCCCTAGCAAAACTGTGGGATACTCTGTCAGAGTTTAGCTCCCTGGCCGGATATAAATTGAATGTCTCTAAGACAGAGGTCTTAAAAATGCACTATGAACCAACAGAGCAAATTAAGCAGAGGTACCCTGGGATTTCCGGTGTGATGGCTGCCTGAACTGGCTCCCTCGTGGTGAGCTCCATTGCCAACCCCACTCGAAACGTGTTTTCTACTGGCTCTCAGCGTCTCCAGTTTTTAATACCAGACCAGGTAAAGGAGTACAGTAGCGCCGTGCTGCATAGCCGATGAATCGGTGAAAACCCGAGGAAGATGGAGGTAGAGATGAAGAATGCCCAGATGAAGCACACTCCTCCGTCTACTCCAAGCAAAGACAAGGCGCCCAAGCGGGCCAAGGCTCAAGCAGAGGAATCGAGCCCCTATGCCCGACAGCCAGAAGTGCTCACAGAAAAAAGATTTCTTGAAGAACTAGCACCCATGAGAGATTCACTATTGGTGCTAGCCTCGGAAATGAAGGGTATGTGGGCATCGCTCGAGCAGTTAACTACACGGACCTCGGATAATGAGGCTCGCATATCTTCCTTGGATGACTGGCTGCAGCGACTCGAACCAGAGCTAGTGCACTTGAAGCACAAAATTAAAAAAACAGAAGAAAAGCTGGAAGACCTCGAAGGGAGATCGAGGTGAAACAACCTTGTGGTCCTTGGACTGCCTGAGGGGGAAGAGGGCTCCCTACCTGTGGCATCTGCCCAGAAGCTTTGCGAAAAATTAGCGGGGCCCTCCCCCAATGGATCTGCCTACATAACTGAGCGGGCACATCGATCCTTAAGGGCTATGCCGCCCGCGGGTTCACCTCCTAGGCCCTTCCTGTTCAAGCTACTTAACTTTTTAGATAAGCAGCATATATTGGCCAAGCTTAAAGATCTACAGGAGATTAAATGGGAAGGCAGGAAAATATGAGTGGCGCAGAACTTACCATACACTGTGTGACAGAAATGCTCTGCCCTGCATCCTGTGGTCACCAAGTTAATTTCTGCGAGTATCAGGTTTAAAGTGAGGTACCCAGCAACTCTCCAAATATATCACGAAGGCAAATGGCACTCGTTTGAATCTGCAGAAATAGCCACTGAATCCTGCAAACAAATGTTTCCAGACTTGTTTAAATGATAATCTGGCGGCATCTAGTGGCCATTTGGAAGTACGAGCAATGCCTATTTGGTGAAGAGATTTGTAGAGTTTTGCATTACTGTTTGTATTAAACAAAAGATCATTTTTGTTAGTTTGAGTTGCTGTAGTGCTAAGAATCAAACGGAAATGGTCCTCAAACCCCCAGTTATTCAAGGGATTTCTGGCCTCATCGGTATTTGAAAAGGAAGGGGAATTCTATTGTGTTTAACCCAGATTACTGGGGCAACGAGCCTTATTACAAGGACTGTTGCTATACTGTTGGCATTTTGGGATTTTACCAAATTAAGGGGGTTGAAAGTTATTTGAAAAATCCCTCTTAGAAGGTTAGTGGCAGCAGGTATATGGAATCTGCAGTTAGTTTATTTACTCTTCCTGGTAGAGCGATGGGAATTTTTTCCAGGTTATTGTGGAGAAAACCATATACAGGTTTTGAGTGTGGGGGGGAGGCAGTTATGGGGTGCGGGTGAACTCTTCGGGCGGCATGGTTGTCATCATGCCAGAATATGAGGATGGAGATCAGTCATGGGGACTGGGGGATAAGGTAACTTATTAGTGTTTAGGTAGGATATAGACGGGGGATAGAGGGAAAGGGATGGGAGGTAAATTTAGGATTGTATAGGGGCGGTATGGTGGGGGGATAGGGGGGCGAAAGTAAGGGGGATGGGGGAGGGGCCACAGCCACTTTTTATTACAACTCCTAAGGGTGCTAAGGGCACAAGTTGTTACCCTAGTGGGCCTATCAAATACTACACTTTGGTATGAAAGTTATATCATGGAATGTTAAAGGCGCTAGGTCTCGGGTAAAGCGGCTTCAAATAATTAAGCACTTAGCAGTGTTGAATTGTCGAGTCGCTTTTTTGCACATGTTGGAAGTAGAAAATAACTTACTAAGGAGAGGAATTATTGGGACAGTATATACGGCAGGGACATCCACAACCCAATGTGGAGTGGCAATACTGATCACTAGGGGCACTCAATTTCTCAAATTAGAAAAAGTGGCTGACTCCCACGGCAGGTTTCTCTTCCTGAGAGGAATCTTAGAAAACAGGGAAGTTCTCATGGGCACGATATATGGACCGAATAAGGATTCCCCAGAATTTTTTGCTAATCTATCGCTAACCCTTGCTCCCTTCAGCGGTCTGCCCATGATTTTAGCCGGAAACTGGAATCTAGTTATAGATTCTGCTCTGGATAGATCTTCCTCTATAGGATCTACTCTCTCCCTGCCCAAAGATCCTCATGATTTCATAGATACGTATGGCTTAAGAGATCTCTGGCCTTTGATCCGGGTGCAAGGGCTTATACCTTTTATTCCCCTGTGCATAAATCCCTCTCCCGAATTGATTTTTTTTTGGTGAATCAGAGGGTAATGGCAGGCCTGCGGGGAAGCGGGATCACCCCTAGAGTACTCTCTGACCATTCCCCAATCTGGTTGGAAGCTAATTTAGCCCCAAATTTTCACAAAGATACTATCTGGAAACTAAACTCTCAGCTTCTTAACCAGGAAGACATAGTTAATCGGATTAAAGATCTTATAAAGCAATTTATGGACCAAAATAAGGGATCTATCTCTGACTTTGACAAAACATGGTGTGCTTTAAAGTGTGTTTTGCGGGGGGAATTTATTAGAATTTCGGCTACTAAAAAACAGAAACAAGAAGCCAAAGTTAACGCCCTGTTAGAAGAAATTAAAGCCTTAGAAAGTTAATTATCAAATCCTCCACTAGATGAAGAAATGTTGCGTCTAGTAGTGTTACGGAATGACTACGCGGAAATATTGAGGGAAAGAGCGGAATATGCCCTCTTTAAAACCCAAGCCAAATATACGGAACAAAGGGATAAAACCAGTCATCTCCTGGCGATGAAGCTAAGAAAGCAAGAGGAGTCCCGTCTGGTCCCCTTTGTGCATTCCCTGTCGAATAACGCTGTTTTAACAACCCCCCAGGCAAATTGCCAAAGAATTTGAACAATATTATATGCAACTGTACAGTCCCCCTAAATCTAGCCTTTCACCCACGGAAATCCAGGACTATCTGTTGGCCTCATCCTTTGCCTTCGCTGGAGGTAGTCCAGCAAGAATTTTTGGTAAACCCTATTTCTCACCAAGAAATTAGTGATACTATTAAATCCTTAAGTAGAGACAAAGCTCCGTGCCCGGATGGCTTTTCGTCTAATTTCTATAAGGTTTTTGAGAAGGAGTTATGTCCTATCCTTCTTCGTCTATTCAATTTTATATGTGAAAAGGGGGTTACAGATAACGACACTCTTGGAAGCCATTATAGTCGAATTACCAAAACCAGGTAAAGAAAAGAATAGGGTTACAAACTTCCGTCCCATCTCATTAATGAACTATGACATAAAAATATTTGCCAAAATATTAGCCACAAGGGTGTCCAAGGTTTGGATGGGGCTCCTGAGCCCTGAACAAATCGGGTTTGTGCGGGGCAGAGTCTCATTGGATCATATCCGCAAGTTGGCACATATCTTCTCCACGTCCAGGGAGGCGGATAAACCAATGGCTTTGGTCTCCCTGGATGCGGAGAAGGCATTTGACAGGGTCGAATGGGCATATCTGTTTGATACCCTGGCGGTAATGGGCTTTCCTGCTCCCTTTATTTCCTGGGTTAAAGCATTATACTCTGAACCTAGAGCGAAAGTTTACTGCAGTGGAGTTTTTTCTTCGGCTTTCCCTTTAAAATCAGGTACCAGGCAAGGGTGCCCACTTCCTCCATTATTATTTAACCTATATTTGGAACCGTTGATACGGCAGCTAAAAGCCTTACCAATGTTGCAAGGTATCAAGATAGGGAAGTTTCAATTAAAATTATCGGTTTATACCGATGGTATCCTTCTGCATGTTACTAACCCTTGCGAATCTATCCAAGCTGCCCTCCGGATAATCTATAGGTTTAGCAAGGTATCGAACTACAAACTCAATATTAGTAAATCAGGTGATGCCCTTGAACCCCTTGCTTTCCAGGGAAGATATTACCCCGTTATCCATGGCTTGGACTACCCAACTTATACACCTAGGAATAACACTGTCTACATCTGTGTCCCTGATGAAAAAGTTGAATCTAGATAAACTAGTAAAAGAAATCCAATTGGATCTAAATAGGTGGAACTCTATGCACCTGTCCCTTCAAGTGAGGGTTAGTGTAATTAAAATGAACGTTTTGCCGAGGGTATTTTATCCGCTCAACATGCTGAATGTTTATCTTCCCCTGAATTGGTTCCGTAGACTCCACAGTATAATCTCCCAATTTATATGGAGAGGCAAGCCCCCACGTAGGGCATATAATCATTTAAGCGCCCCAAAGCAATGGGGGGGTTTAAAACTCCCCAACCTACACCACTACTACTTAGCTAGTCATGTGGCTAAGTACATGCGCTGGAGGGCAATCCCTTTGGACATAGACAGTGCTGCCAAACTTCCCATATGGTTACAGCTGGAACAAGACTTACTAGCCGGATTGTCTCCAGAGAGCCTTTTATTTATTGCCCCGGGTAAGGTACCCAGTGGTCTAAAAGGCTCAGTTCTACATACCTTGCTAAAGGTCCATTCACAATTTTGTAAGTCAATGAAATACAATAACCAAATGGACTTATCACAACCGATGTTTAATAACCCCAACTATAAAGTTGGTGACAAAATAATTAACGCTCCCAAAGAATGTTCTGATCCCCAAATTAAGGTTTGTGATTTGGTAGTTGATGGTAAACTAAAGGAAACGCCGGAAATATTAATTTCTCTGCAGCTTCCCAATAAATACTCTTTTTTTGGGCTCCAACTTAGGCATATGTTGATAAAGTGGTTCGGCTCAGGAAGATGGAGCACGCAGCAGGCGCCTCCCTTCCAGGAGCTTTTTGAATGTGTTAACCAACCACATGCTATATCCAAGCTGGTTTCATTGTTATATGGGATACTTAACCCGGAGGTATCAGATCTGTCCAGTTACTGGGTGCATCATTTCCCACATGATAATTTTTCATGGAATAAAATCTGGGAGGGAGTCTGCCTATATATTGCCAATGACCACTTAAGGCTAACGCAGTTTTACATATTGCATAATATCTATTATACCCCAACTAAACTGTATGGAATGGGGAAGACACAGAGTCAAATGTGCTTTAGGTGCGAGAAAGAGCCTGGGACGCTACTTCATATACTATGGGATTGCCCCAAGGTAGTTTCCCTTTGGAGAACTATTCGGGAAAGGATAGACCCATTGTTGGGGTTGCAGGATTATTTCTCACCACAGGTTTGTGTAGTGGGAGATTATACTACTGTCCCTTTTAAGGAAAAAGGCACCATATGGCCATTATCTCTTTGTCGGTTAAAAGGCTTGTCCTTCGTTACTGGAAAGACCAGCATGCGATCTCTTACCTTGAATGGGTCAAGGAATTATTACATACTCTAAGAGTTGAGAAGGCAATTGCGAGCCTACGGGGCAAGCTCCCCCTGTATAACTCCAGGTGGGAGAAGCTTTTCACGCGCTGGTCCCTCCCCCCACCTTCTTAAAAAACCCAACTCAAAAAAGCAGAGTAGGCTAATGAGTAGTAATATCCTAGTAGGCCACCTTATAAGAACCCTACGATACCTCATCTTAAAGGAGCTTACATAGACAAGTCTTTAACTTCATGCGATATAGACAAAAAGGGTTGTGATGTCACCTAGTAGCTGAAAAAGGCACCACTAGACAGTACCGTAGGAAGGGTGGGGCAGGTGGGGCTTTCAGCCGGGCGCTCCCATCCGAGGGGGCGCGGATTGCAACAAAGTTCCCCTTCCCATAACCTCAGTCAGTGAAAAAAAAAAAAAAAAAAAAATTTCTGCCAGCCGAGTGCATCTCGGGTACACATGGTCCCAGACTCAGTGTCTGGAAAAGGTCACATGGTGGTAACAGAGACAGATAAAGGAAGGGGCCAAGGGAGTCTCTCATGGAGTTGATGAGAGAGAGAGGAGAGCGAGAGACGACGATAGTAGAGAGAGACTAGAGAGAGAGAGACGAGAACAAGAAAAAAAAGTATACACTTGTCTTAAGTTTAAGTTTAGACTTTAGTTAGTGTATATACATAAATTAAATTTCAATATCACAGTACTACTACGCTACCCAAGTTAAGTGTACTACTCTGTAGAGAGGCAGTCGGCGACTCGGCACTGCAGACTGGCAGAGGCAGTCAGGCAGACAGTTGAGTTGAGTGAGAGAGAGTGTCAGAAGAGAATCCGATTTGCAGTGTGAGACATTGGGCAGTTAATGATGGTGTGCGCCGGCGACGCGGTATATGTCTTTATTCATTGTCTTCTTTCTCAGCCGGCACCGAAACAGTCCATTCGAAATTGAACGAATACAATGCCTTACAGAGCTGATGAATAGCTTAGCTGATGACTGTTGGTGTATAAAAAAAATTACATATAACGGCGCCGCACGTCGGCGCTTTCTCAAGACAAGAGTCTGTTGTTGACCAAGTGTGTTGCGTGTCCCCTACCCTGACCCTGAAAGATGGTCTGGCCTGATCCTTGTTGTAAGCGTTATTATTTATAACGCCTACAACAAGGATCATCAGGCCATCTTTCAGGGGACACACTTGTACTGGTGGTGATATTAGACAGATTTTCATGAACATTTCCCAAATTATCACAGCAGCAGTAACTCTGCCACTGCCAAAGTTATTTCTAGCAGAATTAAAATTTCATTCTCATTCTCACAGCCTTACTGACAGCCAAGTGTTGGGGCATCTCACTGTCTGCATTCATTCAAACATCAGTTTAATTATTATTATATATATATAATATATATATAGTAATATAAATTCAAAAGTAAATAGGTAGGTTTGTTTTGTAAATCTGAGATTCTGCTGCCTTAGGTAAAAAGAATGATTTTTATCCACTGCTACAAGCTTAGCTAGGCTCAAATCCTCCCTCCATGTGTAGCCTGTAAGGTCTCCAGTACTAGTACACCAGTTAGCCTGTCCAGTCTTGGCTCCCCAGTGCAAAGAATGTGAGCTAAGGTGTGGAATTAACCTCTGCTTCCATACCCTCCACATGAGAATCTGCCATGGGCCAATGTTCCTTTAGGTATGCAGCTGCAGTACTGTGCAATTCCCTCCCACATCATCTAAGGGTGAACAAAGCTGGGTGTCTTCCAAACAGTCCTTAAATGTTGCCTTTTATGAGAAAAACATGTGTTTTATCTGAAAGAGGGGTGGCGGAGACTGGAAAGGGCACCACAATCCGCACAGGGGTTGTGTACAGACCCCCATGTCAGGGGGAAGGAATGGACAAGGATATGATGGAAGGCATTCTTAGAATGGCAGAGAAAGGGGAGATACTATTGATGGAGACCTGAATATGCCAGATGTTAACTGAGCACATTTGCTGCAGCCACATCCAAGAGCAGAGGGCCAGTTGATGCCCTACAGGTGGCAGGCATTAGACAGCTAGTTTCAGAACCCGCCGTGAGGGGAGCAATCTTAGACCTCGTACTCTCAAACGGGGGCAGTGAGAGGATTTCAGATCTAGAAGTAGGTTGCCATCTGGGGACAAGTGAACATCAAACAGTGTGATTCACAAACTCAGCTACAGAGTCAAGCCATACAAAAGTGAGGGTACTGGACTTTAGGAGGGCTGACTTTGGCAATATGGGAGAGTGCCTCAGAAAAGCACTAGCAAACAGGTTAGAAGGAGGTGTGGAGTAACAATGGGGAATTATCAAAACTGCCATCACAGACGCAACATGGCAGGTGCTCAGAGCAGCGGCATCAAACGTTTCATGGGAATTCTTCAGATGTTTTCAGAGTCAGAGTGACTTTCTTATAATTATTGCAGAGTGGATGCTGGAAGGCTTGAATTAGTCCTGAAGACATCCTAGATCCTGTGACCAATCTGAAACAGTGCATTCTCACTTGTAAAGTGTTCACGCATTTTGTTTACTGCCTTAGAACTATGAATAAATGCAGCTGATGACATTAACATTAACAGTTTTGCCATTCAGTGCCTCTTTCTTGGTGATTCATGCTGTAAATCTTTTTTTTATATACATGTGAAGTAATTCTTATTTAAAAGGGGGAAGTGCTTTTATGTGTGTCTCTAAACTTAATTCAGCACCTGCAGAGTCATCTGTGGGATGGCTTTTATTCCAAAACATATTACTAATAAGCTATCCGAACAGTATTCAAGCTTCGTTAAAACTTTTTAAGAAAAAAAAAAAATGTTGGACTGAAAGTTCCCTAGACTTTAAATGGAGAACAGCTGTTGGTAATATTTTACTGAATTTGTTCACGTCTTTAACAGTGTCATTATGGGCTTTTTGAGTGAGGTCTTAAATTTTGTAGTGTACTAAGCAGTGTCAAGAGGCAATGTGATCCAATGTTTAGAGCATGCAATGAACCAGGAGAACCTGGGTTTGAATCCTGCCAGGTTGTGGCCACTGTATGATCTTGGGCAGGGCAAGTCACTTAGTTAAGTCAGTGTTTCACCTTCAATGATGCTACATCTCCATTGGTGAATAAATTCAAACAAGCAGGACTCAAGGGCCAGACCCTTGGACGCAGCAGTATTGCTACTACATGGGTCCGCCAGTAATACTGGCGAACCGAATTGTGCCAGAGTCTCAGTGGGAGGGATCCCGTCAGAGGAGAACATCTAAAAATGCATATGTGTCCCTGTAGCCAGTTGGCAGTGAGGCAATGAGGACAAACAGCTATATATATATATATATATATATAAACCTTCCTACATCAGCATAGTACCATGAGCACATCACTGCTCAGTACAACTCCCAGACAGCCTGGCTCCCTTACCTCAGTCAGGCTTGAAACAGTTTCTTTCTTTTCTTTTTTTTTTAAACAGAAACCACCCACATTTTACATCCCTAACCTGATCAGGAGGGAAATCTGTCAGGCACCATCTGTCACCCCATGGTGCTGTATTTCTGACCTCAATCCTTGCTGCACTCTGTCCCCATTCTCTAATTCTAGTTCTCACCACGGACCCAAAATAGAATACATGACTGCAAACCCCCAAAAAAAGCCCGGAGGCCGGAGCACTGGGAGTGTGGAGGAGATGGGAAGAGATGGGACTAAGTACCACAGAACAGGGGAAACAAAAATGAATCAAGGCTGTCATTAACAGTAAAAACAACTAACACTGCACTGCCCTTGACTTGGAAGTATACCAGTAGAGGGACTACTGTACCAACAAAACCCACTTTCATGTCATCTGTAGTCTTTTTAAATTTTTTTTAGTTTGCCAGTTGTACTAGAAAATGTCACATATAGCCTATTTTCTTTTTTATTCAGATTTTTCCCATTTTTCTTGTTTTTTCCCCACTGTCCTGGGACACCAGCACACGGCAATGCATGCACATGGAGGCACACTTGCATCCCATGGCGCAGGCTACAGCCCCTTCAGCCCACCCTGGCTATTGCCTGGGCTCCCTAGAGCTTGTGTCCCATCATCCTCCACCAAGTGGCAGCCAAGAGCCAGGGAATCCCACGAACCCACCTGGGGAGAGGGAGTGCTGCCTCATGGCAGCTCAGTCCAGCTCCTGCCCTCTCCCAGCTGACCCCTGACGCACCCAGGCTTATTTCTGAACTGGGTTGTTGGCATGGCGCGAGGTACATCCAATGCTTCAAACCTCAGCACCACTGGGCTGGCCTTTAGCCTATTTTCAAGCACAATAATACCCTCCAGGGTCAGCAATATTGGGATATACTGGACCTTCCCCAACCTGCCCCTCTCAGAACTTCTACTTGGGTAGGTGGGAAATTAGTAAGCACTGTGTCATGCCATTATAGGTGTTTTTCCCTTTTCAGGATTTGGGTGAATTATGTTTCTATTGTTAATTGGTATTTTTGTCTGGCCCTCCTGGACTTGAGTCTTTGGGGGTCTCAGCAGTGCTTGTCAGGGGTTGATATTGGTTGTTATTGTTGTTGTTGTTATTAGTAGGTAGCCATTGGGCTAGTATAGGTTACAGTTTCCACACAGACTCTATGAGTGTTTTGCTCCGTAAAGATCTGACAGTTTCTGTTTGAAACTAGCCAGATAGAGCTTAAGAGGAGCGCTCCGCTTCAGGTTTGCTTAAAAGACTTTTAAAACATTGTACTATATATTTAGAAGTCACGGTTCCGGTTCTTATCGGTTCTAAAAAACGGACTTTGTATTACGTTTTTCAAATACCCGTGACACGGTTTAGGAACCGATAAGTGCCTGGCACTTCCAATTAAAAGAGCAAGTTTTTGGTTAGGCTGGCATTATGTCTGAGAAACCCAAAAGAAAAACCAGGCCCACTGTTTCAAATACTGTGATGCTTGTGAAGCCTTGCCAAGGCTGACCCACAGACACATGCTCCACATGTGTTTATTGTCTGGGGTTTGACCACCTCCAGTCAGACTGCCAGATTTGAAGAATTTCCCTGCAGCCACCCTGGAAAAAAGATTGGGCAGGCTCAGGGAACGAGAGGCCAAAAAGTCCGCTGACCCGGATGACCAGCCCGGTCCAGTGCCAACTGGACCAGAGGGAGTGCCCTCTGACCAGGGCGAGACTTCCTCGGGTAAAAGAAAAGCAGTTAGCTCCTCTTGTAGAACTGCCCCGGAGAGGAAAGAGATAACTCTCCATACAGGATGGAGTTCTGAGTGCGAGCGCTCCTCTTAGAAGCTCTATCTGGCTAGTTTCAAACAGAAACTGTCAGATCTTTACGGAGCAAAACACTCACTAAGAGTCTGTGTGGAAACATGCAACCTATACTAGCCCAATGGCTGCCTACTAATAACAACAGTAACAACAACCAATATCAAACCCTGACAACACTGCTGAGACCCCCAAAGACTCAAGTCCAGGAGGGGCCAGACAAAAAATACCAATTAACAATCTAGACATTTGTGAATACCCTTGGAGCAGAGGTAAGACCGAAGAGCATTGCCCTGAACTGGTAGTGGCCTGAGGGCAGTTCGGACCTGAAGTACTTTCGGTGAGAAGGCCTGATGAGGACAGTCCCCAGAACAGGTGAAATCCCACTCTGCAAGTCACCAGCAGCTTCTCACCTCCTGGGATTCCTAAATCTTCCAAGTCAGTTCTAGAACCAGTTCAGGTACTCACTTACATAGGTGCGGGTGGACACAAAGCTGGCTAGAGCCCTTCTCCCTGGAAAGGTAGAGATTGATTGTCCTGGCCTCCTCTTTCACCCTGCAGGCTCTCGACCAGCAAGACACTTTTGCAGCTCTTGGCCCTCAAAAGAAACTGAATGTCTCATCTGGAATCTTGCTCCCTGCACTACAGCTGTGGAGGCAGCCATGTGCCCCAAGAGCTGCAAAACTGTCTTGCTGTAGAGACCTGCAGGGTGAAAGGAAATCAATCCTCTTCAGGAAGGCCCTGGCCAGCTTTGTCCTATCAAATATGAAAATGGTCCTACTCATAGACTAGTTATGCTGCTGTTTCTTCTGCATATATATTTAAATAAACTTGCACTTTTACCTTTTTTGCAACTTTAAACATGTTTATGTGAGTGATTTCAATTTACTATGGATGTTGAGAGCCGTTTATTTTTGTTTTAGATTCAGGTTCACAACCTCTGAATTCTTCACCAATCATTTCTTGAAGAAAGTCTGTCCCTGTTCAACTGGCCTGAAAGATTCTGCGTCTCGATCAGTACAATATAAGCCATGCTCATTGCTCACCATATTTGGCTCTGGGTGGGGGGAAATCACTTTATGACAGCAAGAGTAAAATCAGAATAATGTGACTTACCCAGGCTGTGGTAGGAGAGATCATATCACACAGAAGAGGCAAGACTAAATATTGTATTATGTAAGCACTGCACAAGCACAGAACTGACACACAACACCGCCCCCCACCACTGTGCACTCTGTAATTTGCTTGCTGATGTAATACAAATGCCCTTCCCTTTGAGAGTGGGTCTAAACGATTTTAAATTCAACTACTTTAGACTCTGGGAGTTGAGCGGACAGTACAGCCGAATAATACTGTATGCAGTTGTATAGCTCAGCTGTCACTGGAGGCAGCAGGCATCTGTCCCAGTCACAGAGAACCAGCCGGTCCAGTAGTCAGTTCAGTGTGTGTGGTGTCACCTGACCCAGTAATTAAAATGGGCAGACTACATAGATGGGCTTCACGGTCCTTATCTGCCATCAACTATTATGTTTCTATGTCAGTTATCTGATTACTATCATCAGGCATCAGCCTAAAGGGTAGCAGCACCAGTGGTAGTACTAGTGTTACTGTACTTTGGGTTGGTGGGCCTCGGTTTTGTCTGTGAGGAGTAACTGACTGACTCACTCCCACCCAAACAGAACTGGGGCGACTAACGCTAGCTATCCTCTAGGCTGGTGATAAACAGCCATATAACTGACATAGAAACAGAGTTGGTGGCAGATAAGGACATAAATGCCCATCTACTCTGCCCATTCTTTCTACCTTATGAATATGCCCATTCTTTTCTACCTTATGAATATGCAATAGAGCTTTACTCTGTCAATGGTGGCCTATCTATTCATACTCATCTGTATTGCTCACTATGCCTACCCTATCCGATGCCTGTTTGAAGCTCTGCACTTATTCATATCCACCACTTCCCAGGCTGAGGCAGGCCTGACCATACTATTCTATGCATCCACCGTGACCACCCTTTCTGTGAAAAAGAAGTTCCTCACAAACAATACCCCTTAATCAGTCTCCTCTAATCTCATGGTGTGTCTTGTTGTCCGGCTATTTTTGTTTATATTGAAACATCATCATGTTAGACTCTTGCACCATTTAGCAGTACTCCAGATGGGGTCTCACACAAATTGTCTGTACAGAGGGCAGAGGCCGGGATGACAACCCCCTGTTTTATACTAGCGATGCCTTTCCCTATGCAGAGAATCTACAAGCCCTGGCTCATAACTGCCTTCTCAAATTGCTTGCCTACATTTATGTCATCTTTTGTTTGTGTTGTCTGCAAAAGGCATCGTTCCTTCACTCTGCAGTGCACCCACTTTACATAGAATACATAGACAATGTCGGCAGATAAGGGCCTATGCCCACCCAGTCTGCCCATTTGAGCTTGTAAGTTCAGTTTATGTTTTCCTAGAAGTCAGTTGCCCTCACCCTGACCTCCAGAATTCCTTTATGTCTATCTCATGCATTCTTAAATCGTGATTGTCTCAGCCCCCACTTCCTCTGGCAGGGTGTTCCACTTGTCCACCACCCGTTCTGTGAAGAAATTCTTCCTCATGTTTCCTCTGAATCATCCTCCTCCAACTTCATCCCATGCCCTCTGGTCCTGGAACATCTTTTTCAGCTTAAAAGTAGTGTATTCTGCACTTATAAAGACAGTAAAGAGGATTGATTCCAACCCTATGGTACATGACCTAGCAACCCCCACTTTCTTCTGCATGGACTCCATTAGTTTGATTACTATTACTGGGCTGTCCCTATGTCCTGTTGCTCATTCCCTGGCAATTGTTTACCCAGGTTACCATCCTGGTATGCACTCCCTGGCTGGCTTTCTTGTTTGTTAATCATTTGTGACAGTGTGGGACTCGCTAGTCTAGGTAAGCCACATCCACAGCCCCTCTTTGTTCTACTGACTGGCACCCATATCTCAGCATCCTCCTCCACTCACCCTCCCTATTTCCGAATTACTTGTAACATGCATGCCCACCTTTAGGTAACCTTAAATGTACTCTGTAATGTGTCTAAGGAGGGGGCAGGGGCTATCCTTTTCAGTGAAAAAATAATAAATATGTATGACTGTAGCTGATAATCTACTGTACTAGACTACTACTTAATGTAATGTGTGGACTTTCATTTTATAGCCAGTGTCGAAATTGAGTACAGTCTTCTGCAGACAACTCTTGGAGTGGACAAGAACGACGCGACTCGGCTGAGTCTCAGTCTTATAAGGTAAGGTAATGGGTTTTTAAATTTGGAATTTGATGTTTTTGTGTTATCTTTTTACACTCCTATTGTCATGGTATTGATGTGACATACTCAAGAGGGGGTGAACAACCTCTTGACATCACATCGATACCATAGCAACAAACTTACAGCAGAAATTGGGACTAGTACTTCCTTTCTGTATGTGTGCAAGGAGGTGCTTTGCTCTTGAGTGAAAATAGCAATAAATTATGTACTTAATTTAAATGTGAACTTTCATTTGTAGGCCCGAACTTGAGTGTGGACTCCAGACCATCCATCACCATCAGATCAGAGAGTTCCTGTCCTACATAAGTAGCAGCAGTCACCAGAGGCCGTTGCAGTCACCTTCAACAGTCAGTCTTATTAAAGGTAAGTCAATGTGTTTTAAATTGGGCGTGGTGTATAGTGATTCCATTTCTGTAGCATTGAGTTGACTGGTAGTTTGTCTGACTGTCCGGGTTAGGGTCTGGTAGGAGTAGGGGAGTGAGGGCAGTAACATAGTAATGATGGTTGGAGAGCATGGCAATAAGTTACTAAGAATTAAGGCACTCCCAGAGGTTAGATTAATAGTCAATAACCACTATCTAAGGTCTGGGATGTCAATGTACTATGTGGCACAACAAGGCGGGTGGTCCAGGGCAATTTTCCACAGGTTGTAATTAATTGGATGTTAGTTTAACTCCTGTGAGAGCCTTATTGCTATTATAAAAATGTATTCAAAAAGAAAACTGTAACAAGTATAGTTTATGGTTATGAATGTTCTCTGTAGCCTAGAGTTAGAAAGTGACTGGTAATGCTGCATTGTGATTTTAAGCCAGCATTCAAAAACTGTTCATAGAAGAACTTTTTTCTAAAAGTTGATCTTACAATAATATCAACTGTTTATATAATTTAAACAGAGAGATATTTGAGAAAAAAGTTCTTCCACCAACAGTTTAGGAATGTTGGCTCAAAATCAAGTGTAGCATTCCAGTCAGTCAGCAGTGACAGGACAGGATGAAGCCTAAAACTCAGGAAGAATCAAAATACCATGGTAATCAGGCTGTACATGACGATTAATGTAAGGCTGATCCTAACAGCAAAGCCAGTCAAATGACTTTAGGCTGGGGCTGGATGTATAGCGTAGAGTTTACAGTAATGAGCTGTGAATTTTGACCTTGTTGTCCTCCAGCAGCCTGGGTTTGATTACCACAACCTCCACTTGCATACTGTGTGACTCTTATTCTCAGCAGCAAGTCATTTAACTGCCCAGTGTTCCCAGGTCACCACGAAATGAGGCACTTGTGCAGTGGGACTAACCAGTTAGCAAACTCTAACAATTAAAATATGTGTTATATATTTCTTGCACAATGAAACTGCCTTCTAAGATCTTCAGCATTCTCTCACATGACCGGGTAAATAGATGTACTTAACTTCAGAACACCCAGTCAATAACCTGTCCCACTTTTCTGTGGTTATGGTTAAGTCACTCGCTGTGCCTCGTGACACACCACACAAGGCATGGGTAAACTCCCAGTAACCCACACACCTGTTGTGCCTTATTGATTACACAAACAGGAAGTTGGATAGGACATTGACTGGGATGTTTGAAGTTAAGTACAAGTACACATATTATACTGTACACTTCTCTTCAGTATTTTGTAAAGGAAGGCCTGATTCTTGAAGATGGCACAGAAGAAACCATCAGGGGCAGAGTTTAGAAAACTGAGGAAAGCAAGAGAAGAAGAAAATCGAAAACTCTCCCAGCACTGGCAACATTGATTACTAAGTCTAAGGAGCAGGAGGAAGTTCTGCGACTCATCCAGTAGCAACACCAATTGACATCAATGAGCCTACCCCTACTAAGACAGATGTTGAGGGCAATATTACAGAAGAAGAAGTAGTTGAAGAAAAAGAAGATGATGATGATGATTGCCAGCCGACACCGTCTGCGTGCAGCTTTGAAAATTATACAGAGGATCCTGCATTAGGAAGTAATGTAGATGCTGTAGCCAGTTCGGTACTCCAACTTAATTTTAATGACCCAACATCATGGCCTGACATGACTGACAAAGTTAGATGCTGCTTGGTGGAACATGGCCTGAACAAAATAAAATGCTGATTTAGTTTCTCAGCGTCCTGATGATGGCAGGCGCTTTATCGGATTGGTTCACAAAATTCTTCCCAATGGAGAGACTGTGGAATGCACATGGCTAATGTATGGTGAGACCAAGAAAGCTATCTATTGCTTCCCATGCATGCTATTTGCAAAAAAATCATCCACTACATCGAGTCTAGCAAATCCAAAAAAAGGATTTTGTGACTGGAAACATTTAAATCCCAGAATTCCAGATCATGAAAACTCCCCTGAACACCGTGACAGTTATTTACGTTGGAAGAATTTTGAAATGTGCTTGAAGACAGGGGCCACAATAGATGATCAACTGCAAAGGTCAATTGCTTCAGAAAAAGAAAAGTGGCGTACCATTCTGAAAATTATTCTTGATGCTATTCTTTTCTGCGCAAAGAACAACTTGGCTCTCAGGGGGTCCACAGAGATAATTGGACACACACACTCTGGAATTTTTCTTAATTTGCTAGAACTAATAAGTCACTATAATCCGGAGCTTGCAGGGCACATTGCCAACCATAAGAAAGGGTCTGCCACTTATTTTTCTCCTACAATTCAGAACGAGTTTATTAACTTGCTGGGTTCCACTGTGAGACGTGAAATAATTGCAAAAATTAAGGAGGCAAAATATTTTCTATTATGTTTGACTGTACACTCAGATGTGGCTCACAAGGAGCAGATGTCTCAAATCATTCGTATGTGAGGATACAGGATAATGATTGTACTGTTGAGGAAAGTTTTATTGATTTCATCATCTCACATGAAAAGACAGGAAGTGGGCTAGCTGCAGAAATTGAAAAGAAATTAAGTGATGATGGCTTAGATATAGCTAACTGTACGTGGCCAAGGGTATGACAACGGCGCTAATATGGCAGGAAAGTATCGTGGGTGCAAGCCCATGATAGCACAAGTGAATGAACATGCTAGATTTGTCCCATGTGCAGCTCATTCTCTTAATTTAGTTGGGGTCCATGCTGCACAGTGTATCAGTGGACATGGTATCATTTTTGGCACAGTGCAGAGATTGTTTACATTCTTTGAAGCTTCAACAAGCACTGGGAGGTGCTGTCCCAAGCAGTAAAGGTCACTCTGAAGGGTCACACTGAAACAAGATGGTCTTCAAAGTTTCGTGCAGTTCACTCCTTCATCTTCAAATACCTGAAGTCTTAAAAGCATTGTACCAAATAAGTGAAGATGCAACCAATGCTGACGGTATCAACAGCCCAGAGCCTAATCAAGCAGATAGATTTCAAATTTCTTTGTACCCTAGCAATGTGGGACAAAATACTGAACCTGATTGAACAGGTAAACCAACTGTTGCAATGTAAGGGATTGCCTGTCGATAGTGCCTCAAAACATATCAGTGGATTAAGGGATGCACTGCAGCACATACGGATGATGGAATACATGATGTTGTACAACATGCAGCAGAACTTGCTGAACAGATGTCACTGAATGCAGAATTCACAGAAAAAGAAAAAAGAAAGGTGAAAAGGATGCCCATGAGAGCGTTGAAGATGAAGGGCACTTGATTTCTGCTGAGCAGGATTTCAAAATGCAGTTCAACAATGTTCTAGACACCCTCACTTCCCAGATTCAGTGGCGGTATGAGGCACTGTCTGAAGTGGCTGCTGACTTTAACTTCCTTACAGGGCTATCTTTCTCAACAATGGAAGTTAGCGAGTTAAAGAAATGTGCAGCAGATCTAGCAATGAAATATTCTAATGACCTAGATGCTTGTGAAATAGTATATGAGGTAGAGAGCTTCAAATTTCAGGCAGCTTCAGTACTGCCCAATTTTTCTAATGCCACACCCCTCAGCTTGTTGAAGCTCATTCACAAATGGTCTTTGAGTACTTCCTATCCAAACATTGAAATTGCTTCTCCCACTCTTCTTGACGCTTCCTGTAACTGTTGCTTCTTCGAACGTAGTTTCAGCAAACTGAAGCTGATCAAGACCTATTTAAGATCATCTATGGGACAAGAAAGACTGTCAAATCTCAGCTATACTATCTATTGAAAATGCTGTAGCCAGTGCCATTAACTCGACAAAGTCATTGGACGAATTTGCTCTTTGAAGGCAAGAAAGGTTCACACATAGGCCAGACAGACAACTGTGAAATGTGTAAGCTGTATCTGACTACTGTGGATATGCGATTCGATTCAAATAACATATTTGCATGAAAATATATAGCATCCATCAGTCTCTCGCCAGTTACCGGGTTTCCTGTGCTGATTGCCTTCAGGTTTTTGGTTTAGTACTCAGTGGCCTGTGCTGTTGTGTGTGGGGCTTTGTTTCATTCAGCTCCAGCTCCATATCTTGTATTGCTGTGTAACTGTTCTGTGTGTTGTATAGATTGTTCAATTCTCACCTTTCATATATTTATCAATTAAGTTGGAGTACTGAACTGGCATCGACATCTGCATTACTTTCTAATGCAGAATCCTCTGTTAACAAACTGTGATTTTGATTTAAATACCACTGGTTCTCATTTGGCCACTTTACAACACAGTTTATTCTAATTCCATGATGAAGAAAAATCTGAAATCAGGGGTTGCTACGGATACTCAATTGGAAGAACATGTAAACAAGTGTGTTTTGGTTCAGTAGGGGAGTATTTCAGTAGTAGATTACCCACAATCACAAATCAGGCTACAGCATGTAACTGTAACTGTCTCCTCCAAGAGCTTCAGTGGGCCTAGAGGACCCTAGCCCCATGCTTTGTGTAGCAATCTTTCACAGTACATTTCAGAAATGCATATAGGGTGGGTGGTTGATGGCATTGTTGGTCACCAACTCATCCACAACAATTGCGGCGGCACACTCTATACCACCCACTCAGAGTCTCCCACAACTCATATTCCATGGAAGCAAAATATTCCCTCCCTGAAATCAGGGATAGGGAACTGTAACAAAAGTATGTTTTTTTCTTTGAAAAAGGCCCCAAAACTCACCACAGAGCATGCAAACCCCTCAGAGCTTCTGGGGGCCTTGCAGCCCCCAGACCCCCGGCTCTTTTCTTGGAGTGGGCGCAAACATAGACTCTCGCCCAGGGCACCAAAATGCCTTCCTACGGCACTGCCACTAGAGATGGTAATTGTGGCTCTGGGGGATAAGGGTGGTGTGTGTGTGGGGGGGGGGAGTAGGGAGGGCAGTAGACAGCCTTTGACTGGAAGGCATGAGGAGGTTATCTCCCTACTTCTGTGTTTAATGAATGACGAAAATGTCAAAAAGTTATAAATGTTTGTTACATGCTATATTGAGACCTCATGCCATTGTACCAATGTATGTACTGCTGGGAAATTGTATGCCTGCTATTAATGTGTTGTATTGGTAGAAAATGAATAAAGTTTATTTAATTTCAAAAAAAAAAAGCAGAAGTACCCTTTCAGGTGGGATCTATCCCATATTAAGCATCTGGGGGTTCAACTGAGTTTTCAGGTAAATAGTCTATTCCCACTTAATTTCTCTCCAATCCTGGAATCTATTAAATCAGAATTAGAGCAATGGGCAAATATTTCCATTTCTTTGTCCCAGAGAGTGGAGGCCATAAAGATGATAATTCTCCCTAAATTATTATATCTAGTGCAAACTCTACCTATTAGAATCCCGGAATTTTATTTCAATGCATTAAACAGGGTGATCTCATGCTTTCTATGGGGACCAAATAAGCCTAGGATTAGACTCTCAATGCTTCAGATTCCGAAAAAGGCAGGAGGCCTGTCGTTACCCAACTTCAAGCTGTATTACCAGGCAGCACAGCTGAGGACAATCATATACTGATTAGACAATCTATACATCTCTAAATGGAAAAAACTTAGAACTGAAAGAAGGGGCATGGTCTAGCATAAACAGTATGCTTTGTGAACAGGGGAGACCCTATATAGACCATTTGGGGAATCCCTTCACAGTCCACACACTTGTATTGTGGTATAATACCCTGAAAGACAAGAAGGCTAATAATTGGAGATCTTTATTGTTGTCTATTCCATATTTGGATTCCTTTGTACCTGGTAGATGGGACGCTGGATTTAGGAGATGGGAGGCTAGGGGATTGCATTTGGTTTGGCACTTCATAGAGGGGGGAGAGATTGTTCCCTTTGAAACACTTGTTAATAGATATGAAATCCCTTGGCAGGATAGATTTAGATATTTTCAAATTAGGAATTATGTGAGAAACCTGGCCACGAAGTATAAATGGGGGACCATATTTCCACCTCAGCTTGCCTTCACTCTCAAAAGGGCGATAGAGGGGACGCCTATCAGGTCACATATCATTTCCAACCTTTATAAAGACCTACTGGCATGGAGAGAGGACAACACAGGATCCATAAAAAAAGCCTGGGAGAAAGATCTGGGAAGTCAGATTTCGGAAGAAGTGTGGGCATGGGCATAAACTAAAATACATTGGGGCCTATCGGCTATTAGCTGGCGGGATTTTTCCTGGAAAATCTTTATTAGGTACTTCCGATCCCCTAAGATCATGGGATTAATTTTGAATGGCAGCCCAGCCGATTGTTGGAGGAACTGTGGTCAAGTGAGGGCAACATATACACACATGTTATGGAGTTGCCCAACCCTGCCCCCTTCCTGTCGGATTTGCAGCAGGCCCTGAGGATAATAATTATTCCAGATTTGACTCTGTCATCCACTTGCTTTTTATTTTTGGAATTACTGAAAGAATACAGAGACCCTCTTACAATTAAGTTTCTGAAAATAGCTTTTATAGCAGCTCAAAAGGTTATAACTAAAAGCTGGTTGTCTCATATCCCTATCACATTAGATAAATGGCAGGAAATTATGATAAATATATATAAGATGGAGGCGTTGCCAGCCTCTCTGAATAAGAGATTACCTCAGTTTGAAATTTTATGGAGGTGATGGATCTTATACATGGCAGAGGCAAGACCTGACTTTGTCCCTTGAGTTGACAGAGTCTTTATTGAACTCGAGCAAACCCATCGCGGACAGCTTAGTCTAGACCAATCTGGTTTTACGGATTTAAAAAAAAAAAAAAAAAAAAAAAAAAAGGGGATAGACCTTATTAATAAATATTTAAGGTAAAGGTGCTTGGTATATGTAGACAGCCAGATGAAATATGGGGGTGTTTAATTATACTTGTGGTTGCTAATGATCAAATATTCTGCTTAAAGGAAACTGCCTATGGGAAATCCTTTGTAACTATCATGCTGAAGGGTTGAATGCAGTCTGTATGTCTTGTCCTTTTGCAACATCAAAATGATAAATAAACAGAGTTTTAAAAAAAAGAAACCACCAGGCGGAAAAAAGCTCATTTAGACACTGCAGTGGACCCCGTAGCAGAGCTGGTGCAACAGGAGTCAGGGGGGTTAGGTATAGATGGCTGCGGCACTGGTCATCAGGCTGAGGCAACTCGGGCGTCTGTGTAGGCTGATCTGGGTTACCTGGTGTCTGAACCAGAGGGACGATACCATCTGGCGTTGGATGAACTGGATCCGTCATCAGGTCATTGGGCGTCAGCTGTGGGTGGGCATCAGGCCCCACCGGCGATGTCTAAGTATCCGACGACGGGGTCACTCGAGGAGATGCCGAGGGGACCGGCGTAGGCCTGGGCCAGGCTGGAGACTGATCCAATGGCTGCCTACGTGGAGTCACCTGGGAAGCGGAGCTAGCTCCTGAACAGAACGAACGCACCCCCCTTTCTCTGAGGGAGAGGGCGTTGATCCCGGGGGTCACCCTGAGGCATCATCCCCTGACGTCAGGACAGACTCGGCGGACACCCTGGCCGGGAGAGGGACAGACAAAGGTCTGCCGCCCGAAGATCCACTGGCCGACTCATTTGTCTTACAGCCATCATTGACAACAGGCCTAAGCTTAAGTGGCTGAGATGCGGGGAAAGAACTCCCACATCCCGAGGAACCTTCTCCCACTAATAAGATAAGGGAGGAAGGTTTAGACACTGGTAGCCCAGTGGAGGACATCCCTCAATGGGGGAGAGACGATCCTGGAGTGGTCGCTGACTTCTTTGGGGACCTGGAGCGATCTTCTGCCTGGTGCTTGTGTTTGTTGCTTGATTTCTTCCCTTTATGAAAGGAGATGAGGCTGGAGAGGATGACGAATTCTTATGGTCAAGCTCCTTCTCCATTTTAGATAATCTTTTGGAGTGCAAAAAGGCTTCAAGGTCTTCTGGCGACAGAGCCTGGTGCACTGCTTAAAGTCTTGGCAGTGCCTGCAGGCCTCGATGTTGTGGTCTGGGCCTAGGAAAAAAGGCAGGCCGAATGTCCATCCCTATGGGGCATCTGAGTCCTGCACGCACACTTTGACTGCAGCCACTCTATGGGAGAAGGAGAAGACGACATGTAAAATTTCAAAAATGGTACTGTTTTTGGTATAAAATAAGAAAACGCAGGTAGTGAGAAAATGGTGGTTGACAAGCTGGCGTCTCCAGCGGAGGTCCAACTGCATGATTGACAGCAGGAAAAGAAGTGGAGATGGGTTGAGGGACTGCCCTTTAAACTGTACATGATGTCGGGGGCGGGCCAATGTTGGGGGTGGTCCCCCATTGAATGCTGCTAGCTAGATGTTTTCCGTGGGGTCCTGGCACCCGACGGCTTAGTCCTAAAGGCGTTACCTGCTGCAAGAGTGAATCTCGAAGTCAGATCTTTTGGGTTCTGAAGTCCTGAGAATTTTCTGAACTGCAGGGAAAAACCCTGATTCACTATTTCTAGGACACACTTGTCTGTGTTAATTTTTGTCCATTCCTGAAAGTAGTGAGCCAGTCTCCTTCCCACTGGCAATGGGTAGGCAACCTGGGCAGACTTGTCAGGGGTTTTGCTTTGCCCGGGGTTTGGGTGCTGGTAGTGCAGCAGCAAGCCTAGTGCCCCTTCTACCCTTGCCCCTGTAGTAGTCTCTTTGTGGAGGGTACTCATAGGGAACATAAGCACCAACCTCGCCCTCCATAAGGCCTGTAGGAAGAGGAGTCCTTTTCTTTCTCAATATTGCTCTTATAGGTGGTTTTGTACTCATCCACCTTTATCATGTAAGCCTCTGTCTTGTCAGCAAACAGGGAATTTCCCTCACAGGGGAAATCCATCACTTCTGTCCGAGTGTCCTGGGACAAATCTGTAGTCTTAAGCCAGGCAAACCTTCTTGGGGATACTGCATGGGCCGTGACCCTAGATGCTGTGTTATCTGTGTCCACTGCCATATAAAACGGGTACTTTGTGGCATCCATGGCTGTTCTTGCTGTGTGGGCCATATCCTGAGCCAAATCTCCAGTAGTTTTTTTAAGTGCCAGAATGGAGTTCCATAAGGTCCTCTGGTACTGGGCTATATAAGCTAAGTAAGCTGCCTGCCTTAGAAGCAGGGGAGCTCACATGTAAACCTTTTTACCCATGCAATACAGTTTCCTGTAATCTTCTGTAGGGGTCTGGGAGGAAAGAGGCACTTTGGCCTTATTACAGGCAGCAGTGTGGACCACTCCTTCATGATCAGGGTGGGAGTAGAGGTACTCGGTGCCCTGCTTGTCCACCTGATATTTTTTCTCAATTTTCTTCTAAATGCCAGCAGCTGAGGTGGGTGCTAAGCCCATCATATCCATGAATTCTACCTCATTCTCATTTGTCTTATGGGAGCAGACATTGAAGGTATACACCATACATCATACAAAGGTATAGTGAGAAGTGTAGTCCTCTAAAGCCCTAGGAGGGGAGCCACATTCCTGTTCAGGAGACCATCTGGTTCTATGGTTCTCCTTCCTCCTCACCTTTGTAGTAAAGTTCAGCCTCCTCCTCAGGCACTGGAAATGGAACTGGAGCTGGAGCAGGGAGCAGGCATATTTAATTCCCTGTAGCCTGGAAAACCGAGACAATTGTCATACATTTGCCATGTCCTCTACTGAATGCATTGCATTTGTGTCCACTGGCAGCTCCTTACCTTCCTCAGGAGGAGGGACAGCAACATGTTTTTCTTTTTGTTTTTTTCTTGGCAGGCAACATCTCTGGTGGTGCGTTCTCTAAGGATCTTTGATTTTTGCTGGGTTCAGGGTTCCCCTTTTTGGGCACGCTATGTTCTGAACCATCTTTTGCAGCTTTATCTTTCTTTTCTGTCCCCTCTGACAAGAACTGCTACTTACTCTCAGGGGCTGGATCCTCCTCTAAGCCTTTTGGTGATGTGAAGGCAGACTGAGAAGACTCAGATTTTTTTTTAGCCCTTTTCTTTTGTGTTTTAGGGCAAAACATTTTACAAAGATCACAACTGGCACTTTAAACACAGCACGTGGCAGTCTGCCTTTGCCAAGAGCTGAAAACAAACTGTACAGTTTTTAAAGCCTGTAGGTACTCTTCTTTTTGGGTACGTCTGTCAAGCCAAACACTGATGACCCCAAGAAGATGTTTCCAGTTCCCAAAAGTATAAGCAAAATGTACAATATGCCCCAGAATGTTTGCCACCCAACTGATGCCGCTCCTGCATTGGCTCAAGGAATGGATGTGGGTGGGTTGTACAATCTTTGAAAGATGGTGCTCCGTCTGTCGCTTTACGGGAACCTGCCACAAAAAGAACATGAACATCCCTTCTTTAGTTTTAGTTTAAAATGTATCTGGTTGATCCAGCCTTGTACCCTGCTAAATATTTGGTTGATCCTGCCGTCCGACCGTTTTGGCACTGGAGCGTGCCTAGGGAGCGTCATCCTAGATGTGATCTCGGGGTGACAAACTGTAAGTAAATTTAAGAAAAAAAGAGCATCAGGCACCAAATTAAAAAAAGAAAAAAGGGAGAAGGCAACATAAAGAGGGAGTCGCAACCTCTGTGTGTTGTTTGTGTGAGTGTGTGTGTGTGAACACTAAAGACAGGCTGGAGTGAGTGAGAGAGTGAGAGTGTGTGTGTGTGAAATTGCTGCTCAGTATATTATAAAAAATACAAAACGGGGAAGTGTGTGGGATACTCGAATTTAATGCACACCCTTGGTGTGGGATGCTTTAATAAACCCCTCGGGGTTTATGTAGCATCCCACACCTTGGGTGTGCATTAAATCCTGGTAACACACACTTCCCCATCATTTATTCTCTATTTAATAGTTTTTATTAGTGGTTCCCTTACAGTATGAACCAAGCCGAGAATGTACTTCTCTGGTTCCTGGGAACTGACGAGGAACCAGAGAAAAACAGAAACTTATGCAATTAAATACAAATAACACCCTAACTGATGCAGAGTACTGAAAAGTTAATAATAAATACTGTATTTTACCATTTAGAAGCCGCAGCTCCAAAAAAAGTTATTAATAGAAGCTGTCTCCATTTTAGAGTCGCGGCTTCTAAACAGTGAGATGCTGGAACTTGCAGTATTGCTATACCCACTGGTATCATGGTCCAAGAGGAAGAGAGACATGCTGCCTGTGTTTGTTTCACCCCAAATCCAGTAGGACAGAAATGTTGTACAGTGAGTGTGTGGGAGGGAGGGAGAGTGAGACACTGACAGAAAGACACTATGTGCACAAAAACCGAGAGAATGCAGACAGACAGAGACTCTTTGCTAAATGACTGCATGCTGTAAAAGGGGAGAACCTTACCTAGAGTTAAGTACATTACTAAAAACTGCTGTATTTCCACCAAGAACAGTTATTAGAGCGACAGAGAGAAAGACTGGAGAAAAATACTGTTAGCAGGTGGGAGAGACGCTTTGTGTGGCAGTATAACCCAATTCTCTCCCACGCAGTCATCTTTACTAGTACTAGTACTAGTATTAGTACTTTGCTAGAAGCTGCTGTGTTTCCACCAGAATAGTTATTAGAATGACAGACTCGGGAGAAAAATACTGTAAGTGGGTGAGGGAGAGATGCCGTGTGTGGCAGTATACCCCAATTCCCTCCCATGCTGCCATCTTTAGTAGTACAAGTAATTAGCACTTTACTGAAAGCTGCTGTGTTTCCATCAGGGACAGTTATAAGAATGAGAGAGAGACAGACTTGGGAGAAAAATGCTGCGAGGAGGTGGAAGGGAGAGATATTGTGCGTGCTAGAAAGTGAGAAAATGGAGAAAGACAGAGACTCATTCTCTGCTAAAAGACTCTGAGTGTGGCAAGAAAGGGAGAAACCTACTGAGAGTAAGCACTTTACTAAAAGCTGCTGTTTTTCCACTAGAAACTGTTGGTGGGGGGGGGGGATTCTTTAACCAGGAAAGGCACACTAAGCCAAAGCTTGTTTCCAGGTGCGACCTGGGAACATAAGTAAGTTAAGGGACTTGCTCAGGGTCACGCAGTATGCAAGTGGGAGCTATGGGATTCAAACCCAGGTCTCCAGGTTTTCAGTTCGGGGCCCTAAACTACAGTGTTATACTACCTCCAATTAGAATAAGACAGAGACTCAGGAGAAAAATGGTGTAAGCGGGTGGGAGGGAGAGACACTGTGTGTAGAAGTATACCCTGATTCTCTCCCACGTGGTTGTCTTTCAGGATGGTTAGCAATATTAATAGAAGAAACCCCCGCATACTAGCTGCCACGTTTAGAAGCTGTGGCCAACTACAAAAAAATCTAACTGAATCTGTGGCTCCTATACAGTGAAATACCATACTAAAACAGTATAAATTATAAAATAATAAACTGTAAACTGGCCAGAAGTGTACAGAAAACTTCGGGGTGACTGCTCACAACAGAGTTTGAATTTCATTTCGAATTCCATAATTTGCATGAAATTCTAGACGGTCCAGTGCTGCTCATTCCAAGGGAATGACTACACTTGTAACACTAAAGTGAGGGATTCCTGGGGTCTTAGGCCACGTGCTCACTCCAACTAGCCCTCATTCCCCTGTGCTGCCCCCTAGTCCTTACTATCCTCTGTATCTATTCCAAGCCGCTTCAACCTGCGGATTTTCCCTGCCTCAATCATTTCCTTGGGCAGCCTATTCCACTGCTCCACCACTCTCACCGAACAGAGGAACTTCTGATGTTTTTCCTAACCACCTCCCCACACAATTTCCACTCATGTCCCCTAGTTAGCGTATTTGTTCCTGCTGAATTGTTCCCCCACTATTAACCTCACTTATGCCTCTTAGCTACTAATATGTTTCTATCATGTCCCCTCCCTCCTCTAGCGAGTACATACAGAGGTCCTTGAGTTGTTCCTCATCTGTCTTCCCCTGTTGCCCCTGTGTGATCTTAGAGTACCTTCTCTATGATGTCTCCAGCCTGTTCTGGCCCTTTCTCAAGTGTGGACTCCAGAAATGGCCACAGTACTCGCAATGTGGTATAACCAGTGACTGTACAAAGACAGAATCACCTCCTCCCTGCTGCAGTCAAGCCCCTGCTAATGCACCTAAACACCTTGTTAGCCTTGCTGTAGCCTCACCACATTGTGCTGAGAGACAGTCACTGATAATTACCCCCAGGGCTCTTTCCTCCTGTCACAGCTAACTTCATCCCACCCATCTAGTATTCCCAGCAGGGGTTATTCCTGATAATGTGCATTACCTTATATTTCTTTGCATTCAAATGCAAATGCTATATCTTAGACCATTTCTGCAGTTGCTACAGACCCCAGCACAAGTCCCTGACCCCTTCCTCATTATCCACTCTTTCACAAAATATTGTGTTATCTGCAAAAAGAAACAGCTTTCCTTTAATGCCCTCCCCTATGTCATTTAGAAACACATTAAACAGGACCGGTCCTAGTACCGACCCCTGCAGCACCCCACTCATCCTCAGATTCTTTTTTATTTACCATAACCATTTGTTGTCTCCCCTTCACCCAGTTTCCAATGCAAGTCACCAGTCTGCACCCAAACCCCTAGTCTTCTCATTTTTTCAGTAGCCTTCTGTGTGGCACCAAGTAGAAGGCCTTACTGAAGTCAGGGTATAGAACATCAACAGCCAGACCCTTGTCCACAACCTTGGTAGCCAAGTCGAAGAAGACAATCAGATTTATACGACATGATATTCCCACTATGAACCCATGCTGTTTTGTGTCCTGGTGTCCATTCCCCTGCAGGTATTCTACCATTTGCTCCATACTGCTTGTTTTAGCAATAAATGGAGCATTCTGAATTCTGTGTAATCATGTTTTTTTGTTTTTTGTTTATTAATGCTGCTGTTTAAATGGAAGCTCTTACTGCTTGTGAATTCTGGTCCTCGTCTCCCCAGTGCTTTCTTTGGGAGCTCTGTAATAACAAAAGATACATCCACATGTTATATATTATTAATACCTGGCTTGAAAGGCATCTCTCCTTTGAAAACCATGTAGAGCAGACAAGCATATCCCTTTATTAGCAATTTGGGACACAGTACAGAAACAAACAACATTTTAATGCTACACGCTACATGAAGGCAATCCTGGCACAAGCGGTGTTACCATCTCTGGAATATGCAAGGTCTGTGATAGGACAGCCAATCGTACTGAAATGCAGAAGATAACAATACTTTACAACAGCCTGTGCAGGTTCACTCTAGTTTTCATGCACCTCACACACCACTGCAATGTGTATGGTAGGTTTGGCCTCCACTTAATACAGGCCAGGCACGAACATAACTGGGTTACAACTCTCCATACCTGAACTGATGAGAGTACAGAGACTACCTAGGAAACCTTATAAGCATTGCTGTATATACAATACGAATCTTTTATGTGATTTCAGACTATCAGGGCACAGAGCCACTGTATCTCTTATCCTGTGTACAGTGGTCTTTCTTAGGCAGGAAGGTCAGGAGTGAAACGTTCCCCTTCAAAGCCGGGGGGGGGGGGTCATTTAACTTTTCAACTAAAAAAAAGCTTCAAACATATTATAAATCACTCTAGCTAACGCATGTAATTTATAGTAAGCTAATAAGGCCACCCCAGATTATCTCTGTTTAGCTTCACAGTTCTGCCATCCAGACCTCATAAGCAAAGTCTCTTGTACTATAAGTAACACTCCGTTGAGGCCCTATTAACTCACAGAATACACTTGTAGGCTACAGTTCCAACTCAGGACCATTTTCAGTGTACCACCAATGAAGACAGGTTAGAAGGAAGGCAGTTTTGCAAGTAGCACATTGTACCTGGAAAACAATTCCAGAATATCTCAAAGACATAAAAGAGCTACCACAGTTCAAGGCCATAGTATGCCACTTTCTGAAGAAACCCTGCCAGTGTTTTAAATGCCCATTATCCTGACCTACTTGCTCACTATTCTTCTACCCCTTCCCCATCTCACTACATACTCTACCTTCCTGTTACTTTGTTTGTTACTATTTTTAATAATGGCCTCAAATTTGAGTGCCACTGACATATGCCCCCAAAGAGACTACATGTGCGACTGTACTCAATTTTGTTTTGTTTGCTCTACTATTGCTGCTACCTGTTTAAATTTAAACACTATGCTTCTTGTTATATGCTGTGTAACTTGCTATGTAACTTCAGATCTATAACTCGGCCATTAGGAATTGTTGCCATGCTCCGGATTTGCCTCCAAGACCCTTAGGTGAACTAGTTGTTATTCCTAAATGTGGCTATCCTAGTGCAGAAACTTTCAAGAAATAAACCCAATAATCAAACTGATATTTCAGTATTGTATAAGTTTATGGGTCTGTCCGGAGGGCCTCTTATCGATATGAGTGTCCCCTTGCGCATTTCTTAGACCAGAGGACTGTAGACCGAAGGTGAGCAGTTCTGTGGTCTTAAGGACGCAAGAGGTGACACTTTGATATTCGTAAGAGGCCCTCTAACTGGACCAACAAAAATTTTTATAAAGCGCTAACTTTTTTAAATAAAAAAAATTCCATCTCACAAACAACTGAAGGAAATGCTGTGACTGGTCAGGGACGCTCCTGCCATCTATAGAGAGATTAAGAGCAATTCATACAACACACTTTAAGGATTTGGATTACCTGCTCTATGAGTTTCCCTGATGCCAGCTCCTCCTGCAGCTTCTGTGCTTTAAGTGTGCGTTTTGCCTGTAAAAAAGAGTACATGTTTAAACATCAAAGGCAACTTAAAGTATTTTTTATTTTTATTAATAATGTGCTTGTAAACAAATGTAATAAAATACCAAAATGTAGGTCAAATGTATTCTTATGAAGCCACTTTAATGATCTGTCACTAACTCCCTCCCCATTTGGAAGCAAGCTTTTTGTAACTAATGTAAGGAGGTGTATCACAGAGAACGTTTTTCTACATGGGGTGCAGTTTGCCTAATTTCTTCAGAAAAAGAGTAATGCAAAGTTACAGCAGCTTCCGATCACTAGTGATACCACACAGAACACTGCAATGAGAGACATAAAAGATTTTTCAGACGTCACACAAACATTTAAAACAGACATACTTTTATAGTCCTGTTAATTCAAAGACTTTTTGCTTTTACAAAAAGCAGAAAGAATGACCACAGCTCAACAGGAAGGCTCTAATAAACAGACAGATGGAGATGATCGATGAGATACCTGATTTATAAATACAGCTGCTTGAAGTGAAAGGAACTTTTATTATAAATATGATTTTCCTTTTGTGGTGGTACAGGCTGGGGAGTCTCGCAATATATCTTAGTGCTCCCCATTATTTGGGATGTTTCTCTAAATAGGCTTGTTTAAAAGATGTAAACTTGCTGACCCTCATTTCTACTACTTTAGTTTTTTTTAAATAAGATTTAATGTACAAACAATTATCATCCAACTGGACCCCTCTTCCAGCTAATGGATTTGGCTAAACACACAAAAGCATTTAAAGAGTTTTTTTTTTGAGTTTATATTTAAAATAAATGGAGTAAGATAAATTCATCTTTAAATGACTATTTTAACAGACTAATGGACTAGGTTACTAAAGGTTTTAAAGTACGTTAGTGTATAGCTGTCTATTAACATTCCTGTTCTCCCCTACTTCAACCTGTTCTTCCTATATTTCAATCAATCTTTAAAGAGCTTCCAATGCCTTCAACAGAACTTTAACAAAACAATGTTTTGACACAGTTCATCTTGTATTTCACATTAGTTCTGTATTTCTCCTCCCCATTATTTATTATTGAGAACATTTGCCTAAAAATAGGAGTTTTGCTCCTAAAAATGTCATCTATTCCAGTTGCTTTCTCCCTACCTGATGTCATAATGCACTGCTTGTGACATCACAGTTACTCCCATGGCAACAGACTGTGATGCAACAACAGAAGATTGTGCCTTGAAGTAGGAAGTAAGCTATAGAGGCAGATGAACTCTAAGGGATAAAGATCATGCACTCATGCAAATTTCATCAGTGATAATTAAATGGGAAAAGAAATCTGTAGAATATATATGGAATGCATGCTGAATTGTACCCGATTATTATGTTTTTCAAAGTTAGCTTGGAAGCGTCAGCAGCTCTTTAAATATTTTTTATTTTCATTATTGAATGCTGTTATTGTGCAGGTCTAAACAGACAAATGTACCTAAATAAAAAGTTTAACAGAAAAAAAGTAATCCAGTTTCCATGCTCACTGCATCACTGGCCTAATGAAGACTTCAGCTGAGAAAACACAACTGAACATGTTTCTTGGGATTTGGGATACAGACTCAGTTGTGAGCTGTGTAACAACGAACCCAGTGTCATTAGGAAACTGAGAAAAAGAGTGATCCCGAGGTTTCCAGGTAGGAAAGGTGAGTGCAGTATCCACTCACTACCCCAACTGCTAGAACTGACTTGTGGGAGCACTGTGCAACAGTGATATTTAATTCTGAATTCTTGAAGCCAGATTTCTCAGATAGTATTCGGACTTGCCAGTGAGAATTGTTTTTATACATCTAACTTTTATGTTACCACATTCACGTAAACAGCCTTAAAGGGAAGTCACACACTCTGTATATAATTTCATAAATGTACTCTATTCGGCCATTACAATTTACTAGAGAATACCTTTTTCAAAATTAAGTCGTCTTTCCCAAGTTTTGCAACGTTTCCTAATTTTATCCATAAAGTCTGCATAAAAAGCTTTCATTGGGATTATATGACTTCATCTTGCATGAGTAATAACATCATAGTCAGCTGCGGCATGCAGCACCAAAGACATGAGTTTGGGAATAAGCTTGGGGAGTCAGAGGGTTGGCGGAGGGGAGGAAGACTGTGTATCCACTGGACTGCTCTCCTTCTCTGGGGTGGGGTGAGATGCGCAGCTCAGTACTTGACTGGCCCCTAATAGTGGCTGGAGGCAGCAAGCTAAGATGGTAAGGGGTGCGGCGGAAAAGGGGCAGATGCCCAGCATGCGGCATATGGAAGCGTGTGTCCCACTGTCACTGGTGTCATGGCATGCCGTTTCTCAGGAGGGAGAGAACACAGGAAACAAGGTGCACTGGTGGCAGGATGACTCCAGCCACCAGCAGGCCCCACACCTGATGACATGTATCACACTGCTGCTGCACAACCACAAGTTAGATCCGCTGGGGTGGCTGGCATGACGGAGGCTGCTGGGGCACGGGGAAAAAAGTACTAACTGCAAAACACATGACACCACAGCGCTTCCTGTGACCACAGATTTGTGATGTCAAACAAACATAATAATAATAATAATAGTCTTTATTTATTATGCGCCTTTCAAATATCAAGGCACATTACAATATTTAAGACAATGAATAAAACAACTATAATAAATAAATTTCAAAAATCAACCTAACTAATCACAATATGCCTTGCTCCATAGATAGGTCTTCAATGCCTGTTTAAATCCCCCCCCAGTCGAGCACTCCCGAATCCGACGTGGTAGAGAGTTCCAAAGGGCTGGGGCCACGTACATAAATGCACGGGCCACTGAAGATTTTAAAGTAACCCTTAGAATCTCTAGCAACCCCTCATCGGCCGAACGGAGCAATTGTTTGGGGCAGTAAGGGGACAGAAGCTCTTTCAGGTAGTCAGGGCCCAGCCCATGTAGGGCTTTATAAGTCAGTAATCAGACTTTGAAGGTGATCCGCCACTGAACTGGCAGCCAGTGCAGTTCGCGTAGCACCAGTGTAATATGGGAATACCGAGGAGTCCCCGTCAATAACCGGGCCTCAGCGTTCTGCACCAGCTGCAGGTGGCGGATATCAACCCCCGGAAGCCCAAAGTAAAAATTGTGGGGCAGTAGAGAATAGCCGGATATTTTTGTGACAGACTGTGGAACAAATGTGAATATTTAAAAGCTCACTCACTAATGGGGCAAAGCCAAAACCTAGAAAACCATGAGCATACTCATTTTACAGAAGCAGTATCTGTTAGCCTGCCAAAAATATCATCATATAATTTATAGTGATAACGTACTTCTAGCAAAAACATCAATCTACTTCTCAAACAAAGATATGTAGTTTTTGGGGGGGGGGGGGATTATATGAAGATCCCACTTTCTTGCCACGTCCACCATGTTACTCACCTGTAACAGTAGTTCTAGGAGTGGTATATGGTGTTCATCCGCACTTAGGCCGTGTCCTTTCCCCTTTAAATTCAGCCGGAACATCTTCAAGCTGGCTCCTCCCACCAACCTGGGTGGTAACTCCCTCGGCACCGCCCCGTGATGTCAGATCTTACCCGCTGGAAACAAGACCAGTGTGCCACTTGCCTGGGGAGGTCGGGTGGGTTCGTGTGGATAAACACCATATATCACTCCTAGAAAGTACAGTTACGTAAAAACTTACCATAACAGTAGATCTTCGAGAAGTGGCTCTTGCGGTAGGTAATACTTTTCGGTTACCAGCAGAGGTTCCTGTGGTGCACAGCAGCTCTTCTAGCAGTTGTTCCACCAGGGACTTCCCACACATGATATCGGCTTCCTGTTTCCTATATAAAAGTGTGGGAGGTCCCTGGTATCTTCAGTTCCCCTGCCAGATTCAGCAAAGCGAGGACAGAGGGGAAGCCAAGGTACCAAAGGAGCCCCAACCCATAGTTATTGGACCAGAATTTGCTCTCTTAGAGAAGGAGAGGGATGGAGTGTGGGAACAAACCTACTGAAAGATCTACTGTTACAGTAAGTTTTTACGTAACTGTACCATCTTCCACAGAGTGGTCTCTTGCAGTAAGTAATGCTTTTGGGATGAATCCCAAGCAGTAATGTCCATGTGGGAGGACAGTCATGACAGAAGACCTTGCAGGACTGCACGGCTGAAGGCCACCCTACGTCATGAAGCGATATCCAGATTATAATGCCTTGTGAATGTATGAATCGTGGACCAAGTAGCCGCACTGCAGATATCTGAAATGGAGGCTCCTTTAAAGCAAGCCGCAGTAGTGGCCATGACTCTAGTGGAGTGGACTGGGATAGGTCCAGGTAAAGGCTTGTCATATTTTTGGTAACAAAATGTAATACAATTTGCCAACCAAAATGAAAGAGTACATTTAGAAATCGGGAGGCCGTCGCGACCCGAGGCAAAAGAGACAAACAGTTGAGACGGCTTTCTAATCGCTTGTGTCCAATTAGTATAGTAGCGTAGTATATGATGGACATCTAAAATATGTAGTAGATGTTCACCCTGATTGGCGTAGTCAGGATAGTAGACCGGAAGCTCCAAGGACTGATTTAAAGTATGTTCGGTGACTACTTTAGGAAGAAAGGAAGGAAGGAAGGGTTGATACGAAGGACCACCCTGTCTTTGTGGAAAATCAAGTAAGGTTCCCTACACGTGAGCGCATGAAGCTCGGAAATACGGTGAGCGGAAGTGACAGCCACCAGAAATAGGGTTTTCCATGAAAGAAAACAAAGGTCACAAGTGGCTGCTGGCTCAAAAGGTTCAAGGGTCAATTTTTCTATTATAAAATTGAGCTCCCATGGAGGAGTAGGTCTTCTAATAGGTGGTTTAATATGTAATATTCCTTTTAAAAACATCTTAGCTACATGATGTTAGTACACTAACCTACCATCTAGAGGTTCATGGAAAGCTGAGATGGTGGCCAAGTGGACTTTGATGGAAGAATAACTTAAACCAGACTGAGACAGTGAGGCCAGGTAGTCCAGAACCTTTGTCAGTGGACAAGAGTAAGGGTCCCAAGATTGAGAGGCAGACCATATGGAAAAGCATTTCCATTTGGAATTGTATGTTGCTCTTGTTGCTGGCTTACAGGAGACCAAGAGAATACTGGCAACAGGAGAGGACACTTGTAATCTAGTTTTGAAGGCATCCTCAGGAGCAAGTGTGAAGGTGTAACGTCTTTAGGTTGGGATGTAGGAGAGACCCTTGACACCGAGTCAAAAGGTCTGGTCTGACTGGCAACGGAACGGGGTACCGTACTGACAGTTGTAGAAGTAGGGGAAACTACATCTGGCAAGGCCACATTGGGGCTATGAGTATCATTGTGGCTGGTTCTAGTTGTAGTTTCAGTTGAGTCCGTTGCAGGAAAGGGACAGGGGGAAGCATATAAGAAGAGTCCTGTCCATGGTTGGGACAGGGCATCTATAGAGCATCCCTTTTTGTTCGAGATAATGGAAAAATACTTTGGGAAGATGGTAATTCACTGGGGAGGCAAACAGATCCAACTGTGGAGTGCCCAATAGGTTGAAGATTTCTTGGAGTACTTGTTCGTGAAGTGTCCTCTCATGAGTGGGGGACTGGCAAATCAGGCGGTTGGCTAACTGGTTGCAGTGTTCCGATAAGTAGACAGCTGTTAGTGTCAATTGTTGCTGGATGGCTTCCTGCCAAACTGCATGAGTCTCCATGCATAGGGTCACGATTTCGTACCCCCTTGCTTGCTGAGGTACAATACTACTGCAGTGTTGTCTGACTGGATCAATAACGATCCTGGCGTGAGGTAGGTCCGGAACGCCTGAAGGGCTAGATGGACCACTCATCTCTAGAAGACTGATATGAAACTGATGGGGAGAAGCGGGCCACCGGCCTTGTGTCTGATAAGGACTCAAGTACGCACCCCATCCCCGTAGGGAAGCATCCGTGGTCAACGTTTGCATGGGAGGGGGGCACTGGAAAGGCATTCCTTGATTCAGATTAAATTCTGGTTGTCCACCATGTCAGGGTTCGCTTTAGAGAGGGAGTGATCCTGATTTTGTCTTGGAACTGTCCTGTTTTTCGGGACCATTGATTCTGAAGTGTCCACTGGACAGGTCTCATATGGAGATGGGTGAATGCCACCATAGAGATGGCAGCGGACATGTGACCCAGAAGGCGCAGCATTTATCTGGCTGTGACTATTTTCTGAGTCTGTATGTGTGACGCCAGAGGTACGAATGTGTCCTGCCGGACACAAAGCCAATCACCCTGTTTCAGGATTGGCATGATAGCAGGCAGGGTGATCATGCAAAAATGTTTGCACTGAACGTAAAGATTCAGTGGTCTGAGATACAGCATTGGTCTGAGGTCTCCCGTTCGTTTGGGCACCAGAAAGAAGAGGGGAGTAAAATCCTGTTTGATGTTCTAGAAGGGGCACTGGTAAAAAGCACAGTTATGTGAGAACTTACCGTAACAGTAGATCTTCGAGAGAGGCTCTTGCAGTAGGTAATTACATATAGGACTGATGCCGGTAGGCATCAGGACCCCACGGAAAAATTTCTAGCTAGCAGTCTCTTGCGGGGGACCGCCCCCATGTCAGGTGACAGACGTCATATGACGTCAGTATAAAGGGGCAGCCCCCCACACCCGCCTTCCAGTTCTTTCCTGCCAAAGGCCCAAAAGGGCGAGACGAGAGAGAAGCGTATATTTCCCAACCTAGAAAAGGAGCTAAAAAAGCATAGGGGGATGGAGGGAGGGAAGGTATTACCTACTGCAAGAGCCTCTCTCGAAGATCTACTATTACGGTAAGTTCTTACGTAACTGTACTATCTTACTTTGAGAGGGCTCTTGCAGTAGGTAATTACATACAGGACTCAAGCAGTCTGGAACAAGAAGAAGCAAATGGGGGAGGAAAGCTACTCAAAGTAGATCCTCTAGCTGTGAAGGCCTTAGGAAAGAAGGCCTTGCAGAACAGCAAGCCTGAGGCCTGCTCTACGGCGAGAGGCAATATCCAAACTGTAATATTTTGTAAAGGTATGGACGGAAGTCCAAGTGGCGGCAGCACAGATGTCCGCTGTTGACACATTCTTGAAACAAGCCACAGAGGCAGCGACTCCTCTGGTGGAATGGCCTCTCACTTGACCCAGAAGGGTCTTGTTGTACTCGTCATAACAGAAAGTGATGCAATGAGCCAACCATTTGGACAGGCATTGCTTAGAAACAGCACTGCCTTCTCTTTTGTGAGCAAAAGAGACAAACAGTTGATCAGACTTTCTGAGATCTTTTGTTCTGTTAGTGTAGTATCTCAGAATCTGGTGAACGTCCAGCGTGTGTAGGAGATACTCCCCTTGATTGGAGTGTTGCGTAAAGAAAGCAGGTAACTTTATGGACTGATTCAATGTAGATTCCGCTACCACCATGGGGAGAAACTTTGGGTTGGTGCGCAGAGCCACACGTTCCTTGTGAAAAATCAAATACGGAATTTTACACATCAGGACCTGGAGCTCGGAAATCCATTGAGCAGAAGTAATGGCCACTAGGAAGAGAGTCTTCCATGAGAGGAACTTCATGTCTGCTGAGGCTGCCGGTTCAAAAGGAGGCAGAGTAAGCTTCTCGAGGATGAAATTCAAATCCCAAGGAGGGGCAGGAACCCGGATAGGGGGTCTCAAGTGGAGAACCCCTCTAAGGAAAGTCTTGGAGATGTCCAGCTGAGCAAATGTCCTGTCTGCAAAAGAGACATGGTAGGCCAAAATGGCCACCATGTGTACCTTCAAGGACGAGTGACTGAGACCCAGATCAAAGAGGTGGCGCAGGTACTCCAGCACTCTCCCAAAAGAGCATGAGAAAGGCTCGAAATCTTTTGAAGCGGCCCAAATTGTGAACCATTTCCATTTCATGGCATAGGTAGACCTAGTGGAGGGTTTTCTAGCCTCCACCAGAATCTCAGCCACGCGGGGTGAAACCCCAAATCGGGCTTGAGCTACGTCTGCAGGAGCCATGCGTGCGGTTGAAGAGACTTGAGACCTGGAAGGACCAGGGTCCCCGATCCTGGGTCAGTAAAAGTCACGACAGAGGCAGAGGAAAAGCAGGTTCCTCTGGGTATTGTTGCAGAAGAGAGAACCAAACTTGCCTGGGCCACAAAGGAATGATCAGTATAATTCGAGCTCCTTCTGAACCGAGTTTCTGTAAGACTCTCAGAATCAAAGGGATCGGGGGGAAAGCATAGACGAATCTGTCCTTCCAATCTAGAGACAGAGCGTCTCTCCAAAAAATGCTGTACTCTGGAGCGAATGAGCAGAAGTCAGGAAGCTTTGCATTTAGAGGTGAGGCGAATAGGTCCACCTGTGGTGTTCCCCAACGTAGGAAGATATCATCTAAGACCCCTTGATCCAGTTCCCACTCATGAGCTCGAGCAGACGAGCGGCTGAGTTTGTCTGCCAAGGTGTTCTCGACCCCCAGGACATGAACTGCTGTGAGGAGGAGGTTGTGCTGAACTGCCCAATCCCAAACTCGCATCGCTTCCCTGCAAAGAGGGTAGGAACAAGTCCCTCCCTGTTTGTTGATGTACCATACCACACACATATTGTCCGTCTGTACGGCTAAGTGGCTGGGAAGGAGGTGCAGAAACAGAGCTTGAAGAGCATAAAGCACTGCCCGAAGCTCGAGCACATTGATATGAAGCATTTTCTCGAGTTTGGACCAGGAGCCCTGGGTCCTGTGAGGTCCGAGATGGGCTCCCCAACCTTCGCCCGAGGCGTCTGTGGTCAGAGTCCGGGAGGGGGGACAAAGACAGGAGGGAACTCCACGAGAAAGTTTCTCTTGAACCATCCACCACTGCAAGTCTCGAACCATGGGAGAGGAGACTAGGACAAGCTGGTCCAGGTCGTCCACGAACTGATCCCACTGAGACCGAATCATCCACTGGGAGATCCTCATGTGGAGCAGAGTGCGAGGGACTGTTGGGATTGCATCTGCCATAAAAGCCCAAGGAGGCGAAGGACTGACCTGGCACTGACCTGCCTGCGGCTGGACAACAGGCTGACCTGAGCCTGGAGTGTGGCCGCCCTGTCCGGTGGCAGAAAGGCCCTGCCAGAGGTCGTGTCCAGGATCGCCCCGATAAACTGGAGCCTCTGGGACGGGATCAAGTGGGACTTGGAATGGTTGATGGTGATGCCCAGGGAGAAAAAACACCCCGAGTAAGGAAAAGGAAGCGCAGGAGATCTTCCCTGGACGGGGCCGCCAGGAGCCAATCGTCCAGGTACAGGAAAACCTACAACCCCTGGGTATGCAGGTAGGCCGCTACCACCGAAAGGCATTTGGTGAACACCCGGGGTGCCGAGGAAAGACCAAATGGAAGGGCCTTGAATTGGTAGTGGTCCCCCTGGAAAGCAAAACGGAGGTATCTGCAGTGAGAAGGGCGGATAGGGATGTGCAGGTAAGCATCCTGCATGTCCAGAGCGCACAGCCATTGTCCCAGCCAAAGGAGGGGCAGGAGGACCTGTAGGGAGAGCATCCTGAACTTCTTGTACTCCACGAACAAGTTCAGGGAACTGAGGTCGAGAATCGGCCTTACATCTCCTGTCTTCTTCGGGAACAGGAAGAAGTGGGAATAGTAACCCGTTCCCTGAAGAGGAAGGGAGACAGGCTCTATCACCTCCTTCAGCAAAAGTTCTGAAATCTTTTCCTGGACCAAAAGAGGGTGTTCCCGAGAGTACGATGACCTTGGGGGAGGGTGACGAGGTGGTTTCTGGAGAAACTCTAGTGAGTGTCCTTCTGCGATCAGCTGGAGCACCCAGGAATCTGAAGTTATCCTCTCCCAACCCGGGAGGTGGAGGGAAAACCTCCCTCCTACCGGTTCCTCCGGAAGGCCCAGAGGCTGTGGGAGAGGAAAGGGGTCAGGTGGTGTGGGGCAGCGCCGCGGCTGAAGCACCTCCTGCTTTTTTGGTAATCCCCCAAGTGACCGACATAATTTAGGGCCCTAATACCCAGAGTGGAAGAAGTATAGACCTTCTTCCCGTACTGGTCCAGAAAACGGGATTCTTTGTCAGGTGGAGATGAGCTCAGATGTTTCGGATTCGCTGTTCGGCCATGAGCGGCGCTAATTACAACCAAATCAGCTCAAGGGTGAGAATCTAAAAAGTCAACACCCTTGGGAGCCTGATATAGCCTGTTCAACTTCCGAGGAAGTGGGGCTAAAGCCAACGGTTGCTTCCAAATAGTGGAAACAAAATTGGCATGAGGCTCAATCCAGGGCGGCACCAAGGTAGGAGCTGTCACGGGCAGATCCAGATGCTCAGTGACTTTCTTATGCTGGGGATCAGTCTCCAAGGAACGCCACTTATGAACCTCCTGGATTTTGTGTAGCAACTCTGTAAAAGAAGGATCCTCCGGAGGAGACTTTGGAGGAGTCCTTGGCCTGGGCTTAGACGGAGAGCGTGGCTTGTCATCCAGCTTGGAACAACCGTCTGAGTCATCTGAGGTGTCCGAGGAGGAAGAAGAAGAAGATGATAAGGAAGACTCCCTCTCCTGGCGTGGGGGAGGAACGGATCCCTTGGGAATCCCTCAGGGAAGCGTGTCCTGCCCCGCCCTGGAACCAGAGGGCTCAGCCCTGGTGTCTGAAGGTGGGGAGGGAGTCTGTCGTCGTGGACGTACAGGAACCAGAACTGGCACCGTTGTCGGGAGACAACTCTCCACCTCTCTGGTGAGCTGAGCCTTGGCCTCAGCCCACCAGGAGGCCAGAGTCTCCTTCAAGTCCACCAGCGGCTGAGGGGGCCGTGGAGGAGGAGGAGGAGGAGGAGGGAGGATACGGGTACGGATTATACCCGTAAGGTGCATATCCATAACCCAACGGCGGGAAGCCCAGCGTCGGGTATTGAGGCCCCGGGTACTACAGCGTCAGATAGGCCGGCGTCGAATACTGCGGACCTGGGTAAGATGGTGTCGGATACCCAGGAACCGAGGAGTCTGCTGGAGCAGATGGCCCGGCTGGAGGGCCCACGGGCGGGTCTGAAGCAGAAGGCCCGGTGGGCGGAGGGCCCGGCGTTGGAACGACATTCAGAAGCGGGATGTCGCCTGGGGTTGGCAAGACCGGCGTTGGGGCCGGCAGCTGGGGAGCCGGCGTCGGAGCCAGCGTTTGGGGAGCCGATGTCAGGTCGTTCGGCCCAGTGGGTGGATGGTCTCACGGCGGTGCAGCAGGAACCTCGGCATCGCCTGGGGATGGAGGAGAAAAATCCCCGGGGTCAGGCTGAGGAGACCCAGGGTCCCCGGAGGGCAGCAAAGGCTGCGGGGAGCCGGAAACGGCGGACGTTGGAAGGTCCGGCGTCAGCTCAGCCGCCGTGTGGACATTGGGCAAACTGACGTCCAAGTTATCAGCAGGGTCCTGGCGGACGCCAGAGGAGCCGACGTCCAGCTTAGCGGACCCGTCGCCCGAGGCAGGTCACGAAGGAGAGGCGGCCTGGTCGGGTGGAAGAAGGGCCGTGCGCCGCCTTATCGACCTTCTCCGTGCGGGCGTCTGAGGACCCGACATCCGACTTACCGGAGCCACTCGAACCAATAGGCCGCACGGTTGCGGCTTTACTGGGAGCGGAGGCCTCCACTAGCCCGGAGGCGCCCAAAGGGCCCGAGCGCGAGCCAGACAGGTGGGCCGACGCCATCTTGGAAACCTGGCGGTGGCTGTCGCGGATCGGTCCCCTCGGGGGGGATGTTACCTGGAGCACAGCGACTCCTGAGGGAGACGCGGTGGATGAGGAGCCCTTGTCCCGGTGCTTCTCCTTGTCTTTTTTTCTTGTGATGGCCTTTGGGGGAAGTGGATGCCTGCCGGAGCTTTTTTAACTCCTTTTCCATGGAGGACATTTTCTTCTTTAAAATATGGGCCTCCAGGGACTGCTGCCGCCATCTGCGGGTGGCCGTGCTGAATTTAAGACAGTGCTGGCACTTCTCCACCTGATGATCTGGGCCTAGGCAGAAGAGGCACTGGGAATGGCCGTCCTTGTGGAGGAGTTGGGCGCCGCACGAGTCGCACTTGTTCTTGTGCTCAGAGGGTGTAGGGGACGACATACACCGACGAATACCTGACAAAAATCTGAAAAATCGAAAATAACTCAGTAAAAACTACCAACGATTGAGGCTGATGAGCGTTGAACTTTTCTGCGAGGCGCTGACATGAGCTAACGGCGGGAAAGAACTGGAAAGCGGGCATGGGGGACTGCCCCTTTATACTGATGTTGGTCACCTGACGTGGGGGCGTTCCCCCGCCACAGACTGCTAGCTAGAAATTTTCCCGTGGGGTCCTGAAGCCTGCCAGCGTCAGTCCTATGTGTGATTACCTACTGCAAGAGTCCTCTCAAAGTAAGATCAGGCTTTTTTGGTCAAAAGGACCCTCAATTCCACCTGTAAGATAGGCATATGATTTGGAGGATAATGAATCTTCCACGGAGGGCAAGGACGTGGGGTGGGGAGGAACTCCAGAGTATGACCCTTCTGTATAATCTGAAGTACCATTTGTCTGAAGTGATCGTTTGCCAGGCCTCCAGATGGATGGCAAAATGACTCCCCACAGCCTCCAAGGCCTGGTTGAGGAGGTGGGGGGAAGCCCTAGTGGGTCACTGGGAGGTGGGCTGCCCAGTCCCTCCTGAAGGGTGGAAGCGGGCACCCCTGGCAGCAGAGGCGTTGCCTCTGGTGGACTGAGCATGACCTCTGAAGCTGCCTTTATTATTACCTCAGTATCTTTCACCTCTTTTGGAATAAGAGGAGTGCTGAGTATGGTAGGTTGCAGATGGAGTGTGATACATGCCATGGACCATACGGAGGGTTCTGCCTGATGCCTGTAAGTTATCCACTAAAGTTTGAGTACCTGGCCTGAACAGTTTGGACCCGATAAAGGGGGCATTAGCTACTTTATGTTGTATATCAGGTGCAAAGCCTGAAAAGCAAAGCCAGGCATGGCGATGCAAAGTGATACCAGTGGCTGATAGTCAGGCTGAGGTATCTACAGCATCATATCCCGACCTGAGAAGGTGACAGGAGATGGAACTGCTATTGGCTATAGTGAAAACTAATTTATCCCTGTCTTGGGAGGGAGTTTATTGATAAGCTCAATGGCAGAGGACCCAAGGGTATGCGGATATTTAATCATATGACCCATATAGTTTAAGATTCTGATAGCAGCTGAGGAAAAGTACAGTTACGTAAGAACTTACCGCAACAGTAGATCTTCGAGAAAAGGAAATTACGTACCTACCATAATTCTTGATCTTCTTGGATGAGTCTCCACCACTCATTCACACTAATGGGATCAGCACCGGAAGCACTAGGACCCATTGGGAGCAAACTTTTTTGTTGGAAGGTCGGCGCCTGAGACGGTGCCGCTCCTCAAGCCTCAGCTCGTGCGGTAATGAATATCTCGGCGTCTACCTTCCAACCACCTCAGTACCTTTTTTTCGAGGAGGTGTAGCCTAACTAACCTAGAAGGATAGCCTAACCAAAAACCGGATATAAGATAGTCCGGAAGACCCGTATAAGAAGGGTCAACAAAGAAGTCTTCACAGCCTAAAGATTTGAGCGAGTGAAGACCAACAAGAGGTGAGCTCGGGGGATGGAGGGTGGGCGTGTGAATGAGTGGTGGAGACTCGTCCCAAGAAGATCAAGAATTATGGTAGGTACGTAATTTCCATATCTTCCTGGACATAAGTCTCCACCACTCATTCACACTAATGGGAGAGTACCAAACTAATAATCCCCCGAGAGGGCGGAAGGAGAGACCAAGAGCTCACAGTTTTAGGACAGAAGTACATTAAGGATGGTTCTGCCAAAGGACAGGTGTTGTCTGGCATGGACATCCAGGGCATAGTGTTTACCGAAAGTATGCACTGAGCTCCAGGTAGCCGCATTGCAAATATCTGTAATGGGAACGTTGCGGATTTCTGCCAGAGATGCTGCTACTGCCATAGTAGAGTGAGCGTACACTCTGCCCTCCAGCTTAACCTGCGCCATGGAATAACAGTGGCGAAGGCATGCCACTAGCCATGCTGAGATACACCTGATAGCGACAGGTTGACCCAGCTGGGTCTCGCTGAAAGAAACAAACTGTTGTTGAGCTTTACGAAAGTTCTTTATTCTATCTAGATAGAAACGTAAAGCTCTCTTGACGTCCAGGGAATGAAGAGAATGTTCTCCTTCATTTTGGAAGTCCACAAAGTAAGAGGGAAGGACTAAAGCTCTGTTTAGATGGAATTCTGAAACAACCTTAGGAAGACATTTAGGATGGGTTCTAAGGACTACTTTGTCTTTATGGAACACAGTATACAGAGGGCCTGTGACCAAGGCATATATCTCAGAAACCCTGCGGGCTGAGGTAATGGCCACCAGGAAGACCGTTTTCCAGGTGAGAAATTTTAGCTTACAGGTAGCCAGAGGTTCGAAAGGCTTTCGAGTGAGCATGTCTAGCACAAGATTAATGTCCTAGGCTGCGACTGGACGTCTTATAGGAGGTCTGGTATGCAGAATTCCCTTAAGAAACCTCTTAACCACAGGTAACTGAGCTAGTGACAAGGAAAGTACCGGCTCATGATAAGCTGAAATGGCACAAAGGTGAACTTTGACTGTGGAGTACTGCAGGCCTGAATTTGAGAGGTCTAAGAGGTACTCCAAGATTTTATCTGGTGGGCAGGAAAAGGATTTAAAAAGTTTTGCACACCAGAGTGGCAACTTCCATTTTGGCTGAAGTAGTTTTTCTAGTGGCTGGCTTCCGCACAGCCAGAAGAATATCTTGAAACCCTGCGGTGACATTGAATCTGTTCACTTATCTCTTCAGGAGCTAGCGTGAAGGTGAAGCGACTCAAGCTGGGATGAACAACAGGCCCTTGAGTCAAGAGGTTCATCTGAAGTGGGAGTGGTTTTGGCAGAGCTGACGACATACTGTTGAGTAGTGGAAACCTCATTTGTCGAGGCCAGAAGGGAGCAATGAGGATCATTTTGTCCCCCTGGGATTCGAACTTAGAAGTACCTCTGAATTAAGAGGAAGAGTGAAAGGCGTGATAGAAAGCGTTTTGTCCACTGCAGCCTGAATGCATCCTGACAGAAAATGCCAGGCCCTGGATTTCTGGAGCAGAAGAGAGGCAGTTTTGTGTTGAGTGGGATGCAAAGTCCAGGTCTGGAGTTCCCCTACTCTCTCGAATATTGACTGAATCTGGCTGAGTCGAGAGACCACTCGTGAGGATCTGTCTCTGATGCTGCTGAGGCAGTCCGCCAGTTCACTCTGTACTCCTGGCAGGTGGGATCGCATGAATTAGAGACTTCAGCTGCAAGCACCATTCCCACACTCTCATCGCTTCTCTGCATAAGGAGCAAGAGTGAGCACCACCCTGTTTGTTGATGTAATACATCACTGCTTTGTTGTCCGTTTGAAGGAGAATGCTCTTGTGACAGAGAATGTCCTTCAATGCCCGGACCGCATAAAGGACGGCTCTCATTTCCAAGACATTTATGTGAAGCTGGGACTCGACCTGAGTCCACGTACCTTGAGTGTGGAGAGCCTGACAGTGAGCCCCCACCCCCCATCAGGGTCGCGTCTGTATTAATGGAAATCTGATGATCTAGAGGAGCAAAGGGATACCCTTCTAGGAGATTGTTTTCTTGCAACCACCAGGTGTGCGACCTCTTTAGAGGTTCTGTCACCTTGATGAGAAAGGACTGCAGGTGAGTGGTTGGGGACCACTGAGTACTGAGCATCCACTGAGAAGTTCTCATGTGAAGGCTTGCTAGGGGTACAGTGAACACCGAGGATGCCACGAGACCTACCATCCGTTGCATCGAGAGAGCCGGAACCGAGTTGCTCTCCCCAATGTGACGGGCCATCTGAAGGATATCACTCCTCCTGTCCTTACTTCTACTGCCCTGTTGTTCAGAAGGCCCTGAATCTCGGAGGTGAGAAGGTCTGACTGAAGTGTTGACAGCCTGGGCTGTCGTTTGGGGGGACAATCCGGAGGAGTCACCACAAGATTGAGTGAATATCCCTCGCAGATTATCCGGAGGACCCAGTTGTCTGAGCTTATGGACTTCCATTGATTGTAGAAGTGCATCAGACGACCTCCCACCACTGAGGAAGAGTCCACCTCGGGCAGCTGAGGTGGGACTTGGGCCAACAACTCAGAAGGTGACGCTGGGCTCTTTGGGTCCTTGCGCCTTCTGTTGCATTTTCTTTTGAGGCTGGGGGACTTGGTTTTTATGAAAACTTCCTCTGTCTTTGCCACAAAAGGACTGACGGTTATGGAACTGGCGTTTATTAACACCCCCTCAAGAGGGGACAGGAGGAGGTCAAGCCAACTTAATGGCTGACCTAGTTTTTTTGATATAGCTTCTAGAGCCTGTTCTACTTGAGGGCCGAAGAGATACACACCATCAAGCTGCAGCACATTACCTGCTGCCGCGCGATCATTCATGAAATCCTAAGTGCGCAGCCAGGAAATGACGGGGTATACAAATGCCGTCAGCCGCTTCTAGAAGCAGTATTGAAAGTATCCAGCCGCTTTTAACCTGCTGGTTGTTGGATTTGATACCCCTGGTAATGGTTTGGAAGCTCTGACTTTGTATCCGATTCCGGTAGAGCTTCAACCATCTGTTTGAGCGAATGCCAAAGAATATACTCATACTGAGAGAAATAGCCCTGATAGCTGGCAATGCGCATACCCAGGGTGGAAGCAGCAAAGACTCTCTTACCTAAAGTGTCTATCTTATGAGATTCTTTGTTAATAGGTCAAGCTGTAGTAGTTTGGGGGAGGACGACCTCATCATTCTCTGCCAAAACTACAATAGGATCCTCAAAGGCTTGGGACGCCAAAATGGGTCGATCCTTGGGGGCTGAGTATTTCCTATCTATGGATTTAGCCACTGAAGGAATGAGAGCAGGATTACTTTATACCATTTGAGACAGCGCCTCAAAGGATGGCTGTACCGAGGAGTCAAACCAGAGGGATCTCCAGAACATGGAGATACTGGAGTCTTAGCAATTTCCCAGGATCGATGTCTGTAGTTTGGAGAGAAAGGGTGGAAATCAAGTTTTCAGCAGAGACTTAAAGACAGGTCCCCACCACAGGCTCTGCTGCAGGAATAGATCCTGTTTCTTCCACTTCATCACCCAGCCTAAGGTCTGGTCAGGCTCAATCGTCATCTCCGACAGTCCAGGAGGACTGCATGGACAGGAAAAGGAGGAAATCAGATGGAAATGAGGAAGGAAAAGGGTTAAAGGAGGAGTCCTGAGAGGTGATCATGCCCCAGGACCCCGGCGGCGATGGCAACGCGACGGCGCTGAAGTGAAGGCATGATGGCAATCGAGGATGGCGCAGAGAAGCCGCACGGTGCCGAAGATGCACGGCACCTAGGAGCCACACGGCACCGAAGACAGTGTGCCGCCGACGGCTACAATACAGCAGTAACTCAATGGCACCGGGATGGCGCCAAGACGATCGGTGCCAAGGACGGCTCCGAAGACGCCATCAACGCCGAGGGGCCGAAAATACCCCAAGACCCGAAAAACAGGATTTGAGGCGGAAGGAAGGAAGCAGAGCAGCAGATAGAGGTATCGCATGGCCCCGCGCCGCAGCCAATGTGAGGGGGGGAGAAACACCAGCCGCGAGTCGACGGGCACCGAAGACGCGGCCGCGGCGGCTCAGGGAGGCTCAACCGCCCTACCTGGTCTCCCAAGAAGATCGAGGCCACTGAGTGGACCGGGCTAGGCAGCTGGACCAACCTCCGAGCCCATTGCTCCATAAGAGCAGCCCACTGATGAAACTGCTCATCTGAAGACCTACCAGGAGGGTAGGGCTCGATGTCAAGACATCGCTACCAGAAAGAAGCTGGCTCCAAGGAGGAGACCGCAACTAGCTCCAATAACTGACCGTCTCGCAAGAGACATATCAGAGGGCGACCTCGAGTGATGCCTTCTTTTTTACCTATGGGCCAAGAAGAGCTCGAGGCCGAACGGTGCCGAGAATGCACCACTTATTTTATGCTTTCGGGGACCGCCCCCTCGGCACTGGACTGACCATGTCAGACCCCCTCGGAGAAGTGGCGGGACCGGACCCAGCCCGGCTGACTGAACAGCTTACACGAAGTCTCCCTACCGTCACCTGACCCGCCATGGTCGACTCCGCAAAGTAGGCTGAGACTTTTGTAAATGAGAATAAACTTAAGCGATACTTATTCGAGATATTACTACAAAACAATAAAACTGAAAAACTATGCTGCTAGTTTGAAGTTTGACCGGTGGCGAGCAATGTCGTCACTGAAGTGCACTCCGACGGGCGTGGAAAAAGGAACTAAGGCGGTTGGAAGGTCGACGCCAAGATATTCATTACCGCACGAGTTGAGGCTCAAGTGCCGCCTCCCCGCGCTCCATCTCTGGCGCCGACCTTCCAGCAAAAAGTTTGCTCCCGATGGGTCCTAGTGCCTCCGGGCGCCATCCCATTAGTGTGAATGAGTGGTGGAGACCTATGTCCAGGAAGATCAGCTCTTGCAGCAGGTTACACCATTAGGACTGGCCGGCAGGTGCCAGGACCCCACGAAAATTTTCTAGCTAGTATATCAGCGGGACCGCCCGACATCAGTCTTGAGTGGGCATAGCATATGGAGGCGTCCCCATAATCCTCAGTTCTCCGCCGGAGACTCCCGCCACTGGATGACATCAGAAGAGGAGACTGAGGATCCGCCATCAAATGGCAAATCAGAGTAGTGTTGAGAACACCCTATCCTAGGAGAAGGATGTTAGAACTAGAATCTACCTCCAGCGGGAATGGTGGGAGGGAAAGTACCTCCTGCAAGAGCTGTTCTTGAAGATCTACTGTTACAGTAAGTTCTTACGTAACTGTACTATCTTACTTTGAGAAACAGCTCTTGCAGCAGGTTACACCATTAGGACCGATTCCCAAGCAATAATGGAAATCCCACACCATTGGGAGGAGGGAAGGTAGAAATTCTTAATGGAACGAAAGCCTAGGACAAAAGTCCTTGAAGGACTGCTAGACCAAAACCTGCTCTTTGCAGCGATGCAATATCCAGGCTATAATACCTGATGAAAGTGTGCACGGAGCTCCAAGTAGCTGCAGCACAGATGGCCGAGGTGGACACATTCTTTAGGGCCGCAAAGGAGGTAGCCACCCCCCTTGTGGAATGACCCTTGACTGCACCCACAGCCCAGTAAGGGTCCGTTGCGCTTCTGGTAACAGAATGTAATACACTGAATGAGCCACCTAGATAGCGACTGCTTGAAAACAGGAGCCCCCATCATCCTGTGGGCAAAGGACACAAAAAGCTGGTCCAAGTTTCGGTGGCGTTTGGTTCTGGTCAGGTAGTATCGGAGACACCTATACACATCTAGGGTGTGCAGCAGGGCCTCTCCTCAATTTGAATATTTAGGAAAGTACACTGGTAGATTGATGTCCTGATTAAGGGTGAGGGCTGAGACCACCTTAGGCAGAAACTTGGGATTACTCCATAGGGATACCCTGTCTTGGTGAAAAACTAAATAGGGCTCTTTGCACATGAGTGCATGAGTTCAGAAATTCTTCTGGCGAAAGTAACGGCATTAAAACAACGCTTCCAAGTAAGAAGACGAGCTCAAATCCACGGCTGGTTCAAAGGGGTGGCAGCGTAAGCTGTCTAGGACAAAGGGTAGATCCCATGGCGAAACGGATCCTTAATTGGAGGTCTAAGGTGGAGAATAACTTCAGGAAGGCTGCCCATGCTGTGTCCAACTGGAGATATGGGTGCGTTGGGCCTGGCTATGGGACAAATGATAGGCTGAGATGGCACAGAGGTGTACTTTGATCGAGGAATAAGCCAAGTCTGTCTGAAAAGAAACAGGAGGTAGTCCAAGACCGACTTTTCTGGACAGTCTAGAGGCAAAACCCCGCAGCTTGAGTCCATAGGGCAAAACGGCACCATTTCATGGCGTAAGTGAATGGGCGGTTTTCTCGCAGCCACCAGGACGTCAGCTACCTCTTGGCAGACCCTGTGTCGCAAAATGGCTATGCCTCTAGGAGCCAAGCATGCAGGCTCAATCAACTAAGGTCCGGATGGACCAAGGGAGCCCCTCCTGAGACAACAAGTGAGATGATTGGCAGAGGCACTGGAGGTCTGCGGATAGCTGATGTAGTAGAGGGAACCAGATCTGCCTGGGCCAGAACGGTAGCGATGAGCATCAGCGTTGCTTTGCTCTCCGCGGTTTCAGAAGAACCCTCTGGATCAATGGAAAGGGGGAAAGGCATACAGGAATCTGCCTGCCCAGGAGAGGACAAACGCGGCCTCACCAGAAAACACTAGGCCCTGATCTAGCGTAGCAAAAATTGGCAGTTTTGCTGGATGGGGATGTGAAAGGTCTAACTCTGTGTACCCCATCTGCAAAGCAGATCTCAACTACCTCCTGGAGAAGTTCCCACTGTGGACTCTGGCCTGAGAGCTGCTCAGGCTGTCTGCAACTGACGCTGTCCACTCCTGGGACATGAACAGCAATGAGGTTTGCAGTGTTGCAAAGCCCAATCCCCACACCTCATGGCCTCCCGCAAAGCGGCAGGAATGGGTGCTCTTGTTTGTTGAGGTAATACATCACCGCGGAAATGTCCGCTTGCAGCAGAAGGGTACCGGTGGAATTCTGACTGAAGGCAGCAGTGCGTGAAAGAACTGCTCTCATTTCCAGGATATTTATGTAGAGATGAGTCTCTTGGGCTGTCCACAGGCCCTGAGACCGGATACCGTCGAGGTGTGCTCCCCATCCGAGCCCTGAGGCATCTGAAGAGAGTGTCACAATCGGAGACGATGCAATGAAGGGGACACCTGCCGACAGATTCTTCGGATCTAGCCACCATGGCCAATCCAGGACTACGGTCTTCGTGATCCGGTCTGGAAGCAGCAGATGGTCTTGCTTTTGATCCCATTGGACCCGTAACATCCACTGGGTGACCCGCATGTGGAGACGAGCAAGCGGGACTGTTGCAATGGCCGCAGCCATGTGTCCGAGCAGGCAAAGGACCAGTCTGGCAGGAACGAAAAAATTACTCACCTTAGTAATTATGTTTCTTCTAATGGAGTCTTGCTGTATTCTGACAATTGCAGTGATTCCCAACCTTTGAACTGCCCCGTAGAACAAATAGTTAACTTTCTATGCAGGGCACAGAATGCTGAGCTCGAGCTCGGTTGAAGTCTCTGTCTGAAGTGATTCAAACCCTAAACCATCAGATTCTTAGCCTAAACTAAACTAAAACTTCTATGTGGAAACTGTAAAATTTTACTAACTAGTTGAAAAAGTTTTGGATTCCAAGGAAGACTAAAGCCAGGAACCCAAAACAAAACCCAATGTACTATAATAACAATAATAAATCAGCACCCAAACAAAAGGAGGAGGTGTACAAAAAACACCCTTGGGTGTAACACTGCACCTGCCCACTTCCCAAAACAGGTTCTGAGAGGGGAGGTAGGAGGTCAGGAATACAGCAAGTCTCCATTAGAAGAAACATAATTACTAAGGTGAGTAATTTTTTCTTCAAACAACATGAAGTCTTGCTGTATTCTGACAATTGCAGACTACCAAGCAGTACCTCCAAGGAGGAGGGACAGAACCTACTTTGGGAATAGGCTCTGAAGTACTGCTGTGCCAAACCGTGCATCACTCCTAGCCTGGATATCCAGAGACTAATGCTTGGTAAAGGTATGGACTGTTTTCCAGGTGGCTGCTTGACAAATTTCTAAGAGAGGTATATCCCTGGCAGTAGCCAGGGAAGCAGCTGTACCTCTTGTGGAATGAGCCCTCAGGCCTGAGGGTGGAGTTTTTCCCAGCTTTTCATAGCACAATTGTATACAAGACACAATCCACCTGGCAACAGATCTTTTGGTGGCAGGCTTGCCCTTCCCCACTTCTCCATAAGTGAGGAACAACTGGAAGGAGTCAAACCTGTGACCCTTGGTACGCTCTAAGTAGTAACTAAGGGCTCTTTTGACATCTTAACTGTGTAGCCTCCTCTCTCCTGAGGAAGAATGATCAGTGAAGAAAACAGGAAGATATACAGACTGGTTTAAATGGAAGGCTGAAACCACTTTGGGCAAGAACCTTCTATTGGTTCTAAGGACCACTTTATCCCTGTGAAACGAGATAAAATCAGGTTCCACTGGCAGGGCTTGCAATTCACCGATACGTCTGGCAGAGGTAATGGCTACCAAGAACACAGTTTTCCAAGTCAAGTACTTAAGCTCTGTTGAAGACATAGGCTCAAAGGGGGGTTGCATAAGTTGAGCAATGCAAACATTCAAATCCCAGGCAGGGGCAGGGTCTCTAAAAGGAGGACTGGTGTGAAGCAATCCTTTAAAAAATTTACAGAACACAGGATGGGAAGATAGTGTGGAAGACTTCCCCACAGACAAAAACGCAGAGACAGCTGACAAGTGTACCTTGAGAGTAGCTGGTCTGAGGCCTAGTCCATTAAGATGGACCATATAATCCAGAACCGTAGGCAATTCAGCAGTGTCTGGAGAAACATGCTTCTTAGAACACCAAATGCTTAATCTTTTCCATTTGGAGTTGTAAGTCTTTCTGGTGGAGGGCTGTCGAGAAGCCTTGAGGATATCCAGAACCCCTTGGGAAAGATGCAGATCTGCAAACTGACTCTTCCAGAGTCATGCTTTGAGACTTAGAGACTGAAGATTGGGTACCAAATCCTTCCCTGAGAGGATGTTAACAGGTTGTAATTCCTGGGAAGAGATGGGGGAAGACGGACTGCTAGGGACAGCAACAGGGGGTACCAGGGCTGCCTGGCCCAATCTGGAGCAATCAGAATCACCTTGCAAGGTTGAGACCTTATTTTATTTTATTTTTTTTTTATTTGGTTGTTTAACCAGGTATAGCACACCAAGCTGAAAGGTTTTTTTACAGGAGCGATCTGGGAGCACAAGGAGGTTAAGTGACTTGCTTTAGGTCACACAGTATGCAAGTGGAAGCTGAGGATTCAAACCCAGGTCTGGTCTGCTGATGTCACCAGATTTGCAGCTCAGATTTTTACCAAAACTCTGAGCCGGGAGTGGGAAGGGGGAGCATACAGAAACTTCCTTCCCAATTCAGGATCAGGGCGTTCAGAGGACTGAGCCCAGGACTGGAGGTCTGCAACAAAAGAGAGGAAGTTGGTGATTGTCTGGGGCTGCAAAGAGATCCATCTCTGGAATGCCCCACCTTGAAAAAATCACTTTCAAAACCTGAGGGTCCAGGGACCATTCGTGATGGCCCTGAGAAATCCTGCTCAGGCATCTGCTAGCACATTGTCTTTGTCTGGAAGGTGAACTGCTACAAGAGAGGTTTGCAGGGAATGAGCCAGGGACCACAACTTCACGGCTTCTGTGCACAAGGCTGTGGACAGAGTGCCTCCCTGCTTGTTGATGTACCACATGGTGGTGGTGTTGTCTGTTCTGACTTGAACCACCTTGTTCTGTACTGACTATGAGAATGCTTTTTAGAGCCAGAAAAGCTGCCCTGAGCTCTAGAAGATTGATGTGGAGAAGGGATTCTTGGGGGGACCACAGCCCCTGTGCAGTAAGGGACCCCAGGTGGGCTCCCCAGCCCAGGAGAGAAGCATCCGTGGTAGGGACCACTGAACAAGGCTGAGCAACAAAAGGAACACCTTGTCTTACTTTGTCCTGATCCTGCCACCACTGGAGGGCTTGGATCAAGGTCAGAGTCACTGGGATCAGTTTGGTAAGGGAATCCTTTTTCTGAGACCAGAAAGCTTTCAGGTGGAACTGAATATCCCTCATCTGGAATCTTGCCCCTTGGACCACTGCTGTTGGAAGCTGCCATGTGGCCCAAGAGCTGGAGGAGATGCCTTGCTGGTCGAGATACCCGAAGGCTGAAGGAAGAAGCTAGTTCCATAAGAACCCTTGTCCTTTCTAGAGGAAGGAAGGCTCTTGCTCTGAGTGTGTCCAGTTCTGACCCTATAAAGGTAAGAAGCTGGACTGGTTCGAGAACTGATTTGGGAAGGTTGAGAAGAAATCCTAGAGAAGTGAGCACTTGCTGGGTCACTTGTAGGTGAGACTTGACTTGGTCTGGAGACTGACCCACTATTAGCCAATCGTCCAGATAAGGAAAAATGGAAATCTTTTGCCTTCTTAGAAAGGCAACTACTGCCAGGCACTTTGTGAAAACCCTTGGGGCAGAGGTTAGGCCAAAGGGCATTGCTCTGAACTGATAGTGGCCAGAGGGCAACTTGAACCTGAGGTTCTTTCTGTGGGAGCACCTGATGGGAATGTGAAAGTAGGGATCTTTGAGGTCCAGGGAGGCTAGCCAGTCCCCTGGCCTTAGAGAGGGAAGGATTATTTCCAGAGTTATCATCTTGAACTTTGGTTTTAAAAAGATTTTTGTTTAGATATCTTAGGTCTAGGATGGGTCACCACTCCCCTGTCTTTTTGGGGGTAAGGAAGTACCTGGAGTACAATCATTTGCCCCTGTGTAGGGTAGGTACTCTCTCTATAGCTTTTAAAGCTAGGAGAGAAGAAACCTCTGCCTCTAGGGCAAGGGTTTCTGAGAGATTTGCAGGTGGAAAAAATCTGGCTCATCTTTGGAAATTTTTTGAAGCTGAGAACCAGTCCCTGGCTTACTACTTCCAGGACCCACTTGTCTGATGTAATAGACATCTAGTCCTGGACAAAGTAAGCCAGCCTGCCCCCTACTGGAATAGGAGAGTCGACCCGGGCAGGCCCATCAGGGTGTCTGCTTGGCAGGGGTTTTAGGCTGAGGAGTGGATGCAGCCCTGCTCATCCCCCTTCTGCCTCTCCCTCTGAAGAACCCCCTCTGACAAAAGGAAGAAGAGGCCTGTGCTTGGTAAAAAGGCCTTTGAAAAGGCCTGCCCCTGCCCCTAGACTGCTGCCTTTGAGGGTTGCCTGCCTTTCCTTGGCCTGAGCACTCCTGTAAGTGGTCCTGTACTCAGCCATTTTTTCATGTAATTCTCTGTCTGCTCCCAAACAGAGAATTACTCACTGCAGGAAAATCCATGGCCTTAGCCTGGGTGTCCTGCAAGAGGCTAGTACATCTGAGCCAAGCCATGCTCCGAAGAGCCACAGATGTAGCCATGACTCTTGATGACACATCATTAGAGTCCACAGCAGCATGAAACTGAACCTTAGATGCCTCAAACCCATCTGCAGCCACCGCCTCCAGCTCCTTGGCTAGCTGGGGGGAGGCCTGTTTAGCCAGTGCCAGTACAGTGTCCCACCTCGACTTCTGGAACCTGGTTGTATAGGCCATGTAATTCGCCTGCCTGAGTCCCAAAGAAGATGCCATGTACTGCTTCTCTGCCATGGCATCAATCTTCCTGGAGTCCTTGTCAGGGGTGTGTGAAGCCAAGGGAATGTTTGCCTTGTCACAGGCAGCAGCCTGCACTACCCCAACATGGCTGCATTGTTGATAGAAGAACTCCGTGTCTGAGCCTGAAAGTGTATACCTCTTGTCCATTCTTCTATCCAGAGGAGGTATAGTGTTAGGAGACTTTAAGATTTTTTGTGTCCATTTCCCAAAACATTTATGGAGGGGAGTAGACAGTCTCCTGGACTCTGGGATGTCCATCATCTCTACATAATCAGGCTCCTCTTGATCTTCCACAGCCTCCTCCATAGGAAGCTGGAGGGTTTCAGCCACCTTTCTGTAAAACAAAGTGAGAAGGGGACTCAGAAAGCCTAGGAAGGGAAACACCTGAAGGTCTATCTGGAGAGATGTCCAGTTCCACAGACACATCCAGACCTTCACTTACCTCATCATCCTCAAATTCTCCTTCCTCTTCAAATTCCGGTTCATAAAAATCTTTAAAAGTATACTCTTGAACCGGGGGAACCAACGGAACCAAACCCCTGCCAGAAGGAGCCGGATCGGTCAGAACCGGACGGAGCGATTCCACAATCTGAATCGCCCTGGCTATCTCTTCGGCGGTCGGAACAAGAACCTCTGGATCCGAACCGGTCTATTTATCTTTGCGTTTTATTTTTGTCAGACCTGATCCCTCGGAATCGGTTCTCCTTTTGCCCAAAGAAGTATCGCCCTGGTCAGACGGCACTCCTTGTTCGGTCGAAACTGAACCGGGCTGGCCATCCGGGTCAGCGGACTTCTCGGCCTCCTTTTCCCTCAATCTACCTAATCTCTTCTCAAGGGTAGATCTGGGAAAGTTTTTACATATTTGGCAGTCTGAATCGAGGTGGTCAAATCCCAGACAATAAACACAGGTGGTGTGGGGATCGGCTTTAGAAAAGACCTCCCCACATTCACTGTAGTGTTAAAACCCAGTGGGCCCAGTTTTTTCCTTGGGTTTCTCAGACATGGCCAACCTAACCAAACTTACCCTTTTTTCGGCAACCACCAGGCAAGACTCCCTTATTGGCAAGGCCCTTAGAATTCTGCGGCCACAGAATTTTGCGCAGAACTTGCAATCTATCAGAGAACTTCATGTGCCGCAGAATTACTCTCTCTTGATGAGTTTTTATTAATATTTCTGTTTATCCATAGAATCTGTTTCCCTTCCCCTCTTTTTATAACCAAAACCCCTCTATATGCGCAGAATGTGATGTTATCAATGCTATAACATCATACATTAGCTAATGAAATGGCTGCATTCTGCAACAGAAATGAACAGTCACTTATCTACCACAGGTCCCACTGCCAGAGACGGTGGCACAGCACATCATGCATGGTGATAGTTGCTCAACCTGCATTACAGCCTAATACAATTTTCAGTCTTACATTATTGCACTAGGGACAACTTAAACAAAAACTTGTCAATAGCACAGACTTGTTAAGTCCATACCTCACATTGTACAAACCTATTTGTGCCTTTAAGATATAGAGATGCCATCTGAAATGAATAACTGGTAAAATGAATTTAACTGTCATTTACTAACAAATGGCCGATTCAGCCGAACTGAGCCACACTTTTACAAGTTCCACACAGAAAAACATAACAATTCCTATCTAGTACTCACGGCACCAGACAGAGACTGAACTGACTATGCGGATAATTTTTTCGGTTTAAAAACCGACAAAAACTGAAAACTTTGACCAACTTTCAAACCAAGCTGAAGGAGAAATCTCCAGAGTGACCGTTCAGTGAGGCGGAGTAAAGAATCTGACAGTTTAGGTTTGAATCACTCCAGACAGAGACTTCAACGGAGCTCGGGCTCAGCATTCTATGCCCTGCATAGAAAGTTAACTATTTGTTCTCTAGGGCAGTTCAAAGGTTGGGAATCACTGCAATTGCCAGAATACAGCAAGACTTCATGTTGTTTGAAGGTCTTCTTTGCCGACCGGGCGACCGAACCTGACCTTCCAAACGGTAAGGAAGACCTGGCGTCACGGGGCGGAGCCGAGAGTTTTACCACCCCGGTGGGTGGCAGAAGCCAGCTTGAAGACCTTCCGGCAAGATTTAAAGCAGCAAGGAACCTGCCAGACAGTGTGGATGAACAACATATCCATGTCCCTAGAACTGATGTGTTCTGCTCTGTCCTGGGGAAGAAAAGCTTTCCCCGGACAGTGTACAGAACTGCACCTATGAACTGCAGAGTCTGTGGCGGAACCAGGAGTGACTTCTCTTGACTGATCATGATGCCCAGCGTCTCAAACAGAGACTGAGTGTAATGGATGGCGGACATCAAGGCCTCCCGAGAGGGTGCCATGAGAAGCAAGTCATCCAGGTAGGGGAACACGTAGTGGCCTTGTCTTCTCAGAGTCGCCGCTACAACCGCCATACACTTCGTGAATACCCGAGGTGCCGATGACAATCCGAAGGGGAGGGCTCGGAACTGATCATGGTGGCCCTGGAACTCGAAGCGCAGAAACTTCCTGTGCGCTTGAGCAATGGGTATACAGTATGCAGGTAAGCATCCTGCATGTCCAAGGACGCTAGAAAGGCACCCTGCTTGAGCATGGGAATCAGACCTGGAAGGGTCACCATGCAGAAGCGTTTGTACAGGACCGACTCGTTGAGGTCGCTGAGGTCCAGTATTGGACGGAGGTCCCCTGTTTTCTTGGGAACCAGAAAGGAGTGAGAATAATACCCTGCACTCCTCTGGTTCTGTGGTACGTGCTCTATCGCTTCTTTTCCCAGGAGCACGAGCACCTCCTGCTGTATGAGCAGGGCGTGCTGACCCGAGTAACGGGAAAGCAGGGGAGGTCTTGCTGAGTGGGTGGTCGAGATTCTATGAAGTGACCTTCTGACCAATCTGAGAACCCACCGGGTCGGTGGTAATTGACTGCCACCCTAAAAAGTGGCGAGGGATGTGACCCCCAACCTTTTGTGCCCGTTGATCCAGAGGTGGGGCGGGGGCTGGGAAGGAGTCATGCTGTGGCAGCACTGATCCCTGCAGGCTGGGCTGGTTTAGTGTAGTGTTGGGCTCTGCCTGGGGATGACTTAGCCTGGGCTTTCCGCTGAAAGGTGCACCTTTGTTGCTGGCTGGAACGTGGCTGCTGCCTTTGTTGTCGGCTGCAAAAACAGCTCTGGTTCCTATGAAAGGAACCAGGCCAGGATCTGTACAAGGCCTGTACAGACCTGACTGCCTTCTCAGCATCATGGAGTTCGGTGATAACCTTCTCCGAGGGTTCACCAAAGAGTACTCTGCCGTTATAACGGACGTCAAGAATGTTCTTCTGTACGTCCGGGGTGAAGTCGGAGACACGGAGCCAAGAGTGTCGCCGGAGACAGATGCCTGAAGCTGCAGCTCTGGCGGACGAGTCCGCAGAATCATATGTGGCTCATAGTACTTGGGTACTCACATCAGACCCTGTGCGGAGAAGGTTTAGGAGCTCCGCCTTCTGATTGCCATCCGGAAGCTTATCGACCAGGTCCTGGCCCTGTTCCCATAGGGCGGTTTGAAACTGTACCATGTGGGTTAGGTAGTTCAGGGACCTGATGGAGCATGTAGCATCCGCATACATGCGTCTCCCCAGGGCAGCCAATTGTTTGGATTCCTGGTCCGGTGGCTGTGTGTTCATGTGCTGCGGTCTTTGGGACCGGTCATGTGAGGCCGTAATGACCAGGGAGTCTGCCAGAGGTTGTTGAGCCAAGTACTGGTCCTCTCTCAGGGCCTTGTACAGGCGGTCAACTTTCCTTGGCACCACAGGAGTGGAGTGCAGATGCTTCCACGCAGCCTTGGTGACGTCCGCAAAGGTGTCCACCAAGGGTGGCAGTACCACAGGCTTTGGGTCTTTCGCCGAAGATAACAGGCAAGGCGCTGTCTTTCGGGGTCGAGGTCTTCAGCGTCCCATCCCATGTTGTCCTGGATGTGCCTCATGATCTCAGAGAAAGAGGGATCATCCGGAGGAGACCTGGGCAGGTCCTGTGGGTCAGGTGATGGAATGCTGAGTGGAGAAGGAGATCTGGAGTAATCCGAAGTATCCAATCTGGAGTCCTCCCCTGATGGAGTATACTGCCTACGTCTGGGTTGCTTGGGGCTGGGAGACCCTGATGGAGATCTTGAGGGAGGCCTTCTCCGATCCTTGAATCTACCCTGGGAGGTGGAGTCTGCTCCTTAGGGGTTGGTGGTCGTCCTGCTGGCCCCTGTGGTGGAGGTGAAGGAATAGGAGGAGGTGGAGGAGGTTTTACAGGGACCACATCCTTTCCGATGGTGTCCCACCAGAAAGTAAAGAGGTCCTTTACTTCTTGCAGATTCATGCCCGACGACAGGCCTGGCATCAGTGGTCTGTCACCGGGGTCGGGCGTCGGGTCCGCGGGTATCTCTGGGGTGGGCAAAGGATCCCTCGGGAGCACGGCATCCTCAGTGTCGGGCAGCGTTGTGTCCTCCTCCGTGGAATCCCTGTGACTGGTGTCCACCGGTGACCGGGGGGTGGTCTTCGGCTCCGGTGAATGCGAGGCTGACGGTCGCTTGGCCAATGTCTTTGGGTCCGGCAAATGCCCGGCTGGCTTCTGGTGCCTGGCAGGTGTCCGCAGCTCTGGCGAACGCCTGGTCAACTTTGTATGCTTGGCCGACGTCTGCTTTAGGGACGTCAGGTCCTTAGTCTTCCTGGGTGGTGGATCCGGACCTCTGGGAGGCTGGGAGACTGACCTGGAGTCGGGGTCCTGATGTCGGGTCAGTGAGGAAGACTTGTGGCATTCTGAAGACTTGGAAGAGGCCCGAGAGGGAATAGAGGAAGCTGAGGGCCTTGAAGTCTTGATGGGCTGGAGAGTTGAAAAGCCGCCTGAGGCTCGGACTTTGACGGGGAGGGGGCTGAGAACGAGCCCTGGAGGGAGAGCGGTCTGACCTAGTGGAGCCTGAGCTACGGGAGTCTGAGGCCTGGTTCGGGGATCTGGACCTTGCTTTCTCCGGGTCTTTATCCTGGTGTTGATGGGCCTTGGAAGAAGAATTGTCCCTGGAGGAAGATTCTTGGTCCATCCTACTAAATCTTTCTTCCAGCAGGTAAGCCTGAAGTGCCTTCTGACGGAAGATCCTGGTGCGGCTGTTGAACCCTTGACAGAAAGTGCAGACCTTGGTGTCGTGGTCCGGGCCTAAGCACAGCACACAGGGGGAATGAGGATCCTTAAAAGGGATCCGTTTTCCGCAGGTACACTTAGAAAGGTGTCCCTCGAGTGAAGGAGTTGGAGAGGACATCAGTTTAGAGAAACTCTTGAAGTTGTAAGTGGGTTGTCGCTAGGTAGAGACCAAGGCGATGCTGGCGAGTCGTGACGGGAGAAAGAACTGGGATTCTGGGGGCAGCCCCTTATGTACTATGCCTGACGTCGGGAGCGGGACAGACGTCGGGGGCGGTCCCCGCTGAATACTAGCTAGAAAATTTCCGTGGGGTCCTGGTGCCTGCCGGCTTCAGTCCTAATGGTGTAACCTGCTGCAAGAGCTGTTTCTCGAAGTAAAATAGATCTTTTTCCTCAGCTATTCAATTCTTCGGGATTCCTTATCGGGGGTAAGGAGCTTATGTGCTTGGGTTTTTTGGTATGGTCATGAGTGGCAGTAATGACAACAGAATCTGCCCCAGGAACACTGGACAGAAAGGGATGGTCCAGAGGAGCCTGATATAGAAGATCCACTTTGTGGGGAACCACTGTAACAGCTGAAGGCTGATGCCAAGCAGCCGGCATGGCACTGTGGTAGGTTGGTATTAGTGGGGGAACCATTAAAACGGGCTCCTTGGGTAATTCAAGGTATTCTGCCATATCCTTACATTGCTTGTCATGTTCAGTAGTTGAGAATCCCATGACCTTTTGTATCTGAGCCATCATCTCACTAAAGGTCGGGTCATCTGTGGGAGAGGTTGTGGAAGGTATAAGCAGGTCCTCATCCAGAGAAGAGATTTCTGAATAAGGAGATTCAGGATTGGGAACATCCAGATCTTGGAACTCTTCATCTTCAAGATCACCAGGGAAGTCATCCTGTAATTCTTGTTCATCTGACAAATAGTCCTCTATGAAAGGAGGAGGGGACCAGGGTGGTATGGTATCCCTGTCACTATGACATCTTTTAGGCGGCAGAGGAGGAGATAGGGAAGGATCACCCAGTGCCCCAGAGTTGGAGAGCTGAGAGTGCCGCATGGCATCTAAGACCTGCTGGACTACGTTGGTGATGTCCCTTTCTTGGGATGGAGGGAGGATTGAGAAGGGAGGCATGTTGGAAAAAAAAGAGGAGTAATAGAGGTGATGGGACATGTAGTATAATTTTGATTGTCAATGAGTTGCCTGATTAAATTTCTGACATAAACAGCAGGAATTGGTGTCATATGTAGGTCCCAGTCACCTTACACAAAGTGTGTGGTTGTCAAAGTGGTATATCTTCCTACCGCAATGGCAGGAATTAAATAATGCGTGTTAGTCTGAAGAATCTGTGGACATTTATCTTAGTTCCAAATTTCTCATCGATGACTGCTACACAGAAGTTGTACTAGCTGTTGCGCGAGCTGACGACAGCGGAAAAATGAACTGAGGATACCAGGGATCGCCCACAGGAAACAGGAAGCTGATGTCATGTGTGGGCGGTCCCTGGTGAAAAACTGCTTGAAGAGCTACCATGTGCCACAGCGACCTCTGCTGGTAACCCAAAAGTATTACATACTGCAAGAGACCACTCCGTAGAAGATCTACTGTCACAGGTGAGTAACCTGTTTTTCTAGGGGCGTGGATATGGCGTTCTATCCACACTCAGGTAGACTCCTAGCAGTTCTCTGGGAGGAGGGGGCAAGATGCACACCCCCTATGTGGGAAACAAAGATTGGAGAACTGAGGTCCCAAAAATCTGCATGACTCAAGATTGATGTGGTAATGGGAAATAAAGGTGTGTGTTGACCTCCAGGTAACAGCATTGCAGATTTCCTGGATAGGGACATCCCTGGAAGCAGCCTCTGCGGCAGCGGTGTGATGGGTGGAATGAGCCCTAAGCCCTACAGGAGGCTCACTAACCCAACAACCTATAGCAGAGGTCAATGCAGGAGACTATCCACCTGCCAATCATCCACTTGGCTGCCGATCTGACTGGTGCGACTTCAGCATAGGTGACAAATAGCTGGCAAACATCTCCCCGAACTTCAGCAGTGTGCTCCTTATAATAAGCAAGCGCTCACCACAGGTCCAAGGTATGGGAGCCTGTGCTCTGCCTCAGAGGTGTAATTGGTGAAGTACACCGGAAGATGAATCACCTGGTTAAGGCGAAACTCGGATACAACCTTCAGGAGGAACGTCAGGTTGGAGCAGACAACCTTGTCCCTGTGGAAGACCAGGAAAGGAGACTCCACCAAGAGCGCCTGGAGCTCACTGATCTTCTGGTTGACATGACAGCCACCAAGAAGGCAGTCTTCCATGACAGGTGTGACATCTCACACCTGTGCACCAGTTTAACTGGCTTACCCATGAGCTTTGCCAACATCAACAACAAATCCTAAGGTGGTAGTGGTTCACACACTGGAGGGGGAATGTGGTCAAGGCCTTTAAAAAAAAAAAAAGCACCAGACCACCTTCTCCTGCACCACCGACTGCAGAACGGCCTGTGCCTAGTAAGCAGAGATGACTGCCAGGTGCACCTTAAGGGTCGTCGACCGAAGGCCCGACTTGGAAAAGGACCAAAGGTAGTCAAGGATGCTATCCACTGGACAGGGCAAAGGGGTCCAGCCCAGTGCCCTGACACCAAATGGAGAACCTCTTCCATTTGAAGGCATAGCATTTCCTGGTCGACTCCTTCCGAGAAGCCTCAACTAGGGTGAGGACATCGTTGGGAGAGACCCAAAGCCTGGCACTCTAGCCGCTCAGGAACCAGGCTGTCCGGTGTAGGGACGAAGGTTCAGATGGAGTACCTTCCCCTGATTGATGGAGAGCAGGTCTGGGTGGACAGGAAGATGCCTCAGGAGCCTGCTGCTGAGGTAGAGGAGATCAGGGTACCAAAACTGGCGTGGCCAGTCCAGAGCCACCAGGATCACCCCTACCTTGTCCCTCCTCACCTTGAGCAACACCTTGTGGATCAAGGGAAATTGAGGGAAGGCATAGAGGAGGCCTAGGTCCAGGACCTTGAGATGGCATCTTCCTGCACCGTTCCTTGCTGAAGGGGGTGGGCACAATACAGCCTCAGCTTTGTGTTCTCCGTGGAGGCAAACAGGTCCAGCAGAGGGGTGCCCCACTGGCAGAACAAACTGTGTACTACCTCTGGGTGGAGAGAGCACTTGTGAGATGCCTCGCCTACACGGCTGAGAGCATCCGCCAGCTGGTTGGATACACCGGTCACACAGAGAGCCAGGAGATCGGCTTCCAGGCTGCACACTAGAATCCACATGTGGAGAGCTTCCCCATACAGAGGAGGAAAGCGTGTCCCGCTGTGCTTGTTGAGGCAGTACAGGGTCATGGTGTTGTCCATCTGGACCTGAACCACCTGACCCCGAATGTGTGGAGCAAAAGCAGTCTGCACCAGTCAAACTGCCCTGAGCTCCAGCAGGTTGACGTGCCACCTGGACTACTTGGGGGTCCAGAGCCTGTAGACTCTGTATTCCTCTAGGTGGGCACACCAGCCCATGAGAGAGGCATCAGTTGTCAGGATGACCATCGGCTCTGGGCGGACAAACAGGATACCTTCCTGCAGATGTACTGGGACTAACCGCCACTGGATGGCATCCCACATCAGCTGGGTCACAGTGACCGGCTGGTTGAAGTGGCCCTTGTGCTGAGACCTCTGGCGTGCCAGCTCCCACTAGTTGACTAGCTGTGAGGGCACGAGTTACAACTTGGCCTCATTGACCAGGAGGCCAAGAAAGATGCAGGCCTGAAGGGCCAGGTCCTTGGATCTCTCCACCTCCTGCCTGGAGGGACCCACAATTAGCCAGTCACCCAGGTAGGGGTAAACCCAGATCCCTCAGCACCTCAGATAAGCTGCCACCAATGCAATGCACTTGGTGAAGACTCTAGGAGACAAGGACAGGCTAAATGGCATGGCCTGGAACTCGTAGAGGGTTACCTCCGCTTGGAAGCAGAGGAACCGCTGGTGTGACAGATGGAACCGCTGGTGTGACGTGAAAGAATGCATCCTGTACAGCCAGAGAGCACAATCGCATGTTTTGCTCGAGAGATGGTATGATCTGAGACAGAGTGACCATCCTGAAGGTGCACAGCCTGATGAACTTTTCAGGTCATGCAGATCTAAGATGGGGCGCCAGCCCCCCTGCCATTTTGGCACCAGGAAGTACCTGGAGACAAACCCTGGATGTTCCGGAGGGTCCGAGACAGGAGCCACGTCCTCCTTGCAGAGGGCCAACAGAATGTCGGCACTATGCCCTCCATTGGGGCATGGGCCAGGCAAGGCGAGTACACATCATATTCTAGAGACAGACCCTAACCAACCACCTCAAGAACCCACTTGTCTGTAGCGACAGCGGACAAGGTAGAAAGGAAGTGGCGGAGCTGGTCCCCCATGGGAGGATCCAGGGGACATGTAACAGGCATGAAGGAGGCACCCCATATCCAGCCACTGGGCAGGCATGGAGGCGGAAGGGGGCTCAGCTGAGGAGCCACTGGGACCTCATCCTCCAGGCTTGCAGATCACCATGGCCACTGACTTCGGCCGAGGTCTCCATGCTTGAGCCTGCTGCCCAGCTTGGGGCTGGGCTGGTTTGGTTTGGCCGCAAGAGTGGAGGTGGACCAAAAGGGCTTCTTTTCTGCTGCTTGGACCCTTGGGGTCCCTCTGGGCAGATGTTACAGAGTCCAAGGTGGCACTGGACTTCTCAATGCAGGTGAGGTGCCTCGCGACCCTGGGCCCAAACAGGTCAGTGCCCAGGAAAGGAACATCCACCAACTTGTGCTGGGTATCCACCGTAAAGGTCAATATCCAAAGCCAAGCCCTGTTGCACATGGCCACTGCAGCTGCCATGGACCAGGCACAGGAGTCACCAATGTCCATGGCTGTCTGGAGTGGTTCTGCTTCTGCCTGGCCAAGGTCTCAGACCTGCCTGACTGTAGTCTGAAGGCCCACTGGAAGATGAGGAAGAACCCCTTCGAGAGTGCCCAACAGGGCATGGGGGGAAATGGGCCATCAGGAGGGCTGAGCTCGCCTGGCGGAGGCCAAGCAAAGAGACAGCACAGACTTTTTTGGTAGAATGGTCCAATTTCTTGGACTCCTTATCGGGCGGCTTGTCAACGTTTCCCACACTGCCGGAACACCAAAACAAGGAATGGGCCACCAAGCCCTCAATCAAGAAATGTTCTGTGAACCCTGGAAGGTAGCTGATGGGCACCACATACTTGTGGGGCATCCTGGCCGATGGCGCAGGGCAGGAGGAAGGATGATACCACAGTTCCAAGGCAGGGCCCAGGATGGCCTCTGCCACCGGAAAGGCTTCTCCAGGGGACTCACCCCAGCTTGCTTCTGAACGAGTTCCATTTGGAGACCCGTAGACTCCGCAATCAGATGGGGGGAGGCCCATAATGGAGGTAGGGCCCTCCTCCAACGAGAGATCCCTGCCGTCTCAAGTGTCCACTGGACAAGAGTGCAAGGAGGAACACTGCAACTCTGAAGATGGGTAGACTACCCAAATCCCGACTAACCCTCCGTGGAAGGTCCAATCGCCGATGGGGAAGACCCGAGGCTGGCCGGGCCTCCTTGGTCGGAGTGCCGGTCGTCGGCTGTTTCGGGGGCGGCTTCACCAGAATCAGTGGAGAAGCCGGAGGGGGCCAAGCCAGGACCACTTTACACGTCTGCTCCTGCGGAGAAAGCTTTGGCCTCTGCAGTGAAAGCCAAGTGATGGCCACGGTAGAAGCCAGCATTGGCTTCATCCCAGTGAACACCAGCTGTTGCTACACTAAGTCCCTGCAGCATCAACGCAACTTGCACCGAAGGCTGTCCTCACCCGAGGAGAATGAAGGTGAAGAATAGTGACAGCGCTGCTTGCCCAAGTGTCGAGAGCGGGAGCATAGATGTCGATGCGAGCCACTCGACCCATGGTACCAAGACCGGGACCTTGATCGTCAGGGGGACCAACGGCGAGCCTGAGAGGTGGCTGACTAGAGCTGGGGCACCTCCGGTTTCTGGTCTTTGATGAGAGGTGGCGCTTCTGCGAACTGATCCTTCCTCCCTGGGTCTAAGTAAGGATCGGAGTCCTCAATAAGGAGGTATCAGCCTCTTCAGGCGATAGCGGGTCGACAGATTAAAAAAAAAATCTCGACCAGAAGATCGACCTGCATCTCGGCCATCTGGACCGATGGGGATACCATGGAGCCGGCAGCCTGGTCAGAGGATTCAACCAAATTCAGAACCTCCAGAGAAGCATGGGAATCAGAAGCCCAAGAGTGTTACCGATCCCACGATTGATGGCGTGACCATTTCCTGGACTCTTTTTTTGGATTCTGACTTGTGCGTCAACAAGGGGCCCTCCCCATGAATAGGAAGGGACTGGCACAAGTCCTTAAACGCCTCAGTAAAAGAGGCGCCCCAGGGAGAGTGGCAAAAAGGCAGAAGCTGAGGAGGACTGAGCTGCAGCCTGGGCTGCTGCCTCCTCAACTGCCACAAGTTGCTCAGTGGACTCCGCAGCCATGGAGACCACCCGACAGATGTCTTCAGATTTACCGGTCGGGTACCGATCGCTCAGATGCACTAGAAGTAAGCGGGCTTGACTGTTCTGTAAAATGGACATGTGAAAAAGTGTGGCAAGCATTGCAGACCTTGGGATCATGTTCGTGGCCTAGGAAATAAACACACAAGGTGCACAGATCCATCCGGGACATCTTCTACCCGCAGGCACATTTCAGGAACCCCGGAATAGACTTCGCGTCATTTACGTTGGCAGTGTGAAGAAAGAGCATGAAGACAAAGTTTTTAATAGTTTTTAAAGAAATTCGAAGATTTAAGCAAAGAGCCTTCTCAGCGCAAGAGTGGCAAGGAGGGAACCTTCTTCTTCCAGCGGAACGAAGACCTGACGTCACAGGGCGTTGCTGAGGGAGTTACCACCAGGGGTGGGGGTAGGAGGAGCCAGTTTGAAGACATTCCGGCTGAATTTAAAGGCAGAAAGGACAAAGCCTAAGTGCGCATAGAACACCATGTATATTATATATATATATATATATATATATATATATAAATAATGTGAGTCAGCATGCCCAATAACCCAAGACGAGATTTCCTACCAGATTTCTTCCATCAAACTTCAAAAATGCCCAGGCGGCTATACAGCTATGTGGTACAAAAAAGTCCAAGAGTTAATCTTACCAACTTTACTACAGGTGTTCCATGAAGTGGCTGACGGTGAACCTCCTCCCCCATCTTGGTCGTATGCGGTAATGGCAACCATTCCTAAGCCTGGCAAAGACCCATCACACCCTTCTTCCTATCACCCTATTTCAATTCTAAATACAGACTGTAAGTTATATATGAGTATTTGGGCAACGCATCTAGAACAAATTGTGCCATCTATTATCCACCCAGCTCAATCAAGATTCATCAAAGCCCGTAATACAACTAACATTCGTAGAACATTACTTCTACAAGAACATCTTCAAACTCCACAAATTCCTGCAATTTTGTTAAATTTAGATGCTGAAAAAGTATTTGATGGGGTTACATGGGAATTTTTATGGGATACTCTATACATATTTGGGTTTCCTGAACAGTTTATTAAATTGCTTAAGAATATTTATGCCTGGCCCAAGGCATATATTAGAATAAACGGGGCTATCACGTCCCCTATTTCTTTACAGCGAAGCACCCGACAGGTATGCCTCCTCTCCCCCATTCTGTTTGCCCTATATATAGAACTCCTAGCTGCAGCACTTCATCTTGAGAACAGTATGGAGAGTGTTCCACTGGGTCAAAAACAATTTAGTTACATTATCTGCAGATTACATTTTGCTCTCAGTTCTTTCCCCAGAACAAACCATTCCTAGAACTTGGGAAATACTACAGAAATTTGAAAGGACAGCGGGTTTCAAACAATTTATCAAAAGCTAAAATCTTGACCCTCTGTTATAATCCCTCTCATGCTCCAAAAGCCTCTCTTCCCCTCAGGTGGCGTCACATTAAAATTAAACATTTAGGAATAATAATACCACAAGACTTATCCCATCTTGACTTGGTAAATAATGAACCCCTAACACAGCAGCTAGAACAGGATTTAACTCATTGTCTCCTAGCAGACGCCTGCAGTCGTCAGTAAAAAAACACTGGTGTGTCCTGAGGACATCTGCAGAAGTCGGCTACTGACTCCCAGTGTGCCCAACAATGTCTGGAGAAGTCACTTATATATTTTAATATATAGTGTAACAGAATATAATATATATTTGACTGCATAGCACCGTTGGAAAGGTAATTTTATGCTGAACAACTCTGTCACTGATATTTTGTGCATATCATGTATACTTTAGGAGTTATTTGCATTTGTTTATGGTATGGTGTGTATGGCTTATGTTGCCTGTTTTAGTGAAAAAAATATTTTTTTGCTGTTTCAACCAGCTTAAAAAAAAACAAAATTACGTATTATTATTTGCATACCACCATTGGGAAGGTAATTTTGTGCTGAACAACTTTGCCACTGATATTTTGTGTATATCATGTATACTTTAGGAGTTATTCACATTTGTTTATGGTATGGTGTGTATGGCTGACATGTTTTCCATCAAGATTCACCTAAGCAGCTTGAATAAAATTCACTTTTTTGGCACTTCAGCAGGTATAAAATAAAAACTGTATTGATTACAACTGGTTGCATAGCACCATTGGAAAGGCATTTTTTGTGCTAATCAACTTTCATGCTGATACTTTGTGTGTATCATGTATACTTTTGGAGTTATACGCATTTGTTTATGATATGGTGTGTGTGGTTGAGATTCAGCCCTCAAATCTCACCAAAGCACCTTGACTAAAATGGGGGAAAATTACGTTTTATAGTAAAAAGATATCTTTTTTTAACTAACATAACATTAAAACACCATTTAATGTCTGTATGCTTAATTTGGTGTTGATATTTTACATATTTTCCAACAAAAAATGGCTTATGTTGCCCTTTTTTAGTGAAAAAAATATTTAGTTTGCTCTTTTGACCAGCATAGAAAAAAAACAAAATTACTTATTATTACATGCATGCCACCATTGGAAAGGCAATTTTGTGCTGAATAACTATGCCACTCATACTTTGTGTCTAACATGTACAGTTATTGAGCTATTAGCATTTGTTTGCAACATGCTGACTATGGCTTGATTTTGCTTAGAAAGGCCCAGGATTCACTGTTAAAAGTATACAGGAGATTCAGGAGGCAAGTGGTGTAATCTCAGAGTGAGCCTGTGGAGGCAATGAGTTTTTAACCAAATGGAAGACTCTTCATCTCTCATTCTTTCAGAAAATAGAAGCCATAAGAATGAACATTTTACCTTGGCTGCTATACCTTTTTCAAAACATATCGATCTGGCCCCCACGATACTACTTCTCCTCCTGGAAGAACTCAATATCTAATTTTATCTGGGAAGGACATGGCCCGAGGGTCCAGTACCCAATCCATCTTCAATCAACGAGGGCGGAGTTAACCTGCCTAACCTGGAATGGTATGCATGGGCCGCTTTTCTAAAAACTGCTATTTTATGGCTGGTTCCCACCTACTCAGCCCCATGGAAGGAAACAGAATTTAATCTAAATGACCCGATATCTATTCTGTTTGCAGCCCCACATAATTCCATACCAGTTTGTAACTTCACTAAAATCACTGGCAGTGTTATAAAAGTCTGGAACCGGTTGAAATGCTTCCGAAATTCTTGAACACATTTTTTCAAATGAGAGTAATTGTTAAGGATGAGTTCTTTCGTCCGGCCCAGAATGATATGACAATCAGGGAGTGGTGTCACTACGGTCTACATTTTATCTTCCAGCTCCTCACTACAACAGAAGTCACCTCATTAGAGGCCTTGCAAGATTATTCCCTTCCCCACAGGGACCATTTTTGGTTCCTATAGTTTACAGCATATCTACAAAGTCAGGCTCAGAATAGGGTCATAATCCCCCACCCAAAACCACCATTATTACAACTCTTGGTAGACACCACTAGGGGAAAATTGGAAGAACAGACAATAGGACGACTCTATTGGATATTGAGGGAAGTTCTAAGTGATTCAGCACTAACAATTGTAAAAAAATGAAATAGCGAGGTAGGGCTCGAGATACCAGAAGAAGAATGATTGAGATTTACCCCTACGGCTATTACAATAACTAATTCCCTGACATGGCGAGAATATGCCTGGAAATGCCGTGCCTGTTACTTTTGATCACCAGCAATTTTAATTAAGTATATGCTAGTAGAGTATGGTAAGAGTTGGAGGGGTTGTAATTGTAAGAAGGCAGATTTGGGTCATATTTTATGACTCTGTCCACTGTTGATGTCCTTCTGGTGTGTCCCCCAGAATGAGATCCGGGCCTGCTTGGGTAAGGCAGTGGAATTAACTGTAGAATTGGTGCTTTTGTCCATAATGCCACAATGGAGAAAAACTCTCCTACCAATACTCTTGCTGGCTGCAAAAAAAAAAAAAATAATCGCAAGAAGGTGAATGACAACACATATTCCAACCATCTCAGAATGGAGAATAATAATAATGAATATATATTCAATGGAAAAAACTGACTGCGTCAATAAGAGACCAATTAGATAAAATTCTTAACAAAATGACAACAATGGCATTGGTACATGGCACAACTGGACCCCCACTTTGTCCCCTAGGAACAGTCCAGGCTCTCCAGGGGGGGAGGATGGGGTGCTGCTCTCACCAGAGGAACAAAGACAGATGATCAATAGTGTCTAACCGTGTACTTATAATTCCCCTTTCTACTCCCAATGAATTCTCTTCTTTGTATAAAGCGAAAATGTCTCGGATAAAAAGCTATTGTTATGGATGATCATTATAATGATTTATTTATTTTGTTTATTTATTTGTACAATCGGATTTACAACCTTTGAGTCAGAGACTCGTTTACAAAGGCACCTTGTCAAAGTGAGGACAAAATAATAATACAAAGTTCTAAATACAGACACTGAATTCATAAAATACAAAGGTAACATTGATAGAAGCATTATTACAGTGATACAGACCATTACGTACAGTCAATTTACATAGGTAACAAGTCATACAAATGGGAGATATAATGCCCCTGCAATGCAGTAACAGTGAGGGCAGAAACATATTTTCAGGTAGGAGCAGCTGGGGGGTGAGCAGTCCAGAGGACTTTGTCGAGGTTGGAGTGAGCAAGATGGCATGAGTCTTCGGAGGCCTGAGGAGGGTGCTGGGATTTAGTTGCATTTACAGCAGTGTGAGTTGAAAAAGTGGTCACGAAGGGCGATTTTAAAGGGACCAATTTTGAGCATGTTGGTGATGTCGACTGGGAGGGAGTTGAACCAGGAGGGAGCCCTGTAGCAGAAGGATCACTGGATTAGGGCGGTCCTGGGCACCCATAGGGTGGCCTTACCTGAGCTGCGGGTGGCCACAGTTGGGGTGGCGAGTTGAAGGGATACAGCCACCTGGGGTGGGGCTGAGAAAAATGTTCTTGGATAGTAGGTAGGTTTGGTAGTGAAGTCTTTCTTCAAGGTTGAGGAGGTTTGCGATGGCATAGAGTAGGCAGGTATGGGCGAGTCTGGGTGCCCCGGTCAGGAGCCTGCAGGCCTTGTTTATAGAGATCTGGATTTAAGTGATTGCAGTGTTATCAGCAGCACCATATATAGGCAGGCCATGATCCACTAGGGACAGGACAGAGGATGTGATGGCCAGCCGGAGCGCATGGGGAGAAAGGCAGTCCTTGTGCCAGTAGAGAAGGCCTAATCCAGAGTTGATGGCTGCTGAGAGGGCATTTATGTGGTAGTGAAAAGTGAGAGCGGTGTCAAAGGTAATACCTAGGTATTTATATGTGGGCACTTGCTCTAAGGGGTGCAGTGTGCTGGGGAGAATTAGGAGGGAGGCATTTCTGGACTTGTTTTTGTGGTTGGTGAATCGCATAGACTTGGTCTTTTTTAGATTGATAACAAGTCTATATGATCCTTGAACCATTTTTCAGCTTGGTTAAACGTGAGCTGGAGAGAATCTTGGAGTGAGGCAGGTTTATGATGAGAGGCAAAGAGAACAGCATCATCTGCATAAAGAAGAATTTTGCCAGAGCAGGCACTGGGCAGGATGTTGAGGTAGAGACTGAACAAGAGGGGCCCCAGGATAGAGCCCTGGGGGACCCCGGAGCGAACTGGATAGGTGCTGGATAAGGTCCCATTGATTTTTACGTACTGGGAGCGAACTAAGAGGTAGCTGGAGCACCAGGTGAGAGGACCAGTGGAGAAACCGATTTGGAAGAGGAAGTCAAGCAGGAGGGGATGGCAAACAGTGTCGAAGGCCTTGGAGAGGTCAATGAACACTGCATCAGCAAGATTGCCAGAGTCTAGGGAGGAGTGCAGATAGTTGGAGAATTCAAAAAGGGCTGTGGTTGTACTATGTCCTGTGCGGAAACCGTGCTGCTCAGGGCATAGTATGTCGTATGTGGTCAGGTACTCGGTGAGTTGAGTGGCCACCACTTTTTCGATAGCTTTGGAAAGAGGGGGGAGTATGGGGTTTGGCCTATAGTTGTTTGGGGAGGACTTATCACCACTTTTGTGTATGGGTGTGACGATAGCCATTTTCCAGACACTGGGGAATTGAACTAAGGGATCGATTCAGTAAGGCAGTCAGCAGGACAAGAACATCATCAAGTACTTGGTGCAGGATCCTGGTGTCCAGGGTATCGTTGCTAGGGCTACTGCAGCCCAGGACTTTTTGCAGGTACAGTCTGGCTTCTTGGGTGGAAATCTTATGAAGGTGGAAGTGAGGGTGTTGTAGGACAGGTGGTTGAGATTCTGTCACGGGGTCAAAGAAACTACTGGGGAGGACAGAACTTAGGCCAGTGAAGGTGGCATTAAGGCAGTTAGCTATGTTGAGGGGGTCCATGGTAATAGAGCCGTCAACAGAAACCTGGGATGGGGGAGGGGGGAACGTGTTTTCCCATTCAGTTCTTTTATATTATCCCAGAAGGTCCAGGTTGAGCCCCAGGAGGCGGTAAGGGTGGCCTGGTAGTGCTCCGCTTTGGCCTTGCGGATGGCCTATGTGCACTGACTGCGTGCAGCACTGTAGGCTTGCCTATACGACACTTTGCCTGACTCCGCAGCAATATGGCAGGGGTTGTCCTTCTTCCGGAGTTTTTGAAGCAGGGATGGGGTGACCCAAGGTGCATTTTGATTTTTTGAGGGACGTCTGGTGAGCGGTGCATAGAGATCGTAGGCCTTGTTGAAAGCCTGTGTGAAGCGGTCGAGCGCGGCATCAATGCTTGGGGCATGATTGATTGGGGACCAGTCAATCTGGGCAAGATAGTGCCCGAGTTTTTTAAGGCCACCTGGGCAGAGGCGCCTAATAAGAGAGGACTGAGTTACTAATTTGGGGGTGGCGGAGGACCAGAGGCAGAGAATAGCGGAGTGGTCACTTAAGGAGTCCGAAAGGATTTAAATATCCTGGACTTTTCGGGGGCAGTTGGAGACTATGACGTCCAGGAGGGTGCTGGTTCCTCTGGTGGGGTTGAGTCTAGTGGGCTGGGAGACTAATTGGGTCATGTCAAGGGCAGCAAAGGAATCCCTTACTTGTGAAGCCGAGGGGTTGAGCCAACTGACATTAAGGTCCCCTAATAAGACTTGTTCAGCTTTGTGAGGGAGAGCCGAGAGATACTCTGTGAGTGACAGGATAGCTGGGTTTTGGTTCCTAGGAGGCACATAGGAGACCGTGATGTAGAGCGGACCCCTGGTAGGATCAGGGATAATTTTGAGGGTGAGGGCCTGGGCTCCGTTGTCGAGCTTGGGATTAGGGAGTGCATGACCAATAATGGTGTCACATAAGTAAACAGCACATCCATCCGCCCCCTCGTTTGCCTAATCGATCTTCCCGATAGAGGGTGTACCTGAGGAGTGAGATGCAGAAATCGGGGGTAGATTTGGAGAGCCATGTCTCCACTAGTGCAATAATGTTGGGTTGGTGTTGGATGACCCAACACTGAAGTGCAGCAGATTTTTTTTAGCAAGCTGCAGATGTTCAGAGAGGCAATGCGGAACCCAGAGGATGAAGTCTTGGGTGGGCTTGTGGGAGTAGGGCCTGGATTGGGGTGGACATTTCCAGAGAGCAGCAGTAATAGAGTGATAATTCTTACCAACCAGAACCAAAGAGTTGACAATATTGGCTTTGTTCAAGTTATAGCAAACTTTCCAATTCTATTGCTGTAATGACAGAGAATGTTATCCGTGTCTCACAGAAACTTTTAATAAAACTATATTTAAAAAAGAAATGCGAGTCAGCACTGGCATAATACATCCACAGTGTGATCCCAGTTTATACAGTCAAGAGGTAACCTCAATGGTTTTTAAAAAGGTTTTTAAAACAAGCTAGTGGATATACTGATGATGAATCTAAAGATAACTGAAATACACTGTTACTATACAACTATACAGTAACAAATACTGCAGCTGTAAGACATAATTCAGTGATTTCAAAGATGAGAAATTTCCCTCAAAAACAGTGATGGAAGGGTTATGTAGAAGGCACAATGGCAGTGAAACCAGTGTCAAGCATATTGGGTAATATATATGCAAATCATCAGGAAAGACAGAAAATAATTTAGGCTTGCTGTGCTTGAAGCAGGACTACAAGGATTTCATTTTAGTAAATACCTGCTTCTTTAAATGGCACAGCTGAATACTCTGTTCATAGTACTAACACAATGGAAGTTTAATTACTGTGGGTGCCTTTCGTAAACAAAGCATCTAAAAGTTCTTTACAGAGCAAGGAGCTAGATACTGATAGTGTACTGACTGTATGTAGACAACTGCTTCAACCAATAAATGCCGTAAGCACCCAAAACAAATCCATGTACAACTGCAGTAATCCCCATTTTATTAAGAAATGGAATGCAACCCATCATGTCAGCATTATCCCTTCCTATATTTAAATAACGCCATAACACAAGACCCCGAAATGGGCCGAGTATGACTGACTGTCTATTCTGAAGGGTGGGGGCTGAAGGGCTAAATGTCTAATCTGAAGGATGGCCCCTCCCAACAAGTCTAATCCCACTATCACTGCAAAACAGTGTTGACTTCAAATTTTTTTAAACATGAAAAATGAAACATACCAAGTCAACCTTGGCATACTCTTCAACAATCCTCATGTGTTCTTCTGGGTTAAAACCGTTCCAGCGATCTCTCTTCCCATCATAATCCAACAATAGCTGAGGCTGCATGTATTCATCGGGTGCAATGTTAGTTCCTGTGAATTTGGCTCCCACTCTCCTGGGCCTCTGAAATGGTCACAATACAACACATTTCTCAGATTTAGATTTATGTAACACAGCAACACACTTTCATTTTCAGAGTCCAACAGGAGTCTGAAACCCCATAATCTTTGATTACTTACTGTATAACATATGGGCAAGAATACAGAACAAAGCTCGGTTTACAGCGAGGAGTTAAGATGACAGCATATGAACCTTGCGAGCCCCCCTTCCCCTAATTGTAGACATGCCCATATTTGTTACCCAGATCCCACTGTACACCCCATATTACTTACTTTTATGTATTTATCATGTTTAAAGAGCACCTTTCATGGCACTGGTGCTCACAGCTACAAAGGAAGCTTACCTGCCTCCAAGTTCGTCGCTTTACAAAAAATTATTTTTATATGGGGACATTTTCGGGAGTGGAGGGATCGTATTTTGGCTCCGAGGGCTAGGATGCCGATCCATCCACTTCTGCTCATGGCCCTCACGCTGTTCCATATTCTGACATCGCAATGTGGCCAGAGCCGGGCGCCCATAGGCAATATGCAGTGCCCCCACTAGCACACTGTGATGTCAGAATATGGATCAGCATAGGGGGCATAGCACAAACCGCAAAGTGGATGGAATCGGCTTGTTCGACTCCACGGAGCCAAAAATACAATCCCTCCACTCCTGAAAATGGCACTATATAAAAATATATTCTTTAAAGTGACAAACTCGGAGGTAGGTAAAGCTTCCTTTGTGGTTGTGAGAAAGACGTTTTGTAATTCAGCACAAAAGGTGCTCTTTGGTTCAAACGGAGTACAACAATCAAGTCATAATATTAGCAAGGGTGGGGATCAGACAGTAGAAGTAACCAACATCAATGGCCAGGACCCAGAAAGGCGCCCCTCTCCAAAAAACTTGTAAGCTGTGGTTTACTTGGTGAATGCATTCCTACGCTACGTCAGCGAAGCTCAAGAAGTCCAAGCTGTCTTCTCAACAATAACATGAAAACACATGTCGAGTTGTTTCTTTTTTTCCCTCCAAAAAACACAGAATCACAGAAGCATTCACCCCAGTCAATAAGCTCGCCATTTTGTAATGGATAGACACCCCACACCCAGCTATTTCCTATCCACCCAGTGCCCAGAGGAGGAGAAATTCCTTCATATTTACTGTAATTTCCTTTTCTATTAGTTCCAACGTTGTCAAAAGGAGTGACTACATATGGGTAATGAACACCTCTACTGGCATAGTAGTACAGCCCAAAGCCGTCAATCAGCATAGAAGCTTGGGCACATCAGAATTCCGAGATCACTGCAGTGCACACATACCTCTCTGTAACCAGTAACCTCCATGTCACCAAGGTTAATGAACTCTCTCTGTAACCCAACACCAAACGTTTGACATGTAAATAATTTATAACATTACAAAAGGATGAATGGATGACTTGCCACATTTTGGAGATTTGGCTGAAGGAGTCTCGCCGACCAGTCCTTTTGTCATACTTCTTAAGTGACAAGCCACAGATACCTTTGACTGGGTTGTAACAATGCTAATAACACTTGCAACACAAAGAGGGTTAAACATGAATAACACTGAATATAATGGAAGAGAACAAATTAAGCATTGACCTGTAACAGAAAAGAACCAAATAATTTTCGCCAACAGGAGCCAGAGGCTCCCGGGAGAAAGGCCCCAATGACACTGTTGGGGCAAATAGAAGAGGAAATTAAGGCAAGTATAAAAGGAATGCTTCCTTTTGGCATCACTTCATGTTGTCAATGGGGAGTCAAACACACATGGGTTCTAAAAATCGGTACCCATTCCTACTCAGGGGGTGGGAGAATACTGTCCCTTATAACATGGGCAAGGATGTTTCTCTGACCTGACTGGCAGAGATTAATCAGGTGACTGTTGATTAATCTCTGTTAATCAGTCAGCTCGTTTGCTTGTGGTGATCAGTCTTTTTCTTTAAATCCATACACCCTACCAGATCTTGTTAATCTCATCCCAAAAAATGTCTAAAGGTAGCCATCTTGTTATTGCTTTTTAGCGAGAGTCCACCTGTAATTAGACTTCCCACCCACCCACTGGACACTGTAGTGTTGGGCGATTTGTAAAGAGTCCTCACAGTCATTGTCCCAATGCAAAATACATCTGTTCTGTATGCTCCCTACAGAGTAGCAGTGCTGTAGTACCCATCGTCATCCTCCCCACGTAGATAAACAGAACGGCAGCACAACACATGGAACGCACTCACCCTCCTCATACGAAACGCAGCACAAGGTTTTAAAACAAATAATACATTACTTGGTCCTGTTCCCTACACAGCTGCGAATCTGACTATATCCATGGAAGTTCCTTAACCCAGTGCACATGGCTGGAACGTACTCACCCTCCTCATAAGAAGCACAGTACAGGGTTTTAAAACAAATGATACACTACTTAGTCCTGTTCCCCACACAGCTGCGAATCTGACTATATCCATGGAAGTTCCCTAACCCAGCGCACATGTCCTCCTAATGCTGGTGAGTTATCCACCCTGTTGACACCACTGTGAGAGTGACAAAGACGCACAGAGAGTCAGTAAGCATCTCACCCTTGCTCTGAAATGGCGAGCCCCACAGAGCTAAACACAGAAAAGCTTGCAGCTCGTTGTAGAAGAACAACCAACTGCAAGTGTTGCACTGTCGTCTCTGTCGAATCTGTGTGTTTCAGTGTGCTTTTTCCTTGTCCCAACAACCCGCCTTGTGGACCACCACGAATCGCACAATGAAGTCGTCTGTGGGATCAATGTCGGCATGCAAATCCCGAAATACAGAGAGAAAGAGAGCTTGATATGACGCCACATTTCCCGATGCGCCAGGTCGACAACAAGGAACGGTAAGGAATATGCTTGCAGGAGTGCGGTACTGTGCAGCAATAGAGACTCAGTATTCTACACATAGTGAGTGTAAAGCATCAGTATTCAGTACATTTCCACTATGTGTGACACTACTAGCTTAATTCGGGAGTAGCAGTTCAGTGTCGCCAGAGAACGGGGGGGGGGGGGGCTGTGCAAAATCACAGAGTGCAGTGTGAGCAGACAATACAATACAACACCTTGTTGTCAGCACAATACAAAGTTCTGCTTGCTCCTTGATTCTATTCTCTGTGCCCTGTTCACCACAAACTTCTGTGTTCTGAATGATTTTTACTGTGGCAGAACACAGAAAAGTGTGGTGCTGTGGTCACAAATAGTGGAAGAACACTAAACAGTTCCCACATTTTTTCCCTTTTATTCTAAGAGATTTTGTCCATTTCTCTCTACATTTAGCCCATGTTATAAGCACAATAACCCACTCCATGGTGTGTTGTGATTGGGGAGTAATCAACATCCCGTGTGCTATGAGGACACTCGGCCTGCAGCCTCGTGCCTCACAACACACCCGGGCTGTTGATCAATCCTCAATAACTGCACACCCTGTCGTGGGTTATTGCTTACATATATAACCAAGGGCAACAAAATATTCATCTGCTAACCACCGCCTGCAAAACTCTGCGACCGAAGGCCAAAGTGGCAGGACTTTGGATATTCAATTTGTAGAGCTTAGTAAATACGTGAATGGAGGACTACATTGCCACCTTGCATAGCTCCAACTCAGATGCCTCTCCTCTCTCAACCCAGGACATAGCAAGAGCCCTAGTAGAGTGAGCTTTGATGAGAGCAGGGGCAGTTTTCTTTTCAGCCACATATGCCCTGGCAATGCATGCCCTTCTTTTTCTGGCTAAGCTGGCCTTAGAAGCCTTCTGACCCCTCTTTTGTTCTTTTTAGGAAAGTCTTACCTGCCCTGCGCAAATCCAGCTTGTGAAATCGCTTTTGGATTTGCTGGCTTTGGACAGATGGATGCCAGACAGACTTCGTGATTTAGATGGAAAGCTGTAGGGACCTTAAGCACAAATGACAGGACCATCCTCAACACACCTTCTCATTATGTATTATAATGTAAGGCTCTTTAGGAGAGAGTGCCTGAAGCTCACCAATCCTTCTGGCTGAACAGACTGAAATTAAGAAGCACAACCTGTAAGACAGATGTCAGAGGCACTAACGAAAGTGGTTTTAAAGATGCCCTACAGAGAGTGTTTAACACCAAGTTCAGTTCCCATGGTGGCACCAGGGATCGAAAAGATGGCTACTACTGACCACTCAGAGGAAACAGATAACATTCAAGTTGGTTCCCAAAGATAAGCTCATGGATGTTCTCGGCACTGCCCTAAAATCTAACACCTGGCCTCGCAGGGTGTTCAACGTTAGATGCTAGTCTACCCCTACCTGCAAGAAATCCAATATCTGCATGACCACAGCCTGATGGCCTGCTGGCTCTCTTTCTCTGGCCTAACCGAAGAAGATATTTCACATATGGTCGTAAACTGCAGACACTGAAACCTTCCTTCAGGCCATTAGGGTGTTCACCACTTTCTTGGAGAAATCTTGCTTTAGAAATCTCCTCCTCTCAGGAGCCAAGCTGGTAACTGCATTGCCTCTGGATTAGGATGCAGAATGGAACTTGTGAAATAGTTCCCCCTGAACAGTGAGTTGAAATGGAGCCTGCTGGGCTAGATTCACTAGATTTGAGAACCACGACCTTCCTGGTCACTCTGGAGCTGTCAGGAGAACGCTTCCTCTTGACTGTCTTATCTTCTGGATTACCTTGGAGCCCAGTATGACCAGAGGGAACAAGCAAGCTCTGAGAAAATCCCATTGCTGAGACAGAGCATCCACTGCCTCCACCTGAGGACACCAGTACCAGCTGAAGAACCTTGGTACCCAAGCATTTTCATCTGATGCAAAAAGGTCAATCTGAGGTTGACTGAACCTTCTGCACAGAAGTTTGAACATCTGAGTTCAAGGCCCAGTCCCCTGGATGAAATGTCACTCTACTTAGCCAATCTGTCTGCACATTCAGTTCTCCATCTAGATGAACTGCCAAGAGGGAGAAAAGGTTCTTCTGTGCCCACAGTAATACCGCAGTTGCTTCCGTTACCATGCCCTGACTTCTCATGCCTCGACTATTTATATATGCCATGCTGAGGGCATTGTCCGACCTTAACTTAAAGGCCCTGGACGGCACCTGATTTTGAAAAAGGATGATGGCAAGAAACACTGCCCTCATTTCCAACACGTTTATCTGAAGCTATTGCTTCTGCGAGTTCCAGACCCCCTGAACTTCTTGATCCAGGACTGCTCCCTAGCCTGACGGGCTGGCATCGGTCATCAGAATCACTCCTATTGGGGCTTCCAAGAAAGCACCCTTGCTGAGGTTCTTGAGGTTCTCTCACCATTCCAGCAACTGCAGTACTTATTGAGTGAGTGGGCTCAGAGCCTGGTAGTCTTCCGAGGTCAGCGACCAGGCTTCCAGCATCCTGTTCAGGAGAGGCTGCATATGAGGCCCAGCCCAAGACACTTGCTCTGTGGCTACAGTCATCAGACCTAGAATCCGGAGAAGCCTGTGATGAGAGAATACCCAATGGCTTCTCAGTCACTGAATCTCTTGGCATGGGGTCAATACCCTGCAAACAAAAATAGTGTGGTCAACAACCCTGCAGGCAAAACGCCAAATGCAAATATAAGGTTGGTGAAAACACCGACCGACACTAAAATGCCACGGAAACAATACAGCCACAGAGGAAAACAGAGGTGTGTTTTTTTTTTTTTTGAGGGAGGCTATGCCCTCCACACACCCAACGTGGGGGTGCTTCACCACCCACACACCCCAAAATTAATATAATCAGCTCAGAGGGAGTGTGGACTGAGGGGATGAGGAGAAACTCAAGAGGGGGAAAATGTGTTTTAAAAAAATGTCCAATATTGGGAGATGGGGAACCAAACCCTGGTTTCCAGGTCTCCACCACTCCGGGTACTAGTGCCTTAGCCACTCCACCATGGGAGCAGCTCAACCTGGCACCACACCTGAAGATACTTCAGCCCTTCATCCTCTCCGCGGACAGCAACAGGGGTAGCGGTAATTTACTAATGCTATTCTACCCCTGTCGCTGTCATTGTTTTCAAGTTTTTTTACAGCATAGTTTATATAGTGCTATTATTGCAGCACTATATTAACCTTGTACCGAATCTCTTCCCTCAGGGTCTCCTTACTAGGTGAGGAGAGGAACACTTTCCTTTGTCTGTCTGGAACACTGCCCCCACCAGGGGCTCCAACCTCTGACGCTGTATCAGGGAACTCTTCTCCCAACTGACGACCCACCATGGGCCTCCAGAACCTCCAATGCCATTGACATCGACCTCTCCACCAGCCTCGCTGTCAGAGCTCAGATGACAGAAGTCGTGTAGGTAAGGGTATATGTGATATCTCACCAATCTCAGTTACGCCCCCAGCACGATCAGGATCTTCAAGAATACCCGCTGTCACTAGGCCGAAGGGAAGCGCTCAGTACTGAAAAAACACATTACTCACCTGTAACAGTAGTTCTAGGAGTGGTATATGTTGTTCATCCACACTATTTGGCATGTCCCTTTCCCCTTTAAGGATCACAGGAAGTCTTCAAGCTGGCTCCTTCCACCCACCCGGGTGGTATATACCTTGGCTCCGCCCCATGACTCCAGATCTTAGCCCACTGGAAGCCAGGTGTTGTGCATCCACAGCCGGGGAGGCCGGATGGATCCGTGTGAATGAACAACATATACCACTCCTAGAACTACTGTTACAGGTGAGTAACCTGTTTTTCTAGGATCGTGGATATGCTGTTCATCCACACTTATTCGCAGACTCCTAGCAGTTCTCTGGGAGGAGGAAGGCAAGGTGCACACCCCCTACTTAGGGAACAGAGATTGGAGAACTGAGGTCCCAAAACCAGCATCCTGGTGTGACTCAAGGTTGATGTGGTAGTGGGTTCATGGTGTTTGCTGACTTCCAGGTAGCAGCCCGGCAGATTTCCTGGATAGGGATGTCCCTGGAAACAGCCACCGATGCAGCAGTATGGTGGGTAAAATGAGCTCTTATCCCTCCGGGAGGCTCCTTGCCCACCAACTCATAGCGCAGTCCTATGCATGATGTAATCCATCTTGCAATGGTCCACTTCACTGCAGGTCTGCCAGAAGCGGCTTCGGCGTAGGTGACAAACAGCTGGCGAACCTCTCCACAAATTTCCGCTGTCCTCTCCTTATAATAGAAGAGAGCACATCTCAGGTCCAAGGTATAGAGCATGTACTCAGCCTCCGAGGTGTAGTTTGAGTAGTAAACCAGCAGAGTTAACACCTGGTAAGGTGAAACTCTGACACCACCTTCGGAAGGAATTTCGGGTGGGGGCAGAGAACAACCTTGTACAGTACCTGTGGAAGACCAGATAAAGAGAGTCCACTGAAAGCGCCTGCAGCTCCCCTGTCCTTCTGACTGATGTGATAGCCACCAAGAAGGCCGTCTTCCACAACAAATGTGACAGCTCACACTTGTGCATTGGTTCGAATGGCTTGCCCATGAGCTCTGCCAGTACCAGCAGCAGATCCCTCAGAGGTGGAGGTTCACACACCGGAGGGGATATGTGATCCAGGCCTTTGAAAAAGCGCCCGACCACTGTCTCCTGCGCCAATGTTGGCTGATCGGCCTACGCCCGGTAAGCAGAAATGGCTGCCAGGTGCACCCTAAGGGTCGATCACCGTAGACCCCCTTTGGAGAGAGAGACCAAAAATAGTCAAGAATGTTAGCCACAGGGCAGGACAAAAGGTCCAGGCCCTTGCCGACACCAAATGGAAAACTGCTTCCATTGGAAGGGATCACGCTTCCTGGTTGATTCCTTTCTAGATGCCTCCACCACGGTGTAAACATCTTCGGAAAGACCCAAAGCCTGGAACTCTAGCCACTCAGGTACCAGGCTGTGAGGTGCAGGGACTGAAGAACCGGATGGAATACCTTCCCGAGAAGGGCATAAGAGAAGTGCGCCATGATGATGGCCGAATTTGCCTTGACGAAGGCCCAAGGAGGAGGCTGCATAGACCTTCCTCACCGAATGGTCCACGAGCTTGGACTCTTTATCGTGAGGTCGGTCCGCATCAGCAGAACTGCCAGTACGCCTGAACATAGAGGTGGTCACCAGGCTCTTGGCCAAAGGGTGCTCTGTGAACCCCGCTAGGGACCCCATGGGCACCGTATACTTGCGAGCAGACGGAGCTGGACAAGAGGCAGGACATTGCCAGAGTTCAAGGGCCGGACCAACAATGGCCTCGGCCACAGGAAAGGCCTCCGTCAGGGTATCCCCTCTATTGAGGATGTCTGTAAGAGGGTACTCCGCCTTTTTCTGGTTGGGCTCCAGGAGCATCCCTGTGGATTCAGAGATGAGGCAAAGGATCCCTTGAAAGGAGGAAGGACCTTTCTCCATTCCTAAGCCAATGGACGATTCATGATCCCCAGGATGAGAATGAAGCCCGGTGACGTCCGAATCTGACGAATCCGGATACAGTGGCCTGCCGTCCAAATCACCCTCGACTCGCCTGGGGCGGTCTGGGGTAATCATGACCGACAAATGCCAGGGAAGCCCGGTGTCCAGTCTGTCTTCTTTGGAAGGAGCCCTTCCCACAGGCTGCTTAGATGTCGGTTCCACCACACTCGATGGAGAGACCGGTTCAGGCCGAACAGGTGGTCTCACCGGCCCCGCAGGCAAAGAAACCGAAGATTTTGGTTCCGAAGGGGTCAGCTTCGGCCTAGAAGGCCAAAGCAAAGTAATGGCCAGGGTAGGAGCCGGAGTAGGCTTGTGCCTGGACAAGGATCAGCTGTTGCCACGAGGTCCTTGTAGTGCCGGAGTTTCTGCTGGAGCCTTGCCTCATCCGAGGAGGATGAGGATAACCAATGGCGTCGCCTCTTTTTTGAACGCTTATGGCTCTTCCTCGGCCTGACGGTTGAGGAGGTTCTAGACCTTGACCGAGATCGGGCAGGCCAACTCGGTCACCCGGGGGACACTGGCGGGACTGGTGACTTCCGGGGGTCCGGAACCGGATCCTCAATGGGGACACCAGTGGGCTGGGTCTCCTCATCGGGGAAGACAATGACTGAAGTCCTTTCCAAGGAATTGTCGACCTGAGTAGGCGACAGCAGGTCAATGGGATCGATTACAATTTCGACCTTGTCGACCGCATCCTCGATCAGCTGGCCTGACGGGAGGTCCGAGAAGCCAGCGGCCGAAGAAGCGATCTCGACTGAGGTCGAGACCGCATGCTCTGGGGGCTGAGATCTTTCTTGGTCCCAAGAATGCCTTCATTGAGACGAAGACTTGCTCAGTTCCTTCTCCTGCTTACGGGATCGGGAGGAGAGCGAGCCCGCAGGCACCTCTCCCAGGTGGGAAGAGACTGGCTACGCCTGGAAGGAGCCCAGAAGGTGGAGCCCAGGTTGAGTGGAGCGAAGAAGCTCGAGAGTCTGCAACGCAGGCCGCTTCTTCCTCAAAGCCTGCATGCCATTTCCAATTGCTTGTGGAGCCGCGCCCATAGAAACCGCCCACCTAGCCTCTTTTGACTTCACCGGAAGGTTCCTCTTCGTCGGTCTCTCCAACTTCAAGCGCTCAATACGGTCGTCCAGGACGCTGGGATGGAAGGCCAAGCAAAAACTGCAGGACAAGGTGTCATGGCCAACACCGAGGCAGTAGACTCACATGATGTGGGGATCGGTACGCGACATCTTTTGGCTGCAGGAGCACCAGCGAAATCCAGGGGAAGATTTCTCTATCATAATCGAAGCTGAGAAAAAACTATCACTAACTCTAACAATGCAAAGTTTCGCTAAAACCAAAGGTTTGAAAGTCAGGGCCTACGAAATGCGCGAGCACGAGGGAGGCAACCTGAATCTTCCAGCGGGAAGGAAGATCTGGCGTCATGGGGCACAGCCGAGGTATATATCACCCGGGTGGGTGGGAGGAACCAGCCTGAAGACTTCTGGTGATCCTTAAAGGGCAAAGGGACACGCCAATAAGTGTGGATGAAGAACACATCCACAATTCTAGAAAGTACGTGAGAACTTACTGTAAAGTACAGTTACGTAAGAACTTACCGTAACAGTAAATCTTAGAGAACAGCTCTTGCAGCAGGTTACACCATTAGGACTGAAGCCGGCAGGCGCCAGGACCCGACGGAAATTTTCTAGCTAGCAGTATCCAGCGGGGACTGCCCCCGATGTCGGCCCCACCCCCGACATCAGGCATCATATAAAAGGGGCCGGTCCCCCAGAATCCCCAGTTCTCCCACCGGAGACTCCCGGCCGCTAGATGACATCAGAAGTGGAGACTGAGGATCCACCATCTAAAGGTATTCTGAACAGTGCTAGAAACACCTATCCTAGAAAAGAGATATCAGAACAGCTCTACCTCCAGAGGGGATGGTGGGAGGGAAACTATCTGCTGCAAGAGCTGTTCTCGAAGATCTACTGTTAGGGTAAGTTCTTACGTAACTGTACTATCTTACTTTGAGAAACAGCTCTTGCAGCAGGTTACACCATTAGGACTCATTTCCAAGCAATACTGGAAATCCCTCGCAGGTGGGAGGAGGCTAGGTAGAGATCGCGAGTTGGACTGAAGCCTAGGATAGAAGTCCCTGAAAACTGCTAGGCCAAAAGCAGCTCTTCGCTGTGATGCAATATCCAGGCTATAATGCCTGATAAAGGTGTGCACGGTGCTCCAAGTAGCTGCTGTGCAGATGGCTGCGGTGGACACGTTCTTCATTGCCGCAAAAGAGGTAGCCACCCCCCTTGTGGAATGACCCTTAACCGCGCCCGGTAAAGGTTTGTTTTTTACGTTTCTGGTAAGAGAACATGATACAATGGATGAGCCACCTGGACAGCGATTGTTTAGAAACCGGGGCTCCCATCATCCTGTGGGTGAAGGAGATGAAAAGCTGATCAGATTTAAGGTGGTGCCTGGTTCTGGTCAGGTAGTATCTTAGACACCTATGCACATCTAGAGTGTGCAACAGGGATTCTCCTCTATTAGAGTATTTAGGAAAATATACTAGTAAGTCGATGTCCTGATTGAGGCTGAGAGCCGAGACTACCTTAGGTAGAAACTCTGAATTTGTTCTTAGGGACACCCTGTCCTGGTGAAAAACCAAATAAGGTTCTTTGCACATCAGTGCGTGAAGTTCAGTAATCCTTCTGGCTGAAGTAACGGCAACTAAAAATAACGTCTTCCATGTTAGGAGACGTAGCTCGCAATCCGTGGCTGGTTCAAAAGGCGGCAGCGTAAGCTGCTCCAGGACAAAAGGTAAATCCCATGGAGGAATAGGATCCTTAATGGGAGGTCTAAGGTAGAGAACACCTCTCATAAAGGCTTGTGCTGTGTCCAACTGAGTTACTGGACGTTGGCCTATAGATGTATGATAGGCTGAGATAGCACAAAGGTGTACATTAATAGAGGAGTAGGCTAAGCCTGCCTGGAAGAGAGACAGGAGGTAGTCCAGGACCGACCTTTCCGGACAATCCATCAGGGAAAGTCCTAGTGCTTGAGCCCAGAGGCAAAATCTGCACCATTTCATGGCATATGTGGTCTGAGTGGCCGGTTTTCTAGCAGCCGCTTGAACATCTGCTACCTCTTGCGAGAACCCGTACCACATGATAGCTATGTCTCTAGGAGCCAGGCGTGCAGGTTCAGAGAGCGAAGGTCCGGATGGACCAAACAACCTGCCTCCTGGGACAATAAGTGACAGCTGATTGGCAGAGGCACCGGAGGTTCCTGGGACAGCTGGTGCAGCAGAGGGAACCAAATCTGTCTCAGCCAAAAAGGCACGATATATATCAGCGTTGCCTACTCTCTGCAGAGTTTCAAAAGGACCCTCTGGATCAACGGGAAGGGAGGAAACGCGTAGAGGAATCTGCCCGTCCAGGAGAGGGACAACGCGTCTCGCCAGAAAACACCATGCCCTGGAGCTAGTGAACAGAAATTGGGCAGTTTTGCGTTGGATGGGGACGCGAAAAGGTCTAACTCTGGTGTGCCCCATCTGTGAAACAGATCCTCTACTACCTCCTGGAGTAGTTCCCACTTCAGGCTGTCTGCGATGACGTTGTCCACTCCTGGGACATGAAAAGCAATGAGGTTTGCGCAATCTTGTGGAACCCAATCCCACACCCTCATGGCCTCCCTGCAAAGCAGGAAGGAATGGGTGCCTCCTTGTTTGTTGAGGTAATACATCACCGTGGTATTGTCTGTCTGTAACAGGAGAGTACCTGGTGGGATCTCCGACTGGAAGGTCTGCAGGGCATAAAGAACTGCTCTTATTTCCAAAATATTTATATGGAGATGAGCTTCCTGGGGTGTCCATGAGCCCTGAGACCTGACCCCGTCGAGGTGTGCTCCCCAACCGAACCCTGAGGTGTCCGTGGAGAGCGTCACAATCGGAGACAGCGCAATGAAGGGGACCCTGCCAACAGGTTCTTTGAATCTAGCCACCATTGCCAATTTAGGATTATGGCATTTGTGATCTGAATTGGGAAGCTGCAAATGGTATTGCTTCTGATCCCAGTGAACCCATAACATCCACTGGGTCACCCGCATGTGAAGACAGGCTAGTCGGACTGTTGCAATGGCCGCAGCCATGTGTCCGAGCAGGCAAAGGACCAGTCTGGCTGGGACTGTCTTCTTTGCCAAGATGTCCCTGATGAGGGATCTGATGTGTTCTGCTCGGTCCCGGGGCAGAAAAGCTCTCCCTTGGACGGTGTCCAGAACTGCGCCTATGAACTGCAGATTCTGTGATGGAACCAGGTGCGACTTCTCCTGATTGATAATGATGCCCAATGTCCCGAACAGGGACTGAATACAGTGAATTGCAGACATCAGAGCCTCCCGAGAGGGTGCCATGAGGAGCCAGTCATCCAGGTAGAGGAACACATAGTGGCCTTGTCTCCTTAGAGCCGCCGCTATGACTGCCATGCACTTCGCCAACACCCGAGGTGCCGATGATAGTCCGAAAGGGAGGGCTCGGAACTGATAATGGCGACCTAGAGATTCGAAGTGCAAGAACTTCCTGTGCGCTCGAGCAATGGGTATGTGCAGGTAGGCATCCTGCATGTCCAAGGACGCTAGGAAGGCGCCCTGCTTGAGCATAGGTATCAAACCGGGAAGGGTCACCATGCAGAAGCATTTGTAGAGGACCTAAGCGTTGCGATCACTGAGATCCAGTATCGGACGGAGGTCCCCTGTCTTTTTGGGAACCAGAAAGAAGTGGGAATAGGAACCTGCACCTCTCTGGTTCCCTCGGTACGTTTCTATAGCTTCCTTCCCCCGAAGCGCAAGCACCTCCTGCTGTATGAGCAGTGCGTGCTGACCCAAATAATGGGAAAGCAGGGGAGGTCTTGACGGTGGGTGGTCAAGGAATTCTACAAAGTGACCTCTCGTGACCATTTGAAGGACCCACCGGTCGGCGGTAATCGACTGCCACCCTGAAAAGTGGCGAGCGATGTGACCCCCAACCTTTTCTGCCCGTTGATCCAGAGGAGGGGCGGGGGCTGGGAAGGAGTCATGCTGTGGCGGCATTGCCCCCTGAAGGCTGGGCCGGTTTGGCATACCGCTGACCTCGGCCTGGGGAACACTTAGGTTGGGCCTTACGGTGGAAGGTGCCCCTTTGCTGCTGGCTGGAACGTGGCTGCTGTCGTTGTTGCCGGCCGCGAATACGGTTCTGGTTCCTACAAAAGAAACCACATTTGGGTCTGTACATGGCTTGTACAGACCTTAATGCCTTCCCGGCGTCCTGAAGTTTGGTGATGACCTTTTTAGAGAGTTCACCAAACGGGACCTCTCCGTTATAAGGGACATCCAGGATACTCTTCTGTACGTCCGGGTTAAAACCGGAGACATGGAGCCAGGAGTGTCTCTGGAGACAGACACCTGAAGCTGCGCCCCTGGCTGACGAGTCCGCAGAATCATATGCGGCTCTTAACACTTGGGTCCCCACGTCCGACCCTGTGCAGAGGAGGTTCAAGAGCTCCACCTTCTGTTTGCCATCCGGTAGTTTGTCAACCAGGTCCTGACCCTGTTTCCACAGGGCATTCTGAAACTGAACCATATGAGACAGATAGTTCAGGGACCTGATGGAGCATGTAGCAGCTGCATACATGCGCATCCCCAGGGCATCCAACTGCTTGGATTCCTGGTCCGGTGGCTGTGTACTGAGATGCTGTGGTCGTTGAGACCCATCATGGGAGACTATGATGACCAGGAAATCAGCCAGGGGTTGTTGCACCAAGTACTGGTCCTCTATCGGGGCTCTGTACGGGCGGTCTGCTTTCTTCGGCACCGTGGGGGTGGAGTGTGGACACTTCCACGCAGCCTTGGTGACGTCCGTGAAGGTGTCCACCAAGGGTGGCACCACCACAGGCTTAGGGTCCTTCTGCCGAAGGTAACGAGCTAGGCGCTGTCTCTCAGGGTCCAGATCTTCCGAATCCCATCCCATGTTCTCCAGGATGTGTCTCATGATTTCGGAAAAGGAAGGATCATCCGGAGGTGGCCTGGGCAGGTCTTGTGGGTCAGGTGATGGGATGCTGATTGGAGAAGGAGACCTGGAGGTATATGAGGTGTCAGGTCTAGAATCATCCCCCTGCGGAGTGGACCGTCGACGTCTGGGTCACTTAGGACTGGGAGACCCTGATTGAGATCTTGAAGGGGGCCTTCTCCGTTCTTTGGATCTTCCCCTAGGAGGTGGAGTGTGCTCCTTGGGGTCTTCCTGCTGGCCCCTGCGGTGGAGGAGGGGGAGTAGGAGGAGGTCTGACTGGGATCACATCCTTCTTTATTGTGTCCCACCAAAAGGTAAAGAGATCTTTGACCTCTTGAATATTCATACCGGACGACGGACCTGGCGTCGGTGGTCTGTCGCCGGTATCGGGCGTCAGGTCCGAGGGCATCTCTGGGTTTGGCGAAGGCTCCTGTGGAAGCCCGACGTCCTCACTGTCGCCTGCCTGGTCATCAGGCAATGTTAGTTCCTCCTCTGTAGAGTCCCAGCGACCGGTGTCCACCGGTGATGGGGAAGCAGTCTTCGGCTCCGGTGAACGTCTCACTGACGGGTGCTTAGCCGACGTCTGGTCCGACGGGCGTTTGACCGATGAAGGGTCGGAAGCCCGCTTCAGGTCAGTCATCCGTTTTAGGGACGTCAGGTCCTTAGTCTTCCTGAGAGGGGGATCCAGACCCCTAGGAGGCCGATCTGGCGTCGGAGTCCCGGCGTCTCTCTGAGGAAGCTTGTTTTGATGAGGACTTGGACAGGTGACAGTCTGAAGACTTCGAGGAGGCCCAGGAGGGTGCTGAGGAAGCCGAAGGCCTGGAAGTTTTGATGGGATGCAGAGAAGCCGAAGTGCTGCCTGAAGACTTGACCTTTACTGGAGGGGGCTGAGAGCATGCCCTGGAGGGAGAGCGGTTTGAGTGCATGGAGCCTGAGCTGGTGTGCGAGTCCGAGGCCCGGTTAGGGTATCTGGACCTGGCCTTCTCACGGTGCTTATGGGACTTAGAGGTAGACTCACCTCTGGAGGCAGGGTCTTGATCCATGCTTTTTAACTTTTCTTCTAAGAGGAACCCCTGAAGTACCTTCTGGCGGCGGATCCGGGGGCGACTGTTGAACCCCTGGCAAAAGGAGCAGGCCTTGGTGTCGTGTTCCGGGCCTAAGCACTGCAGGCAGGATGAATGGAGATCCTTGAAAGGGATCTGTTTGCCGCAGGCACACTTGTAGGGATGTCCTTCTGAAGAAGGAGTTGGAGATGTCGACATTTAGTAGTAAAACCTGAAAGTTCTAGTCATCGTACGCTAGAGTGGGACCGTGAGGCCGATGCTGGCGAGTCGACAGCGGGAAAAGAACTGGGGATTCTGGGGGACCGCCCTCTTTTATATGATGCCTGACATCAGGGGCGGGGCCGACGTCGGGGGCGGTCCCTGCTGGATACTGCTAGCTAAAAAATTTCCATGGGGTCCTGGCACCTGCCAGCTTCAGTCCTAATGGTGTAACCTGCTGCAAGAGCTGTTTCTCGAAGTAAGATCAGTAGATCTTCGAGAGGAGCTCTTGCAGCAGGCTATAACCATTAGGACCAATGCCACAGGCCTTAGGACCCACCGGAAAATTCTTAGCTAGCAGTACCCAGCGGGACCTCCCGCCGATGTCGGCTCCACCCAGGCGTTGGTCACGGTAGCAAGAGTGCGGACCGGCCCACCCCAGTCCCCGCCCAAGACCCGCGAACAGGCCCTAACGAGAGAAAGAAGCGAAGCCTGTAGATGATGTGCTGAACACCTCACTCAGGGGATGGAGGGCAGGAAAGCATGCCTGCTGCAAGAGCTCCTCTCAAAGATCTACTGTTACGGTAAGTTCTTGCGTAACTGTACTATCTTACTTTGAGTGGGAGCTCTTGCAGCAAGCTATAATCACTAGGACTGAATCCCAAGCAGTCCCGCACCAAGGAGGTGCCTAACCCTGGGAGGAGGAAGGATGGAATAATGCTGGCAACACAGCAACTCAGGAAAGTAGCGCTTGAAGGACTGCCAAGCCAAAACCAGCACGGTGTCTGGATGCAATGTCCAGGCTATAGTGCTTCACAAATGTGTGCACAGAATTCCAGGTGGCTGCCGCACAGATGTGTGTATACAGAAACATTCTTCAAGGCGGCAAAAGAAGCCGAGACTCCCCTGGTGGAGTGACCCCTAACTGGGCCCGGAAGGGATTTGTTGTGCTTCTGATAGCAAAACACAATACAGTGGACAAGCCACTTAGAAATAGTCTGCTTAGACACCGGTTTGCCCAAGTGCTGTGGCGCGAAGGCCACAAACAGTTGCTCCGATTTACGGTGTACAGCAGTGAATGTCCAGTGTGTGAAGGAGAGCTTCTCCCCTATTAGAAGGAGAAGAAAAATAAACTGGAAGGTCAACCAAGTGGTTGAGGGTAATTTCCGAGACCACTTTAGGAAGGAACTTAGGATTTGTTCGAAGGGAAACCCTTTCCCTGTGAAAAACCAAATGAGGCTCTTTACACATCAGAGCCTGGAGCTCGGAAACTCTTCGAGCTGAGGTAACAGTTACTAAAAAACAAACCTTCCAGGAAAGGTAACGCAGCTCACAACCAGCTGCTGGCTCAAAAGGGGAGAGAGTGAGCTTCTCCAACACAAACAGGAAGTCCCAGGGAGGGATAGGATCCCTAATGGAGGTCTCATATGCAGACTACCCCATAAAAAGGTGCGGGCCACATCCAGCTGGGCTACGGTTCTATTCCCCCCCCCCAGGAGAACATGATATGAAGAAATGGCCCACATGTGCACCTTTATTGAAGAGTATCTCAAGCCTTGTTGGTATAACGAGAGGAAATACTGCAATGCTGAGTTCACTGGACAGGTAAGGGGGTCCAGATGGTGAGATGACGCCCATAAGCAGAAATGCTTCCACTTCATAACATAAGTGGAGCGAGTAGAAGGCTTCCTCACTGAGATGAAGACTAGCCCATGCTCCACAATCGGACTTCTGCCCCCTGGTCCGACGGCATTCCACAAGCCGCCGACCGCTTCATGAAGCCTGGATTCCTCCTGCACTAAGCCACTGCCCTTGATCAGGGCTAGCCCACTTGGCGCTGTACATTTCTGGCGCTGAGCCTATTCTCTGCTCGGTTTTACTGTTTGCTTCAGGAATTTAATGCCATAGCAATTTGCCTGTATGTTGTTGAATTATTTAGAGCTGCCAAATTGATTTAAAGTGTTTTACAGCCCTGTTCAAGTGACGTCAAAGACTGTTTTAATTGCTCCCCGCCACTCTTGGCACCTAAATTAGCTACACCTTTGTTCTGCTAATTTCTTGATCCCCGCTACTCTGTCTGACCCTTTGTCCTAGCTGCCTTTAAATTCCTGCCTTTTCTCTCTCTCCAGCCGGTGCCCTTGATCAGGGCTAGCCCACGCTCCACAACCGGACTTCTGCCCCCCGGTCCGACGGCACTCCACAAGCCGCCGACTGCTTCATGAAGCCCGGATTCCTCCTGCACTAAGGTACGGCTCCAAGCCAGCCAACCAGATCACAGGTGCTTTTCTGAAACAAGCTCCGATTGGTCTTGACCTACAGACATTGCTTCTTCCGCTTGGCGCTGTACATTTCTGCCTCAGAGCCTATTCTCTGCTTGCTTTTTTCATCCCTCCCCTCCACCCCTCTCCCAGGCCTCCTTTAAATTTTTTTTTTTTTTAGTTGTTTAACCAGGAATAGCACACTAAGCTGAAAGCCTTTATTTTATTTTATTTTTTTTTTTTTTTTTTACAGGTGCAACCTGGGAGCACAGGGAAGTTAAGTGACTCGCTCAGGGTCACACAGTATGCAAGTGGAAGCTGTGGGATTCAAACCCAGGTATGGTCTGCTGGATGTCACCAGATTTGCAGTTCAGAGCCTTAAACCACTGCGCTATACTGCCTCCCTAAATACACCTTAGTCCTGCTCTCATTGGTGTTTTGCCATTTTACAGGTCCATGACTGAGAAAGACCGTGCCACAACTTCCATTATAGCTAATCAGCCCTAACCTCCTCTTTCCTCCAGTCTCTGTTTACCCTGGAGTCATGGCACACTTCACGCTTGCCATTTTGTTGTTAATAAGCAGCGCACCCAATGTATTTCACCTTAAAAAAGCACCATGCTCGAGCCCAGCTCTGGAACCCCTTACCTACACTGCCCCCTACCACTGCACTGCTCTGCACTTAACACGTCCCCCTCCCTTTACTTACACCCCACTTTCTTCCCCTACACATTTCCTACTCCCTTCTCCCATGTCACTTAAAGCTCTCCTCCTTATATCCCTAAACTGTCATGCTAGCCTGTCTTTTACTAGCATTAAACTGTTATCCTCGACAACATCTAGCAGTTGGTCCCAAAGAAAAAAAGCGTTCAGATCCTTTTTGAGTTCTTGAAAGAAACTGCTACTCCTGCTCCTCTTCTGCTCAGGTAATGTAGAGCTAAATCCCGGCCCTCTATCTCAGCTCACCTCACCCACTGAATTTGCAGCTGCCCCCTGATTAAAAATAATATTGGTCAATATCTTAAGCCTGCCTAAAAAAATTCGACCAACTACAAGCATGGGCGAAACATACTGAGCCCGATCTCATCATTGTTACTGAGTCTTGGATTAAAAATGCCATCACTGACCAACAAATAACTCTACTGGGCTATAATCTGTATAAGGCAGATAGGGACTCCAGGTGAGGCGGAGTAGTTGTTTACACCAAAACCAAGTTTACAGTTAGCGATATCTATTGCAAATCAAAACCGAAGGAATATGAGATTTGCCAGACTCCTGGAAATGAGAGATAAGAGAGACAGTCTCCTGCCCAAAAAGGATGGCACCCTGGAAGGGAGGTCCCAGATTCCGGACTGCAAATCCTGGTGAAAACCTGAGACTCTCAACCAGGCATGCCGCCAGAGGCAGACACCTGATGCTGCTGCTCTGGCCGGCGTATCTGCAGTGTCGTACGAGGCATGGAGAACATGTGTGCCTACGCCCGAGCCTGATTTTAATATGTCCAGAAGCTCCATCTTTTGTGTGGAGTCAGACAAGGCATTGGCTAGCTCCTGCCCTCTCTCCCACAATGCATTCTGGTACTGGACCATATACATGAGGAAGTTGAGGGATCTAATGGAGCAGGTGGAGGTAGAGTAGACCTTCTTGCCCACCGGATCCAAGTAGCGGGATTCTGGGTCAGGAGGTTGGGAGCTTAGGTGCTTAGACTTGTCGTGAGCAGCTGTAATGACCAATGAGTCCGCCTGAGGGGGTTCCGCCAGGAAAGGCTCATCCCTCGGGGCTCTATACAGCCTATCTGACTTTTTCGGAATAGCCGGGACTGATGCTGGATGCTTCCAAGTTATCCTGGTGAGATCTTGGAAGGTGTCCACTAAAGGAGGCACCACTAGAGGCTTGTGCTCCTTTTACCTCAGGTAATGGGCCAGTCAAAGGCGTTCTGGATCCAGGTCCTCCGTCTCCCATTCACTGGAGGCCTGGATGTGCCTCATGACATCCATAAAAGTCGGATAGTCAGGAGGCAAGTGGGGTTGGTCCTTCTCCCCCAGGGAACCCGTGACTCCCGAGAGGGATGAGGAGGAAGCAGAAGGAGAAGACCACCTGCTACTGAGCCTAGAATAGCCCGAGCTGCATCTAGGACTCCCCCAACTCGAGCATCGGTAGCTACCAGACCGACGTCGGTCCAAGGACCGGCGATGGCTGCGGGACCGACAACGGAGCAACGACTGATGTTGGTCTGGGGACCAGCGTCGGGAGCGGGCCCGCCTGGGAGAGCAGGATCGGCTCCTGGGCCGAGACAGATGACGGCTGCCCAATCGAGAAGAGCGCCGTCGACGGTCTTCAGACTGGGACCAGGAACAAACCTTCGAGGGCGGGCAAGGTAACGGCAACTCGGGGGTCTTCTTCGGAGGAGCGGGAAGGCCCTCTGGTTCAAGGTTGTCCGGCCAATCGGGAACCAGTGACTGGTCCAGCTTCGGTAGAGTCTCCTCTTTCTTCACCTGACTCCACCAAAAGGAGAAGAGCTCTTGCAGCTCTTTGCTGAAAACAGCAGCGGCTGTTCCTGGGAAGGGACCCAGGGAAGCAGGAGAATCCAGGAGGGCATGAGTGAGGGAGTCCTCTGAAGAGCCCTGTGGAGTGGAAGATCTGTGGGTCGCCGGGACATTAGCAGGGACCCCTTCCCCTGAAGCGTCTTCCACAGGAGGAACCTCCACCGAAGTTGGTGCCGGAACCGGCGTCGGTTTTACCGGAGGTGGTGTCTGGGTGTCTGCACTACCCAGCATCTTGTCCGAAGCCAGCATAGTGGGGGCCTTTTTGGACAGGGCTGAGGCTTGTGCCGAAGAGGCCTTGGTCACACAAAGCGGTGCCACCTTAGGCTTCGCTTGTTTGGCGCCATATGGTCCCACCATGAACAGTGTAATTTTGTTTGGTGGAGGACTCTTCTTCTTAGGGTCCTTGTGATGTTCTCCCGATCCAGAGGATGAAGAGACTTTTCTTGGGGGGACCAATGTTGGGACCAGCTACAGTCCTTGTCCCGGGAACGCTTATGGGGCTTGTCCCCTGAGGTGTGCAGGACATCCATCTTCTTTTCAAGGAGGTAGGCTTTCAAGGCCTTCAGGCATCGAATCCTCATCCTGCTGGTGAAGCCTCTGCAAGTGCTGCAGGCCGCGCTGTCATGGTCTGGACCCAGGCAGAAGACACAGTTGTAGTGGCCATCTTTGGATGGTATCTGGCGGCCACAATCGCACTTATTCCTCTTTAGACCAAAGGAGGATACCAACAACGAGGACAACATACGCACTGAAGTCGACAAGACAGAGAAAAAGGGTCAATAATCCATAGAAAATCCAAATTCTGCTAGAAACTGCACTGTCAGCAATGAACTTCCTCAACGTGAGCGGGTCGCGGCCCGAAAAGAACTGGGGTGGAGCTGGGGTCCGCCCCCTTATGTACCGTGACCGACGTCAGGAGTGGGAGCCGACTTGGTTGGGGGGAGGGGGTGGTCCCTGCTGGGTATTGCTAACTAAGAATTTTTCCGTTGGGTCCTAAGGCCTGCGGCGTTAGTCCTGATGGTTATAGCCTGCTGCAAGAGCTCCCACTCGAAGTAAGATATGCTGTTCCTGAATCATGAACCTCAGGAATGGGTATGTAGAGACAAGCATCTTTCAGATCTATGGATGCTACATAATCCCCTGCTTGGATGGTCCATATAATGGATCACAAGGACTCCATCATGAAGGGTGTATGGTGGATAAACTTGTTTAAATATTTCATGTCCAGAATTGGTTGAACACCCCCCTCCCCAGACTTCTTGGGAACCACAAAATAAATTGGGCAGAATCCCAGGCACTCTTTGCTTGGGGTGGGGGGACTTGGACTATTGCTTTGATCTATATCAAGTGATCCAAGGTCTGACTCACCAACTGCCTTTTCATTTCATTTTGAGGTACCCAAGACTGCAGGAAACTAACTCTCATTGGTACTGTGGAGAACTGTATGGCACAGCCCATAATCGGAATCTCTAGCACCCACATGTCTAACATTAGTTGGGCCTACTGCAGGTAAAATTCTGCAATTTTCCACTGGGGGGGGGTAGAGAAGGACCCACATACTTCCACTGGGAGGTACCTCCTCTTCTTCCCACATCAGTTATGTCTGCAGGCGAAGGATCCTCTGTTACCATCATCCTTGAATCCAGATTTGGCTCCTCTATTCCTCTGGTTTCCAAAATTCCTAAAGGGTCAGAAACTGCTTCTGATCCGTCACTGCTGAGAAACCCACGCCCTCTTGCTGTTGGGTTTGTTTAGGTCAGGACCAAATAATAATGCTCCGGCAAAGGACAGCTTAAACAGCTTTGAGCTAGACACTTGGATCGCAACCCAGTGTCAGAGCCAGACACCGCACATACTGTAGCTGCCTCAATAAGATAAGTAAAGCAGGCCGACATCCATGAATTGTTGGCTGTTGCATCTCCCAGGAGAGTGGAAGCCATGGACTCAAGCTGAAAAATATTTGCCCCCTCTGACTTTGGGGGGACATACTTGCCCAAGGCAGTGACCCATGAGTTTAAAGCTCCAGAAACAATAAAAGATGCATATGACATTCAAAGATTTGCCCCATTCAAGGCAAATGCCCTTCTGCATGAAGTGTCCACTATGTTATGTCAGTTACTGCTGCCAAACCTTTGACAGGTGCAGTAGAGTGCTTAACAGAATTATGCACAGCCTTGTCTACCAGTGGAGGGACCTCCCACTTCTTGAAGCTCTCCTCCAGAAACTGGCAACATCTAACCCTTGGCACTGGAATCTGTTTGGGCTTATCCGCTCCGGCCCATTTCTGTTCAATAATCTGGTTGCAGTGCACAAAGTCTGGAAAACACTTCTGTGCAGAGGCTAAGGTGGACAGGAGAGGATTAACATCCAAGGACTCCATACACTGCACCTCCTTTAGCGGCAATGTTCGACAAGCTTCCATAACAAGATGGGAAGGATCAGAACATTTTAATTAGGTTCCATCCACTCCCCTTCCTCCGAGGGGTCTTCTTTCTCGTTTGACAGAGTTGTTGGGTCAGGATTTTCCCTGTAGCCCCTATATCATCATCTTGTCCTTCCATGCTGTCAAAGTTGGGGCTTGCCTGCAAATCTGGGTGATCAGTATCACTGTGCTCTGATGCATCTAGATGTGCCTGTATGGCCCCCCACCGACCTGACAAGCCCGTATTGGGTTGGGGTGTGTTGGCAGGAATATCCTGCAGGACATAGGAGCTCAGGAATACATTTAAGAATACCAAAAAGGATTTGCGCAATTCAGCCTTACTACTGCCAGGCGGTACCCCAGGTGCACCCCCCACCCGGCTCAAGGATTTGGCTAGTGGGGACTGAAATAGACATGCAGAACTGTGTCACACAATTAGGGCAGTAAGATGCTACAGGAGAGGGTCTCATCATCCTCCTGCAGGTCTTGTATCTCTTAAATACTACTGGTCTCCGATAAGAAAGAATTACTTAGCATAGTAATCTTTCTTCCAGGAGGTCCCTCAGTATCCTTAAACTACTGCAGTCAGCCTCCTGTGTTGAACTGCCACAGAAAGAATGGAACGTATGTAAATGATGGAACTCTCATTGGCTCATGCCAATTTCAAACTGCTGCCCCTAGTAACTGCTGCATTCTGATAATGCTCAGATTCATTACGAAGCTTATGGTGAAGATTACCTAACTAGCTATACTAGTTAACCTTAACCCCACCTTAAAAATACTGCCTATTTTCAGCCTTGTCCGGGTGTGGGTGGGGGGGATACAGATGCAAACCAACTGAAACTGAATCACACTAAGCTAGTGGTGGTATTTTTGTGAAGTTTAATCATATAATCCCAGAGTTTGAACTAGGTTTATGCCCTGTACACACACGAATACAAACTAGAACAAAATGTAACTACTGCAGACAGTCCTCAGAGCAGTGAGGTACATCTCAGAGAGGACTGTGTATGAGCAATCATACACAAGGCAGCTGTACGATCAAGAGGTTTCCGTGGTAACCAGAGACCTCGAGTGCGCAGCTCAAGAGGTCCATTACCACAGAAACCATGAGATTGTATAAATGCCTTGTTTGTGTATGGTTGCTCATACACAATCTTTTATAGTGTATGGGCAACCATAAGCGGCCCTCCCTGATCTCCAAACAGGTCTCCCAGTAAAAAAAAAAGACTTACTTCCAGCGCAGCTGTATCAGTTGTTCCAAGCGCCATCATACTTTCAACCGTCGTGGCCTGCTTAAATGTGCATGCGCAACCATGTTAGATGTCGCTGTTGTACTAGTGACGTACTCAGTGCAGCACAATAACATCGGGATGCACTGAGTGCAGCACAACAACGCTGTTCCAGGCATGGATTTCCATGTGGAACAGCATTCTACCATACACTATATTGTATTTGCATACTTCTGGGGAACAGTTGGTAGCATAAGTATGTGCCCCAGTCAGCAGCATAAAAGGCTGGCAGCAGGACAGGCTGGGTGACAAGATGATGGGGCGCATTTTCTAAATGTGAAGCCCTGTGTGAGGTTCTGTGCATAACATCCTCATTGTGTGACTGTATGGGCTGGGAGTTAAACGAATAGCAGAGATGGCAGTGGCAGATATGAAACAGCAGTCTAGTACACATCCTGGAGAACCAAACTAGGAAGGCTCCGTGGATGCTCATGTACTAGATGGATGGGCGGATTCAAGAGCTAGACAGCAGCAGCTTACTGGCACAGCAAACTTGAGAGAGAGACAGTGTGAAAGAGAAGAAAAGCAAAGAAAACGGAGCTGAGGCAAAAGCCAAAACAGATTTAAAAGCTGCACAGTGCTGAGAGATTCCAGGGCCAAGGAGGCTAAGCAACAGACCAAAGCTGAACAGTGCACAGAAACTTCAAAGGTGCTGCTGTGTGACTGTGCCATTAGTGGCAAGACAAGTCTCCTCCGTACACAAGGTGATGTGTGTGACTATGGGGTGGGTGAAGGGGGCCTGGAATCAGAAAGATACCCAGTTTTTATAGGTGGTGGCATCAGTAGTGTGTGATGGGGAAGGGAGCTAATCAGTTTGAGACTCCAATTTGCACTATAGTGTTCTGAAATCTGTAAATCCGTTCTGGTCGTGAAACTTATTCTTTAAAATTTTACAACTAAGCCATCAAAAAACTGGGATAGGAACCATCTTTGATAAATACTTTTAATTCTGTCTTGTACCAAATTCCAGCAGGTAAGTAAGGAAAGAAAGCAACTGGGGCCCGATACACAGTTGTAGTCGGGGTGCTGATACACTGTTGTAGTCAGGGGTGGTAATACTGCAGGGTACAAATACTGTAGGTACCTTGCTGCACCACCACTGAAAACTGCCAAACACCAAGCCCTGATGTAGCTGCCAGGGAGAAGTTTCCCCTGGTGGCTAAGTTGCAATTCAAATGTGGCCAACAGATGTTAGTGGGCACAAATGACTTTAGCACACCATCATGGCGACATGCATCACCTACAAAAGTCTGAGCATGACAGAACGCCAGTAGCTGTATGGCACCCTGCCATACTCAGAGTCCACTGACCTGAGCTACTGTCACAGTCACCCCCTTTACCACAGAACCCAAACCTTAAGGCCCACTTGTGGGTTATGCATTCTTTAAATGTTCTGGGCTCTCCCTCATTAATCAGCACTGGGCGTCCAGTGCACCCCCTTCCCCCAAACCACTGTGCACCATGTTTTTTTTTTTTTTTTTTTGTTTAACCAGGAGTAGCACACTAAGCTGATTTTTTTTTTTACAGGTGCGACCTAGGAGCACAGGGAAGTTAACTGACTTGCTCAGGGTCACACAGTATGCAAGTGGACGCTGTGGGATTCAAACCCCGGTCTGGCCTGCTGGATGTCACCAGATTTGCAGCTCAGAGCCTTAAACCACTGCGCTATACTGCATCCACAAACGTAATGTATCCTTAGTGTCCAGTGGCCCCCTAAAGCCACATTCCACCACAAACTTCAATTAGGCCAATGGTCCCTCATCGAGCTCAGTCTATGATAATGCACTCTGGTCCTGTCGTACATCTATGCCACACTGAAGACCTGCTTGTAATGGTTGTTTCAGGGTGCTGGCACTCTAGTAGTTGATCAGGGTTTGCTAGGGCTGGCGTAGTTTTGTGCACGGCACAGCATGCACACAGCACAGCATGCACTTCGCATGCCAGCATCTGGGCCCCTTTCCCTTTACTGGAACAGGGAAAACCTTGTGACCCCAAAGTAGAACACTAGGGCAAAATGGTAGGTAAAAGGAGGGAAGGGGAATTTGTTTACCCAAGAGAGGCACACTAAGCGGAAGCTTGCTTCCAAGTGTGACCTGGGAGCACAAGGAAGTTAAGTGACTTGCTCAAGGTCACACAGTATGCAAGTGGGAAGCTGTGGGATTCAAACCCAGGTCTCCAGGTTTGCAACTCAGAGCCTTAAACCACTGCGCTATACTGCCTCGATTGGTAAAAGCAACTGTGAATAGGGCCACTGGTTTCTTCCCCATTGTACGATCCAGGTTTAAAATGCTTGACCTACTTAAGCCATAGTAATGCATTCTGCAATTGCAATGGCTCAATAGCCTATTCTATTTCACCTGGCAGGTGCAGCGGCTACGCATGCTGCTTGTGAGCTCAGGTGATAGTAAGCACTGACATGATGCTTTTGCAATCAAGGCCAATTGGTTCAAAACACTTCCTGGTATCTAGCTATATGTGCGGATAGTCATGCAGATAGCAGATCTAAAGGTAAATCTGTTTGGGTCTGCCCATCGGCACAGTAGTACTGCTATGGCTTGTGATGCTGGTGCTCCAAGGTCGGGAACGAGCTCGGCTGTTAATGGCTGACTAGAGCAAGAAAGACTGAGCGTCTCAGATGACACTCCTTCTCTGGGGAGAATGGTTCTGTCCTTTGCCACAATACACCAGGGTGAACACGTTAAGGACCTCCAGCCTCTTTCTCCTGGGTTTTACCCTTCACGACCTTGATCATTTTGGTGGCTCTGCGTTACACCCTCAACTGACTCGATATTCTTAGTGTGTTCCAGGGCTGCTAGTCCTATGAAGCAAAAAGAACAGAATGTATGCACTTAAACCTGCACAGTAGTGGCTTCCAACAAACTGACACTGAAAACAGAAGGGCTTCAGGCAAAATGCTGATTTATTTAAGCTTACAAAATCAATTTAAAGTGCAGGGGAAGAAATGAAAACTTGTAATACAGTTAGGAAGGTGGATCAGGGAGGAACCGTGAATGTGGCCTACCTGGATTTCAGTAAGGCCTTCGACACTGTTTCACAATGAAGACTGGTAAACAAAATGGGCAACCCGAGAGTGGGTCCAAAGACAGTAAAATGGGTACAAAGTTGGCTAAATAACAGAGTCAGAGGGTGGTGGTGAATGGAATTAACTCGGAAGAAGGTAAGGTAACCAGCAGGATGCCTCAGGGGCACTACTGGGAACAGTCCTCTTCAATGTCTATTAGCGACATCAGAGGGGTACCTGAAGGTAGCAATGCAGTGGGAAAGGCTAGGAGAATACTGAGGTGCATATGGAAGGGTATCTCAGGAAAGACATAGATCGAGTGGAGGCAATACAGAGAAGGGCAACCAAAATGGTGTATGGCCTGCATCAGAAGCCCTATGAGAAAAGACTTGGAGTTAAATATTTACTCTCCAGAAGAAAGGAGGGAAAGGGAATACATGACAGAAACATTCAAATACCTCAAAGGTATCAGTAAGGTACAGGAGGGTAGCATTTTGCACAGAAAGAGATGCTCAAGAACAAGGGAGCATGTTATGAAGCTGGGGAAGGGGGGACAGAGGGGATGTGAGGAAATACTTTTTTACAGAAAGGGTGGTCGACATCTAGAACAGACTCCCAGCAGAGGTAGTGGGTACTGAAATGTTAACAGGTTTCAAACGTGCATGGGACATACACAGAGGGACCATACTAACAGGGCTGGGGGGGGCACAGAGGGACCGTAGTAACAGGGCTGGGGGGGGCAGAGATCAATTAGAATCTACAGTAGCACAGAAGGTAGGGACCTTAAGGACAGACTAGATGGGCCAGGAGGTCCTTTTCTGCTGACAGCTTCTATGTTATGTTTCTAAATGCATACCAGCAGGAGACACACTGCTAATCATTACCTCAATGCCCCTCACCAACGCTCTCTAGAGTTACAGGATTAATTCCCCTGCTCTGCTGGTCCCCGACTTAACTCCTGCATTCTGTTGGCTCTGTTGACAGTGGCCACACAATGCTTATGCTTCAGTCCCTTGTCTTAAAATTATGACCCCCAAGTCATTTCCACTGCAGCAAGGAGAGCTCCACACAGTGTACAGGTCTTGTGTTTTTCCTCCGTGTAGCATTTGACAACATTAAATCTGAAGATCCAGGAGTTTTAACAGTTGTCGAGTTTGTTCACCACCCTGATCAGCTTAGTGCTATCAGCAATTTAAGAGGCCTGAAGACCCCAGCTTCCAGACTGTTGATCAGCAGTGGCCCTAGCATTGATCCCAGAGCAGTGCCTGTTCACCACCACCCTCTACTTCCTGTCCCAAGTTAGTTAGCAAACTACCTTGTATACATTCTGTGTATACCGCATTGGTACACTCTGCCTAAAAGCTTGTCCCCCCACCTCTGGATATATTCTTGAAAGACTACTGTATAGGAGCCTGCCAATGGTTCCTTTAGCTCAGCAATGATCCTTGGGCAATTCTGGTCCATCCCATGGGCTTTAGCTAACTTGATCTTTACAAGACAGCTACCAAGGTGAGAGTAATGTCAGCCGGGTGTACTGAAGCCACCCAAATACAATGGGCCCTATCTACTCACTTTACTACCCAGGGTACCCGCTGATTTCCACAGTAAACATAAATTTGTACAGGGCTTACAGTAAAAGTCTGTACTGTCTTTATGTCCATTGTTTCCGTCTGTAGGCTGTTTCACAGGTCCACCACACTTCGAGGAAAGTGCCTCCTAATGCTGCCCCTGAATTTAGCAACTCTGAACTTCGGGGCATGACCCCGACTCATGCTGGAAGACACCAGATCAAACATCTCAGACGGTTCAATCTTGTCGTTACTATTGAGTATTTTGAAGACTAAGATTATGTCCCCTCCCAGCCTCTTCTCCAGAGTGAATATGTTGAGGGCCTCCAGCCTCTACGCACCCTCCAGCACCTCAATGTACTTTTTGTACTGCATGTCATGCTCCTTGTCCATTATGACTCCCAGGTCCTAGTCTTCCACCACTGCAGCTAGAAGACTCCCACAGTGCACAGATCCTACCTCAGTTTATCCTCCCCAAGTGTAGTGCCATGCATTTGTGGCTACACTGAATCCGAGACTCCAGGAGTCTGACAAATCACTCAGCTTGCTCTGGTACTCCTGAAATTTGTCCTCATCCTCAAGAGAGTCCATCATCCTGGCTAGTACTGTACCATGGAAGTCAATAAAACATAAAATATTTTCTCTTTTTAGTGATGAAGTGGGTTTCATGCTTGTGCAATCTTTAGGAAGCTCCTAGAGCGGACACAGCTTACCTCCAAACAGTCCTTTTTCTTGTGTGTCATGGCCCCGCAGTTCTCACATGCTCCCTTACGAAACTTGGTGGCTTCAGAACCCTAAACAGGATACAAAAACTCCATTTAGCATTGGTTGAGCTCCACAGCAGCAGGTCAGGAAGTTTTAAAATATCAAATCAGCTTTGTACAGTAAATTTCATTTTGGTTTAGTCAGCAACTGACAACCATCTCATCACTAAAACATGGTAGATTGGAGTTTAACACTGCTGCCAACACAGCAGTGAATGCTAACAAAATATTACAATGGCTGTTTTGATTTAGTGATTTAGGACCACAGACTACTACACTTAACACTTGGCACTGTTTCTGTTAACTATGTCAGGTAAGAGATGCAAAGACCACCGACTTACAACAGTTACCATACATACCAAATCTGGTTTAATATAAAATGGTGGATACACGCGGGGGCAAAGTCCAGACTAAACACAGGGTGACAGAAAAATGCTATTGCCACACCACAGCAAAGAATACTTCAAAGACACTTGTTAAAAATATTTAAACAAGAACGATATGGATCAAAGACTTCGGAACCAAGACTTAGTTTCTGTAGTTTATAAAAATAATTCCCAAGTGCTAGTGAGTCTGCTGGCTACATACCTCTTTGACTCCTCTGTAGTACCACTCCCCAAATGAAGAATATTTCGTCTGTTTCTCATCTTGGGGTCTCTGATGCTTCAAAGTGGGTCGTTTTGATGGATCAATGTACCAGGGGACAGAAGAAATATACTGTGGAATATGGGGGTTGATGTCTCTGTAAAAAAAAAAAAAAAAAAGGTTTTTTTTGCTGTTTAATCTTGTCAAACTCAATGCAAAACACCAACAAAACAGTATTTACGTCTGAAAGTATTACACGTGTAATGTGTTGTAGTTAAAATACCCTTTGGCTTATATATTTACTGGCTAAGCAGCATTAAGGACTACATAATGTGTATATTGTGCTAGGTCTGGCTTTTATATTCAGGCATTAAAAATCCAATAGGTCCTGGGTCCGGGACCTGCTCTTTTTTGCCCTGCACACACTAGGGAAATGATAACCGTAGTATCAGCATTTCTTCAAAATAAATTAGAACATCCAGCACAACTTGTGCATCATCTCCACCTGTGGAATGGTGCCCCTGTACTTAGAATGTTTTTATAAATGAACTTTCTTTTTCTGTGCTGTTTTTGCATGGATAGCCTTTCCCTAACAGATCTTTTGCTGAAGAGCCCAGCTGTAGTCGAGATCCTATCTAAAGAACAATGGCAACTACAAAAAAAAAAAAAATTAAAATTGAACAACAATGTAAAATATTAAAAGTATAAACAAATGTTAAGAACAAATTAAACCCATGAATTGAAAACAGGCAAAGGTTCATTCACTGCAAAGCTCAAGCTGGAATGACCATGTAATACTTACCCTAAGCTACCTGCAATAATGCTAAAAATGGGAGGTAGAGAAGGGCGAGTTGTAGTAGCTGTTCTAGTTATTTAGAAAAAAAGGCAGATACTACGGTGAGTATCCTTTCCTTCTATAATAATAGCTTAGAACAGTCAGTCCAAGTCTTGCAGACTCCAAGCAACACTCTGGGTTGGATAGTTTTAGGAATACTTGGAAAATAGACTCTGAAACACTGAGGTACCAAAACTGGCATCCTCTCCGACCCAGATATCTAGTCCATAGTGTGTAATTAATGTGTTGGTAGAAGCCCAGATTGAGACAGCAGTTTCTGAATGCCCAGTTGTAATTTCTGCTACAGTTCTTTTGGTTTGAAATGTTTCCAACTCTATCCATTTTAGAAGGCCAAAGAGAGACCCTTCCCCACCACCTCCAGCACCCACTAGTCTGCTGTTATGCCGTGTTGGATGTGATAGGAAAGGCATTGCCCCACAGGTTCCTTGGGACTGGTGACCTTTAACTCATCAGGGATTCATTTTTGGCTGAGAAGAGTTAGCGGTGGTGGCTTACTTCTGTAGCTTCCAGCTCTGCTTGAAACTCTTTGAGCCTGGTATGGCTGACAGGTGCACTGTTTCTGGTAAAAAAAAAAATAACAACTCACCATATCTCCCCTTCCATAGCGTCTGTTGAAACAATTTTTTTTTTTTTTTCCACACATTAGATTTTTGAGAGTCGTCTTATTTTTGTCAACATTCACCATGTAACTAACTGTCTGTCTCATGCCCAAACAGTGTCCCCCACTTCAATGGTTAATCAGCTGCTTTGCTTTGTAGGTCCATGGAAGAGCCAGTGGTTCTAAGTCAGACATACCTTCTGGTGGTCACTACATTAGCTAAAAACGCTTGTGACAGTGCCATTAATCTCTACTCACATTTGCGGTTGGTGCATAGCAGCATCCAGACCACATTTTACTAAATGCAGTGCTTTTTACCGTCATTAGAGGGCAGACTATCACAGAGTGACAGCATTTCCTTCCATAAAGCTCCCCCAGTAGTGAGCAGTGTATACCAGAAAGGCCGCTTGTCTTATAATCGGGGATGGTAAGGAGCAGGAACATTTTCCTGGTGAATCAATTTTTCTGGAATCTTTATTAGGGGTGTTGTTGAAATGGTAGTTTTTGCCTTTTCATGTGCAGCAGCAGCTTGGATAAGTCCCTCCGGGCCTGGGTGTTTATAAGGATAATCAGAGCTAGTTTTGCTGACCTAATATGTTGTCAACAGCCATGCCAGAGGATGGATTTCCAAAGTTATTGTAGCCATTTTCTTGAAGGTTGTATGTATGGGTATATTACTTCTCTCAGTGGAAGGTAAACCCTGCATACTGAGAATGTTGCCTCACCTTCATCCTCCTGAGTTTCTCCAATGGGGATGTTTATGGTCTCATCCATGCCTCTTATAAAGAAACGATCAAGATGTGAAACCATCCAAAACTCTAGGTGGGGAAAACAATATCCTCCTCCTCAGTTACATCACGGATATGGGTTCCTTATCTACCTCTTTTGGAGTGCATTCTGCCAGGCTGGGAGGAACAGAGGGAGGCAATCTGTCTGTCTACTTCATATTTTGGAAACATTCCAACATCAGGTTTGAATTCTTCCATGGAAAGTACAGGGGTCTGGAAAGGAGGCACCATGGTTTCCTTTTGCTCAGGCTCAGTGTGCTTCTCCTTTCTTACTTTTTTAGGCTGGTAGGCAGTGCTGAAGTATTAACATTTCATTTTTTGTGTGTCTTATCCTTATGTGAATGAACATCAGATGTGGATTTTGAATCTTTTGACCGTTTCCTTCTGCGGATTCTACCTTACAGGCTATATCCTTAGCGGAAGTGGATTCAGCTGACATTTTCTACAAAGAGTTTGCAACCTGTACAAGGGAGCACTCTTTAGAAATGGACAGAGGCAGGAGCAACAGAGAAATTCTTTTTGCCTCTCTTTTCAGTTTTAGGGCAAAACACTTGGCAAAGCTCAGTTTTCCCAATCATGGGCCGTTCCCAAACACTTGTAACACTGTATGCCTATTTGCCTTAAGTCAACTTGTGTCACACTGTGTACACCGTTTAAAACCAGCGGGCCAGACTTGTTTTGGGGTCTTTTCGACTCGAACATGAGCCCAAGAACCAACGTCAGTCCTTGAAAGCCCGTAACATCGACACAGTCGTTGTGAGCCAACTTGTAAATTTCACTTCAACGGTGAAGTTTGAGCTTAATATGTTGGCAGAGCACTTAGAAACTGACCACAGTATTTGTGATCTGGTGACAGTTCCCACAGAAGGCCTCAAAAAAAGGGGAAAAAAGTACAGATTTTTTAAACCGAGAACCCAGAAATGGGAACTGGAATGTTCTTACTATATTTTATGGCAAACCTCTGGCAGCATCTTAGTGAACAGAATAAACTGTGGTTATTTTCTCAGTTTCTGGGAACTGAGAAAATAGCAATTTTAACAAAACAAAACAAAAAAAAATACTGCTAAAACACAGAAATGAGAAATAACCAAAAATAAATAAATGTAACTCTAAACTGTTACTTTTAAGTAGAACAAACAGCCAAACAGTAGGAACACCTCCTGGAGCGACCACTCTCTTCATTGGAAACTTAAGATCTGTTAGGGAAAGGCCGTCAGCACAAGACCAGCACAAATTTTCATTTAAAAAAACATTCTAAGTTCCAAGGCACCACTCCACAGATGGAAATCATGTGTAAGTTAATATGTCCCCGGAGCCACTCGTTGCTGTATAAGTGTGGTTTCACTCCGTTCAGCTGGAGCGAGAACAGTGGCATAAAGCTGAGCTGGACTGGCTCGTGAACGCTAAGTGAAACCACTCTATACAGCACCATTGTCGACTTATACATAATATATTAGTGATAGCTGGGCTAGATCAACAATATATTTAAAAAAAAAAAAACTGTCCCGTAACGTGCCCATTTCCAGGGCATCCGCGCGCAAGACACTCTTCACAAAATAAGAGTGTCTCATGCAGAGGAATGGAGTGCTCCAATTGGTTGGGAGCACTCTCCATCGATCTATAAGAGTTGGACTAGCTATTCTAAGCTACTGTTGTAGCATCATAAATTTAACGGAGAATTCGATTCTGAACTCTTATCGAAAGGAAAATGAAAGTATAGTTTCAATGACAGACTTAAGTCATTTAACCAAAACATTCCAGGACACTAGTGTCTTGCACTACTTGTCAGGAAAAAGATGTGTTCAATTTCTGGCATACATCCAAGACAATAATATCAAGTCACTGGTCTTTAGTTACCAAGATGAAAAATTTCAACCAAGTGCTTTTAGTAGCCAACACACATCTCCAAACCCTGAGAAATGTTGACCAGGTACATTAATAATACAAGGTCTCAAAAACCTTTCCCATCTTTGTGCTTTTAAAGAGAAACACATCTTACATTCTGGCGCTCTCCTACCACTGCATATGCCCCCAATTAACAGTTCTGTATAATAAAATTATATTTTTAACTTCATTTACGTATTGATATTTATGTTTCCCCTTCCCCTCTATTGTTTGCACCGGCTAGAGAGCCTTTAGCTATACGAGTCAGAGAGGACCCAAACATTCGGGGGATTGTGAGACGTTCAGGGGTGCCTCTCAAACTTACCCTGTACACGGATAATTTATTGCTGTACATTACAGATCCAAGCCACTCGACCCAGTATTGCTTCAGCTTACTGTAGAATTTTCCTCTTTCTCCAGATATAAACCCAATCTAAGTATATCAGAGATGCCTTCTCTGGGTCGGATGGTGGGGCAGGACTCTGGATACACTTGGGATCTGCGGGCGGTGGGAAGCTGGTATAAATATCTAGGGATCTGCACAGGTTGAAACCTCAGTACACTTTATCAGTTAAACTACACGCTGCTCACTGCAACGATCGTGGGGGACCTGACCCATTGGTAGGTGCTGCCGATCTCTTGGTTGGGGCGGCTTAACTTAAAAGAATATTTTGCCCAGATTGGTGTACACTATCCAGATGCTTCCAATGAATCTTACTAAGGGGGATCTGTGGCATCTGGAGGGGGCCTTCTCCACCTTTCTGTGGCAGGGGGAAACATCCTCGCATGAGTCTGCAGCACCTCAAAGCGGACATATCTAGAGGAGGACTCCACTTCCCAGATCTCAGGAGCCATTATGTGGCAACACAGTGTAGTTATATCTAGGACTGGGTACACAGATCACCTGAGGCTAGTCGGCTAGATTTGTGGGGGGTCTGGACAATTGTCTGCTTACTTGGCCATGAATGGTCGGCGGGCTTACTCCAGGCAGAGCTCACCTAACCCACTGGTTGGATGGACTCTGGACGCTTGGAGCCTCTTGAGGCGCCATAAAGGATTACTGAATGAGGAAACACTCTTGGTCCTGATATATCAGAAAAGTACAGTTACGCAAGAACTTACCGTAACAGTAGATCTTCAAGAGAAGCTCTTGCAGCAGGTAACACATATATAGGACTGACGCCACCTGGCGGCAGATCTCGGCATTTCTTTTTCTCTAGCAGTACCGATGTGGGACCGCCTACCCAGCATCGGCCCGGCCCCGACGTCACACAGTATAAAGGGCGTAGGCGGTCCCCACGTGCTCCAGTTCTTGCATGCCAAAGCCAGGCCAATGAACAAACACACACTGTGGCAGAAATAATTCCACAGAACTACAAATTTGCAAGGCCCACAAAGGGAGCTGAATTTGACCCAGAGCAGAAAGGCTCGTTCCTGGGGGAAGGAGGGAGGGAAATCATACCTGCTGCAAGAGCTTCTCTCGAAGATCTACTGTTACGGTAAGTTCTTACATAACTGTACTATCTTACTTCGAGAGGAAGCTCTTGCAGCAGGCAACACATATATAGGACTGATTCCCAAGCAGTATAAAACTGAAGACAACCCTTGGGAAAGGGCGGGGAAAGGAACAACAGACAAAACTCCCAGAGGTATAAATGTAAGACAACCCCTGGGAAGGGGAGTCAAACACACAGAACACACTCAAGGCCTAAACTTAAAACAACCATGAATGGTAAGGAAGAGAAGAGGCAGGAACCCTTTGGGAGACAAGGCTTCTCAGGAGGGACAGTAGAAGCCGGTGGGGGGGGGGGGAGACACCAAAATCGACCCTCAGTGCAGGTGCTGAAAATCAAGCAGACTCGAGAGACCGTTAGGCCTATTCTGCTGGCATTTTAGTAAGTTAGTATGTTAGGAGAGAAGGCCCTGGAGGACTGCCAGGCCAAAACCTGCACGATGTCTGGCAACAATGTCCAGGCTGTAGTGCCTGATGAAAGTATGAACCGAGTGCCAGGTGGCGGCAGCACAAATGTCAGCCGCCCACACCTTCTTGAGAGCTGTGAAGGACGTAGCCACCACTCTGGTGGAACGAGCTCTTACAGAGCCCAGAAGGTCTTGTTAGCCTTCTGATAGCGGAAGGAAATATAATTTACCAGCCAGCGTGACAGCATCTGTTTTGTGACCGGGCGTCCCAAGGACCTATCCACAAAGGATACAAACAGCTGGTCCGATTTCCTGGTTCCCTTTGTCCTGGACAGGAAGCATCGGAGGGCGCGGTACACATCAAGGGTGTGCAACAGTGCTTCCCACTATTGAAAATGCTCCGGAAAAAATACCGGGAGCTGAACCGATTAGTTAAGAGTAAGCTCAGACACTACCTTGGGAAGAAATTTCGGATTAGTGTGGAGGTCCACCCTGTCCTTATGGAAAATAAGATAGGGCTCTTGACACATTAGGGCATGAAGCTCTGTAATGTGTCAAGCTGAAGTGACCACCAACAGGAGCAAAGTCTTCCAAGAGAGATAGCAGAGCTCACAAGTCATGGCCGTTCGAAGGGAGGAAGCGTAAGCCGCTCCAAAACTAACAAGTCCCAAGGGGGAACAGGGTTCCGGACCAGAGGACGGAGATGCAAGATCACCTTCAGAAGAGTTTTAACCACCTCCAATTGAGCCACTCTCATGTCCTGGACACAGTGATGATAGGCAGAAACAGCAGCCAGGTGTACTTTAATGGAGGAGTAGCTGAGACCAGACTCCAACAGGGATAGCAGGTATTGTAGAACCGAGTTAACTGGACAGACCAGAGGGTCAAGCCTCCTGGCTGCGGCCCAGAGACAAAAGCATTTCCACTTCATGGCGTAAGTGGCCCTGGTAGTGGGCTTCCGAGCCTCACCCAAAATCCGGGCAAGATCATCAGAAACTCCAAAGCAAAGTTTTGCATGCAGGTGAAGACAGCATAGGTTGGGATGAACCAAGGTCCCCTGCTGCTGAGACAGTAATTAACCCGAGAGGGGAAGAGGCCACGGAGCTTGTACCAACAGACACCTGAGAAGCAAGAACCAAATCTGTCTGGGCCACAGAGGGGCTATCAGAATCATAGTGACCCTCTCCGACTGGGCTTTGAGGAGGACCCGCTGCAAGAGGGGAAGGGAGGGAAGGCATAAAGAAACCTCCCTCTCCAAGATAGGGACAATGCGTTTTGCCAGAAATTAGACAGTTTTGCTTTGCAATGAGACGCAAAAAGGTCCAAATCTGGCATTCCCCATCTTGCGAAAATCTCATCTGCTATGGACTGTAGCAGGGACCACTCGTTGTAGAGTGGTTTTGCCTGGCTGAGAGCGACCGCAAGAACATTCATGGAGCCCGGCATGTGACTGCTGAAAGACGGAGATGGTGCTCCACCGCCCAGTCCCACACCCTCACAGCCTCTCGACAAAGAGGGTAAGAGTGCGTGCCTCCCTGCTTGTTGATGTAAAACACCACCAAAGTGTTGTCCATCTGAATCAGAAGGTGGCCGGGCAATAGAAAAGGAGCCAGAGCCTGGCGGGAGTACAGGACCGCTCTGAGCTCGAGCACGTTGATATGCAGGTTCTCCTCTAAAGGGACCAGGTTCTCCTCTAAAGGGACCACAGCCCCTGCGTCCTGTGGGACCCCAGATGAGCCCCCCATCCCATCCCAGACGCATCTGTAGTGAGCGTCTGGATAGGGTTTTCCGGCTGGAAGGGAACTCCTCGGCAGAGATGCTGGGGAGACACCCACCAGCGGAGTTTGCAATGAACTGGCTCCGAAATCCTCACTGGTAAGTCCAAGTCATTCCTGGTCTGGTCCCACTGGACTCGAAGAGCCCACTGAATGGTGTGCATGTGCAGTCTGGCAAAGGGGACCGACACTAGGGCGGCCGCCATATGACCCAGAAGCCTGACAATGGATCTGGCAGGAGCCACGGAAGCTGAACAGCTTTGGGACACCAAAGCCTGGATACGCTCTGCCCTGTCCGAAGGGAGAGAGGCTTTCCCCAAGGTGCCTTCTTCGGCACTGCAGAGGATGTATGTGGATGCCCCCAGGTAGCTAAGGTAACGTCCTGAAAGGTGTCCACCAAGGGAGGGATGACCACCGGCTTGGGATCCTTCTGGCGGGATATTTTGCCAGGTGCAAGCGTTCGGTGTCCAGGGCCTCTGTATCCCATCCCATATTCCCCTGAATGTGCCGCATGACCTCCAGGAAACTGGAATCATCGGGAGGAGATTTCGGCTGGTCTTCTGTGCCACCAGGGAGCGAGCCTGGGTCTGAATCAGGGTAGGGATCTGATTCGCTGTAGGCAGAGGAAGAGGAGGAAGAGGAAGAAACCCTTCGTCGTCTCCTCTTATGCCTGGGCCGTTTAGGAGAAGGAAAGCGAGAGGAGGAAGGAGACCTAGTCCTGTTGTGCTTCCTGGGGCTGGCCGGAGACTTATCCCCCTCAGTCCCCGACGGGACCGGTGTTGCCTTCCCATCAGGCCGAGGAGCAGAAGAAGAAGCCTTAGGAGGAGGAATTGGGGGGGGGGCTACTAAGTCTTGCTTGACTGTGTCCCACCAGTGTGCAAAAAGTTCCTTGACCGGGGACATCCCCAACCTTGGACAGTCCAGTCTAGCAGGCGACGTCGGTCGGCCCCCCCACGTCGGTGGGGCAGATGATGCCAGTGATAACTCCTCAGCGGCGTCAGTCGGGTCCGGCGTCGGGTGGACTAGCGAACGGTCGAGAGGTGATGTTGGAGGGACCGACGATGACTGCAGAACAGTCTTGTCCGGCACCGGTGAGGGAACCAGAGGAGCAACCAGTGTCGGTGCTGTAGCCGCTTCCGAAGGATGCCCCTTAGCCAGAGGAGGACGGGGGTGGTTGGAGGAAGAAGAGGCCTTGGAAGGCTTGTCAGCCTTACGTTTGTCCGAGTGGTGTCGGTCCGATTCAACGGACGGACGCCGGTCATGCCTATGTTTAGGCGGCAAAGACGATGCCCGAGAAGCAGAATGCCCCGAAGACAGCCTGGACTCCCAGGGGATGACTAAAGCCGAGCGGGAGGATTTACCTGAGTCCGGCACAGGGCCGGTGTCAGAGTGAATCTTGTGGCCAGAAAAGCCCGATCCGGATTGTTTCTTGGAGACTACCCCGGAGTTCGAGGGCTTAGATGCCATTGCGGAGCCGGTGTCAGACGTCCAAATTCTGATAGGCTATAAGGCAGGAGCCTTGGTAAGCAAAGCAGGAGGCGTCAGTGAGGTGAGCCGGGCCTCATGTCCAGAGGAGCCGGAACGACCAGCAGAGATGGAAGACCTGGGCCTAGAAGGTGAGCGATCTTGGTCCCGATGGCGGTGCTTCTCCTTTATCTTCTTAGGAGTAGGGGAGCGGGACTCCCTCCCAGATGACTTGTCCTGCTGCATCTGGGCCAGCTGCTGCTGCGCTAGATGGGCTTGGAGTGACTTTTGTCTTTGGATCCTGGTCCTACTATTGAATGCATGGCAGAGGGTACAGGCGCCGGTGTCGTGGTCTGGGCCCAGGCAAAAAAGGCAGGCTGAGTGATTGTTCTTGGCAGGGATCTGCCGCCCTCAACAGTACTTGTTATGGTGCCCGGTTGGAAGGGATGACATATGACGTCGAAAAAAATCGAGGATAAATTGAAGAGGAACTTTCTAGAGCTGAGGAACCTGTAGGCGAGCTGGGAGCTGACTAGCAAGTTGCTGCTTCGGGAACGAACTGGAGCACGTGGGGACCACCTACGCCCTTTAAAATACGTGACGGCGGGCCGGGGCCAACGCCAGGTAGGCGGTCCCACATCAGTACTGCTAGAGAAAAAGAAATGCCGAGATCTGCCGCCAGGTGGCATCAGTCCAATATATGTGTTACCTGCTGCAAGAGCTTCCTCTCGAAGTAAGATCCCTTTTTCCTGCCTGGACTGGAGGATGTAGTGTTCAAGGAGTATATCCTGCCTGACTAGTCTGTACAACCAAGAGGGGTTTTGCTCCTTTGCAGATGTCAGTGACGCCATGGGGCTCTCACATATTCATTTCTTTCGCTACTTGCAAGTGCAGGCCTATGGGAGGCGGCTCGGAAGGAACAGGTGGATGTGTCCCCGTTGGCTCAATTTTAACAGGTAGTGCAGAGGGCTAGGCAGGACCCTAGAGATTTTTGTAAGTAAGGTGGTACGACAAGATAGAATGTTCTACCCTGAAACAACAGCCAAAACAAAGCAAATGTGGGAAAGAGATTTAGGGATACACATCGGGGAAGATGACTGGAACCTATTTTACAATCACATATGGGGGGTGTTAAATCTGTAATCGGTATACAGAATCCCAGTATAAATTTGTCCATAGATTATACTGTCACCCAGTAATAGTGAACAAATACCATCCTGCGATGTCACAGATGTGTGGCAGATGTCACATGACTCGTGGCATTTATCTGCATTATTTCTGGACATGCCCAGTCCTGCAAGCTTTTTGGAGAATCGTTGCAAGTCAACTCTCCAATATTTTTTTTATTCAATTTTGGTGACCGCCGGGTAGGCCCACTGAGCCCCAGAGGTCCCTTTTTCAGGGGCGACCTGGGTTAAATTACAAAAGTAAGACATACATAGTAGTTTACACATGGTGATGGCTTAGTACATGTTATAAAGCATACACAGTGGTTTACAGGATGGTAGCACAGTACGTATTTTTAGATTCTGCAATACAAATTCAATACAAAGATGAGGATTGGTTCTAAGTGTGGAGACCAGTATTTGTACAGTTGTGGGCGGTGTGGAGTAGGGGTAACGGGGTAAGCTCAGGTAGCATGGCAAGAGCATATACTAGCACCTAGTAGGTGGGCCTTGAGCCTGGTTTGGAACGTTCTGAAGGAAGGGGCTTCCTGTACGGGGGTGGGGGAGTTTATTCCACACCAAAGGGGCAGAGGAGGAAAAGGACTCGACACCCTCCTTGGTCCTCACTCTAGGTTCTTCTAGAAGGATTTGCCCTGTGGTATGGAAGCTCCGCCTGGAGTACTTGAGGGGCTAGGAGCCCAGGAGGCTGGGGGGAGCGGAGGGCTTTACGCTGGCAGAGCAAGAGGTACTGAGGCGAGAGTCAAGTGATAGCCAATTTAGGAGTGCTAAGGCGTCACAGTGATGATTTCTGGCGTGAGACTTGGCAAAACGAGCCACCTTGTTATACAGCACATGCAGTCTGCTGATCTCGAATTTAGCCATGCCCTGCATGACTGAGGTGGTGTAGGTCAGGGTGGGGAGGAGGACACTTGTGGCTACGGTGACTCTGGCCTCAGGGATCAGCTGGTCTTTTAGGAGGTAGAGAGTTCCTAATTTGCCGTGGATGGTTTTGGCTACCTGGTCAATATGCTTCTTTAGGGTGAGGCCCTGGCCCAGTGTTAGGCCCAGGTATTTTAGGGAACCCACCACTTCAATGCTGTTGACAGAGATTGTGAGTGGTAGTGATTGGGTTCTTTCTTGACCTAGGCATCTTGGTCCAAACAGCATGGCCTTAGTTTTGCCTGTGTTAAGGACCATTCTGTTCTCTATAAGGATATGGCAATATGGCAGAGAAACAGACACCAGTAACTCCAGTAGCACTGCTGTTTGCTATGGAGGATATGGGGAATGAGGGCTGGGAGTTTTATCCCAAATGGATTCAAGGTTTATTAATTTTGGCACGTCAATGCCTTATGAACATCTGGGTGTCTGGCGCCCCTCCTACAATTAATCAGTGGAGAACACTATCTATCTGGATCCAGGCTCTGGAACAGTTAGTTGTCTTTTGTTTTGAAAGGAAAAGGTAAGCATTTTCTTCTGGCCTGGGACCCCCTTTTTAAACTCTCTGTCCCCCTATGGAGGCTCAAACCTTACGTAAGTGAGTGGTGTAAATTATTTTCAGGGTGGTGGCAGGGGGTGTCGTGTTCCTTTTCTTCTGGTGACATGGGCTGGAGGGAGATCCCCCTTATTAAAATTAGTTTTTGGCCATGAGCATTTTCCATGTGGTTGAAAAACTGTTATGCAACTTGCAGTCATTGCCTGGTAGCGCCCACAGGTGTTTCACCTTTTAATTATTATTAGATGGGCTGTGTGTGTGTGTCTGTGTGATATTAATATTCATTTTTGGTTATATTAAATATCTATGAAATTAATGTATGTGACATAAGTATGGACAGGTACAGTTTGTTTTTTTTTCATTTCTGTTGGTCCTGTTATGATCCTCAGAATGATTAGTACCGATATACGTTATCTTTTCTTATCTATGTTTTTCCCTGAGATATTTCTGTGCTCTGTATTGGATTCCATCTGTCTAGCATTACAATTCTGATTCAATAAAGAAGATATTTAAGTTTTAAACAGGGCTCAAAACCTTCATTTACCAAGGGTGCTGGAAGCCATCTCATAGGAGCTGCTCACTCCCTCGCCAGGATATGCTAATGTGCCCATGCTGACTCCCCACATTAGCCATTGGGTATTCATTAGCATAGCCCAGGCGAGGGTGGGGCTGGCTCCCATGAGATGGCTGCAGACACCCTTGTTAAATGAAAGTTTTTAAGCAGTGTTTAGAACTTAAACATCAATACCTAAATGCAATTCAAATAATATTTATACATATTTTTTTTAATACAGAACCATTGATTGGGGCATATGAATCTGCAGAAGAGTACCAGAAGATAAGCAGTGTTTTTCTTTAAACAAAAGTAAACAAAGTTTTATTAAAAAAAAAAAAATAATTTCTTTGTTGTGATATTTTTAATTAATTCCTATACCATTTTTATAATACAAAGTGTACTGCTATCAAACTATATATATATAGATAAATACATATACACACACACACACACACACACACACACACACACACACACACACACACACATATATGTATTTAAATCTGTTGATCTCACTCTCCACTGAACGAATCTAAGATTCAACGTACGCACTGACAGTTTAGGAAGCTGTCAATGTTCAGTGCTTACCATGTCACGGTCACTCTCATATTAAGTGTGTAGAATCAGAGCCTAGAGGCCCAAACAGATTTAAGTTTCTCCTTGCCACCTCTTTAAATATGACCGACTAGAAAGCCTATCTGCTTTGCCACCTGTGCCACCGGTGGTCCTGGATCATGTCCCAAGCCCAGGGAAGAGGGCCAGCCATGTAGGGTGGGGGAGGAGAAGGAGGAGACTGAGCATCCCCAGAGGACACACTCCAAGACTGGGCATCCCCAGAGGACACACGACTCCGAGGAGAAAGGGTCAACACTGCCACCTAGGTGACCATAAGTGACAACGCAGCGGAGGTACCGTGGGACAGAGGATGCCAGCAGGACTCTGCTTCTGTACACTTTGAGGCCCCTACATGCTGGTGTCCGATGGTTGAGGAAGAAAAACTGGAAAACTCTGGGAACTTATGAGACACGTAACATTCATGGCAGGGGTTGCAGGATGATCTGGCATCATGGGACATCAAGAGCAAGATCAGTCTGTTTGCTGATGATACCAAGGTAGGCGCGGTGGTGGATGAACTAGGGGGATGACAGGGGTTGCAGGATGATCTGCAAAGCTTGAAACCTGGTCAGACACCTGGCAACTGGGGTTTAATGCCAAAAAGTGCAAGGTGCTGCATTTTGGGATGAAGAACCCAAGGAGGAGTTACCAGCTAGGGGGAGTGCAGCTAGCCCAGACAGAGGAGGAGAAGGATCTGGGTGTGCTCATTACAGGGTCAATGAACAACTCGGCACAATGTAGGATGGCAGCTGCAAAGGCCAACAGAATGCTGGGTTGTATTGCAAGGGGTATATCCTCGAGGAGGGAGGAGGTGATTCTGCCACTATATAGGTCATTAGTTAGACCACACCTGGAGTACTGCGTGCAGTACTGGCATCCGTACCTGAAGAGGGATATTAAGTTACTGGAGGGGGTGCAGCGCAGAGCGACAAAGATGATCAAGAGGCTGGAGGACTTATCACACGAGAGGAGGTTGAAGGAGTTGAACATGTACTCACTGAAGGAGAGGACAGACAGGGGTGACATGATTGAAACCTTTAAATACATGAAAGGAATAAACAAAACAGATACAGAGGGGCTGTTCAAAGTAAGGGAGGGGAGGGACACCAGGGGCCATGATATGAGACTGGAGCGAGGAAAGTTCAGGAGGGAGATGAGGACACTTTTTTTTTTTTTTTTTTTACAGAGAGGGTGGTGGCTGGGTGGAATGCGTTACCTGCTGAAGTGGTATGTAGTAGAACAGTGGACTGCTTCAAACGAAGATGGGACAGGACAAGGTGGAGGGTTAATGAAGGGGACGGGTGGAAGGGAGGGGCAGCTGCAGAATAAGGGGTGCTAGCTGCACATTCGAGCAGACTTGATAGACCTCTAGGCCTTTATCTGCTGGCAAATTTCGTATGTTCGTATTCGGGACCCACATAGCAGGTACTCCAGATGGGGAACACCTACCATTTTGCCCTGCCATGGGGAGGGGGGGGACAAGTCATCAAGTTCAATGGAGAAGCAGCAGGCAGGGGTAAGAGGACTAGGGGCTGGGTGGTTGCCAGGGACTGATGGCAGTAGAGCCACAGATAAAGGCGGCATATATTGTAAACAAAAAAAAGTCACGAGGTGTGGAAAGGGTAAAAACATATTCCACCAGAGGCCAAAGGCCATTTTCAGCATAGGGTGGTAGAATAGTAATACCAGGTTTTTTAATTTTTTGGAGGGGCAGCACAGACCAGGGAACACTATATTCTGATGCACACATAAAACCATACTTTTATTTTTAAAGCCAAATCTTGGCATCCAGAAGAACACTTTATTATGTGGGCCCAGATAATGACCCTGCACAAAAGGACTGCAGACCTGTGTGACATCACTAGTAAACTCTAGTCGTTAGAAGGAAAACAATTACTCACTATAGTACCAACTTTTTTTTTCCTAATGGGTTTACTAGAATTTGAATTGGTATTCTATTCCAATTCTGTCTCCAAGACAACCACTAAGTTGTAAGATAACTACAGACTTGTAAGACATTACTAGTAAACTCCTGTTAAAAGACCTATCCCATAACTGGGAAGCTGTAATCCTGGGATACTTCTGTATCAACTGGATGTATAATGAAGCAGCCCTCTTCACGGATACTCTATCCAGTTTATGCATTTTTCAAATGGTGGATGCCCCGACCAGGATTAACTACCGAACTAGTACAAAGACTCTGCTTGACTAGGTCCTCACAAACTGCCATGAGAGAATCTCTGAAGTCTCAGTCCTCGCTGACTCACTCAGTGACCACACCCCAGTTACCTGCCTCTGGCGCAACAAAACCACAACACCTCCCCCCACCACCAACATAGCCACACGTCAGGTTCTCAAAAAAGGTCAGCTAAGCTCATTAAAATCTCATCTCAGACAGCGTGATGGGTTTCCCCTCTATACCCTTCAGGATGTTGATCAGGCTCCAGACTACTTTGCCACCACCTTTATGCGCCGGTAAAAAAATGTAAATTAAAGGGTGCCAACAATACCTGATCACTCAAACTCTCCTAGATCTCATGGGAACAAGGAGCCATCTCTGGCACAAAGCTAAAGCCACTGGCAAACTAGTTGACGTCCAGAGGTATAGAGCAGCAAGAAACGCCTATACCCATGAGATCAGGCTAGCCAAAGCAAAACACTTTAAAGACAGACTCAGTACAACTTGGGGTGATGGTAAAAAAAATTCTGCTGCAACATAAAATCTCACAGAAAAGGACAAGTCCTACTCCTCTATGCTCGTAGTAAATGGGGAAATCACTCCGGACCCAAAAACAGCAGCAGACACCTTCAATGTCACCTTCTCCAATCTTAGTCACATTCTCCCTCCAGACTTCCTAGATGCTGATAGAAAAAAAAAAATCGAAAGATACCCCATCTGTCCATAATTTGACCCCACTTTGAACCTCTCAATTTTACCTCAAGCAAATCTCCCAATCTGAAGCCAAAAAAAATACCTCCAGTGCACACATGGCAAAACCAGGTATAGCAACGACTTCTTCAACCTAAAACTGATAGCCCTCTCCCTTGATGAAATAGTACCATCACTCACTGCAATACTAAACTTATCCCTTAGATTTGCACAATTCCCCCCAAGAGGTGCAAATCCACTGTGGTCACACCAGTACACAAAAGTGGAGATTGAGCCCTCCATGCAAATTACAGGCCCATCTCCATCCTACCCCTTCTATCCTAGGCCCTTGAGCGCATTGTCTCAGACCAACTAGTGGACTACCTTAACAGATATAATATCCAGTGCCCCCGACAACACGGCTTCTGGAAGGCCCACAGCACTACCACAGCGTTACTTGAATACTCTGACTTCATCCATACAGCACTTAGCAGCCATATAGTGGGGTCAATATACATTGACCTCACTAAAGCATTTGACACTGTTAACCACAGTATTCTACATAACAAACTTCTTGCTACTGAGCTATCTCCGAAACTGTGAGACAGTTTAAATGCTACACTGCACACAGGACAAAACAAGTAAAAAAAAAAATGGTACCTTAACAACAGGCAGGTGACCACTGGTGTCCCACAAGGTTCCATTATGGGTCCGCTCCTATTCAGCATGTTCCTACACTCTCTCCCTATGGTCTACCGCAAAAATATCCTGCTCTACACAGATGATGTGGCCATTTTCTCCAGGAGTCCGCACCCACACTCGCTAAAAACTAAGCTCAAGAAAATTTTTCCGTAATAGAGGAGTGGTTTACTCATAACAGACTCCTCCTGAACTACAAAGAAAAACAAAAGTAAAGTCGTTTGCAAACCTTCATAGCAAATATAAATCCAGCCAGCGGTCTATTCTAAACAACAAAAACACAAACCACTCGAGCAGGTCAGCACCTTTAAGTAGACGCATCAGCATTTATATAGCGCTTTCCATACACAGTGTATCCCAAAGTGCTTTACAAGCAATGCTAGACTGGTAGTGAAGTGACTGAATGTGCAGTGGCGGCCATATCGCACATCAATACCCACACACAGCCTAGACTACTGCAACCGGTTTTATGGGAAGGGGAATACTGGCCAGGACACCAGGAATGTCCCCTGCTCTTTGCGTAGAATGCCATGGGTTCTTTTAATTTCCACCTGGACACCCACCAGGAGAGCACCAGCATGGGTAGAAGGGTCCGGTTTAACGCTCCCACACGGCGACGACACCCCAATAGTACAGCATCCCCAATACTGCACTCAGGTGCCAGCGTTGTTAGGTTCAAGTCCAATCCCGGTGTGGGACAAGAACCTACAACCTTCTTGTCCAGAGGTGGATGTGCTACCAACTGAATCACGTTGATGCATCAAGCATGATACACCTAAGTATCACACTTGATAGCTTCCTCTCCTTTGCCCATCACATAGATCACATTGTAAAGACAGTCAACACCAGAATCAGACTGCTTTACAGACACCAGCACAGCATGACTATCAAAGCCTCGTCTCTGGCAGTCAATAGTTCAATAATCACTGTTACAGACTATGGCCTAATTGTGTATTGCACTGCCACTGATACAGCTCTGAAAAGGGTCAGAATGGCCCTAAACAAATCACGTAGGCTGGTCCTACATGCACCCAGGCTCATGCACACTTATGACCTATATGCCCAGACCAAGTGGCTAATTCTCCAGGGGAGGATTAAGTACCAGGCCTGTCTCTTCAGGGAAAAAAAAAACTATCCTTGGTTTAACACCGCCAGCCATTCAAAACCTCCTTAAAGGGACACTGTCAAACATCTTAGGTGTCAAAGTGTCCCTAGTTTATAAAACAACATTTTATGATTACCAACATTCTGTAAAGATTGCCGATAGTTTGATTCCGACTCTTTTTTTTCTTTAAAAAAGTGAAAAACAGACTGCCCACCATACTGTTGTTATCACACAAATACAGGTTTGTTTACATTCTTTATTCAGCTCCTACTGCATCTTTCCTGGACTTGGGAACATCCACAACACAGTTTAGCCCCTCATGACGCAATGGAAATTTCTGTATGTGTTTTTTTTTTTTTTAACCAGGAGACACACACTAAGTTGAAGCTTGTTTACAGGTGCGACCTGGGAGCACAAGGAAGTTAAGTGACTTGCTCAGGGTCACACAGTATGCAAGTGGGGGCTGTGAGATTCAAATCCAGGTCTCCCAGTTTGTACTGCCTCCTAATTTAGGAGGCTACTGCCTCAGGAGGGACTTGCATACAAACACAGACGTTGGCGGCAGATAAGGACCGCAAGGCCCATCTAGTCTGCCCATTTTTTCTACCTTATGAATGTGCCATCGGCATTTACTCTGTCAATGGCCTATTTATTCATACGCAACTGTATTGCTCCCTTATGCCTATCTGAAGCCCTGCACTGTATTCATATCCACCAATTCCTAAGGTAGGCATAGATGCGTGCGAGCCGGGAGGGCGTGAGGCGGTAGACACTCCACTTTTTATTTCTGTATGGCAAAAACTAGTATAGAAAAAGTGCCCTCAGCTTTTACCATCTTCCGGCACCCTTGAAGGTAGGCCGTTCCATGCATCCACCACCCTTTCTGTGGAAAAATAACTTCCTCACATTATCCCTTAATTGGCCTCCCTCTAATCTCATGCTGTGCTCTTTTTGTCCTGCTATTTTTCTTATATTGAAACATGTTAAACTCTTTCACCTTGTTAATGCCCTTAAGATGTTTAAATGTTTCGATCATATCACCACTCTCCCTGCTTTGGTCTAGGTTAAACACATTGAGCTCCATTAATCTGTCTTCATACGTTTTCTGATGCAGTCCCTGCACCATTTTGGTTGCCCTTCTCTGGACTGCCTCCATTTTGTTAATGACCTTATGCAGGTGCGGCCTCCAGTACTGCACGCAGTACTGCAGATAGAGCCTAACCAGTGTCTTGTAAAGAGGAATTATTACCTCCCTCTTACGACTTGTGATATCCCTACTAGTTCACCCCAACATCCCTCTAGCCTTACCTACTGCTTTAGTGGTCTGTTTGGATGATTTCAGGTCATCTGTGATGATGATGCCCAAGTCTCTTTCTTCCCTTGTGATTGCCAGCAACTCCCCTCCCAACCTATAGGTAGCTTCAGGGTTTATCTTCCCTATGTGCATGACCTTGCACTTGTTTGAGTTAAACTCCAGTTGCCACTCTTCAGACCATTTTGCCAGTTTTTCCAGATCTCTTCTCATTCTGTCCACCCCATCTGGATCATCTACTCTGTTGCAGATCTTGGTGTCATCTGCAAACAGGCAAACCTTACCCTCCAGTCCATCTGCAATGTCACTGATGAAGATATTGAAGAGGACTGGCCTTAGAACTGATCCCTGAGGTACCCCAATTGTGACCTGCATCTCTTCTGACTGTATACTATTTACCACCACTCTGTTTTCTGCCCGCCGACCAGTTTGCCACCCAGTTGACCAACTTCTGACCAACCCCGAGCCTCCCCAGCTTATTAATCAATCTTCTATGTGGAACAGTATCGAAAGCTTGCTTGAAGTCAAGGTAGGCAACATCAACTGCACCCCCCGGCCCACCACTTTGGTTACCCAGTCAAAGAAATCTATGAGATTAGGCTGACAGGACCTTCCTGTTGTAAACCCATGCTGTCTTGGATCCTGTGCTCCTATGGACTCCAGGTGTTGCACGATCCTTTCCTTAAGGAATGCCTCCATAATCTTACCCACTACTGAGGTAAGACTGACTAGTCTGTAGTTCCCTGCCTCCTCCCAGTTGCCACTCTTGTGGAGTGGGATCATATGAGCCCTTCTCCAGTCTTCTAGGACTTCTCCTGTGCTCAGAGACTCACTAAACAGTTTTGCTAATGGCTCTGCTAGTTCCACCCTTAGCTCCTTCTGTACCCTAGGATGTATGCCATCAGGTCCCATTGCCTTTTCCACCCTGAGCTTAAGTAGCCTTAGGACCCTTTCTTTTGTGAAGGGACTTGTATACCTCCGCAGTGTTTATGGTGCTGAGCCGCGCGCCCTGCCCTACCTTCTCCTTAGTAAACACTGAGCAGAAGTATCTATTTAGAATAGATGCTTTTCCTTGGTCCTCCTCCACACACTCCCCCTTATCCCCTTTTATCTTAGCAATACCCCCCCTGGACTTTATCATTTCACTAATGTATCTATAGAAAGTCTTGTCCCCTTCTTTTACTGTTCGTGCTAGTGTTTCCTTGGGTTGGGCTTTTGTCTGCCTTACTGCCTTCGCTTAGGGACTGCAATGTTTGGGTGTGTTTCTAATGTTCAGGATGTATTCAATAAGAACAGATCCAGGAGTGTAAAAAAAAAAGGTTGTTTATAAATATGCATTTGAATGAATTTTAGTTCTACTAAACAAGAAGACAGACAAAACAAATAGCAACATCAACGAATGTTAGAGAAGGTAAGCAAACATAAAATTTAGGTTTTTAACTAGAAATAATATGATCAAAAACAGGTTGACAGTGTCCCTTTAAACCCACAGCTAACTTGCACCACACAAGGTAAAACAAGGAATGCCCTACATATCCCTTCCAACACACTGCTCAAGCCCAGCGGTCCTTTGCCTTTAAGGCACCCCTATGGTTTAATGACCTCCCTTCTGACATAGTAAACGTGCCAAAGCTTGGAACCTTTAAGAAATTATTATTTTTTTTTTTTTTTTTTTTTTTTTTAGTCTTTGGTAACCAGGAAAGGCCCACTAGGCACAAGTACCTGTTTTCAGGGACGACCTGGAAGCACTGGGCGGTTAAGTGACTTGCTCAGAGTCACACAGTATGCAAGTGGAGGTTGTGAGAATCAAACTCAGGTCTAGTCTGCTGAATGTACCAACCTCATTCACACCTCGTTCCTCTAACCTTTAGGCTATACTGCCAGCCCAGAAATTATTCCTCTAACACCTGACTACGCTAGGTACCTGTGATTGCATGTCCTAATCCCTCTCCCCAACTACCCTCAGCTCGCTTGGTACCCCTCTCTCTTGATGCCCCATTCTTCTCTCCACAACCCTCTCCCCTCTCACCCCCACTCTCTCCAAAACACACCTTCTCCTGTCCTCTTATCCTCACCCCCAACTACTGTCCCTCCCTTACCCCTCTTCCAGTACTAACTCACCTCTATTCGTCCTCCCCCTCACCCATTTTCCCTACCTCTCCATTCACTCCACCCCCCCCCATATAGCTCATGACAAAGACTACCTCTGCCTGCTCTATTCCTCACCTCCTCACCCGATTCTCCTCCTTCTAATGAATGGTGTCTTAGCACTGCTAGTTTAATCTAGTCACACTATAACCTTCTTATCTACATTATCTTGTGTATTTATAGTACTTATTCCATTATTTTGCTACTTCCGCTATATTCCAATGTCTATACTCACTTGTAATTTTGTACCTTACCTTGATGTGGAACCTTTGTAAACGAGCTCCTAGTGCAAAGATGTTACTCCAAGATGACTTATCAATCAATCAATAAATAAATAAATTAGAATTATAATAAAATGCACCAACAAAATGTACAAAATAAGGGTGGGCGTAATCCTGAGATTCTGGTGAACATATAAACTCCCTGATGATGCACTGAGCGAAACCAGTTGGAGGTCTGGTGTAATGGGCTCCTGCTCGCATCCTCGGTGGTGAGAGGTTTGTGCTTCACTGGTACATTAAACGCATAAAAGCATTTAATGCCCAAATACTGTGTTTGACTGCTTATTTGAGATTGGTGGATGGTGCAGGAATTCAGCTTGCATTTTTGTTTTCCATTTTCTCCACACATCCAGCCAGTGGGGCGGCTTCTGGCTATTTTCAAAAATATAAAACATGGCTGCCAAGAACTCTCCTATAAAATTACATAGTACAGTTACGTAGGAACTTACCGTAACAGTAGATCTTCGAGAGAGGTTCCTTCAGCAGGTCATTACATATTGGACTGGAGCCACCTGGTGCTGGGATGCAAGACAGACCTTTCTAGCAATCCCTGACGGGGGACCACCCACCCGATGTCACGTGACCGACGTCAGCGTGGCCATATATAATGGGCAGTCCTCACACCCCCCCCCCTCCAGTTCTGCCGCCGTAGCCAGGAAGAGGCCTGACAGTAGGAGCAAACAGGATTTGGAGTCCCTGTGTAAGAAACAAAATGAGGGGAAGGAGGGAGGGAAAAATATAACCTACTGAAAGAACTTCTCTCGAAGATCTACTGTAATGGCAAGTTCCTATGTAACTGTACTATCTTACTTTGAGGGGGTTCCTTCAGTAGATCATTACATACAGGACAGAGTCCCAAGCAGTCCCTCCAAAGAGACCGAGAGAAACAAGGGAGGAGGAGAAAATAACTCCCAATGGAAACTGGGAACCAGAATGGACCCAGCCCAGGACAGAAGGCCCTGCAAGACAGCTAGGCAGAAGCCAGCCCCTCCACCTAGAAGCAATGTCCAGACTGTAGTGTTTAGTAAAAGTGTGGACAGAACTCCAAGTAGCTGCAGCACAGATATCAGCCGCAGAGACGTTCCGCAAAAAAGCAGCGGAAGCAGCCATGCCCCAAGTAGAATGACCTCTGATGGTACCTGGCAGAGGTTTTTCGTACTTTTGGTAACAATACCGAATACAGTTGCCTAACCATTTGGAAAGACATTGTTTCGAAACTGCTTTGCCCTTTGACCTGGGGGCAAAAGAAACAAAAAGCTGATCGCAACTACGGAAATCCTTGGTTTGGTGTGTGTAGCACCGAAGGATCTGATGGACATTCATGGTGTGCAGGAGTGACTCACCTCTGTTAGAAGGTGACTGAAAGTAAACTGGAAGCTCTACTGATTGGTTCAGTGCGGCTTCTGACACCACCTTGGGTAAAAACTTAGGATTTGTCCTGAGGACCGCCCAGTCCTTGTGGAAAATAAGATAAGGCTCTTTACAAACCAGAGTGTGAAGCTCCAAAATCCTTCGAGCTGATGTAATGGCAGCTAAGAAAAAATTACTCACCTTAGTAATGTTGTTTCTTCTAATGGAGTCTTGCTGTATTCTGACTATTGCAGTTAGGTCCTGCCTTTCAACTGCCCCAGAGAACAGAGAGTTAACTTTCCATGGCCAGCATGGAACGCTCAGCGCGAGCTTGGCTGAAGCCCCTGTCTGCTGTTGTTTAAACTCCAACCGTCAGATCTTTTCGAGCAATACTCACTAGAAGTTCTGTGTGGAAACTGTAAAACTCACACTAGCCAACTGGCAATAAACTTATTAAAAAGGTTTTTGGTTTCAAAGCAAAGACTCAAGTCAGGAAACCCAAAAAACAAAACACAACACACACCCAAAGTAAAGGAGGGTGAAAAGGGCACCCTAGGGTGCCAACACTGCTCCTGCCCACCCACATCCCAAAAACCAGGTTCTGAGAGGGGAGGCGGGGGAGGTCAGAATACAGCAAGACTCCATTAGAAGAAACAACATTACTAAGGTGAGTAATTTTTTCTTCAAACAACATGAAGTCTTGCTGTATTCTGACTATTGCAGACTACCAAGCAGTACCTCCATGGAGGAGGGACAGAACCTACTTTGGGAATAGGCTCTGAAGTACTGCTGTGCCAAACCGAGCATCACTCCTACCCTGGATATCCAGAGAGTAATGCTTGGTGAATGTATGGATTGTTTTCCAGGTGGCTGCTTGACAAATTTCTAAGATAGAAATATCCCTGGCAGCAGCCAGGGAAGCAGCTGTACCTCTACTAGAGTGAGCCCTCAGGCCTGAGGGTGGGGTTCTACCTAGTTTTTCATAGCAGAATTGTATACAAGAGACAATCCACCTGGCAACAGATCTCTTAGTGGCAGGTTTGCCCTTACCGACCTCTCCATATGTGAAGAACAACTGGAGGGACTCAAACCTGTGACCCTCAGTGCACCCTATGTAGTAGCTGAGGGCCCTTTTAACATCCAAGCTGTGCAGCCTCCTCTCTCCAGAGGAGAAATGGTCAGTGAAGAAAAACAGGGAGAGACACAGACTGATTAAGGTGGAAACCTGAAACCACCTTAGGCAAAAACTTCCTGTTAGTTCTTAGGACCACTTTATCTCTATGGAAAGAGATGAAATCAGGCTCCACTGACAGGGCTTGCAATTCACTGATACGCCTGGCAGAGGTAATGGCTACCAAAAACACAGTTTTCCAAGTCAAGTACTTAAGCTCTGCAGAGGACAAAGGCTCAAAGGGTGGTTGCATAAGCTGAGCAATGCAAACATTAAGGTCCCAAGCAGAAGCAGGGTCCCTAAAGGGGGAATTGGTGTGCAGCAATCCCTTGAAGAACTTACAAAACACAGGATGGGCTGACAGAGGAGAGGGCTTGCTTACTGACAAGAAGGCAGAAACAGCTGCCAAATGCACTTTAAGTGTAGCTGGCCTAAGTCCTAAGCCATTAAGATGGACCATATAGTCCAGAACTGTAGGCAACCCAACAGATTCTGGAGAAATATGCTTATTAGAGCACCAAATAGTGAACCTTTTCCATTTGGAGCTGTAAGTCTTTCTGCTGGAAGGCTTTCGAGAAGCCTTAAGGATATCCAGAACCCCTTGAGAAGAGTGCAGATCAGCAAACTCTAACTGTTCAAGAGCCATGCCTTGAGATTGAGAGACTTGAGGTTCGGATACCAAATCCTCCCGAGAGGATGTCAACAGGCTGTAATTCCTGGGAAGAGACAGAAGAAGGTGGACTGCTAAGGACAGCAACAGGGGGTACCAGGGCTGCCTGGCCCAGTCTGGAGCAATCAGAATCACTTTGCATGGCTGTGACCTGATTTTGACTAACACTTTGAATAGGAGAGGGAAGGGGGGAAAGCATACAGAAATTTCCCTTCCCAATTCAGAATCAGAGCATCCAGGAGGACTAAGCCCAAGACTGGAGGTCTGCAACAAAAGAGAGGAAGTTGGTGATTGTCTGGGGCTGCAAAAAGATCCATCTGTGGAGTGCCCCATCTCAAGAGAAGCACTTTCAAAACTAGGGGATCTAGGGTCCATTCGTGATGGCCCTGGGATATCCTGCTGAGAGCATCTGCTAGGACATTGTCCTTCCCTGGGAGGTGAACTGCTATCAGAGAGGTTTGCAGTGAATAGGCCAGGGACCACAACTTCATTGCTTCTGTGCACAAGGCCGTAGACTGAGTGCCTCCTTGCTTGTTGATGTACCACATTGTGGTGGTATTGTCTGTTCTGATCTGGACCACCTTGTTCTGTACAGATTTGGAAAAGGCTTGCAGTGCCAGAAACACTGCTCTGAGTTCCAAGAGATTGATGTGAAGCAGAGATTCTTGAGGTGACCACAGCCCTTGGGTGGTAAGATCCCCCAGGCGGGCTCCCCAGCCCAGCAGGGAGGCATCTGTGGTGAGTATCACTGAAGGAGACTGAGTGACAAAAGGAACTCCTTGTCTCAAATTGTCCTGATCCTGCCACCATTTCAAAGCCTGGATCAGGGTTCGAGTCACTGGGACTAGTTTGGTAAGGGAATCCTTTCTTTGGGACCAGAAGACTCTTAAGTGGAACTGAATGTCCCTCATCTGAAATCTTGCTCCCTGGACCACTGCTGTAGAGGCTGCCATGTGGCCCAGAAGCTGCAGGAAATGCCTTGCTGGTCAAAACACCTGAAGGGTGAATGAAGAGGCCAGTTCCATAAGGGTCCTTACCCTGTCCAGGGGAAGGAAGGCTCTTGCCCTTATTGTATCCAGCTCCGCCCCTATGAAGGTGAGGAGCTGTACTGGCTCGAGAACTGACTTTGAAAGGTTGAGGAGGAATCCTAAGGAAGTGAGCACTTGCTGAGTTATTTGCAGATGTGATTTGACTTGGTCTGGAGACTGACCCACTATAAGCCAGTCGTCCAAGTATGGAAAGATGGAGATCTTTTTTCTCCTTAGGAAAGCAACCACTACTGCCAGGCACTTTGTGAACACCCTTGGGGCTGATGTTAGGCCAAAGGGCATTGCACTGAACTGATAGTGACCTGAGGGCAACTCGAACCTGAGGTACTTTCTGTGGGAGCACCTGATGGGGATGTGAAAATAGGCATCTTTGAGGTCCAGGGAGGCTAGCCAGTCCCCTGGCCTTAGAGAGGGCAGAATTACTCCCAGAGTCACCATTTTAAGCTTTGGTTTTAAAAGGTGCATGTTCAGATATCTTAGATCCAGGATGGGCCACCATTCTCCTGTTTTTTTGGAGGTTAGAAAGTACCTGGAGTACAATCCTTTGCCCCTATGTAAGGTAGGAACCCTCTCTATGGCTCTGAGAGCCAGGAGGGAAGAAACCTCTGCCTCTAGGGCAAGGGTCTCTGATGGATTTGCAGGTGGAAAGGATCTGGTTCTCATCTTGGGAAATTTTTTGAAGCTGAGAACCAGTCCTTGGCTTACTACTTCCAGGATCCACTTGTCTGATGTCAGAGACTTCCAGTCCTGGACAAAGTAAGCCAGTCTGCCCCTACAGGTATTGGAGAATCGGCCGGGCAGACCCATCAAGTGTCTGCTTGGCAGGGCTTTAGGCTGAGGGGTGGAAGCAGGCCTGCTCATTCCCGCTCTGCCTCTCCCTCTGAAGAACCCCCTCTGAGCATAGGAAGAAGAGGAGGCCTGGGCTTGGTAAAAAGGCCTTTGTAAAGGCCTGCCCCTGCCCCTGGACTGCTGCCTTTGAGGAGTGGCTTGCCTTTCTTTGGCCTGAGCACTCCTGTAGGTCGTCCTGTACTCGTCCATCTTTTTCATGTAGTTCTCTGTCTGCTCCCCAAACAGAGAATTACCAATGACAGGGAAATCCATGGCCTTAGCCTGGGTATCCTGTGATAGGCTAGTATATCTGAGCCAAGCCATCCTCCAAAGGGCCACAGATGTAACCATGACTCTAGATGAAACATCACTGGAATCCACAGCAGCATGAAATTGCACCTTGGATGCCTCAATCCCATCTGCAGCCACCTGCTCCAGCTCCTTGGCAAGCTGGTCAGGGGCCTGTTTAGCCAGAGCCAGCACAGTGTCCCATCTGGACTTCTAGTATCTAGCTGTGTAGGCCATATAGTTAGCCTGCCTGAGTCCCAAAAATGCTGCCATGTACTGCTTCTTTGCCATGGCATCAGTCTTCCTGGAGTCCTTATCTGGAGGGTGTGATGCCAAGGGAATATTTGCCTTATCACAGGCAGCAGCCTGCACTACCCCAACATGGCTGCATTGCTGAGACAGGAACTCCATGTCCGAGCCTGAAAGGGTGTACCTCTTGTCCATTCGTCTGTCCACAGGAGGTATGAAGTTAGGGGTCTTTAGAATTTTAATTGTCTGTTTCCCAAAAGATTTATGGAGGGGAATAGACAGTCTCCTGGACTCTGGGATGTCCATCATTTCAACAAAATCAGGCTCCTCCTGATCCTCTACTGCTTCTTCCATTGGAAGCTGGAGGGTTTCAGCCACTTTTTTGTAAAACATAAAGTGGGAAGGGGACTCAAAGCCTAGGAGAAGAAACACCTGAAGGTCTGTCTGGGGAGATGTCCGGGTCAATAGGCACATCCAGACTTTCATAATCATTCATAAAATTCTTCTGAAGTGTAATCCGGAACCGGGGGAACCGACCGAACCGAGCCCCTGCCAGATGGTGTCGGTTCAGCCGGAACCGAAGTTAGCGACTGCACTATTCTTACCGCTTTGGCTATCTCATCAGCGGTCGGAGTATGAATTTCTGGATCCGAACTGGATGATGTATCTCTTCTCTTCCTTTTAACCGGAACCAACTCCTCAGAATCGGCTCTCCTTTGGCCCGAAGAAGTTTCACCCTGGTCAGACGGCACTCCTTCTGGTTCGGTCGGAACTGAACCGGGCTGGCCATCCAGGTCAGCGGACTTCTCGGCCTCCCTTTCCCTCAGTCTAACTACTCTCTTATCCAGGGTAGCTTTGGGAAAATTCTTACAAATTTTCAGTCTGAATCGAGGTGGTCAAACCCCAGACAATAAACACAGGTGGTGTGGGGATCAGCCTTAGCAAAGGCTTCCCCACACACACTGCAGTGTTGAAACCCAGTGGGCCTGGTTTTTTTCTTGGGTTTCTCAGACATGGCCAATCCTATCCAAAACTTACTCTTTTTTCGGCAATCCGCCAGGCAAGACTCCCCTATCGGTTCCTGACCGTGTTACGGGTCTTGGGGAAAAAACGTAATAAAATCCATTTTTTTTTAGAACCGATACGGACCGGTTACCACACTCTAAGTAAATTCACAAACTTTTTTAAACTAAACTGATCGGTTCAGCCGAACCGATCCAAAATTTACAAGTTCCACACAGAAACTAAATGTAAAACCTATCTAGTACTCAAAGTACCACAGACAGAGACTTAAACCGACAGATTCGGTAGCAGAAATTTGGTAGAAACAGAGCGAAAAATGACACTTTAACAGACTTTTTTGAACCGAGCAAAGGAGAAATCTCCAGAGCGACTGTTCAGTGAGGCAGAGTAAAGAATCTCACGGTTGAAGTTTAAACAGCAGCAGACAGGAGCTTCAACCGAGCTTACGCTGAACGTTCCATGCTGGTCATGGAAAGTTAACTCTTTGTTCTCTGGGCCAGTTGAAAGGCAGGATCTAACTGCAATAGTCAGAATACAGCAAGACTTCATGTTGTTTGAAAAATAATGTCTTCCAGGAAAGGAAAGCATAAGTCACAGCTCATGGCCGGTTCAAGCGGAGAGTGAGCTTCTCAACACAAATTTCAAATCCCAAGGTGGGGTTGGGCTGTGGATGGGGGTTTCAGATGGAGGATCCCTTTCAGAAAGGTTTTTGAGACTTTCCAACTGAGCCACGGGTTTACCATCCACCAGCTCGTGGTACGTCGAAATTGCCAAAAAGTGGACCTTCAAGGAAGAATATGACAGACCCGAGTCTGACAGATGAAGGAGGTATTCCATGACCTGTGGGGCAGAACAAGAAAAGGGGTTCCACTTCTTGGAGATCACCCAGATGGAAAAATGTTTCTACTTCATGGCATAAGTGGAATGACTGGAGGGTTTTCTAGCCTCTCAAAGAACCTGTGCTACTAGAGAGGTGACCCGGAAGCGAGAAACCACTATGTCTGCAGGAGCCGCACATGAAGATGCAGGGTCCTGAGCCCCGAATGAATAAGGTGACCTTGATCCTGAGTCAAGTGGTTGTGGGTCACTGGAAGTGGAACCGGTGGTTCCCTCGATAGCTGTTGTAGCAGTGGGAACCAAATTTGCCTCGGCCAGACAGGGGTGATGAGAATCATCCTCGCCTTCTCTGCCTGAAGTTTGAGAAGGACCCTCTGGAGAATGGGAAATGGAGGGAAGGCGTACATAAATCTCCCTGTCCAGGAGAGAGACAGCACGTCGTGCCAGAAAGCACCATGCCCTGGAACGAGCGAGCAAAAACTGGGAAGTTTTGCTCTGTATTGGGAGGCTAAAATATCGATTTCCAGGCGCCCCCATCTTAGGATGCCACTTCCTGATTTAATTCCCATTAGTGAATTAGGGTCCAAGACCTGCTTAGACTGTCCGCGAGGACATTTTGAACACCTGAAACATGCTTGGCCACTAGGGCCAAATCATGCTGGATCGCCCAGTTCCACACTCACATCGCCTCCCTTCATGGGGGTACGAGCGAGTTCCTCCTTGTTTATTGAAGTACCAAACTACTGACCAATTGGACCAGCAGTGACCCCTTAAGAAGGAGGGTCTGGAAGACCTGGAAGGCATACAAGACCACCCTCTTCTCCAGAACGTTGATGTGTAATGATGCCTCCAAGCTGGACCACAGTCCTTGAGCTTGGTGCTCCCCTAGATGTGCTCCCCCATCCCATGTTCGATGCATCTGTAGTTAGGGATGCCAGAGGAGCTGGGCTCCTGAATGGAAGACCCAAGGAAAGGTTGCAGTGGTCCCTCCACCACAGCAATTCTTTCTTAACTGCTGACGACACCAGGATCAGATGGTCCAGGTCGTCCAGGAGTTGATCCCACAGCACATGCAAGGACCACTGAGTAATTCTCATGTGGAGCCTCACCAGGGGAACAGTAGTGATGGAGGCTGCCATCAGGCCAAGAAGGCAGAGGATCTCCCCGGCCGGGATGATCCTGGACGAAGCCACCCACGAAGCCTGACGGATCAGGGACTCCACCCTGTCTGGAGGAAGGAAGGCTCTGCATTAGACCACACCCAAAACCGCCCCACTGAATTGTAGTCTCTGGGACGGTGTCATGGATGACTTGGGAATACTGACAGTAATCCCCGGTCTGTCAAAGAAGTCCAGGGTAAAGGAGAGAGAGAGCCTCCGATAAAGAGTCCCTGGACGGGGCTGAAATCAGCCAATCATCCAGGTAAGGGAAAATCGCAATACCCTGGCAGCGTAAAGAGGCCGCCACCACCGCTAGGCACTTGGTAAACACCTGAGGTGCTGCAGACAGACCAAAAGGGAGTGCCCGAAACTGGAAGTGCTCCCCTTGGAATTGGAACCGCAGGAAACCGGGCGGTGGCTGGGGAAGATCGGGATGTGCAGGTAAGCATCCTGCATGTCCAGAGCGCTCAACAAATGATTCTCAAGAAGGAGTGGAAGACTACTCTGGAGCGTCAGCATCCTGAACTTTTTGTAGTCAACAAAGCAATTGAGGCTGATCAAGTCGAGAATGGGTCTGAAGTCTCCCGTCCTTTTTGGAACCAGGAAAAATTGGGAGTAGGACCCCTTCCCCTTTGCTGGAGGGGAACATGCTCTATTGCTGCCTTGAGCAAGAGGCTTTGAACTTCTTCTCGAATGAGAAGAGCCTGATCCCTGGAGTAAGAAGACCTTTTTGGCGGAGATTCTGGAGGAATTTCCAGAAACTCCATAGTGTGTCCGATGGACACCAACTGCGGGACCCATGCGTCGGAGGTTATCACCTTCCATTCCTGTGCATGGTGGTCGAACCTCCCCCCCACCTGCTCCTCATCGTGAGACTGAGGAGTTAGTGGGGACAGGGAGTCAGGAAGTGGCAGAACGTTCAGGGGGAGGACCTCCTGAACGTCTGTGGTTCTTGGAGGCCAGAGAAGTGGTGGAACTCGTGGCCTTGCATTTGCCGTGGTGCTGAGCCAGAGCCTGCTTCCTCTGCCTCCAGGTCCTTTTCCGAAAGGGCTGTTGCTGCTGTTGAGTGCCCGATCAGTACATGGACCTTACTGACCTCGGGGCGAATCGAAACCTCTGTCCTGGAGAGCAGTAATAATGTCTTTGGTGTCACCACCAAAAAGCACCAAGCCCTGGAAGGGGGCGTCCTGAATCGCATACTGTACCTCGTTGGTGAGGCCAGAGATGCGGAGCCAGAAATGCTGCCTTAAGAAGATGGCAGTTGCCAATGCACAAGCTACAGAATCGACAGAGTCGTATGTGGCTCACAAAGCATGCCTACAGGAGAAGCGAGAGAGGCAAAGATCCTTGGCAAGCTCCTCCTTGAGGCTCGAGGGTTCCATCAACTGGACTCGGGCCTCTAACCTGGCTAAGGTAGCCTTTTGGTGTGACACCATGTGGCCACATAATTGAGGGATCTGAACGCACATGTGGCTGTAGCATAAGAAAAAATTACTTACCTTAGTAATTGTGTGTCTTCCAATGGAGTCTTGCTGTATTCTGACAATTTGCAGTTAGCCCCAGCACTTGAGCTACCATGGAGAGTATAGGGTTAACTATGCAGAAGCATAGAACGTTGAGCTCGAGCTTGGTTTTCAAACCTCTGTCTGTGGTGCTTCAGAGTATAACCATCAGATTCTAACGAGCAACTAACTAACTACACATTTAGTGTGGAAATTGTAAAAATCTAAGCCCAAAGGGCAACAACTTGGGTCCAAAAGACTCAAGTCGAGAACCCAAGAAAAAACAGGTAGTGAACACATACATGAATAAAGATATATAAACTCAAACAAACAGCAAATTACCCCACATTGGAAAGGAGGGGTATACGGGTACACCCCTGAGGTGCAACACTGCACCTGCCAACCCACATCCCAAAATCTAAGTTCTGAGAGGGGAGGCAGGGAGGGAGGTCAGAATATAGCAAGACTCCATTAAAAGAAACACAATTATTAAGGTGAGTAATTTTTTCTTCAAACAACATGAAGTCTTGCTGTATTCTGGCAATATGCAGACTACCAAGCAGTTCCTCCATGGAGGAGGGCTACTGAACCTATTTTGGGAATAGGCTCTGCAGTACTGCTGTACCAAACCTGGCATCACTTCTAGCCTGGATATCCAGGGAGTAATACTTAGTGAATGTACGGACTTTTTTCCAGGTGGCTGCTTTACAAATCCCTAACAAAGGTATATATCTGGCAGCAGCCAGAGAAGCAGCGGTATCCCTAGTCGAGTGGGCCCTCAGGCCTGAGGGAGGTGTTTTACCTAGCTTGGCACAGCAGAACTGTATACAAGAGACAATCCACCTGGCAATAGTTCATTTAGTAGTGGTCCTACCTTTTCTCACTTCACCATAAGTGAGAAACAATTGAAGACAGTCATTCCTGTGCACCTTAGTATGCTCTATGTAGTAGCGAAGTGCCCTTTTAACATCTAAACTGTGTAATCTTCTTTCTCCTGAAGAAGAGTGATCAATGAAAAACACTGGAAGAGACATAGACTGGTTCAGATGAAAATCTGATACCACTTTGGGTAAGAACCTCCCATTAGTTCTGAGGACCACCTTATCTCTATGGAATGAGATAAAATCAGATTCAACTGACAGGGCCTGTAATTCACTAATATGCCTGGCAGAAGTAATAGCCACTAAAAACACAGTTTTCCAGGTCAAGGACTTAAGCTCGGCAGAAGCCAGAAGTTCAAAGGGTGGCTGCATAAGCTGAGCAATGCAGATATTGAGGTCCCAAGCCGGAGTAGGCTCTATAAAAGGAGGGTTGATATGAACCAGACCTTTAAAGAACTTACTGAAAACAGGGTGAGACACCAGGGAAGAGCCCTTCCTTGCTCATAGGAATGCAGACACAGCTGTTAAGTGAACTTTTAAAGTTGCTGGCTTAAGCCATTAAGGTGAACCAAATAGTCCAAAACTGTAGCAATGCCTGCAGCCTCTGGTAGAATATCCTTGTGGGAACATCAAATGCTGAATCTTTTCCATTTGGAATCATAAGTTTTTCTAGTAGGTTTCCTAGAAACCTTAAGAATGTCCAAAACTCCTTGAGAAAGATGCAGGCCTGCCTATTCTAACTCTTCAAGAGCCAGGCCTTGAGATTGAGAGACTGGAGAGTGGGGTACCAGATCCTCCCCTGAGAGGAGGTGAGAAGATTTTGTCTCTTGGGAAGAGACAGAGAAGTGACACTGCCAGAGACAACAACAGAGGATACCAAGGTTGTCTGATCCAATCTGAAGCCACTAGAATCACTGTGCAGGATTGTGACCTGCTCTTGACTAGAACCCTGAACAACAGGGGAAAGGGAGGAAATGCATTAAGGAACCTGCCGCTCCAATCCAGTATAAAAGCATCCAGAGGAACAGTCCCTGGGACTGGAGGTCTGCAGCAGAGCAAGGGAAGTTAGTGATTGTCTGGGGCTGCAAAGAGATCTATCTCTGGAGTGCCCCACCTGGTGAAAATTGCCTTTAGGACGAGGGGATCCAAGGCCCATTCATGATGGTCCTGGGAGATTCTGCTCAGAGTATCTGCTAGCACATTGTTCTTCCATGGAAGGTGGACTGCTATTAGGGAAGTTTGAAGGGAGAAGGCTAGAGACCAAACTTTCATGGCCTACATGCACAAGGCAGTGTACCAAGTGCCCCCTTGCTTGTTGATGTACCACATGGTGGTAGTATTGTCTGTCCTGAACCACCTTGTCCCTCACTTAGTCCGAGAAAGCCTGAAGGGCTAGGAATACTGCCCTGAGCCCCAGAAGATTGATATGAAGGACAGACTCTTGTGGAGACCAAACACCCTGAGCTGTGAGGGCTCTCAGGTGGGCTCCCCAGCCCAGGAGAGAAGCATCTGTGGTTAGGACCACTGAAGGAGACTGATTGAGGAAAGGGACACCCTGTCTGAGATTGTCCTGATCCAGCCACCACTGGAGAGCTTGGACCAGAGTCTGAGTCACTGGAACCAATTTGGTAAGAGAATCTTTTTTTCTGAGACCAAAAAGTCCTTAGGTGGAACTGAATGTTCCTCATCTAGAACCTGGCTCCTTGTACCACTGCAGTGGAAGCTGCTATGTGACATAGGAGCTGAAGAAAGTGTCTTGCAGGACAAGAGACCAGAGGATGAAATGAGGAAGCGAGATCTGTAAGGGCCTTTACCCTTGCTAAGGGGAGGAAGGCCTTTGCTTGAACAGTATCTAACTCTATCCCTATGGGCCCAAACTCCCTCCACGACTTGGCGATCATGGGCTCACTCCTGAATGCCTACTGCTAAATAAGTCTAGCTACAGATATCTTTGTGCGATTCTGCTTCCTTCTCTTCCAGCTCACCACCAGGGTATTCCATGGGACTATACCTGTATTGAACAGTGCTTTCAAGCTATCCCTCCTAAGCCCTTGGCACCTGTCTTTCCCTGCAATTCTCTGCCAGAGTACTGGTCCTCCCTAGCCTTGGGTCAGTACATCCCTAAGGGAAACGTCTGGCAATCAGTTATTGGCAAACCGCACATGCGAACCGTGGCTAAAATACTCAGACTAACTATTGCTACCCTTTCCAGGATACTCGTACTTCTACTAAGCTCCGGTAACGTTGAGTTGAATCCTGGTCCTCCTGCAGCCCTGTCATCTCCCTCAGATACTGCAAAGTTGAAAGGAATGAGCTTGTGGCATGTTAATGTCTGCAGCCTCATGAAAACGTTTACCTTGATCCAAGCATGAATTAGCCATATCTTGCCAGACGTACTGGTGGTCTCCAAATCTTGGCTTACGCTGGCTACCCTTGATAGTGAGATCAACATCCCTTCTTACACTCTCTTTAGAGCAGACAGATAGACTAGAGGAGGAGGTGTGGCAATCTATGTCAAGGATAGATACTCTGCATCCTGCCTTGACTCAGCTACTGTCAAAAACGAATTTGAATGTTTGACCATTAAGATTGAGCTAGCCGGCCGGCACGGTGGCGCTGAGGGTTGAGGCACTGGATGCCACACCTCGCGCTCTCCGGCGACCGAGCCGAGGCAGACTTCGGGTGGCAGAGTCGGCAGGGAGAGGAGGATTGGCGTCCCAATGGATGCTCTCCTCCCTCAGGGGGTGAACCATGAGCAGCTCGGGTTCTACATCACCCTCATAGCCGGTGGAAGCACCGACAATGGGGATGGGCGGCTCCGTCTACTTGGTCTGGGAGGGACGCCGCCGGTAGCATGAGGGCTCTGGCGTCGTCAGCGCGCCATCTCGGGGACGACGTCCCAAGCGTTGACGTCCTAGGGGTAGGGGCGTGGGAGAAAGCGGAAAAACCCTCCGGCAAGCCCTAGATGAAGCCGCCCCTAAGTCCACCGGACCACCTGCAGGACAGACCCACTGTGCAAGGAGAGGAGGATGGGCACTCTGAGGAGATCCCAAGGTAGGCGAGGGAGACATGACGGACGGAAGGAGGGCTCGGAGGTAGTAAGAGGATAAAGAAAGTAAAAAAAAAAAAAAAAAAAAAAAAAGATTGAGCTAGCCAATTCCCTTGTGCTCCGTGTAATAGGTTGTTGTAGACCACCTTCAGCTGGGCTGCAGCTCCTAAGTTATCTTGGCTCTTTACTAGAGAAAGGTAACCTCAAAACAATTATTTTAGGGGACTTCAACCTCGACTGGCTATCTAAGATTTAGACTCCACTGAATACCTTCTGTGGCTCTCACTGGATGACACAAATAATTAGTGAGCCTACACGCACAAACAAAAAGAATCTGAATAATAGCACCCTTTTAGATGTCATACTAGTTAATAAGCCCCACCTATTCTCTCATTCTGGCACTTTTTTCTCCAATGTCAGTGACCATTGTTTCATTGCTGGTATTAGATCAGTTCGTAACACAGTACCATCAGCTAAATTTAACACAAAAAGGTCACTGAGGAACTTCTACCAGCTTGCATACATCAATGACCTGAAACACGCTTTACTCTGACAAGACTTCTTCTTAGCGAACACGGCAAATTTAGCACATGATATACTTCATGAAATTCTGGTTGGGGCACTAAACAGACATGCCCCGGTGGTAACAATTCGTGTAAAGAACAAAGCTTGTCATTGGTTTTCGGCTGAACTGAAGGCTGCATTGCTATCAAGAGACAAACTCTGGAAAAAGGCTCACAGAACTAAGTTGGACGCAGACTGGTACCAGTTCAGGAAGGCACAGAACTTATGTACAAAAATGATCAGAGAAGCAAAGGCTGCTTTCTACAGTAATGAACTGGACTCCGCACAAAATCCCCCTCTGAATTCTAGAGTACTATTAAGGAAATGTCAGGGCACATACCTGGCAACTCTCTACCTACAAAAATCATCTCAGGGAATACTACCATATGTAAGAAAAAGGGCATCCTTGACTCCTTTAACAATCATTTTGCTACGGCTGGTCTTGCATTTGATAACTCTCCTGCATACTTGGCATGCTCTCAATTAGGAGTACAAGACGATGAGTCTGATGGCCCCACTCCCGATTTCTCCTTACAACCTGTATCTCTGAAAGAGGTCGACAACCACCTACTTCAGCTGGACTCGAAGAAAAGTGCTGGTGCTGATTCACTAGATCCCTACTTCATTAAGATTGCATATCATGTTCTAGCTGTGCCAATCACTTGCCTTTTTAATCTATCTTTGTCACAAGGGCTTATTCCCGCAATATGGAAAATTGCGCATGTAATTCCTTTATTCAAGTCAGTGACTTGTGATCTGAACAATTACAGACCGATATCTCTCTTGCCAGTTCTATCAAAACTTATAGGAAAAATAGTGAGTACCCAGCTCAGGAATTATCTAGAATCAAAAAACCTCTTAAATCCCTTGCAATCTGGTTTCAGAACAAGACACAGTACTATTTCAGCACTTACTAAAGAGACCAATAATTGGTACCGTGAACTGTATAGTAAAAAATTCATCTGTGCCGTATTCTTAAGACCTAAGCAAGGCTTTTGACACTGTGGATCACAACCTGCTTCTCTCATCATTGAGGAGCATAGGTCTGGACACAGTATCACTGCATTGGTTCACTGATTACCTCTCAGGACGGTTCCAGCAGATTAAGGCTGAGGGTGAGCTCTCCCTACTAAAGCCTCTCCAGAGGGGAGTGCCGCAGGGGGTCAATACTTGGACCCCTATTATTTGCTATTTATATTAATAATATTGATGATAGCATATCCAAGGCAAATATACACCTGTTCGTAGACGACACGGTTCTGTACCTTAGTCGCCCAACTCCTGAAGCCGCCTGTGCAGACCTCCAGGAGGAATTCAACTGTCTTCAGAATCAGCTTCTCTTCCAAAAACTCCTGTTAAATGCCAAAAAAAAAAAAAGCGATGCTTTTCTCGTCCTACAGTCGTGCTGTAAACCTGGTTAGTACTGGAGCATTACCTCATATCACTACTATCCTTGGAGAAAACCTGGAGTTTGTCAAGAAATTCAAATACCTAGGAATGTGGCTGGACCGAAATCTTTCATCTTCGGAGCATATTGAGGACTTGCTTAAGAAACTAAGACAGAGGCTAGGCCTATTCTTTAGGATTAACCGTTTCTTGACTACATATGCTAAATTGCGACTGGTCCAATCAACATTCCTATCACTGGTTGACTATGCAGACTTCTTATACAGTCAGTGCCCAAAAGCTTCCCTTGCTAAACTGGACACACTTTATCACAGCGCTATCAGATTTATAATAGACCTTCCTCTTTCTACCCACTACTGCTTGCTGTATGCTGCCATAGGGTGGTCCTCCCTTATGTTTAGAAGAAATAGAAATGCGGCGTTTTGGACTCTTAGAGCTGTCACTAAAAAGCTTCCCCAATATATCTTTGACTGTCGCTCGCTAAGCACGCCAGGAACTTATCCCTTAAGAAGTGCCTCATTTTTCACACTGTGTATTCTCAAGGTCTCTTCACGCTTTGGTAGAGCAGCATTTAGCTTTGTACTGCCCACCTTATGGAATAAATTGCAAAAATCTCTGAAATTGAGCATACCCATCAGCTTGGATTCCTTCAGGACCTTATTTGCCCAAACTGTGAGGGAACACTGTAACTGTTTCCCTCGCTCCATAACCTGTCCTAGGCACCCAGCTCTCAGATGCCTTCACTGCAGACTAGAGTACTGTTGGCCCTATGGATCCATCTCATGTTGTGAGCAAACCCTTTAATTTCTCTCTGCCCAATTAGGTTGCAACTGCATGCTAGTTATCTGTTTTCTGGGTTAGGTTCTCTACCTCCCTCCTTTATGCTCTCCCGTACCCACCAGCCCTCCCAGCTCCCCACCCTCACTATTCCCTTCTGTTTTATTCTGTCATTGCATTGAGCACCTACCTTGTATTACTTGAGTCATATGATGTACTGTCACTGTTGTATATAAATCTATTGTGTACTGGTATTAACCAGGCCCATCCTGTAAATTAGCTCTGTATTTATTTGATGCCTTAATGATATATTGTCACTGTTATATGTAACTCTATTTTGACCGGCCTTAACCAGGTCCATCTTGTAAATGAGCTTTGCTCAACGATGTTTGCCTGGATAAATAAAGATTTTATTTGACTGATTGAAAGTCAGAAGTTGTACTGGTTCGAGAACAAACTTCGGCAGATTGAGAAGCAATCCCAAAGAACTGAGCAAGTCTTGAGTGACTTGTAGAGCTGACTTGACCTGGTCGGAGGACTGACCTACAATGAGCCAGTCGTCCAGGTATGGGAAGAGAGAAATCCCCTTCTTCCTGAGGAAGGCCACTACTACTGCATGGCACTTTGTAAACACTCTTGGAGCCAATGTAAGGCCAAAGGGCATGGCTCTGAATTGATAATGGCCTGAAGGCAACTCAAACCTAAGGTACTTTCTGTAGGAGCACCTGATAGGAATGTGGAAATAGGCATCCTTGAGGTCCAGAGATGCTAACCAATCCCCTGGCCTTAGAGAGGGAAGAATTACTCCCAGAGTCATCATTTTGAATTTTGGTTTTAAGATGAGCTTGTTCAAATACCTTAAGTCTAGGATGGGTCGCCACTCCCCTGACTTTTTGGGGGTAAGGAAATAGCTGGAGTAGAGACCTTTGCCCCTGTGTACAATAGGAACTCTCTCTACAGCTCTGAGAGCCAGCAGAGAGGAAACCTCTGCTTCTAAAGTGACGGTTTCAGAGATGTCTGCAGGTGGAAAAGACCTGACCACCATTTTTGGAAACTTTTTGAAATGGAAGGCCAGTCCCTGGCTTACTACTGCCAGGACCCACTTGTCTGAGGTAACAGACTTCCAGGCTTGGAAGTAGTAAGCCACCCTGCCTCCTACTGGAATTGGGGAGTCGACCCAAGCTGACACAGCAGGGTGTCTGCTTGGCAGTAGCCTTGGACTGGGAAGAGGATGCAGCCCTGCTCATCCCCCCTCCTGCCTCTCCCTCGGAAGAACCCCCTCTGTGGGAAGGGAGAGGAGGCCTGTACATGGTAGAAAGGCCTGTGAAAAGGCCTGCCCCTGCCCCTAGACTGCTGCTTTTGAGGAGTGGATTGCCTCTCTTTGGCCTGTGCACTCCTGTAGGAGGTCCTGTACTCATCCATTTTCTTCACGTAAGCCTCTGTCTGCCCCCCAAACAGAGAGTTACCCACCACAGGGAAATCCATGGCCTTAGCCTGGGTGTCCTGAGAAAGGCCAGTGAATCTGAGACAAGCAAATCTCCTGAGAGACATATATGTAGCCATGACTCTTGATGCCACATCATTGAAGTCCACAGCTGCAGCATGGAATTGCACTTTGGATGCCTCAATTCCATCAGCAGCCACCTCTTCCAACTCTTTGGTTAGCTGGGGGAGGCCTGTTATAGCCAGCTCCAGAACCTTATCCCACCTGGACTTCTGATACCTGGCTGTGTAGGCCATATAATTAGCCTGCCTGAGTCCCAAAGAGGATGCCAAATACTATTTGTTGGCCATGGTATCCACCTTGCTGGAGTCTTCATCGGGGGGGGAGGGAGGTGAAGCCAAAGGTACATTAGTCCTGTCACAGGCTGCAGCCTGCACTACTCCAACATGGCTGCAATGACTGTACAAAAACTCCGTACCTAAGCCTGACAGCACATACCTCCTGTCCATTCTCTTATCCACAGTAGGTAAGGCATTTGGTGTCTGTAGAATCTTTTTAGACTGTTTCCCCAAAGATTTGTGAAGGGGAATAGACAACCTCTTGGACTCTGGGATGTCAATCATTTCAACAAAATCAGGCTCTTCTTCCTCCTCAACAGCTTCTACCATAGGGAGCTGGAGGGTTTCAGCCACCTTTTTGTAAAACAAATAGCGACATGGGGAGTCAGAAAGCCTGGGAGGGGAGACACTGGAGGGTCTGTCTGGGAAGATGTCCGGTTCAATGGGCACATCCAGACCTTCAAAATCATTGTCGTCGTCGCCATCATCATCCAATAACTCTTCGTCCCCCTACCACTCTACTTCATAATAAGCATCCAGATCATAATCTGATGGAGTAGGATCCGAACAAATGCCTAACCGATGGCGCCAGTTTGGATGGAACTAGCCGAAGCGATTGCACTATACTGATCGCTTTGGCTATTTCTTCAGCGGTTGGAGTATGGGGCGCTAGATCCGAACTGGCTGACTTCTTTCATCTTTTTGTCAGAACCAGCCCCTCGGATTCAGCTCTCCTTTTGCCTGAGGATGTCTCGCCCAGGTCAGTGGGCACCTCCTCAGGTTCGGTCAGAACCGACCCGGGCTGGCCATCCGGGTCAGCGGACTTCTTGGACTCCTTTTCCTTTAGCCTACTCAATCTTTTTTCCATAGTGGCCTTAGAAAATTTTTTTTACAAATCTGGCAGTCTGTTTTGAGGTGGCCAAACCCCAGACATTAAACACAGATGAGGTGTGGGTCAGTCTTGGCAAAGGCCTCCCCACACTCTGTACAGTGTTGAAACCCAGTGGGACCGTTTCTTTTTTTCTTGGGTTTCTCAGACATGGCCTCACTGACAAAATTACCATTTTCAGCTTTTTGCCAGGTAATAGCTCCCTATCAGTTACCAACCATGTTACAGGCTGCGTAAAGAAACTGGTAAAAGTCTGTTTTGTTTTTTTTTTTAAAGCGACAGAAACAGACACACCACTACTAAAAACCCAGAATTTAAAAGTAAACACACAAGGTCGGTTCCCAACCGGACAAACCAAAAAGGAACCGAAAAAATTACAATTTCCACAGAGAAAGCAGAAATAGCAGTCCACTACCTATCTACACTACTTACTGTACCATAGACAGAGGCTCAAAACCAAAAATAAACAAAATCGGTTGAAAAACCGACGCGTTTGAAAGTTTATCGAACCGAAGCGAAGAAGCAATCTACAGAGCGACTTCAAAGTTAGGCGGAGTAAAGAATCTGACAGTTACACTCTGAAGCACCACAGACAGAGGTTTGAAAACCAAGCTCGAGCTCAATGTTCTATGCTTCTGCATAGAATTAACAATATACATATTGACAGAATACAGCAAGACTTCATGTTGTTTGAAACTTTCTGCTGAAATGGTCCATCTGTTTCGACTCTTTGTCTGGAGGAGAGGTGCTCATGTGCTTGGGTGCAGCGGAGTGATCATGAGCAGCTGAAATGACGACAAAGTCTGCCTTTGGATATGTCTTAAGAAAAGGAGCCTTCTTCAGCACCCAGTAAATTGTGTCCGCCCTCTTGGGGACAGCCAGAAGAGAATGAGGCATCTGCCAGACTGTAGAGGTGAGGTCCTGGTGAGGTCTGATCCAGGGGGGAATGGGGACCGAAGACAGAGACTCCAAGTCCAGACATTCGGCTAGTCTCTGTCTCATGGGGTCTTGATCCTCTGACTCCCAGTCGAAGAAATCTTTCATGGACCTCAGAAGATCCAGAAGGCAGGGTCCGGGGGTGCTTAGGGAAACCTGCCTTTCGGACCTCGGGTTCCTCAAAGGCATCCTCCGCCAACTCATCGGCATCCTCGTCATCGTCTGCCCCCTCGTCAGGAAGATTATGAATGTCCGGAAGGGCAATGTCCCGACGTGCCGTCCCTGGGACTTGTGCCATGGATGGAGAAGAGCTCATCGGGGACGCGGACCTTGGACAGCGTGGAAGTGGGAGTCTTGTCTCTAGGTCTGACAGCAACTCCGAGCGCGCCCTCTGCCATCAAGACTGGATTAAGGTCTTGAAGTCCAGCATAGTCAGAGGGGGTGGAGGAGGAGGTTGCGACTGAGGGGGAGGAGGAGGAGGAGGCATTACCAGTGGGGGTGGACAATGGTAACCTTGGTAACCCGGAAAATGGTGGTAGGGATTATAACCAGGGTAGTACTGTCCGAAGGAACTCCACTCAGGAGGACAGCTGGTAAATGGTACCCAAAGGGGTAATGAGGAACAGTCTGGGGTCTAGTATAAATCCCCATCGTCAGATCTGACAGAGGGGGGAGCCACGTCGGACCCGCTGTACTGTTAATCGGCGGGGGGGGGGGTTGGCATCAGGATAGCCAACATCAGGGGGACTGACGTCGGGATCTGGACCGGCACCACCCGATCTGGCGCCGGAAGGGTATCCAGCGTTTGAGGGGCTGGCGTCGGGGCCGGACGAAGGGGGCCTGATGGCAGGACCGGGTCTGGTGCCGGCGCCGGGGGCTGGGGCAGACCACTAGGCCCTGGCTGTGGAAGAGTTGGAGTATCTGGCGTCAGAATTGGAATCACCGGATCCGACGGTGGGATCCAGACTGGGATATTCGTCAGTTCCAAAGGGATCCCACCTGGAGGAGGAGCCTCCACTGTAAGGCCAGATGGCTGAGGAGCCTCCTTCCCCATGACTCCATCAGAGGAGCGCGGGACTAACCCCGAGGAATGGTCTACGACGTCAAAGGGTTCCGCACTATCATTGCCTGAGGGACCCGCCTGAGAAGGGGAGGGTATGGGCGAAGGAAGGGGGGAGAGGGGCACTCTCCCCCTGGTTCTGCTGGATGTTGGGTGAGGCGCCGTCAGGCCCCGATGGGAAAACTATGCCTGAGCAGCCATCAGAGAGGACGTCTTACCAGATGGAGCCGGGCAGGGGGGAGAAGCCCCCTGCCAACTTATCGGCTGGTGCCGGGCGGGTCCCTGAAGGCTGGGAAGCCATCTTACCGGCAGCCGGGCAGTCCCTGGAGGAGCCGGGGGCCGACATAGCAGCCATAGCAGTGTGGCCGTCGGAGGAGCCGACGGTTGACTAACCCGGAGAAGATTTCTCAGACTTACCGTCCAAAGTCTTCTTAGGTGGTGGCTGAGAGGCGGCCTTGTTCACTGAGGCAGCGAGGCCTCAGGTTGGTCCATGGAGCGCTCCCACTCTCGAGATTTCTCCTTGTGGTGTTTCTTGGAGGGAGAAGATTTCTCGGAAGAGGACTCTCTGATGCAGTCCATTTGCTTCCCTAATGAAACTGGGAGGACTTTTAGAAGGTGGGCCTCCAAAGCCTGCTATCTCCGCTTTTTGGTGGCCTGATTAAATGTTTGGCACTCCAAGCAGGATGAGACAGGATGGTCTGGGCCTAGACAAATCATGCACTTCAGATGACCGTCCTTATGAGGGATCTGTGTGCCACAGGACGAGCACTTCTTCTTGGATGAAGACATTAAGCAAATGTGGAATTTGTACGAAAAAATTTAGCGATGGAAAAAACAATCCGGTGCACAAACTAAAAAGATGATCGCTGTATGGAAGTCTGCAATGCGACTGACACGAGGCAAACGGCGGGAAAGAACTGAAGGGCAGGCGTGGGACAGCCCATTATATACGGCCACGTTGACATCAGTCATGTGACAGGTGGGCAGTCCCCAGTCAGGATTGCTAGAAAAGTCTGCCGTGCAATCCGACGCCAGGGGGCGCCAGTCCAATATGTAATGACCTACTGAAGGAACCCTCTAAAAGTAAGATCTTTATTATCTACAGCTAGGTGTACTCATTACTAGTGCAGTGTTATTAGTTTTGCAATTAATGTCTCAAGTCAGTAAAGACAGCAGCTGATACCAGGCTTTAATGCCAATGTCATAACAGGAAGATGATAATGGAATTACTAACACAGAAAAAAAGAGGACGAACAAAAGAAAACCATCAAAACATTTTGGAAAAAAAGGAAAATAATGCTTGGACCAAATTCCATTTTTGGTCCAGGAACCAGAAACTGATATGGAAACTGAACAAGAGAAACTTGTGAAAAAAAGAAGAGACGGCCATGGTGGAAATTAAACAAATGAAGGACACTGGGTGGGGGCATAGTTCTGTAAAACATGCAAGATTATCATAGGGAGGCATTAAGAGAGTAAATTGTTTTGCACCTCCTGAAGGAGGCACAAGTGCGATTCCTAATCTACATCCAGACAGCTGCTGTCATGCAGTACAGCCATTCTCCTATCCCTTCCTGCCAGCCCCACCTGGTACGTTATGGATTATTTCAAATATCAATTTCTGCTGCTGGGTTAACTGAAGGATGTAGGTGCACTCACTAACAAGAGTCCATCGGTCCAACTCCATTATTGTGGTAAATGAACCCCCCCCCCGTCCAAACCCCCCGGGCCCTGGAGCACAATCTATACTTGCCTGGTTTTCTCCACAATAAATCCATGCTAGCCTAACAGTACTACTGCTACTTGCCACCCCCCAACCGATAACCCACCCCACCATCCTACAACTAGTAACTGGGTAGAACAAACAAAGGCAAGGCGTTATGTATCTCAGTCCCATAGCTGCCACTATAAGTTAGATCTGGGCCCCAACACACTTCAGCATACTGACACTAGTACCAGCAACACTGCAACCCCAAAGGGTGTGGACCCTATGTTTCCTGTGACCCTTGTCTGCATGATGCGTATATGATGAACATCTATGCTATGTAACTATTCGACAATGATACCCTTGTACCATATGCAATGTTTACTATTGTCTGTTTTGCCTGTACAATGAATGCCTATACTATGTAACCTTCTTTTGTCACTGATGCTTGTAAACCATTTGCTATGTTTACTTAAAGCTTTGGGGTAAAGCCAGCATAAGGAGACCTTTACTAAGGCATTTGGTGGTGGCTAACCCAAGGCTTTCTGTAGATCAATTAATCTTATATAGTCACACAAGAAGAAATGGCTGGGGCATCACGACAGGGTCTGATTGTGGTAGGCTTCCTTTCATTTCTTAACATTCCCTACCCTTCCTGCTAACATCTTGCATCTTTCTTATCTGTGTTCCTGTCTTGTCACCTTTTTAACATCCTTTTATTTTTAGATGCCCTGTTCCTTTATAGCCTCCCCCCTTCAGTTCTTCTCACACATTCTACTGTTTTTCACTTTGAAACTTTTATAGACGACTTACCTCTGGGCTTAATTTCTTTGTGCTCCTTTTCTTCTCTTCAGAGCTTCTCCCTGCCTACCATTCTCCCCTTCCTGTAATTCTCTTCTACTGTTTTTATATATTGCTCCACAGTTTATATAAATACTGCTTATGTTGCTCAGTTTGTCATTCACCTAAAGAAGGGACCTGTGAGGCCCCGAAAGCTTGTGTAGAATTTCATTATTGTACAAGACTCCTGTTGGTCCAATAAAAGGTATCAAACCTTCCAGCGTCTCCCATTAAATAACACACAATGTACTGAAGGTAAGGGGCAGGGAGGGAGGGAGAGAAGAGGCTCTGTACTTGGTAGGGAAAGGTTTTGCTTTGTAAAGGAAGCAGAGTTGGAATCTGAACCTCTGAGGAGGAACAGAATCGGAATTTCTAAATTTCTGACTTTCTGCAGATAGAACGGATTCTAGTGAATCCAAGCACCTCCAATTTAGAGTCAATGAAGCTTAATGTTTTGTATCTTCCCAATTCTTTATCCTGATAACATCTCCATGAAATCAGGGTCTGAGTGCCCTCAATTTCTTCTAATCCTACTGCTTTTCTTCATCATGTTATGTTTGTGATAACGCAATCTGCTGCTGTGAGAATGATGATATCACATACAGCACAAGATGAGGGAAAAGCAAGATAGCTGAGATGAAACATGGGGGACTCGGATCTCGTTTTCATTCAAATGTCCTCACTACTAAAGAATGAGGGCAATACAGAACATTACAGAAATAACAGCTGTAGAGTGTCTAAATGTCATATCTGGAAAAACTGTCCGCAATTTTGAAAAACTGCTTGAAATACCATTAATATAACATTGATTCTAATAGAATACATGCAGTTCTGTAAACAACAGCCACTACAACTTATGCAGGCACTCGATCAGAAGCCTTTCTATTTGTGCGCTTCAGAGTACACAATGACATTTATAAAGAGAAATGGAAGACGTAAGCAATAACCCACGACGGGGCGTGTGGTTACTGGGGATTAATCAACACCCCGGGTGTGGTGTGAGGCAAGAGGCTGCAGGCAGAGTGTCCTCACAGCACACAGGGTGTTGATTAATCCCCAATAGCCGCACACCCTGGAGTGGGTTATTGCGCTTATAACATGGGCCACATGTGGAGAGAAATGGACAAAATCTGATGGAATAAGAGGGAAGAAACCTGGGAACTATTTAGTGTTCTTCCACTATTTATAGCTGCAGCACCACACTTTTCTGAGTTCTGCCACAGTAAAAACAGTTCTACACAAAGAAGTCTGTGGTGAACAGACCAGAGATAATACAACCAGGGAGCAGGTGGAACTTGTTTTTGTGCTGATGAAACTACACAGGGTGCTGTATTGTATAGTGTGATCAGACTGCACTCTGTCACGTTGCACAGCCCCCCCCCCCCCGTCACACTGAACTTTCTTACTTAGCGGCTCCCCCAACTTAGAAGTGTCAGACATACTGAAAGACAGCACTTACGTGCATCAGCTCCCGAACACCGATCCTTTACACTGTGTCTATAATAATGGTTCTCTTTGCATGCACTGTGCCATGCTCCCGCAGGCATGCTCCCCCATCGTCCATCGTTGTGGACCTAAGACATCGGGGAATTTCGGCTCATGTGAAGCTGTCTCTATCTCTCTGTTTCAGGGGTCGCTTGCCGACATTGCCTCTACGGACAACATCATGGTGCAGTTCGCGGAGGTCCGCAGGGTGGGTGGGAGAAGCAAGAAGCACACCAAAAGAGAGACAGTCGAGAGAGAGAGAGAGAGAAGACACTGCAGGACTTCCCGTTTCTACTTCTTAACATACTAACATACTAAAAAGCCAGCAGATTAGGCCCTATGGTCTACTCGGGGATCAGTGCCTACCCAATGCACTGTTATAGCCCCTCCTCCCTCCCTACAAGGTCCTCCACCCCGAACCCCCAGCGGGGCTCTGGGATGCACCCTCCCCCTATACCTATCCCAGCCCTTCTTGAACCCTTCCACAGTTGTAGCAGCCACCAACTCCACGGGTAGCACATTCCAGGGCTCCATCACCCTCTCAGTGAAGTAGCGTCTCCTTGTTCCCCCCATCCAGCCTCACTGAGTGTCCTCTGATGGCTCCTACCTCCCTTAGATGAAGCACCCCCTCAAGGCTTACCCTATTTATTCCTTGAGATATCTGAAGACCTTGATCATATCCCCTCTGTTCCTTCTCTCCTCCAGTGAGTACAGTATGAGCTCCTGCAGTCTCTCCCCATACGGCTTTTCCCCTAGTCCTTATATCATCCTGGTCAAACCCTCTCCAGAACAGCAATATCTCTTTTTAAGTAAGGATGCCCAAACTGCACGCAGTATTCAAGGTGTGGTCTAATCAGGCAATTATACAGCAGAAGGAGCACCTCTCGGCTACTTGAGGTTATCCCTCTGGCTATGCACCCAGCATTTTATTTGCTTGGGCCACAGTCCTTCTACACTGTGCCGAGTTATTTATTTTGTCCATCCACCACCACCCTGCGCTCCTTCTCCCTCTTACAATCCTGTAGTGCCCCCCCAAGGTGTATACATAAGCCGGGTTTTTGGCACCCAGGTGAAGAACCCTGCATTTCCCAGTATTAAACTTTAGTTTCTAGACACGTGCTCACCTCCCCAGAGTCTCCAGGTCCTCCTGGAGAGCCAGCTTCCCCTCCTCCCCATCCACCACCTCCCACAGCTTCAAGTCATCGACAAAGAGGCTCATCCCGCTCCTGATACTGCTTCTAATGTCTGAGATTTAGACATTAAACAGGAGTGGGCCCAGTATCGATCCCTGTGGGACCTTGCTAATGACTCTACTGGGGGATGAGACCTCCCCACCAACCCTCACCTTTCGTACACACCTCACTACCCAGTTTCCTATCCATCTGACCATCTGCCCCCCACCCCATATCCCCGGCTTTCGTGTACAAGGAGCAAGGAGGTTTTCTGTGTTTCGCAAGGTATGGGTCGTGCTATAACGGCAACGGTGAGCTGCTAACGAGAGTCTCTCTGACTGAAGTCTCAGCAGGGTGGATAACTCACCAGCATTAGGGGGACCTATGCGCTAGGTTAGGGGACTCAGTGCATATAGTGACTTCTGCAGTTATGTGGGGAACACTATGCCTTGCTTAGCGAGACATTTAAATGGATGTCGCTGAGAAATTAAATCAGTAAGGAATAACAAGTGTGGCTCTGCTCCCTAATGTGGCTTTCTACACAGGAGACTGCTCACCACAATCAAACGACCTGACTGATCAACAGAGATCAACAGTCACATGATCAATCTCTGCCAATCAGCTCACGTAAACATCCTTGGCCATGTTATAAAATCAATTACCAAACAAAAAATACACGGCTTGTTTGGGTTCAAGTTATCTGAATTCCACACTTCTTTTTTTGTGAGAACTTTAAAGTGCCAAGCCATTTTAATCTTCGCCCTGGCATATTGCCTAAACAGCAGCACAAAACAATACCATCAGCCCCAAGAACAGAATAAAGTTGGACTCACTTTCCCTCCTCATCCACTTCTGCTGGAGCATTACCCAGCTTCCTCTGCTCCTCAAGTTCCTTCTTTTTCCGCCAGTCTTCTCGGGTCATTTTTTTGGGTTCATCAAGGCCCATTACACCACCTGACCCCTCCGGTGAAGTGCTTGTTGCTTTCACAATTTCAGTCGCCATGTTCCTTCTCAGTTGTTTTTCTTCTCAATGTCTACCAATACAAACATGACAGTTTACTAAAAAAGGAATACAAGACTTCCAAGAAAAGCAACAAATAAACACACCACCAGTATTTACTAAAGTGATTTTGTCAGGTCTACATAGATACATAGACAGTGTCGGCAGATAAGGGCCTATGGCCCACCCAGTCTGCCCCATTTGAGCTTGTAAGTTCAGTTTATGTTTTCCTAGAAGTCTGTTGCCCCTTACCCCTGACCTCCAGAATTCCTTTATGTCTATTCCATGCACTCTTAAATCCCGTGATTGTTTCAGCCCCCACCACTTCCTCTGGCAGGGTGTTCCACTTGTCCACCACCCATTCTGTGATGAAATTCTTCCTCATGTTTCCTCTGAATCGTCCTCCCTCCAACTTCATCCCATGCCCTCTAGTCCTGGTACATCTTTTTTGCTTAAAAATAGTGTATTCCTGCACCCTGTTCCTCCCTGTAAGATACTTGTATGTCTCTATCATACCCCTCTCCCTCCTCTCCTCCAGGAGTACATGTTCAGTTCCTTCAACCTGTCTTCATAGGACTTGTGATGCAATCCATGCACCATCTTTGTTGCCCTCTTCTGAACCTTCTCTACCCTGTCTATGTCCTTACGTAGGTATGGTCTCCAGAACTGTACACTGTACTCCAGGTGTGGCCTCACTAGTGTCTTGTATAGTGGAATTATGACCTCCCTTTTCCTGCTGGTGATGCCCCTGCCTATACATCCCAGCATCCTATCTGCTTTACCTGCTGCCCTGTCACACTGTTTCCCTACTTTGAGGTCATCAGAGATGATAACCCCAAGATCCCTTTCCTGTTTGGTGCATGCTATATCCTCACTCCCCAACTGATATATTGTGCCAGGGTTTTTGTGCCACATATGCATTATCTTGCACTTCTTTGCATTGAATTTCAACTGCCAAACCCCTGACCATTCTTCAAGTTTCTGCAGATCCCTTCTCATTCTGTCTACACCCTCTAGTGTGTCTACTCTGTTACAGAGCTTTGTGTCATCAGCAAACAGTGAAATTCTGCCTTCTAGGTCCTGCGCAATGTCACTGATGAAGATGCTGAATAGGACCAGTCCCAGCACTGATCCCTGTGGTACCCCACTGGTCACTCTTCCCTCTGTGGGTGACAGCCATTTACCACCACCCTCTGTGTCCTGCCGCCCAGACAGTTACCTACCCACCACACTACTGTCCTACCCACCCATATTCCCCAGTTTGTGTAGTAGTCTTCTATGTGGCACAGTGTCAAAGGCCTTGCTGAGAGTCCAGATGAGGTCATGTCCACTGCCTCCCTGATCCACCTCCCTAGTCACCAAGTCAAAAATTCAACGAGGTTGGTCTGACATGACCTCCCCTGGTGAAACCATGCTGCCTTGGGTCCTGTAGTCCATTGACAACCAGATGTTCCACCAATCTCTCTTCAGTAGTGCTTCCATGATCTTCCCCACTACCGAGGTGAGGCTGACTGGTCTGTAGTTCCCTGCTTCCTCTTTGTTCGCTTTTGTATAAGGGGACTACATCTGCTGTCCTCCAGTCTTTGGGTACCTCCCTGTTTCCAGTGATCGACTAAACAGGATAGCCAGAGGTTCAGCCACCACCTCTCTTAGTTCTTTAAGGACCCTGGGTGCACCCCATCTGGCCCCATTGCTTTATCAACTCTTATTACTTCCAGTTCCTTCAGGACACTAGTGTAAAGGGACTGGTGTCCATTCTGCACCATTCTCTCCCTTGTACTCCCTTCAGACCCATTATCCTCCTCTTCCTCAGTAAAGACTGAGCAGAAATACCTGTTCAATATGTCAGCTTTACTGTTGTCATCCTCCACGCAGCCCCCATCCTCCCCCTTCAGTCTCACTATCCCTCCCTTTGTCTTTCTTTTTTCACTTATGTACCTGTAAAAGGTTTTGTCCCCTCTACCCACTGATTTTGCAATGTGTTCTTCTGTCTGAGCTTTGGCTTCCCTTACTGACCTCCCTTTGCTTCTCCTGGTACTTCTCCCTATCCCCTTCTGCCTGTGTCTTTTTGTATTGCCTGAATGCAATCTTTTTGGCTTTCACTTTCTTTGCTAATTCTTTAGAAAACCATAATGGTCTCCTCTTCCTTTTCCTCTTGCTAACCTGCTTAATGCATAATTCTGTTGTTCTTGTAATCCCCATTTTAAATACTGCCCACTGTTCCTCAACCCCTGATTCCTGTCCCATTCCCTTAATGCCTCTTTCAAGTATCTCCCATTTTCCCAAAGTCTGCCCCCTAAAATCCAGGATACGTGTTTTTGTGTGGTTTGGTTCTGCTCTTTCTGTGATTTCAAACCACAACGACTGGTGGTCACTGTTCCCCAGGTGCTCCCCCACGGTTACCCCCATCACACTGTCCCTGTTTGTGAGCACAAGGTCCAGTACTGCCTTCTGCCGAATTGGTTCCATGACCAGTTGCCTGAGGAAGGCACCCTGAAGGGAGTCCAGGATAAATCTGCTCCTAGTTGATGCCAGGTCTGCCATAGCAAATGGGAGTAGTAACCTGTAGGAGTTGTGACTCAATCTCCTACCATTCAAACTGCTAAAAAGTGCTGTTTTCCATGAAAAAAATGCTTTTATTTCTGTACTCTGCTTCATTTGCATAAACCTGCCCCTTTCTGAGTTTGTCAAGGCGCACTGGTGCAGACGAACTCATTGCTATAAGGTGCTCTACAGGGGTGTACCCAACGGAGAGCTCCACTGCTAGTGGCAGGCGAATCAGTCGGCAGGCTTGCGATTACTCACTCTCAGCTGTTCGGGCTGAGCAGGACAACTTTTCAAAGGATGGAGCCACACCAATAGTGGCACGGCTTGGTCCTTTGAAGTTGCACGTTCACACTGCTGTAGCTTACAGCAGTGTGAACACGCTGAGCCCAGGACTTCCCCTTCACAGCATGGTCACTGTGGGAAATCAGTGTTTGGGACAGATTAAGAAAATCACAGTGATACTGTTCATGAGCGAAGCTCCCAAAATGCCTATGTTGAAAATTTGGTGACAAAAGTCCATAAAATGACTATTTTATGAGCGTGCATTGCACAGTTTCCACACATACTCGTAACGACGAGGATTTGTAATATTTTCACTCAAGAGTTTCAGTTGTCAGTTTTGCACACCTCCTTATGAACAGTACATCTGTCATTGTTCACATCCTGCCCGAAATGTGTTTTCACACATCTGGCGCACAGTGGCACAGTCGCTGTGGGAAATCAATGTGCACGACAGAGTAAGAAAAACATAGTGACAGTATTCATGAGTAGAGGTCACAAAATGCCCATGTTGAAATTTTGGTGAAATTATTCCACTAAATGACTGTTACGAGTGTGCGTTGTGCAGTTTCCACGTATGCTTGTACGTGCGAGCATTTTTAATACTTTCACTCCAGATATTCAACACTGCTTTCTTTTCACACCTCTCTATGAATGGTACAGCTGTAATTTTTCACATCCTGTCCAAACTGTGTTTTCACGCATCTGATGCAGAATGGTGCATCACTGTGAGAAAGCAACGTTCGGGACAGATTAACAAAATCAGTGCCACTATTCATGGGTGGAGGTCACAAAAGGCCATGTTGAAAATCTGTAGTGCAAGTACCAACAAACGCCTGAGGCGTTAGGGTTTCTAACCATAACACCCCCCCACCAACCCATGGCGGGACTCCAGTGCCCTTATTTTCTCGGAACCGCAGACACATCGTCACTCTTCAAAGCCAGATCACGAATTGACGAAACAGGTATGCACTTCGCTGTATTTCAACAGAAATGTGAACTTGGTGGTATAACTTGTTCTTTCTGCTGGGAACTGAAGTCCTGCCAATCGGTGCGCACCATCATCAATTCCAAACGACAAACTTTGGCACTGACAAATGCTTGTTTTCTCAGTGCTGCAACCCCCAACTGTGACATCATGCAAGGGAAACAAAGAGCACTGTTTTGAAACAGAGACCTCTGTTGGTCAGTCATGGTACTGCAGCCATTCTTTTTCTTTCACAGTTTTGGACTCCTAGCAGAAGCTGGACACCAAAGAAAAAGAAAAGTAGTCTGACCCATAATTGCACTCCTCAACTACTTATAGTCATTCAGGCCCTATGACATAAACATAGAAAAGTATAATCACGCTCCCACATTCTGACAGGAGCTGCCACTTCAGACCTGTCACTTCACCAGCAGGCAGTAAAAGTCAAACAATATCTACACAGGCTGGCAAATTATCTTTCTGGTCTATCTGCATCACAGAAACAGTTTCCCAGAAACTTTTCTACAGACTGTACTTCTGTAAACACTACTGACATAGGAGACTGCACTTTGAAAAGACAGAAAAAAACAGCTATATACTATACCCACAATGCCATAATGTGTGGATTTAAGGAAGTCCTTGGGCACTCTAGCCATGTGGGCCTGTAGTTTAATGGTTAGAGAGCTGGAACAGCATACCAGAGGGCAACACTTTTCCTTTCTCATTTCCATTCTTGATTTAAAAATATACTTTGCAGAGGTTAAACTGCACTGAGAGAAGTTTGTATTTGCTATACATAGATGTTGACAGCAGATAAGGGTCTATGGCCCACCTATACACGTACTTCGCTTCTTCAAGCTTCTCTAGAACTAGGTTATATGTCTACATATTAGGTGCTATTCTGCAGTTCCCACTACCAAAATAAGGGACTGCACCTCTGAGTAATTAACATTTAACTTTATAATTTACCCAGAATTCTGTGTTGCTGTATGTAAAACATTGACAGTTCCCTTGTATGACATCATTTGGCGGGTGTGGCCACACATCGAAAACTGGAAAGCAGACCGAAACAAAAACATACAAAAATATGACTACAACAGATTTTTTTTTCACAAAACAAATTGCAGATTCAATATCTGAAGCATGGGTGGCAATGGCATACTATATGAAATGGGCATTAGCGGAATGTGACCAAATTACTTTAACTGAGGATTACTCGGTGCATCAGCATGCACTGTAAACATATTTCAGCTATCACAATTCACTGGAAAATGGCATTTATTTACTGAGCTTTTGTTTACCGGGTAAGTACACTAGACAAGTATTATGCCTATTTTCAGGAAGGACCCGGGAGACTACAACATGAGGAACAACAGTCAAGGAGACATGGCAAAGAGAGTACAGTTTTTTGTCACAGTAAACAAACATGTGGGAAATACATCATTTGACGCTGGGGAAACATATAGTAGTAAGCACATTTCAGATTATACACTCCAGACTAGCTAGTTCAACTGACAGATATATACAGGTCATCATACATAGGAGTGGAGCATAGCTCAAGGACTGGATTGGTCATAATATAACTTATAACATTATCGTATACACCCCCTAGGCTAGTTGGATCGCAGACAGGTATATACAGCTCATCACATTTTTCTAAATACGCACATGTTAGACAGAAATTTCCATTCTTATCTTTCTTGGGTTTCTGCCACATCTTGGAATTCCTTCTAAAGAATCTGCACAGAAAGCCTTTGCCATTCTCCTACTTAAAGGAATACTGTCAACCTTTTTACATCATAGTATTTCTAGTTGAAAACCCACATTTTATGATTGTTTACCTTATCTAAAATTTATTGACGTTGCTGGTTGTTTGATCTATTTCTTTTCCTTTATGTAATTTGTTTTAATTCACTACCTGGTAACGACACCCTGAGACTCCAGGGAAGGGCGCCAGATATAAAAGACGACGACTACTACTACTACTTTTTATTAAAAGTGAAATGCGTGCTAATGCTTTAATTATACCCAGCCTTGTTTTGTTTTAAACCTTTGATCAGCTTGGACTGCGTACTTCCTGAACATTAGGAACACCTGCAAACAGTGCAGCCACTCATGATGCAGTATTCTCCTCTCCTCCCATTGAATCTTGACTGGCTAGGCTTCGTCAGTGGTGTTCCCACAGAGTTCAAAAAACATGCAATGGGAGCTGATCAAGAACTGTAAACAAACATGTTTTTGTGCGGTAAAACCAGAATGGTGGGCAGTCCGCTCTTCACTTTGGAAAAAGAAAAAAAGAGGAACCAGAATCAAACTACCAGCTACATCCAGCAATTTCTGCAGAATGTGACCAATCATTAACATGTGTTTTCACAGAATCTCAGAAATCTGACGGCAGAAAAGGACCTCACCGGCCCATCTAGTCTGCCCTCCCCTCCCCTTACTTATCTCCACTTTTACGGGCCCCTCCCTTCCTCCCCTTCCCAACCCCATATATGCCTGTCCCATGCCCTCTTGAATTCCTCCACTGTTTCGGACCCCACCATCTCTTCTGGTAGTTTATTCCAGGGCTCCACCACCCTCTCTGTGAAGAATCAACCCTTCACATTGCCTCTAAAGCTTCCTCTTTCCAATCTTAGGCTATGCCCCCTAGTTCTAGCTCCCTACTTCCTTCTGAACAAGCTCCCCTCCTTCACTTTATTAATCCCCTTCATATAATTAAAAATTTCAATCATGTCCCCTCTGTCCCCTCCTAAACTCCAATAGGTACAGATCCAATTCCCTCCACCTCTGTTCATATGGTTTCCCCTGCATAATGATGCACAATCTTGCTGGCTCTTCTCTGAACCCTCTCCATCCCTCAATGTCCTTGCGTAGGTGTGGTCTCCCCTCCAAACCTTCCACTATATCACTGATGTATATATTAGAAAGGAGGGGTCCCAGTACTGACCCCTAGGACACCCCACTCGTTACCCCCCTCACCTTGTAATGCACCCCATTTACCACCACTCTCTGGTTTCTGCCTGCCAACCAGTTTTCTTTCCACCTAGTTATTTTCTGCCGCACGCCTAAGCTTTCCAGCTTATTTACTAGCCTTCTGTGAGGGACAGCGTTGAAAACCTTACTAAAGTCCAGATAGGCTACGTCCACTGCCCCTCCCTGGTCAACCACCTGCGTCACCCAATTGAAGAACTCTATCAGGTTCGTCCGACATGACCTCCCATTCGTGAAGCCATGCTGCCTATCATCCTGCAGTCCACTGTCCTGCAGGTGGTCTGCCACCCTTTCTTATATTAGCGCCTCCATCACCTTACCCCATCACCAAGGTGAAGCTGACCGGGCAATGCCGCCTACCATCGCCCCTGTGCAGTGGCCCCACATCCACCCTCTTCCAGTCCTCTGGCACACACCCTGTATCCAGGGGTAAGTAGGCTGTTGGTTAGCTAGGATCTGCAGCCTATGCTTTAGGTACAGAAATGGGCAGACTAGGTGGGCTAAGCGGTCCTTATCTGCTGTCACATTCTATGTTTCTAAGTTGAACAGTCTTGTCAGTAGGGCTGCCAGCTCCTCCCTCACTTCTTGGAGTACCCTCGGGTGTAAGCCATCTGTCTGGCCCCACTGTCTTGTCCACCTTTAACCTGCCCAATTCCTCCCTTACATTTTAACCTTGAATGATGTCTGCAAGTTACAACTGCAAATCTGTACCTTTTATGTTTTGAGCACTATGTACCTTATACTAGCAAGCTTGAAAGATATCTACAAGTTATGCGTATATAATATAACATACACATATACATATAAATATATATATTAAAAAAATTTATCTTTTATGTTTCTTTATTTTGTGACAAGACCTTATGTATGCAATTTCCCCTATGTACCTTTACTTTGTACCAAGACATTATATAATTTCCAGCTTGCTCAATGGAGTTTTCCTGCAACAAACTTGAACTTACCCTGTCTATGCTAAACATGCTAGGATCCACCTTTTTGCATTCCATACACCCCCGTGAAGGCCAAACAGAAGTAGTTATTCATCTCCTCTGCTTCCTCAAAGTCTCCTTCCAGTAGTATTCTCCTCCCCGCAACCTCATAATCCCTGCCTTGCCTTCTTCCTTTCCCCACATACCTAAAAAGGTTTTATCCCCCTTTGGTCTGCCTTGTTATTTTGAATGAATGAATTAATAAAATGTATTTTTATACAGGTATTATAATCGTTAGGACAGTACCCCATTTACAACAATCTCCTGTACAAAACATATTAAAAATACAAACATAGAAATCATGTGTTAAATGTCTGTATCACTTACATCTTATAATCTCAAAAGAATTGATTTCATTTAAAAACATACATAGGTGTGTTTTAAATAACTTTTCAATACCTTTCAAAAACTGCAATATGAAGAGATGCATTTCAAATCATTTGGTAACTTGTTCCAGGATATGGACACAGATTACTGAGACATGGCATATTCATTTTCTCCTCAGTGTCCACTTTTGCCCTCCTTAACTTCTGCCCTGCCACCCTTCTCTTCTCCCTATAAACCTCCTTGTCCTCCTCCCTTTGTTTCATCTTATATTTCCTGACTGCCCTTTTCCTTTCCCTGACCACCCCTGCCACCTCCCCTGTAAACCATAGGGGTCTTCTTTATTTTTCTTCCTAATGCAAATTTCAGTGGCTTTAAATACCCCTCCTTTGATAGCTCCCCATAACTTCTCCACATCCCCTATATTCCCATTCCCTGCCATTTCTTCACCAAACATCTTCCTCATTCTGTTAAAATCCATCACCCTAGTTCTTGTCCAATTTGTCTCCCTCCCCATTTTCACTCTGAACCTTACAGTACTGTCATCACTTGTACCCAGTCCATCACCCACCACCACCTCTTCCACATTTGTTAGGACCATCTCCAGCAGGTTTATCACCCCCTAGTGGGCTCCCTAACCAGCTACTGCATGAAAATCCCTTGTAGCACCTCTAGAATCCCCCAGTTTACGTCAGGGAGGTTTAGGTCCCCCACTAGCAGAAGCTCCCCCTTGAGAGCCATATTTGTAACTGTCTGTATCAGCTGTCTATCCCCTTCCTCCCCCTGTGTAGGTCTGTAAACCACCCTATCCTCAATGATTCACCCGTCTGTTTGTCTAATGTGACCCACATGAGCGGTCTCCCCTTCATCCTCCTTCCCTTCCGTTGCCCTAATGTCATCTTTGATGTATAATGCCACCCCCCCCCCTTCTTTCCAGACCTGTCCTTCCTAAATAATCTATATGCTGGAATTACTGTCCCCCAGGTATGATGCTCTCTCCACCATGTCTCACTTACCGCTACTATGTCCAGCCCCTCATCCACCACGACAGCCTCTAAGGCCACCATTTTGTTCCTCAAACTCCTTGCACTGGCCAATTGTCCCTTCCACCATGTCCCCCCCATGCCCTCCCCTTCCAACATACTCTTGTTCCTGTTTTTTCCCCGCATTCTATCTTCTTCCAGGAAGGGGGCTGATAGCCTCCCATCTCTCCTGTCCCTTTGAGTGGTCCTTTTGTTAACCCCTCCCAGAATTCAGTTTAAATTGTACTTCCTGTCGATCAAGTCCCCTAGCTTACTCTAGTGTTTAGTACAGCTGATCCCTCCCTGCTCATGCACAATCTGTCTGGGGAAAACAGGCTCTCGTCCTCCCATGTTGATCCCCAGTTCCCCACTAACCTGAACCCCATCTGCCTGCACTAACCCTCCAGCCACTGATTCAATTCTTCAAACCTCTGTTGCCTTGATCTGCTTGCTTTTGGCACAGGCAGTACCTCCCAGAAAGCAACAGAATGGTACCCTGTGCTATTGCAGAACCTAGCCAGCTCCCTGAACCTTGCCTGCACTGCCATTAGACTATTCCCCTCCAGATCGTTGGTGCCTAGGTGGAATACCAAGTGTATCCCCTCCTATTGCAGTTTGTACCATGAGAGTATATTGTGCCTCACCTCTAGCATGGTCATTCCCAGCATACACTCAACCCAAACTGCACTGCTCCTGCCTCCCTTTAGTACCAAGTCCCCTATGAATACCACCCTATTACGCCTTTCCTTCTGTTTGTACTTTTGATTTTCCCACTTACAACCCTTTCCAGACATCCCATTTACCTCCTTATTCCCATGTTCCCCTTTGTCCATCTCCCTCCCCCAAGTTCTGCTCTCCCCCTGGACTCTGCCCCTTCCCTTTGCTCAATTCTTGCCTCTGCTGCCTTAAACCCAATGAGAACAGGCACTCCCACTTCCCTGAACCTTTCCTATCCTGAGATTAATGTAGGCCCCCCTCGGTCTCTTGTGTGCATTGTGACCCTCTTGAGAGTGTTTTCACCTCTCCCTCATGCTCCTTTTGGCTATTTCCCTCTAGATTACCTCCCATGGGTGCATCCCCGATTACCGAACATTCTATTACCTTAGCCCCTCCTCCATCCCCTAAGAACTCCTTACAGCCGCTGCTCCTTGCTGTCATTCTTCTCAAGTGTTCCCAGGGGTGCAAATCTGTTTTCCTGCTCTACACCCTTGTTTTACATCCTGCTATCTGATGCGCCCCCTCCTAGTTCCTGCCTCATCCCTGTAGGTGCTTGCTTTGTTTTTGTTTTGTTTTTTACCCCACTACTCCCCCGACCCCTCTTGTCCTCTTCGTATCCTGTACCTAAGTCACCTTCGGCCCCCCCTTGTGTTCCCCCATCCACCTCTCGCCCCCAGGGCATTCTGTGGACCTCTGCCAGTTCTCTCCCCTTATCCTCGTGTCTTTCTTCACACCTGTTCCTAATACCCCTGCAGCCCCCACCCCTGATTCTAATAGCCCAGTAGACCCCCTCTTTTCACTCTGCCCCCTGCCCAACTGGTGTTCACTATGAACCTCCTCCAATCCGCTCCCTCTCCCCTGCTTAATGCCCACCTCAACCACCCCACCTCTTCTCTTAGCTGTGTAAACAGTTTTTAAAACACTTGAGGCCTATGGGGGTTGACAGTGTCCTTTTAACTTAGTGACTTTGTTCTTTACACTGAATAAACTTTATTAAAATGTTACAAGAAAATAAGACACAAAACAGCAGCCAACAAGAGCAATACATGAGTGCATAAAGAAATATTGAACAAAGCTACCAATATGATGAAATAGAATCAGCATGCACTTACTCTTAGTGACTACTACAGTATCACCACTGGGTCACGGGTCAATGTGAGGAAGATACAATAGTGAAACAGATAAATATGACCATAATGACGTACTGTGATGTCAAAAATACCACAACTGTGAAGTTAATTGGGGAAAATCAGCTGCTTTTTGATAGAAACAGTGAAAAAAGTACTGCGTTATCTGGCCTGTTGGCACAGTGTTAAGGCTTGCACTTGTGACTCTAGCAACCTAGGTTTGGGAATGGAGCCTGAGTCCTTGGGGGCTGGCCAGGAACAGGAGGACTGAATGTCCCAGAGGAGAGGGAGGGCAGCCTGTTACACTGCAATACTGTACCTTGGCCACCACATGTAGCACTGCAGTTACGATCGGCTACATGGGAGGAAGAATGCTGGATGGTTCTATCACCATCGCAGGCAGTGTCTGGTGGGCCTGGGACCTGAAAAAAACATAGAAACAGCCCCAGTGAGGCAGGATGAACTTCCACCTCTCGCCAACAAGGCACCAGTGACCTTGTGGCCTCCTCCTACTGAATCCGTCCATGGTTGGAGTGGAAGAGACCTGCCACCCTCGCAACTGGAGTAGTAAGCCACGAGAGAAAGAAATAGCATCGTATGTCCAGGAGAAACTGGGTGACAGGGCTGGGGAGACCAGCATGAAGGGGGTATGGTCAGAGATGGAGAAAAAAAAAACTACAAAAAAGATTTATTGCATTATCTGAAATATTTAATAGACCAGCTGGCCCATCAACATAACAGTAGCGCTACCGCTCACAACGCCGGCAACCCGAGTTCGGGAGTGAGCTCTAGATCATCGGGGGCTGCTGGGAGGAGGAAGATTGAGCACCCCCACAGGCACGCTCCTCTTCTGGGAGGGAGGGTCACTGTCCCTGGTGCAATATTGCCACCTGGATGACCACGGGTGGTAGTGCAGTCCGGGGAATGGGCAGATGTCAGCTGGGTTCTGGGAGTGGCACGCCTGCGTGCATGTACTCCCTTGAGATCTCCTCTGCATCATCGCATCCTCAGGGAGAAAACGTGGAAAATGGCCCCTGCGTTAACGGATGATGGAGCACCCAGAAAGTACGGTTACCTAAGAACTTACCGTAACAGTAGATCTTTGAGAGTATCTTTTGCAGCAGGTCATTACATGTGGGATATCAACTGCAAGTGTTATTTCCTCCGGATGGCTTTCTCAGCAGTCGACCCTGGGACCTCCCCCAGCACCACCACGTGGTATTCACCTGGTAGGTATAAAAGGGGGAGGGGTCCCAGTCACTCCTCAGTTCTTTTCCATCCTGGCAATCGAATGTGTAAACACATCTCAGGCCTCCGATGGGAACAGGGGCAGGAAATCAAGGCAGCTGCTTGTGGAGTCGTAAAAGACAGAAGCAAGGAACCCTTCTGAAGCAAAAGCAAGAGGGAGGAGGGCAGGGCTGCCTGACCTGCTGCTAGAGATACTCTCAAAGATCTACTGTTACAGTAAGTTCTTATGCAACTGTACTATCTGCTTTGAGGCACTCTCTTGCAGCAGGTCATTACATGTGGGAAGATTCCCAAGCAGCTATTATACCCAGCGGGACGAGGAAGCGAATCAAGAAGGTTTAGGACAGTGGGCCATGTAGGACGGCCCATCCAAAAACGGTGCACTTCTTAGAAGCGATGGCTAGACTGAAACGCTTGATGAAGGTATATACAGTCGACCAAGTGGCGGCTTCATAAATATCCAAGGCAGAAACACCCCGGAAACACACCGCAGAGGCAGCCATGCCCCTGGTTTAGAATGGTGATAAGCAACCCATGAGAGGTGTGTCGTATTTTGCAGAAACAGAAGGCAGATGGCCTCCCATGTGGACAAACACAGCAGCAAAACACAAACGTCCTGTTTTTCAGGGCAACAGAAACAAAATGTTGTTCAGTGTATTGAGAGCAGTGAAGCGTAGAGAAAGGAAATGCTGAATGTGCTATGCAAAGGTAGAGGAAGAAGCAGGTCTTTCCTCGGAGTTGTAGGCTCCACACAGTACATCGGTAAAGGAATGGTCTAATGTAAAGTACAGTCAGAAACAACTGTAGGCAAAAACGACAGATACATGTGTAAAGACACCCGACTGTCAAGAAATTGTTAGCATGGATGTGTGCACATCAGAGCGTGCAACACCCAGACATGGCTGACAGATGTAATGTAAACTAACAGCATAGATTTTTGTGACAAGAAAGACAACAGAGGTCACTCTTATTAGCGGGCCCAAATGGGCTCGAATCCAAGTTGTCAAGCACCCAATGCAAATCTCACACAGGAATTAGATTCCATATAAGGGGAGGCAAGTGTGGATTGCGGAAGACCTTGGTTTAAAAAGGTTCAATCAAAGGTAACCAGGACAAAGAAATGTCCACATGTAAATGAAATGCAGCAATGTCCGAAAGAGGGGACTTGCCCAGTATGGATATTTCAGATCACCCTCCTACAAGGACTGCAAGTAAGCCAAGATGCACTGAGGGGAACACACAGAAGGGTGTACAGCCAGTGCAGACTCCCAAATGGAGAAGTGTGTCCAGGTCATGGAACAGGAAGACCTGGCAGACAGCTTCCTAGCAGCCCAGAGGACATTCGCCACCTCTGCAGGGGTCGTAATTGACACCCGCCCACTAGCCAAATGCTGGTAGAGTCTGTGTCGGGCTACTAAGATTTTCCTTTAAGTAGCCCTGCAAGCTTGTACTGGAGAAGGTAACATTTCACTAAGTATATCAGCTGGCTAGTGGAAAAGTCTGTGGGGTTAGTGGATTTTCCCAGTCACTAGCCCTGCTGGCTAGTGGCTGCAAAACTTAATTGGGGACACCCAGACGTGCGAGAGGACAGTGTCCTCAGAAGCCAGGTGAGTCAGGTGGAGGGAGCAAAGGACCGGTTGCAACAGAAAGCCCGGCACCTGGGACAGTAAAGTCCAGCGAATGTGGCAGAAGTATCAGCCCTGGTTCAAATAGCTGTAGAAGAAGAGGGAATCAAATCCGTCTTGGCCCGAACTGCACTATGAGAAGCAGAGAGGCCCAGTCTTGGACCAATGAGAGTACTACTCTCCAAATGAGCGGTAAGGGCAAGAAGGCATGAAGCAATCTGCTTGTGCCAGAAAGAGATAATGCATCCTACCACACATTTCCAAAATCTTGCATGAGAGAGCAGTAAAGCGGCAGTGGAACAATTTATGGTGCGGCAAAAAGATCCCACTCCGGTCGGCGCCACAAGAGGAAGACATCGTGTAGAACGTTGGAGAAGAAGATTTCTCACGCATGGGTCTGGGCCGTGGACCTGCCCAAGGGATCCGCCAGGGTGTTGGACACCCCTGGATTGAGTACTGCCAGGAGATGTACATTACTCCAGACTGCCCATGAGCAAACCCTTATTAATGCACAGCAGAGAGGGCAGGAACGGAAGCCATTTTGGTTGTGTCAGGTAGTGAACTATTGCAGAACTGTCCGATAGTACAGGCAAGCAATCAGAGGGGAGGTGAGTCATGGAACGCCTGTAAAGTGACGATGATGGTCCCCCCTCAGCATTACAGGATGTGTAGGCTGACCTACACTGGCATCTAGGATCCATGTGATGGGACACGCAGAAGCAGCGTATCCCACCCCGTGTTAAGGAGGTATCTGTTGTCAGAATGAGACACTGGACAAGAGAAGAAAACTGTCTGCCTTGCATGAAAGAGGTCATGGACAGCCAGCACTGTAGTGCTCAAAGAGCCGAGAAAGACATGAGGACTGGGGCACTGAAATCGTTCTCCCACTAGGCCCTTTGGTTCATCAGTGTCTACTGAAGGAGCCACAAGCACAACCTCATCGAGAATTGTCAGGTGAAGGGAGACCAAACATCCCGGAAGGCGCCCCATGTAATCAGGTTGGTTAAAATGCCATCCCAGAGGAGGAGGCACGCAATGTCTGATATATTGGAGGCATCGCATGGCATGAATACCAGCATTCGGCAGGAAGACTCCGTGAGGAGCAAGTTGTCCTGGTAGGGAAAGACAGAGAGGCCTGCCCTACGAGGGGCAGCTGCAAATGCCACTAGGCATGTTTAAAATACCTGCGGGCAGTTACGAAAGTGTCAGACGGTAAGGGTCTGAACTGGTAATGATGATCCTGAAACAAAACACAGAGAAACCATCTGTGAGTGGGATGCATCAGGGAAAGGAGGAATGCATCCTCCAGATTCAAGGAACAGAGCCAATCTCTAGAGACCCACCACTGGAATAGTGTCGGAAAGACACCATCCGAAATGAATGGAACCTGAGAGTGAGGTGAAAACCTCATAGACCCAAATGTGTACCATGTACATCTTCCATGAGGGAACCAGAAGGAACCGGGAATACAATCCCACGCCACTAGGTGAAATAATGGTGCGATGGCTTGTTTAAAGAGTAAAGCATCAAGTTTGGCATGTGATGCCCATGCATGGACCCGGGGATAGAGAGAGAGACCCAGAGGCAGCTGCAGGGGTACTCGTGAGAGTTAACGCATGACCCAAAGGGAGCACTTCGAGGATCCTGAGCCGAAGTAACCCCTGGACCCCCGAAGGGGAGGTGCTCATGATTGCAGACAAGCTGCCCTGCAGATGGCAGGTCCCTCTAGGAGAAGCCAGGAGCATAATGTAGAGCAATGCTCCTGTCACCATAGCAGGGGGCTGAGACCTATGAGTACAGCCAGGGAAGGAACCCCTGGCGTCTGGAGGCCCATGTGGGCAACACATGCTGTGAATGGATGGAAGGCGACAACCGGATGTCAAGGATAGCCCAAAGAGCGCATCACCTGTCAAGGGGCGGCAAGGATGGGCCGCAGTATATCCAGCTGGACAGATGCAGCCCGTGCAGAGGCAAACCCCCGCAGAGGACACCCAAACCGTGATCAGTAGCAATGGCAGGAGAGGGGGTTCCAAGCCGGCAGCGGTTTTGAACTGCATCCACAGTAGGTGCCCAAGTCTTAACCATCAGTGTGGCCTCTCGGTATCTGAGAAGGCAGACCCTGATATCAAGACTGTGGAGAGACATCGTAGCCGATGCCGCCAACCTCGCTGTAAACAGGGAGTTATCCAGCAGGGCAACTAGATCCCAAATGTATAAAGAGGGATGTGTAAGGGCTCTATTCCACAGATATAAACCAGGGAATACAGTTTGGAAACTGGCTAAGGCCCACATGACACGATGGTCCCATTTGTTGGGAGGGGGCAACCCAGGAGCACAGTTTAGACCCGTAAAAGGCAAGCAGAGGCCGTGGGACTCAAACCCAGGTCTACTGAGGTACCAAGCCCTTTAACAGCACATTATCAGAGTTGGACGTCATCCGCAGGTCAAAGACAGGAGGGTACAGAAACCTGGACCAACCCACACCTCCGGGGCCCAGGACTTTTAGAAGATGAAATGGTACAAAAAACAGCCGGTCGTTGAGGGGCCAGAAGGCATCATTGACAGACGATGGGAAGGGAGCAATACACCATCGATGGATTAGGATCGTCGACATGCTACAATGTACCAATACACAATGCAAGGCATACCCCAACACTCACCGTCGACTGAGGAGCAGTCGACGGTGGAAGAGGAAAGCCAGCAGTCACAGCTGGTACAGGAGACGACAGAACAGACTGGCTAGTCGTCAACAAGAGCAGCGTCGATGGACAAAGTGTTTAAAATTTTTCCTTGCTGCGATAGTCCGGGTCGACGAAGGGCCAGAAGCCAGCGTCGACAGTAACATGGGAAGGGAAATTAAAAAAACCTGCACCGACCATTGAAAAACGAGACAGGCCAGCAGTCACCGATGGCACAGAAGGCGACAGGCCTGAACAAACCGGCCAGACAGCCATGAAATAGAACATCAATGGGCCAGAGGCCATCATCAACAGACAATGGCATGGGGAAAATAACCCCTAAACAGCACCATCGACATCCGTATGATCAACGGGCCAGAAGCCAACAGTCTTCTGAGGATGTCAAAGGCAAGACACCTGGATTGTCCATCGATGGAAGGGCCGTCGACGGAGGAGAGAGAGAGCCAGCAGTCGTCAATGGTGGAGAAGATAACATAAAAGCTAGCTACCATCTCAGGCTACTTACCTTCATAGAACTCTGGGTATTCTCCGTCAACGACCAGGGCACGGGGTGCAATGTGCTTTCCAGCAGGGTGCACACTCTGACCCATGGTCATCAACGATAAGGGTCCACCAACATGAGACCCCAAAGAGGTTCCTTGTGGATCCGTGGCAGAGGTGCCAATCGGAGTGCTGTGCACAGGGCCAAGGCACCCCCACCAACGCCGTAGTTTTTTGGGACCCATGACAGCCACAGGAACACTCTGTATCTGAAGATATGCAGTAGATGAACCCATGTTAACTGAAAGTTTGATAAGTAGAACTCTTCATCAACAACTGGAAGCAGAGCTCCGATGGAAGACTTCTGCAAGCAGGTCATGGTTGAAAAGAACTGAGAAGTGGCTGGGACCACCCCCTTTTATACCTACCAGGTGAACACCATGTGGTGGTGCTGGGGAGGTCCCAGGGTCGACTGCTGAGAAAGTCATCCAGAGGAAATGACGCCTGCGGCTTATATCCCACATGTAATGACCTACTGCAAGAGGCTGCCTAAAAGAAGATCTGCCCAAGATCCTTCCAACTTGTCCCACCACTACGGCCACCCAGCGCACACAATACTTTGAGGGTCCCCCTTCTCTCATCTCCACCCCCCAGGGGTGAGCCATGGCTCGATGGGGCTGGGCCTGGGCACCGTTAAAAAGCAAGGAAGGACAACAGCAGCAAGGGTGCATTGACGTCTCCCAAAAATGTGTAAGCACATGAGGGGGCATAAAAACAAAAATAAAATAAAAATTATATATATATATATATATATACATACACACACACACATATATTTATGTATGTGTATATATATATATATATATATAACACACACATATACTTATGTATATATATATATATATATATATATATATATATATATATGTATACAGTATACACACACATATATATATATATATATATATATACACACACATACATACATACACACATACATACGTACATATATATTTATTTTAAGTAGACCAATTACAGAAAATAGGAAAACAAATACAGAAATGTCAGGTGAAGGGAGACCAAATGTCCCAGGAGGTGCCCCATGCAATCAGGTTGGGTAAAATGCCATCCCAGAGGCAGAGGCAAGCAAGGTCCGATATACCAGAGGCATCGCGTGGCTTCCAGTGTGGACACTGGATAGTTTACTGCCATTCCACCCCGGGCAAACAACTGCATGGATACCAGCGTTCAGCGGGAAGACTCAGTGAGGAGCAAGTTGTCCTGGTAGGGAAAGACAGAGAGGCCTGCCCTACGAGGGGCCACTGCGAATGCCACTAAGCATGTTTAATATACCCGCGGGCAGTTAGGAAAGTGTCAGACAGTAAGGGTCTGAACTGGTAATGATGATCCTGAAACAAAACACGGAGAAACCATCCATGAGTGGGGTGCTGCATCAGGGAAAGGAGGAATGCATCCTCCAGATTCAGGGAACAGAGCCAATCTCATCTCCACCCCCCCCCCCCGGGAGTAAGCCATGGCTCAATGGGGCTGGGCCTAGGCACCGGGAAAAGGCTAGGAAGGACAACAGCAGCAAGGGTGCCTTGGCATCTCCTGAAGGAGTGTAAGCACAGGAGGGAGCACACAAACAGAAATAAAGGGAAGAAAAAAAACGAAATATTAAGTAGACCAATTACTGGAAACAGGAAAACAAATAAAGAACACTACATCATAATACCCAGTACTGCTCATAGAATGTTCTTTTCAAGTTCTGTAGTGCCACCGCTCTTAGCCCAGTCAAAACACTTGTGCGTATATGTAAAGGAGCCCGCTCCAGCTAGGACTGATCAATGCATGTCTTATGTGTCCTGCTGGCCAACACAAGTGCTGGCTCCTGAGAGAAGCGGCCTACACAGCGTCCCAATGGTGCGATACCGTGGCCTAAACCGAACATGTGACTGCCTCAATCAAGTACTCCATAATTGCCCTGAAGTCAGGCTGACGGGCCTACAGTCACATGGGTACAACCTTGCCCCTTCTTGAAGGGCCATTTGCCACTTTCCAGTCTTCCAGCATCACACCTGTCTAGCTAGACTCTTGATCGACTACAGCAAGTGACCCTGTCAAACAGGGCTCCCTAAAGGCATATGCACCCCACGTACCCTAAATTAGACATATCCCAAATTGCTAAGGGCTGCTTGACAGTAACTGCAGAGAATGAGACTATTAAAAAATGGTTTCCGTCTGTCGGAGCTCACTGGCTGTATGCTGTGTTGAAGTATAGTCTGGCTACAACCACAGCTTATGATTATGAGGAACCAGTGTGGTCTAGTGGTTCGAGCACTGGCTTTACAGTGGGACCACCCAGTGGGTAATGACTGCTGGTGGTACCACCGCAGAAAATATATTTTCAAAAGCAGCACTACCGCTGATGACACCACCGAGAAGGGAAGACCATGGGGGGGAGCAGGACTGAGCGTCCCAGAGGACGCTCTCTTGCTCTGGGAAGTGAGGACTGCTTACTACACCCTGACACTGCCTCCTGGGTGATCACAGGCGGCAGTGGAACGGATCCACAATGAGTGGGCTGGAGCTTCCTGGCCAGGACGTCTGCACACTTGTGTGCAGATGTCCACTTGGCCCTAGCCCATGCAGCACTCAGTGGAGGGGACCAAGAGGAAAGAAAAACACCTCCTTGTCTGCAACAGCATGATGCTGCCTCTCCTTCGCAGGCCCTGCAATGCTCACTGGGCTCCTGACCCCAACCCAGCTCTACCATCTCACAGGCTTGGGGAACCCAGGAGGCTCCATCACTGGGGGCAATCTGTGGGGCACTGACTGGTCAGAAGGCATGTCCCAGGGATAGCAGGTGATGGGACTGGAAGGACAGGGCAGTGGAAAGACAGGCACGATGAAAAAAGTGTCAAAATCCTGTGTATCATAACATTTTTAAAGGTCTGGGGCAGCCCTGCTTCAAATCATGCTTTACATACACAATGATCCTGACGTGTGTACATCTTAGGGCTTATCTTGCTTGATCTTTGCCAGGTAGAGAGCTGCCAGGTTGTGGTGGCACCTGGTGAGCGTGGTTCCCCAGATAACTGCACCTCCCCCGAACCACAGTCTTCACTCCTGCCTCCAATTTGTAATAAACCCTTCCCCCACCCATCGCAGTACTACCCCTCCCAAGTCTCCTTCCCTAAGCTGTCTCAGGATACTAGCATTACTTTTAACAGACAGTCCGACACAGCATGATAATCCTCACCTTCTTACTCTTAACACTCAGCCACAATGCTGGGAATCTCACACAAAGCATTACTGAGGCAAGATTACCATCATTTGGGTCCAGCAATCGACTGAGAGGATAAGTATCATTGTGCTACCATAATATCTTATACCTCTTGTATTATATATATTTTTTTTCTTTGTTGTTCTACATTTTATATTTCCTGTCTATGTAATTGCGAACTGTATGTGCATGTGCCTCAGGACCTCCTTGTGAATGAGTTTGCTCAATGGAGTCTTTCCTGCAATAAACTTGAACTTGAATATCGAAGAACTCGGTGGGAGGGGTGGTGGAGCTCGGAGGGTTTTACCGAGCAGCAATGATAAAGGTGGCTGAGCTTTTCAACATCTCTCTGAAGACTGGCTGAGTACCCCAAGACTGGTGGGTGGCCCATACCATGCCTATCCTCAACGGAGGATCAAGAGAGAGGAGGCAGGGAACTACAGGCCTGTTAGCCTGATGTTGGTGGTGTGCAAGGTGATGGAGGGTATTATCAAGGAAAGGCGGGGGGGGGGTTACTGGAGCAAATGGGATACCTGGACAATAGACAACATGGCTTCGTCCCGGGAAGATCGTGTCACACAAACATTGTGGAGTTCTACGATTGGGTGACGAGTACCCTGGACCAGGGTAGGCCGGTGGACATCCTCTTTCTAGACTTCAGCAAGGCGTTTGATTCAGTACCTCATGGTAGCCTGCTGGTTAACTGAGGGAACTGGGGGTGGGGAAGCAGATGATCAGATGGATAGGAAATTGGCTCTTGGAGCGTACTCCTAGGGTGGTGATTGGAGGGCTAGTCTCGTCTCCAAGGAGGGTCATTAGTGGGGTCCCTCAGGAATCGGTCCTAGGGCCTCCTGTTTAATGCCTATGTCTCTGACATAAGGAAGGGTGTCAGGAGTGTCTTTGCGGATGACTCGGAGCTGGGAGCGTTGGTGGATGGGGAAGAGTAGAGAGTGGCCTGAAGGAGGACCTGGAGGCTCTGGAGAGGTGGCTGAGGAAGTGGAAACTGAAGTTCAATGCAGGGTTCTGCACCTGAGGGCCAGAAACCTGGGCCAAGTGTATACTCTGCAGGAGACACACTACAAGTCTCGAAAGGTGAGAGGACCGGGGGGGGAGGGGTGGACGACAAAATGAACAACTCTGAGATTTGTAGGACGGCAGTGGCTGAAGCCTATAGGATGCTGGGATGCATCGCTAGGGGGATCACCTCCGGGGGAATGATCCTTCCTCTGTATAACTGCTTGGTTAGGTCACGCATCAATACTGTGTGCAGTTTGGAGACCACACTTAAAAGGGACATTGCACTCCTGGAGAGGGTCCAGAGGATGGCAACCAAAATGATCTGGGGTTTGGGGAAAGGACCTATGGGAGAGGCTCCATGAGCTCAACATGTACACCCCTGGAGGAGAGGAGGGACGCGGGGGGGACATGATAGAAGTCTTCAAGTACATAAAGGGGATTAATAAGAGAGGCTCAGTCAGGGTGTTCCAAAGGAAAGAACGGCGGGGGGCAACTAGAGAACATGGGTGGAAGCTAGAGGGGGAGAGGAAGAGGTGTTACTTCACTGAGAGGGAGGTGGAACCATGGACTGTGCTGCCCAAGGGACTGGTGGAGGCAGAAACTGTAGAGGGGCTCAAGAGCGGCTGGGACAGGCATAGGGGAAGAGTGACGCAGAAGAAGTCAAATACAAGGGGAACATCTCAGACTGGGGAAAGAGAAACACAATGCAATGGGGGTGGGGGGACAGCAAAGTCTGCGCCCTACATGGGGGCTGACCATTGAGCAGACACGAAAGACAATTAGGCCTCCTCTACTGGCATCTTAGTATGTTAATATGTAACATGTACTTCAAAGCAGTTATATAGAGCAGGTTACTAAAAGATGCAATCTGGTGTTCCATACATAAAATTTGGTATGCACGGAAAATCAAGTAGCAGTAAATATTAAGCCCTGGATATATGCATAATTTGGTGTTTCCAAACGTCACAAATCTAAAGTTTTGAAATCAGGCTCATCCAGCAGAAAACGTTTAAAATTCTGTAATTATATTAATCATTCCACAGACCAACATTATCAGAACATTTTTCAAATAGCAGACTTATAAAAGACATAGAAACATTAAAAGCTTAGTGGACCTTCCGATAAGCACCTTCAGCACAGACTACTAATATGCTGTATGAACAAGGGAAAAAAATAACCATTTATTAGTTGCATTAGCACCGCTTTTAAATTTACTATGGATTTTCTCTATTTAATCGACAGAAGATGTGACTGCCAAAGTGATGGCAGCGCACATACCTCACAGTAGGCATGGAATCATGAAGGCTGTATCCACGAAAAAATTCGTTTTCACAGGTGACAGGAAGGTATCTCTTGACCTCGCATTTGTTTCCTCTAACATTGGCATCTACCTTTATCCAAACAATACAATCATTTGCCCAAAATCCTGACATTCTGACATCAGACAGTTAAAGTTTTAATATAACACTGGACTAAAGGACCATAAACTGTGTACTGCTGAATAACACCAAGGCCCAGATATTCAAAAGGGTTGCGCCATGTGCAACAGAGTTGCGCATGCGCAAGTCCAAAAATGCGCCATTCTGCGATATTCAGCAGGAGGCAGTTACGCCACTGACAACAGGTTGCGCAAAAGAGCAATGCAAATGAATGCATGCTCAACAGGAGGGGGAGGAACAATGCATAACCTGCGCAACCCGATATTCAGTCGGGTTGTGCAGAGTTGTGCATGCGCAACCCCCAACCTGCGCCTGCACAACCTTGAGCCAAAAAAAAAAGGATCAAGTTGAGGGCCACCCACAGGTGAGCTGCTGTATTGCAGGGCGCAACACAGCAGCTGCCACCACTGGCTGGCCCCCAACTCGGTCCCTGTGCCCCCACCAGCCCTATCGCTGGCAGAACGAAAACAACCCCCACCCACACATCTCCCAAGCCCGATCATGGGCATAACCTGTATCAACCTCTATCAGTCGCCTCGCTGGCACAGAGTAACATGAACCCTCACCCATACTTTCACAGCCGATCGCGGGCATCACAGTTACAGGGGCCTCAATATTGGAGTTCGATCGCTGGCATTACAGTTACATGAAACCCCCACACATATTCACAGCCCGATCGCTGGCAGAACGGCGCGAACCCCCCCCCCGCCGATCGGGCTTTACGGTCCACTGGACCACCAGGAGATATTCAGGTTGGGGGAGGGTTACATTCTGCCCGCGATCGCACTGGGGGGTTCATACAACGCTCTGCCCGCGATCGGGCTGTGGATATGTGGAGGGGTTCATGTATCTGTACCTGCCCGCGATCGGGCTGTGGGATATGTGTGGGGGTTCATGTACCTGTACTGCCCGCCATCGGTTGCATTAGCGCTTCGTCCCCACGGTTGCTGCCTGGCAGGTGGCCAAGAGCAAGTCCTCGGGATCGGCGACTTACATGCTAAGTGGATGCAAATGGGGCTATAAATAGATGCAATGGCCCCCCGCGCCTTTGCATAAATTATGGCCCCATTTGCATGTCACCTTTGAATATCGGAAATTTGAGCATGGCGCAGTGGTACTTCGCCACCGCAAGTTTAATGCTCAACTCTGGCAACTGGGGCGCAAGTTCCACTGTGCATCTTGCCAAGTGTTGGCTGGGGGATATTGGAAAGGAGTTGCTCAACAGCTCAACTCCTTTGAATATCACCCCGGCCACACCCCTGCGCAACTATTTTGAGCAGCGCAGGGGCTTGCGCCTCATAATGGCGCAGTTTGAAAATCTGGGCCCAAAAGTTTAAAACAAAAACTATGCTCAGTGTAAAATCACTGTCTTCCTGACACCTCCCCAACTCACTGCAAATGTTGCTACCAGCAAGTCTGCCACTCAAGAACATGCAGTATCCCAAGCATTTTCATCACTAGGCTTATAACATGGTTGATCTTTTTCCAAAGTGGAATAAGCCATGGGAGAGTGGGTGGCAAGTAAGCAATAACACACGAAGGGTGTGCAGTTGTTGGATAATTACTGCACCCCCGAATTCTGTGGGTTGGAGGTACAAGGCGCTAGCCAAATGCCCTTCAACCACTGGGTTACGGGTTGGGGGGGTAGTGCAATAGATATCCAATAACCGCAATCCCTAAAGTGTATTACTGCATTTATAAAAAAAACACCAAATTAATAAAACATGCAAGACTACATACAACTTTAAGAATAAAGAAATTTTCGTCATTGATAATTCTGTTCACACACCAAATAGCTAGGTGTGTCCCATCAAAGAGGTCAGAATGTCTGGTAGGTAAGTCATTCATGTTGTTAGTTGAACCCCCCTCCAAAAAAAAAACTGTCAGAGTTACTGAAAATTCCAAAGCAGTGTACTCCAACACTTGCAAGGCACTTGGCAGACCCATGCGGTTAATAGTCAGTTACATAGCACAGGTCTGACAGCTATTGACCAATCAGTTCAGTGGATTTTTTTGCCCATTTTATAAAGCTACAATAACCGCACTTCCTGGGTGGTTGAGGCCCTCAGCTGTGCCTCATGCCTCACAACCCACCCAGGATGTGCAGTTATTTCACTATTGCCACAGACTCTATTGTGAATTATTCCTCACTTAATATAATGGGTTAAGAAATGTTACAGTTATTATGGAGGGAAGAACTGTAATTGAATGGGGTTTCAGAGGTGTGAAGCAGGCTGGGGCATCAGAAAAGGATGCACAAATAGCTAACAGACTCAAGGGCTGTAGAGGTGACAAAGCAAAGTTCATTTGATGGCCTACAGGTTGCTGACTTTTCGTGTTGGTAAACATGGTTATTTAGGTGGGCTGTGCGGATGCCATGCATATGTAGACAAGGAACGATCATGGGCCCCGATATTTAAAGTTTAGTGCTGGCGCTAACTCAAGTTTGTGCTAGCATTCTGGGCATAGCCATATTCAGATGTCCCTGGAGTGCCCCCCCAACCCGAAAGCGCAAGGGCGCTTAAATATTGCTGCACCTATGCCAATGATGGGGATCCCTCATGCAGTGGCATATTCAAAGGTTTGCAGTGGCAGTAAGAAGCCTCCCGAGGGACGCCATTTACTGCTGCCGAAAACCGCCTCTTACCCAGGTGCTAACCCTCACATTCCAATGGCAGAGCGACTGTACTGCAGCCACCCGCCACTGTGCCAAGCTGCCCTACACCCTTCTTGATCACCCATTCTCATGTTATATAATAAGCCCAGGTGGCCCAGTGGTCCTCCTCAATTCACAATCTCCTGTTGTCAGTCAGAATAGTATCCCTCATGGTAGAGCAGTCCCCCATCTCATGTAAGTAAGCTGTTGGTTAACTAGGATCTGCAGCTTATCTGTTAGGTAGGAAAATGGGCAGACTAGGTGGGCCAAGCGGTCTTATCTGCCATCAAATTCTATGTTTCTCATGTTACAAAATAACCCCTGGTGGTCCAGTGGCCCCCCCCCCTAAATCACCTGTTCTCATGTTATCTAATCATCCCTGGTGGTCCAGTAGTTCTGCCAACCCCCCAATCGCCCATTCTCATGTTATCTAATAATCTCTGGTGGTCCAGTGGCTCAGCTAACCCCCTGATCAATTTTTCCCATATTATATACCTGAAGAGGGACATCACGTTATTGGAGAGGGTGCAGCGCAGGGCAAGAAAGATGATCCAGGGACTAGGGGACATACCCTATGTGAGCAGGCTGAGGGAGTTGAGTATGTACTCACTGGAAGAGAGGAAAGACGGGGGATATGATTGAAACATTCCAGTACATGAAGGGAATAAACAAGACAGGCACAGAGGGACTATTCAAGTTAAGGAGGGGTAGGGATACTTGAGGTCACGATCTTAGATTGAAGGGGGTAAGGTTCAGGAGAGAAATAAGAAGACACTTTTTTACGGAGAGAGTGGTGTCTGGGTGGAACGCATTGCCTGTGGAAGTGGTATCCTGTAGAACAGTGGACTGCTTCAAAAGGGGATGGGATAGGGTAAGAGGGAGAGGCAGGGGAGGGAGGAACAGCTGCAGTATAAGGGTTGCTAACTGCACACTCAAGCAGATTTGATAGACCATAAGGCCTTTATCTGCTGGCAAATTCATATGTTCATATGTATATAATAATCCCTGGTGATCCACTGGCTCCCCTTCACCCCCGTTCTAATATTATCTAATAAACCCAGGTGGTCCACAGCTTCTCTCGATCCCTGACCATACTGAGACCACCCACTCACCCAACCACTGAGAACACCTGCTCCACATCACCCTTAGCCTGACTACCGGTCCAGTGAAACAGCGACTGGCAAAGCCCTCCTCTCACCTCCTTGGCTGGCCACCATCTGACTGTCACAAAGGGATATCACGCATGGGGGTGGGGGAGCCACTGAACCACCAGGGATTATTAGATAACATGACAAAAGGCGATCAGGAGTGGGAAAGGCACTGGACCACAAGGGCTAATTACATAATATGATGACGGGCAATCAGGGGGTTGGGGGGAACCATCAGGGATTATTAGACAGCATGAGAACTGACGATTGGGGCATGGGGTCATGCCTTAAAGCTGTCCCTGGGACTAGTGCACCAACCTGGTGAACAAATGCATACACAGGCCCGGATATTCAAACTGCGCCAGGCTGTGGCGCAACTCAACTTGGCTGCGCAGGGGTGTGGCCTGGGCGATATTCAACGGAGCTGCACTATGGCTCAGCAGCTTTGAATATCGCACCCTGGCTACCCCCACTGCGCCAGCGCAAGTGGCCAGAGTGGAGCATGGGGATGCGCTAGTGCAAGTGCCATTGTGCCATTCACAGCACCTGCGATATTCAAAAGGGGACATGCAAATGGGGCCATAATTTATGCAAGGCGCACATGGGGCCATTTGCATGTCATTATTGCCCCATTTGCATCCCATTAGCACGCAAATGCGCCAATCCCCGCCGACTTGCGCCCTGCCAGGCAGCAGCCATCGGGGACTGACGCCCCCTGCAGCCCAATCGCGGGCATTTGTCTAAAAAAATACTTCCTCATCCAATATCCCTGGTGGTCCAGTGGACTGCTATGTGCCCGATCGCAGGCATCGTTATAATAACCCCCCCCCCCAAATATCCTGGTGGTCCAGTGGATCAAATGCTGCCCGATCGCGGGCATCTGTTCAAATAAACCCCCGTCCAATATCCCCGTGGTCCAGTGGACTGAATGCTGCCCAACCGCAGGCATCCGCTTAACAGAAATCGCCCTATTACCCTGGTGGTCTAGGCACCCTCCCCACTGAGTCCCACCCACCCCTGCAGCCTCTGCCAGCCGGTGGGCGTGCAGCACCCCACCTGCCAACTGACACTTCGGTAGGGCTGCACACCCATTGGTTCACAGCCTGAGCCAATGGGCATGCAGCCCCTAGCACACTACACATTCCAGATATGTGAATGTGCCATGCGCAGCCCTTTTGAATATCTAGGCCACAGTGTTCATGTCAGAGTGGCTGACTGTGACAAATATCATATGGTTTTCAAGTCTGGCCCATCTTCTTTTCTCCACTGGGACAGTTTAGCCCACTGCTCTGATGGTTTCACATAGCTAAATCTGGGTTCGGTTGAACAGTGATGGAGTAGATTATCACGTATGTGTAGCACATACGCTATTAGTGTACAGCTCAATTTACACTATTTGGTCCAATTGCCTGTTCCTTTATTTTTAATTTGGGTTGGGGGGGTTGCTCCCCACGTAAAAAAAAACACACACACATACAAAAAAAAAAAGGGTGTGTTTGAAGGGGAGCAAGGCCCCACAACTCAAATAAACTGACCAAAATAGAGCTGTATTCAGGAAGCCTTTACGGTAAGAAATGAACATTGCATACAATCGTGCTTTTGCATTTTGGATAGCTTTGCATAGTACAGAATGTGTGCTACTAAACACTAATTTGGACAATAAATATTTTGGGCAGCTGCCCCATAAAACGTTGCACATTGGTAACATTTCAGTATAGCTAAGCTTCAAATCACTGCCCAGACTAACAGCCAGATGCTTCGCCCCAGCTACCTCTGCAGACAAGATATTCTTGGAAGCAGCAGTGGCAAACCTATTGGCAAGCAGAGCAGTGGAACTCATCCCACTGCTTCAGAGGAGAAAATGCTTTTACTCAAGATATTTTCAGACTCAAAAGAAATATGGAGACTGGTGACACGTTCTGGGTCTGCAACTCCTAGACAAACACATTCTGAAACCAAAGTTCAAGATGGTGACTCTGGCCATGATCATCCCCACACTGCAAAAAGGGGATTGGCTGGCACCACTAGCCCTATCAGACCAAGCCACAGAGAGTACCAGAGGTTCAGGATACCTTCGGGTCACTACCAGTTTACAGCACTGCCATTCAGCTTACCCTCTGCCCCCATGGCATTCACAAAATGCCTGTCAGTGGTAGTGGTGGCACACAAGAAGGCAGGGAGTGACAGTGTTCCCATACCTAGACGACTGGCTACTCATAGGTCAGCCCTGCAGCATACCACAAAGGGATGCGAGGTGAAAAGCCATTGACTAGGTAGGGTCAGAAGCCATAAACTAGTGTAGGGCTTTCGGGCAGACAGGATGGGTCTGGTGGTCCTTATCTACCGACAATTCCCGTGTATATACATACCTGTATAAGCAAGTAAAAATTATGGACTAGTTGTCACTTGTACTCTTCTCCTATCTGAAGTTCCGGCACAAGCCGAAGGACTCAGCGACAGGCGTCACACGAAGGAACTTCCTCACATTCAGCCCAGAAACCTTCTGTAACAACAAACTGGCCGTTCTCACACTGTCCCGCTCCTGCCGTTAGCTGCACTATCAACGCATTACAAAATAGCTCAGGACAAAATCAAGCCTAAAGACATCCCAACCCCTGTTACTCCCATACAAGCTGCTCTACAAGAAACAGTCCCCCCTTCCCAGACTGCAGTTCGGCAAGGAAACGTCATAACGTCGCGCGGAAAACAAGACAGTGTTGTCATTTTTGGTTGGGGGGGAATGCTTGGTTCACAACAAAATTTCAGCTGGATACATTTTGTATGAAACAGAAACAGCACTGTTTGGATGTGTTCTTTTCTCTCGTGATACGTGTCGAAAGACAGGATTAGTGGGGCTTTAACACAATAGAATATTTCTTTGTATAGGATTTCGCATGAATACGCTGCTGCCCTCCCCATGAAATTATAACATAGAACGCCCCACTGCGGTAACGGGCCAATCAGAGTAGGCGACTCAAGGTTTAAAAGCCGCCTGACGGAATTAAGTGATACATACTAGAAAGAATTGGTTTTGAAGGAGGTGTTATTGGTGATCGCTACAGGTGAGTTGCCGCACTTACTGCAAGTGCGGGTTGTTGGTTTCCTAGTTCATTGAAATGAGATGGCTTGGAGCGGGGTTGTGGTACAACTCCTTTGGAAGTTTTTTTTCGGCCAGAGTACTGCTGTGCTTATTCGATATAAAAACCGCACTTGAACTGTTCGGTGTGCTTTGTCTGGTCAAAAAAACAAACCAACTTGCTTGAGTAATTAATGAGCTGTTGTGTAATGTATTATCTTTTAAATTATAAAACTGGCCCATCATTGAAAAAGGTGGGGTGGGGTGGGGGCGCAATTCTTAACAGCTTGTTATTTAGGCTTATATAACCTGGGTGGCTGCGCAGCTCAAGAGAAAATAAAGGGGAAGCCCTGGAAAAGGCACTTTACCCAGGTGCTACAAAAATGCCTGATTAGTGCTTTCAGATAGTAACATTTTTTTTATTACCTCTAATTATGTTTTTAATTTAAACAATGGCCTTCAAGCTTCACTTTCTGTTGGCAGCCACCATCTTATGAGCAGCAGTGAGCTTCCAGAGCTCACTTTAATATATCTTGCTAACCAATAATGGAGGTCAGATACACTAGCCTAGAGTCCTGGTTGGATGCTGGCCATCTATTTATTTTGGGGTAAAACACCCCAGAAATGTTTTGGAAACAGTAGTGTTGCATCTGACAGTTTTCGCAAATTTTTGTGAAAATTGCTGCAAATTGTGACACTGCTTTTCCAGACTATGGCCAAAATGTCAGGAGTTCTTTGCCACCCTGCTGCAATTTTGGTCTTTTGTGCTGAAATTTGAAGGGAAGTCTGCCAACATCTCACAGATGTGCCGTTTGGTGAAAAAATATTTCGTGGCTGCCAAGTTACAGTACTCCAAAGTTGGTATTTTTTTTTTCCTTGTAGACTAGCATGGTGGTGTATGCCACGCCTTTTGGGGCTCGTATCTCAAACGATGAGAGATACAGATTTTTTTGTTGCAAGTTGCATAGCCCTATGGGCTATGTAATCGCAAAAACCTAGCCAGGAAAAACATGATTTTTTTTTTTGTGAAATTTAATTTTTTTTTCTACGTTGTGCGATTGCTGAGATTAGCAATTAGGTACTTCCAATGCTCGTTTTAAGCTTCGATGCCCATTACAATGCATACATTCTTTGTGTACACTGTTTCTCTATGCACCTGTTTAGCAAAAACAGGGTGTGTGCTTCTGTTAATGTTGGTTACTGTTTCCACTTGCGTTTATGTCCCTGTTTGCGTTACCGCTCCCATGTATGCCACTGTGTTACCTTTTGCGTTGTCACTATGCTTTTGTTACTGTTGCCATTTGTTTCCACTACTGTTTCTGTTTGTGTTTTTGTTTGCATCACCGCACATTGCCATTTGTGTTTCCGCAGCCCTTTCATTTGGCGTTTTCTCTTTTGTTTTATGCAAGTATCTTGCCATTACTGTTACCATTTGCAATTACAAGAGCTGTGCCCATGACACGGCTTCATGCTTCCATATGCTTGCATTTGTTTCCTTTGCTGCTGTTGCTGTTACCATTTGCATTTATAGTTGCAGTACTGTGCCTGTGCGCATTTTGGTTCATGTTTCCATACGTGCTTCCATTCCCTTTTCTGTTTCCTTTGGCCTTATTCATGTCAGCTTTACTATTTTCATTTACAATTGCAGTACCGTGCCTGTGCGCATTAGTTTGCGTTTACATGTGCGCTTGTGTTCATGTTTCCATTTCTGTTCCTTATCGCGTTCCTTTTGCTGTGACACTTAACATTTCCATTTAAAATGCTGCTGCCATCACTGTTCGCGTTACCAGTTGCATGTTGGGGTCGTCTGCCTTGACTCTCACCTCATCACGTGTAAAGAAGCTGAGGAATAGGAAAATAGGGTGAGTTAGGACAGGTGACCCCAACGCACACCCCAATGCTGGTTGGTGGGGCTGGAGGGGTTCAAGGGGGGGGCTTTCAACCCCAACACCAAATTTCCTAGCTTTTGTTGCTGAGGAGTAACCCTAACTGATGCATTAAAGTCTTTTTTTTTTTGCCACTAATTATACAGACTGTGTGAGATAACCAGGTTAGCAACTAGAGGGACAACTAGTGGAGAATGAGACACAGTGGAAGTACTCTAGGAATTCGTCTGCTTTGTCTTCGCCCATGAAGACAAAGCTAATGGTCCAGCACTAGCAGACACATCTTCTCAACAGGGGAGTAGAAACCAGTCCTTTTAGAAAAGAAGGGGTCCTTGAGGAGCTGTCTAAAGGTGGACAAGGCACAGGGGCTGGATGGAATACGCCCAAGAGTTATGAAGGAACTGCAGGAGGAACTTGCAGCCCCACTAGCTGAACTGTTTCTCTCTTCTCCCCCCCCCCCCCAAAAAACACCCCAATTTTTTTCTCACTCCCCAGACCGAACTCTCTCTCAGGCTTACCCCACTGGCTAACCACTCTACTGTCCACTGTCCCCATCATCTTCATAGTCGTTACAACTCTCCAAGGTCGCGGGCCCCTAACAGCCCCGGAGAGATCGATGGGGCAGTAACAAGAGACCGGCGTTGCATGTGTGACAGTAGCACTGGAGGAAGCCATTGTCTATCTGGCTGAGGAGGGTTTTTCCTCATTTGTTACGCCCCTCAGTCCCCTCCCTCTCTCCATGTGTGGTGCATGCATCCGGACTTCTCGACACACGGCTACCCTTCCAGTGTCGGGCCACGCAAGTGTACGTGCTGCCCAGCACTCTGTGGTGCCCCAATCTCCACCGGGGGTCGCTTGAGCACCGAGCAACCTAACACCTCTCCTTCTCTTCTTCCCCCGGACAGGAATAGCCCAGCGGGCTATCAGTCCCTGCTGTCCCCCAGCACCGAGCTCTTCCAAACCTGGTCGCCAGCATGACGTGAGGTGTCGTCCAGCTCCTCAACCCTCAGTGCCACTGAGCCAGCTCTAGCTGATCTCTTTAACAAGGTCACTGGAAGATTGCATAGTGCCACAGGACTGGGGAAGGGCCTCGGTTCTGCCATTGCACAAAAGTAGTAGCATGAAATTACCTCCCAGTCAGCCTGACCTCTGTGGTGGGTAAACTAATGGATACATTGCTTAGAGAAAGGGTAGTGGAGTACTTGAAAGTGGAGAAACTTGACTGAAGTAGCATGGCTTTATGGCGGGATGCTCATGCCAAACAAATGATGGAATTCTTCGACTGGGTTACAAGAGCAGTGGATCTAGGTTTGGCTGTGGACATGGTATTTCTGGAATTTAGCAAACCTTTTGACACCCTTCTACATAGAAGGCTAGCAAATTGGAGCAAACGGGCGTAGGTCAGAAAATGGTCAACTGGATAAAAAGCTAGTGACAGAACTGTTGTAGTGTATGGTGGAACGTCTGTCTCCACAGAAATCCATCACTGTTGAAATGTTCTCCTAAACTAGTGATGTTTGCAGTGCAGCAGAATGACTTTTTTTTTGTTCTACTGCACTGCGAACGTCACACTGTCCTCGAGCAGCATTTGACAGTTAGGGCTCACTCCATAGACAGGACACATAGCAAAAGCAGCAATGTCAGCTGCAGTACTAATGTTTAGTGTAAAAACATTCAAAATGTAAAGTTCTCTTTTCCTTCTAGTAACCCAGTAAAAATGTTTTGAAGCAGAAACATGCTGTAGTGGTCCTCCCAAAAAAAAAAAAACTGTCCTAGAAGGGTGTCATTTAAAAAGACAAAGGTGGAATGGGGTCTAGGAGTTGATCTTCCTATTTAAAGGTAGGAAAGCAATGCAAAAAAAGCAGCACTAAAAGCAAGCAGCATCTTTGGATGCATTGGTAGGTGTATTACTAGCAGAAAGCATGGGGTAATCCTCCCACTCTAGAGGTCCTTGGTGATTCCTCACTTGGAGTACTGTGTGCAGTTTTGGAGGCCGCACCTTAAAAAAAGGAAATGGACTGTCTGGAATCTGTGCAGAGGAGAGCCACCAAGATGGTTCAGGGATTACACCACAAACATTATGAAAATTGGCTCTGCCAGTTGAATCTATCCTTCCTAGAGCAAAGAAGGAACGAGGAGACATGATGGGGAAACATTTAAAATTTGTTTAAGGGATAAATGCAGAACATACAGGTACTCTCAGGAAAATAAGACTGCGTGTACAAGAGGGCACAACTTGCGCCTGGTTGGCAGCAAATTCGGAACCAATGTTGGGAAGTACTGTTTCACGGGGGCATGACTTTGGAACCACCTGTCACCTGAGATGGTGGCAGTGAAGACTGTCAGAATTCGAACTGGCATTGGACAGTCAATGTAGTCACCTTCTACCTCCCCCTCCCATCTACTCTTGTAGACATCTCAGGCAGACTAGATGGACCGCACGTCTCATTCTGCTGGCAAATTCTTATGTGAGCAGCCTTCTGTTAAAGAACTGGTTCAGGGGGAAAATGTCACTTCTCATTGAACAGTTCGGCTGTCCATCACCAAAATTAATATGCATTGGGATTCCTTTAACTCATTGGTTGTCAAGAAGGGTGTCAAGAATTATGTTCACTCCCCTACCCAGGTGCCATAGCTGCAGTTCTGTATCACTGATTGGGTAGTGCAGGGTCAGGGGTTGCAAAGATGGTGTCCACACAAACATTTCATACAGTGTTCCCAAATCTAATGTCTTGCTACGAACAAACTGTGGTTCTCAACAACCGTTCCACAGTCTGGAAGCTGCTTCTGTACCACTGTCCAATTGTAGAATGGGTGCTAATGGAGTTTGGCTGCCTGTCGCTAGCACCAAAGCACTAAGTCCCCATGCAGCAGGCAGAAACGCATTCACTGCGCAGTCTTAACGTTTATAGCAACAGTATACATTTATTTACATAGCACACTGCTCTGTTTCCCCACTAGATGTGTCCAAACCTCTACATATGTTTTGTCATCCCAGGAGTCTGGTCACACTATGTGCCCTTTAGCCACCATAGGCAAATAGTGGGAGCTGCACAGCTTCCAGAGCGCAAGCTGTACTGTGCCACTAGATGGTGAGCATCCTTTATTTACATAACTCATCCACTCCTCTGAGCAAGCAGGCTTAACAAGCATGCAGGAGCATCTAGGGGCACAATGGACCCAGGGCTGGTAGGCTTACTGGATCTGCCTCCTGGTGTCTGGTCCCATCTACTGGGGGTAACACTTAATTTTGGTAACTGGTGGACCCACTGGAACCAGAGGTGTTTTCCAGGTTGTTTGGTAAAATACAGAAATTGGACATCTATGGGAGACAAGGTAATCTATAGGAAAACCCAGCAAAATTGCCTTGGTTATAGGAGAAAATGCCAGATTGAAATGGAGCAGATTTAATATTTTAATGGATTTCACTGCTCTGCAAGCAGCAGACATGATTGTGATATCTGGCATTGTTCATGTTCTCCAGTTGATTAAGAGCTCCTCTGTGGCCACTGGCCCGCTGACACAGCGGCTTGGTGTTGGTCTGCAATGCAGATGTCTCTAGTTTGGGAATGGACCTTCCGGACCTGGGAAGTTCCAAGTGCCTGCTTGGGGAATTGAGCATCCCAGGGACTGCTTCTCTTGGGGGTGTCTGTAAGTCTGACTCCTAGCAGAGGCTGGGAGTTTGGTGCAACTGACCTCCAGAAGTCCTCTGGAGGCATGCAGACCCTGGCATCATTAGCACATCATGCCTCCAGAAGGTGTCTGCAAAAAGCTGCCATCTGACACCCTGCTTCCCCCAGCCCCCCTCACACACCATGGCACTCCCAGAAGACTACTTATTCCATTGTCCACTGTAACCAGCCGGCTCCATGCAATGCAAGTGGGCACCCCTGCCAGCACCCTTCTATCACTGCAGAATTCATGCTGTTGAGATGGCCCCGCCCTGGGGACAATCCAGGGGGTATCCTCTACAGGAGGAAAGTCCTAGGAACAAGGAGGGGGCAGAGGGTTGTTGGGGGGCTGAGCTGTAAGGAGGCATGCTGGTAAAATATACTTGACATGTAAAACACAAAAAACACTGACTAGCTTCAAGTGGTGGTAAATGGTGCTGACCCACCTAGAATGATATAGTGAATACTGGATGGGCAGGCAACCAGTGTATTCTGCCAGAGGACTTTTGATTCCCTCTGACCTAGAGCGAATCATGAGGTTTGTGGGAATTGGAACCTAGAGGTTGCAGAATACACTGTGCATAGTTGCACATCTAGTATGGTGCCCCTAAAAATAACTAATAGCAAAACATTTTGCTGCTTCATCTTCTGGGATTCAAGGCTCATTGCTAGAATCAATGGTGTGGTTGTTGGGGACCAGACATCCCTACATATATAGCACAGGATTCTGTTGGTTGTCCGTTGGGTGTGGGAGGGTTTGTCACAAAAAGACAGATGTATTTCTCACCAAGTGAGGGGACTTATTGCATGGAATCGTGTTTGCTGTTTAATTTAAATTAATCTGGTTAATATGCATCTGTGGGATTTGAGTCAGAAGGTTCGAGTGATCGTTTCTGTGCCAATGCTAGTTTCTGTCGGGCTGATCCTGCTGTTTCTGCTACCCCAGCTGTTTGTTTTTTTTTTTTTTGAACTATGTGGCTTCTGCACTTTCCAGACTAGCTAAAATGTTGTACCGCAATAGGATATCGTGTTACATAACCTTTGAACTGTGGTAGAACACTTCAGCTAAGATGGATTTCTATGCTGAACAAGTCTTTGCCATTTACTAAATGACTTGTCATTTTTAGGTCTTCAGGACATAGAAATCACTAAGGTTTCATTATTACCTACATTGTATACCCACCCCCATTAACAAAACAAGCAATTTAGGCTTTTTGTTACGGGGGAGGGGGGTGCTGTCACCTGTCTTTATTTAAAATAAATAAATTCAAAAAAAATATACATACATTCCAGTTTTAAAAATTTTCCTGGAGCATCATGCTAAGAAACTAGCCACTTATGCCCACCAGTTTACAGTTCTCTGTATCTTTAAATTATACCAATATCAAAACCCTGCAAAAAAGAAACTATCCTTAATTAGTGTTGTGGCAGTGTTGTAGCATCGGAATCTCTGCATCCCTATTTAATAGGGGCATCTGCATACTAGCCCCATTGCTGATGTTGCCATTTCTGTAAACATTGCACAGGCGGACTTTGGCAAGAGTAGGAAGCGTGTGTGGGTGGTGCACAGTTGTCTAACCTTTATTGATTTTTATTTGACTAGGTAAATACACTGGTCCAGCAGATGTTTCAGGAACAGCCTGGGGGCCCAAGTAGGCTAGGAAAACATGGAGATGAGAACAGTGTTATAGGTGAAAGGGAAATGCACACTAAGCTGAAGCTTGTTTCCAGGTATGACCTGTGAGCATTAGAAAGTTGCGTGACTTCTCAGGATCACCCAGTATGTAGCTGGAGGCTGTGGGAGTCAAACCCAGGTCTCCAGGTTTACAGTTCAGAGCCCTAAACCACTGCCATAAACTTGTTCTAAACAAACTATGTACCCCCACATGAGCAAAGCCTAGCTATCCCCTCCATCACTGACTACCTCACCACCCTGCCATGCAAGGCTGAACAGCTCATCTTAGGTGACCTCAACGTCAACTGGCTGGGCCCCAACTCAACGCCAACTAAGGACAACTTCTTAGCCCTAGACCTAACCCAACTTGTGAAACAACCCACCAGAATTAACCCGCCTAGTGGGACCAGCTTCTACTTGATGTTGTGTTCTCAACCGACCACACAAAATAAAGGATCTTAAAGTCCTAGCTAACTCCTCAGTGACCACTCACCCATTCTATGCTTCTGGTCCTCCCCCACCTCAAACCCACGACCAAGCCACCCCCTCGCGTTGTCTCTGCCCGGGAGGTCTAAACCAACTTAAACAGCACCTGCCCAGCTCGATTGGTCCCCGATCTCCCTTGCATCAGATATAGATATCGCCTAGCCTTCTCACTAGTACCTTTGTAAGGCCTGTAGACGCTTTCGCCTCTGTTATCAACACCCGCACAAAGAGTATGCACTGCTGCCTGGATTCCTCCCTGATCCAGCAACTTAGGCAGCGCGATAACCTCTGGAGTATTGCTGTTGAAACAGGCAGACAAGCAGATAGGCAAGTTTATAACACAGCTCGCAACCAGTGCACCTGGGCCATACGGCAAGCAAAAGCCTACTTCTACCAATCCATCTTGATTTCTCCTGGGGCTCGGCCGCCTTTTGGGATAACATGAAGGAATTAAATGGTACAACCCGCGCCCCTCCCTCTCAGATGGTCATAGATGGTGCTATTAACACGGATCCCCTCCTGTTGCCAACTTCCTGAACGCATCTTTCTGATCTAAGTGCTATCCCACCGTCCTACCTCTGACCCTATCCCAGCAACCAACTACCCAGATATCTCTCGTCCCCTTTACTTTAGGACTATCTCCCACAGGATGCTAAACCGATCCTTCTAAAAGCCCTCCTCCCATAACCCGAGCTGCACCCCTTGACTCCAAGATGCTCGCCTAACCCTGATGTCATGATTACCCCTCACGGACCTTTATTAACCGCCTCCCTGTGCCTCGGCCAATTCCTCAATGCATGGAAGCTGGCTCAAATCACCTCCATATACAAGAATGGAGATCGACTGTGCCAAGCAATTACAGACCTATCTCCATCCTCCCCCTCTAAGGCCCTGGAAAAATAGTCATCCATGCAACTCGCAGCCTATCTTTCCACCCACAATATTCTGTGCCCGAACAACATGGCTTCCGCCTGGTCACAGCACTTCCACAGCTTTGCTGGAGTTCTCCCACAATATACACTGCACTAGATGCCGAGAGCTGGCTGCGTTTTCATCGACCTGTCCAAAGCCTTCACGCTGTGAGCCACCCGCTGCTACTAGAAACCTCAATAAACTGGGGTTCTCATCTGGTCCACTGACCTGGTTCTCCAGCCACCTCTGTGACAGATCTCAACACGTCAAATTAAATGGTAGCCTGTCTACGGCACTGCCAGTACACCTGAGTACCCCAAGGCTCATTCTGGGCCCCACTTTGTTCAGCCTGTTCCTAAACCTTCCCAGCTCTTGCTCAGGCAAAATACTACTATATGCTGACGATGCAGTCTTAGTTGCCTCCCACTCCCACCCACTCACACTCCAGAGCTCCCTGCAACTCTACTTCAACCAGGTTGAAAATGGTTCATCGACCATCGCCTGGTCCTGAACCTCAAGAAAACTAAGACTCATGATCTTTGCCCACCGCAAAGTAACGCCAGAATGCTCCTCTCCACATCCTCCCCAGTACCCTTTACCCCTTGAACAGGTAGCCACGACAAATACCTGGGCATCACCTTCTCGACTCGGCGCTCTCCTTCCATGCCCACATCCATGCCTTGTCCTCAGCCATGAATACCCGACCTGCTCCTCTATCGCCACAAGGACTGCCTCCCGAATTCGCCCTACGGCTGGCAATCACTTCCTCCATCCTATCTTTGGTTGACGATGGCCTCCCCATCTATGCTGTCGCTGACCCCACTGCTCTCACAAAAATCCAGACCTCTATCAACAAAGCCTGCAGGCTCCTGACTGGTGCCCCGAGTAGGACACACACATGCCAACTCTATTCCATCACTAACATACTCAATCTTGAAGAGCGGCTGCAATATCACACCTGCATACTAGCCAAAAAGTCTCTACTTGGGCTCTGTCCCCCCCGGTGTCACCGCACTGCTTCCGTGGGCCTCCCATTCGGTCGCTACCAAGCCCTACCAATGCCACCTTCCAGGTGCCTAGAGCCAGGACCTCCCCGCCCAAAGATCCTTTCATCATAGAGCGCCATCCTGGTATAACCTCCCTCGCATGTCACTAGCACTGCTAAAATTGGCTAATTCAAAATCGCCTTCGCAAAACAACCCATTAGCTCAATGGAGATGTACGTAGTTCATCCCAGGCCACTGTGAATGCCTTCCTGACATATCGCCACTGCAGGACTAAGTATATAACAATGCCTGAGTTTTTGCCTGTCATACTATATGCTACATTGTATCCTGGATGTCCCCTGGGAACCCAGTGACTTCCTGTGGGATCCTGGCTACCCAAATACTTAAATGGCGCTTTGATGATTCTGTATTGTATGTTGCATGTAATTCACCTGTACTGTTCTCCACTGTCTTGCCTCACATTAGATTGTTTCCCTCCCTGTGACGAGGTGTCTTTGTAAATGAGTCTCTGACTCAAAGGTTGTAAATCCGATATTTGACTTAAATAAATAAATAAATAAATAAAACTGGGACATTTTCAAGAGTAACTTCAAGATGCAAACTAATACATTTTGCCACTTTGAATAAAGTGGCACTAAAACATGAGTTAAAGCAGCAGTGCAATGAAACGGGGCAAACATTTTGACTCTGCATGTTTTCACTATAGAAGTTGGGTCACCACATTTTACTTAGAAATAAAGTAAGTTGCATAACAACTTACCATAACAGTAGATCTTCGAGAGTATCTCTTGTAGATCATAATGCATGGGATATCAGCCGCAGGCATTATTTCCTCCGGATGATTTCTCAACCGTAAACCCAGGGATCTCCCGTTAACGTTGCCACTATCTGTATATCTGTATGGCATGTATAAAGGGGGAGATCCTAGCTACTCCTCAGATCATTTTCGAGGCAGTCTCTTGCAGTAGGTCATAAGTGGAATTCGGGTGCTGCAGGAACTGTCTCCTTCAGGTGTTTTTTTTTTTTTTTTCCCCCACCCTGGGATCCCACCACACAGTATGTATCTGTTAGGTATAAAAAGGGGAGGTCCCAGTCACAATCCTCCATTCTTTTCAACCGCGACCTGCATGCAACAGGTCCTCCTTGGGAGTTCTGCCTTACAGTCTTAAAGTTCTATGTCCCAACAACTTTAATTGTTTGTTCACTAATGTCTTCAGAACCTTTATTCCGAAGTTGTTCCTGTGGCCTTTGCTAAAGACCTCCACAGTCTGTTTGTTGCCTTGGTCCTGAACACACTGGAGTGTGCCTCCTGCATTAAATTTTAAGTTGCAAAACTCTGACTGTTGCCACAGCTTGATGAGCATCTCATGGAGCAGAAGGTAACCTTCTTAGAGCAACAGCACCACCCCTCCAAGATTCCTCAGTGTCCTCTTAAGGGTCTTACCACTCCATGGGAGGCCCCTCCACCAAATCAGCACAGGGTCATGGTAGAAAGTCTGCATCTAAGACTAAGCATGTTTCTACCATCTCTGTTCTCTGCTGATGCAAGTATGGCTAAGGTAGACCCTCACATATCGTCTTATAAACAGTCTACTGTTGTGGGCTCCTCTCCTTGTTCATTGATTGTTCTGTCTACTAGCACCTCGGGGGTAATTTTTCAGCTCCCAATGCTGCCCCACCTTCAAAACTGCATAGCCATCGTCTGTCAACTATGGCCTCTGGCTCGTTGACAGCCCTGCACCATGGACCGTCAACAGGCTAAATGGCAGTCGTAGACATGTCGGACTCCTCAGATGTTCTTATCGGCTAGAACTGTGTGTGCACATCAACTACACAGACGGCTGGTGTGGCAGTTATTGTCAGTGGTGAGGTCCTACACAACCCCCTCATCAATGGCTGCTCATTTGTTCCCACTGCCTGCACTAACTCCATCAGTAGTGCCCATTTGCTCTGCCTGGTCTGCTGTGACCAATTCCTCTGGACAGATGGCTATGATACCAGTCCAGGCACTGGTGAAATGTATCCCAGACCCCATGCCCCCCTAGGGAGGAGTTGCCACTGGTCTCTGCTCAATCTCTGCCTCCTTCGGCCAGCAGATGGCTGTTTCTTCCCTGGTCTCCCTGGGTCTCTACACCCAGGATGTAGACTTGGAGGACCCTTTCCTGCAGGACTGGGGTCTAGCGAACAGGGAAGGAAACAACATGGATCATAGGAATCCCTTCAGTTCTTTGCCACCACCTCTGTTCAGGAAGATATTACCCTGATCTACCTTCTCCGCCAAATGACCTGACATCTGCAGACATACTTCACCTCCAGAGTGGAGCAGGAGTCTTCTAACACCCAGGTACTGAGCCAGGATCTTGCATCAGAAGGCCCCACTCTGGTTATCCCCTTTGAAGCAGCTATTATGGCTGCCTGGAGGCAACCTTTCAAGATTCTCTCTCCAATCTTGAAGGCTGAGCTTTATTAGGCTCTAGTGGCTCACCCCCATTTCACATCTCTGCCTCCAGTAGACTCTGTGGTAATCAATGCCACACATGATGGGTCCTTTTGGCCTCACCACATGAGTGCTCAGCCCCCACATGGGGAGTCAAAGAAATTTGATGCCACTGGAGTGGTGTGTGTGTGTGTGTGTGTGGCTTCAGCATGCTGGTGCTGTAAAATTGGGGGGGCACACATACACTGAGCAGCTGCAATTGCGGTCACGATACAGCGATTTGTGGTAGGGAAGCTGTTACTGTAATACATGACTTGAGAAGCATGCACGCTGTCTCCCTCCTTCTTCTTTCCCCGTGCAGCTGCCTTACAGCACGTGGGAGAGAGGCTAATTTTTAGGTTCAGTGTGTATGAGCAGGTCATTCAGCAGTACCTTGTCTCATACAGCAGGATCTGTGCCTCCTACTCTTCACTCTTGGGAGCATTGCTGTCTCTAGTTTCTCTTGGCTACTGCTACCCAGCCTTCTTTTCTCCAGAGACTGCAGCGCTCCTGGCTGTGAGCATTCCCTAGTCTGTCCCACCAGGAGCAGCTCGATGCCACTCAAAGGAGACTCCATCACCATTGTCATTGAACTTGAGGGAGATGGGAGCAGGTTCACATGCTGGGGGGAGGGCATTGGGGAGAGATGACACATACACCAATCAACAAGACACACTCAGTCACAGGGGAGTGATGAGACGGAGGAAAGGAACTAACACTGCAAGAATCGTTTCATAAAAATCTCTGAAAAGGCGCATTTCCAGTTATCTCTCTCCATGACCAAATAAGTAACGAGTGTTTTCTTTCTCTCCCCCTCTAGCAGTCTGCTTTGAGATGAGGAAAAACGAATAGGAGCAGTCGGTTTTGGGCCAGTTTAGAAAAAAAAAACTGGCAATTCCTTGCAGCAGTAGACTAAACGGGCAGGCAGACGGGTGGAGAATGGGGGTAGAGTGTCTGCTCTCACTTACTGGGGGGGGGAGAGAGAGACATGGCGGCAGTTTGAAATTGTGTACCCAGCACTTCACCCAGTGAGGAAGCGGGGTGCTGGGCACACAGATACTTTGGCTATTAGGCTGGGGCTCTTTATTTGGTGGGCATCTATTGTTAGATGCCCACCTAAATTGTCTCTGCCAATCGGAAGAGAACTGTCTTTGCCCATTTTCTAATTAGTGTGTTGGAATGCTGTTCTGCATGGAAATCCATGCCTGGAACACCACTGTTGTGCTGCACTCGGTGTCACGATCTTGTTGTGCTGCACAGAGTACATCGCCAATCACACACAAGATCGAACGCATTCACATATGTGCAATTGTGCAGCCCATGGCAATGTGGAAGTCGGTGCGCTGCTACACATCCCGAAGTAAGCCTCATTTTTACTTGTAGACTTGTTTTGGGGATCAGAGTGATTATGATTGCCCAGTGTGGTGTGTGTGTGTGTGTGTGTGTGTGTGTGGGGGTGTGTGATGGGGGTGTGTATGGGGGTGTGGGGGTGTGTATGGGTGTGTGCATGGGGGGGTGTGTGCATGGGGGGTGTGTGTGCATGGGGTGTGCATGGGGGTGTGCATGGGGGTGCATGGGGGGTGTGTGGGGGTGGATGGGGGTGATGGGGGTGATGGGGTGGGGTGGGTGTGTATGGGGTGTGGGTGTGTGGGGTGTGGGTGGGGTGGGTGGGTGTGCATGGGGTGTGTGTGTGGTGGTGTGTGTGGTGTGTGTGTGTGGGTGTGTGCATGGGGGTGTGCATGTGCATGGTGTGTGGTATAAAGGGTGTATGGGGGGTGTGGGTGTATGGGGTGTGTGTGGGTGGGGTGGTGTAAAGGGGGGGGTGTGGGGTGTGTATGGGGTGTGTGTATGGGGTGTGTGATGGGGGGTGTGTGTGTATGGGGGGTGTGTGTGGTGGGGTATGGGGTGTGTGTGTGTGTGTGTGTGTGTGTGTGTGTTGTGTATGTGTGTGTGTGTGTGTGTGTGTATGTGTGTGTGTATGTGTGTGTATGTGTGTATGTGTAGAAAATAGTGATGGGTGAATGATCAGGTTGTGTTTATCGAGGATTGATGACATCAGAGACCCCGAGAGCAAGCTTGAGAGGTCTAGCTGATGTCATCAACTGCCCAAGATGGGAACACAGCCTTAGTTGTGGATGTTCACCCATCCACTGTTTTATATAGTATACGGGTTTTTTGTTTTGTTTTTACATTGGGTTTTTTTTGTTACTTGCTGTACGCACGCGCTGCTCCTGTTCCGTCTGGTGCTCCTGCTCGCTCATGTTCCCGCTCCGTCCGACTTGTCAGTTTCTCCTCTGCACAGTTAAAATCGTGGAGAAGAGAGTGCTCAGAAAGGGAGCCATGTATGGCTCTCCATGTCCTGACTCCCAGCTTCAAAGTCGATGACTCGGCTGCTTGGCGCTCGCTAAATCCTGCCATGTTTTTTTTTTCCTTCTTGAGAGCCACTGCCTGAGCCAATCAGGCTGAAGGTCATAAGTTGTTGTACCATCATGTGACGTCACATCGATAGTACAACAACTTTTTTGACCTTTGAACTGTACAAGATTTCAGCAGTTGCTGAAATCCATGCACAATAGGTAGTACCCATATACTATAAAAGATTGTATGAGCAACTATACACAAACAAGACAGTTGTAAGGTCTGTTACCATGGTAACGGACCTCTCTAGCTGTTCTCTCTGGTTGCCATGGAAACCTTTCACCTGCACATACACAATCTATCATTCTGGGCGAGATGAAAATTCCCTGATTAGCAGTTAAAGATGGAAGGGGGATTTCTTTGTCTGCAAAGAAACTGTTGTAGTGAGAACTATACAATACTTGCTGTTTCTAATTTGTTTATGTATGTAAGGAGTGGTGATCAGGGAAACTGCATTTAAATCATTTTTGTGTCTTTTTTTTTTTTTGTTTCGTTTTATTTTTAGGGCCCAGTTGAAGTATTTTTAGTGTAAAGGTAGCAGCCATATTTGTGGTGGATCAGCTCTGACAGTAGGGGCTAACTGAAATGCCTGCTCCAAACTCTTCACTGCTGAGCAGTCATAGAAACATAGAATTGATGGCAGATAAGGACCGCTTGGCCCACCCAGTCTACCCATTTCCTTACCTAATGGATAAGCTGCGGATCCTAGTTAACCAGCAGCCTACTTCTTTCTACCCCCACCCACTAGAATTGCCTTAACTGTCCCATGCATACTTGAATTCAGCCACTGTTTTTTTACTCCACAATCTCCTCCGGAAGGCCGTTCCATGCATCCACAACCCTCTCTGTGGGGGGGAAAAATACATCCTTACATTACCTCTGAGCTGCCTCCCCCTCAGTCTTCAAATTGTGCTCCCTTGTTCTTGCACACCTTTTTTGAAAGATGCTACCCTCTTGGACTTTGATTCCCTTGAGGTACTTGAAAGTTTCTATCGTGTCCCCCTTCTCCCTTTCCTCGCGGCTATACATATTAAGCTCCATAAGTCTCTGTTCATGTCTTCTGGTGCAGGCCCTGCACCATCTTAGTTGCCCTCCTCTGGACATCTTCCATCTTGTCTATGTCCTTGCAGAGATTTGGTCTCCAGAACTGCACACAGTACTCCAGATGGGGTCTCGCCAGCTGTCTGTACAGAGGATAACAACTTCCTGTTTTCTACTGGTGATGCCTCTCCCTATGTATCCCAGTATTTCCCATCCCTCCTTACTGCCCTCTCACATTGCTTGCCCACCTTTAGGCCATCTGATATGACTACCCCCAGGTCCCTTTCCTTTTTTTTTTTTTTTTAGTATCTCGCCCCTCATTGTGTACTCTTCCCCTGGGTATTTGTTTCCCAGGTGCATTACCTTGCACTTCTTAGCATTAAATCTAAGCTGCCATACATTTGACCATTCCTCTAACCTTGCCAAGTCGCTTCTCATCCTTTCCACCCCACCTTGTGCATCAACTCTGTTGCAGATCTTTGTCATCTGCGAAGAGACATACTTTTCCTTTCCGTTCCTCTGCAGTGTCACTTATAAAGACATTGAAGAGAACTGGTCCTAATACTGAATCCTGCGGTACCCCAGTAGTAACCCCCCTTTCTTGAGAATGGACTCCATTTACTATTACCCTCTGTCCCATTCTCCAGCCAATTCTTTACCCAGGCTATCATCTTGGGACCCACTTCCAGGCTGGCTAACTTGTATTTTAATCTTTTGTGTGGGACTAAGTCAAATGACTTGCTTAAAGTCTAAGTAGGCCATGTCCACAGCCCCTGCCTGATCCACTACTTTGGTCACCCAGTCAAAGAAATCTATTAGATTCGTCTGGCATGACCTTCCTGCTGTGAATCCATGCTGCCTTGGGTCTTGTGCCCCACTGGCCTCTAGGTACTCAACTCTTTCCTTCAGAAGTGATTCCATAATTTTCCTATCACTGAGGTGAAACTAACAGGTCTGTAGTTTCCTGCTTCTGCCCTGATCCCACTTTTGTGAAAGGGAATCTGATCTGCCCTCCTCCAGTCCTCGGGTACCACCCCATCCTCTCATTTGTTAGAGGGTAGTCAGTGGTGTCACTAGTTCTACCCTTAGTTCTTTTAGAATTCTGGGATGTATCCCATCAGGCCCCATTGCTTTGTCCACCTTCAGTTTTAAGTTCTTTCGGAACTCTTTTGTAAATGGGCTGGCATCTACTTCTGTATCCAGAGTTTCTATTTATTTTTATTTTTTTAGGTACCTCCTCCTCTTGATTTGTAAATACTGACCAAAAATATTTGTTTAGTATCTCTGCCTTTTCACCGTCACCCTCTGCCCACTCCCTCTCCTGTTTTAAGCCTCACTATCCCTTCTTAGTCATCCTTCGCTCCCTGATGTACCAAAAAAAATAATCCCCCTTCTTAACTGAGTTGGCTATCTTCCTCGGTTCGGGCCTTTGCTGTTCTGTTCATGTGTAAACTATATTTTACACATGAGCCAATCGGATACATGATTTTTACCCTGCTATTTTATAAGCCGTATTGATCATCTGTCCAAAGTCTCATTCTGACAGCCTCTTCCTTGACTGGGTGGGGGTGCTCTCCTCCTACATGTCGGATCTCTAGGATCTTGGACGTCATTGAAGGCCCACCTCCACATCAGTGTCTTGAACTCCATACGGTCCTCTATGCCTTACAAGCGTTCGAGGTGCACCTCCCTCCAGGTTGCCTGCAAGTGCAATCCGACAATTCTACGGTATTTCACTACATAAAACAAGATGGCACCCATTCCTACTATCTCTGCAGAGAATCTGAGGGTGTGGTATTGGTAATCCAGAGAAATGTACATCATCTTGCAGTACACATCCCGGGAGTGTCCAACACCCTGTGGATGCCCTGAGCAGATCCTCTGCCTGTACCCATGAGTGGGAAATCTTACCCAACGTTATCAATGACATATTCTGCTTGTGGGGCCAATTGAAGTTGGATCTATTTGTCTCTGCAAAACTGCTGCTTTTCTGCTCTCTTGAGCAAGGCCCTGGAACTGTGTGGTGGAATGCATTCTCTTTTCAGGACAGGAAGATTTCTGTATGCCTTCCCACTCACTTCAAGTACTACTTGAATTGGTCCAGGACAAGGCATCTATGATTATCGTACACAGTTCTGGCAGACAGATTTAGTTCCCTCTGGTTCTGTGTCAGAGCTGTAAAAGCAATCTCTGCCTATTTGAGCCTTACTGTCCCAGGCATGTGGTTCCCTGTTACACCTGGGCCTTGGCTCACTCTAGCTACATGCCTAGCTCCTGAGGACATGGTTCCCCTCATGCTTCCAGGTGTCACCAAAGGTGGCAGTTCTCAGGGATGCTAGGAAGCAGTCTACTGTCTTGCTATTCTTTGAAGTGGGATGCTTCTCTACTTGGGTGTCAGCTCAGGTCTTGGATCCTTGGTGTCCCCCCCTCAGTGCATTCTAGGTTTTGTCGGGTGGACTGAAATATTCCTCTGAAGATCCACCATTTGGCTATAGCTGCATGTCATTTGCCTGTGGGCACCATTCCTTTGTCCCAGTTGCCATTAATTTGAACCTTTTTGAAACGTGTTCTGCACCTACATCCCCTATCAGGGATCCAGTCTGTCTGGGATTTGAATTTTGTGCTTGAAAAATTGAGTCCCTTTCAGTCCGCTGAATCCATTGATCTCCTGTATCTCTCCTGGATAACTTACTTTTTAATGGCCTTTATGTCTGGCAGACTGGTCTTGGAGTTGTACGTACTGACGTGCAAGCCTCCATATATTCAGTCTTATAACTACTGGATGTCTTTACACACTAACCTGATGTGTTTACCTAGGGTTGTGTCTGCATTTACTTTAAATCGGTTCATCCAATTGCCAGTATACTTTGGCACCTCAGAATCCAGTGGAAGCCTTGCTTCATACACTATGTGCATAGAACATTGAGTATTTACCTTCGCTACACTTCAGTTGCAAAAAATTAGAGCAATGTTTTTCATCCCTGGAAACCAGGGCATCTGTCTCCAAGCAGTGCTTGTCCACATGGTTTGTCAACTGCATTGATTGATTAGTTATGCTAAGTACGACATCCCTCTAAGTGTAAAACCACTCTACCAGAGGCATGGCCACCTCTACAGCTTGTTTGAGACATTTTGGTCTTGGATATTTGCAAAGCCACCACATGGTCTACTGTAGATAACTGGACTACACATTAGTCTGGACATTGCTTCCAAGAAGCGCACAGTTTTTGGACAGGCTGTCCTACATGTCCTCCTGTCCTAAACAATGACTTTCTGTCTCTTCCTGCTTGGGAATCTTCCCACTTGTTATGATCTGCTGCAAGAGATTGCCTCGAAGACAGCACAATTGCATAAGGACTTACTATAACAGCAGTTCTTCGAGATCTCTTGCAGCATGTCATACAGTCCCACCCTCCTTCCTCCTCCTTGCTGTTGCTTCACAAGGATTAATTGCTCCTGTCTCTAGTACTCCATGGGCTGCTGCCTTATTTTTCCCTCGGATATGGTTACACATACTGTCACCAGGATGGAGAAAAGAACTGAGAAATGACTGGGACTTTTTTTTTTTTTTTTTGAGAAATGAAATGCAGTTGGCTAACCATGTAGACAAGCACTCCTTTGAAACATAAATGCCTAGATTTCCAAGCTTGAAAACCAAAAGTTGCTCGTTTTTCCACAACTGAGGTGCGAAAACAGTGAAGAGACTGTTCTATGCACATAGAGTAAGAAGCAGGGATTCCCCTGGATTTGCAGGCTCCGCATACCACACTGGTAAGTGGATAGCCTGACTTGTAAAGTAAATTCAGAAACCACCTTTGGCAAAAACGACAGGTTGGTGCATAACATTACCCTATCATTATGAAATTGCTGGTAGGGAGATTTGCATATTGGTGCCTGTAACTCCAAAATGTCTACCCAACGTAATGGCAACTAAGAATAGTCTTCCAAGAAAAATAAGTGGACTCGTTGGATTCAGCGGGCTCAAAAGGACTTGTGCTCCTTTCACCCCCAGCACAAAATTTAAATACCACACAGGGACTGAATACTGGATAGGGGAATGAAGGTGCAGAATTCTTTAAGGTTCAAATCAAATATAACTGGGACAATGGTTTATTGGCCACAGGTAAATGAAATGCAGCAATGGCCAAAAGGTGGATGTGTTTGGAGGAATATTTTGGTCCACCATCTGACAAGGAGAGCAAATGCCCTCTGAGCATCTTGGACCAACACTCATAAGGGTCCGAGTCCTGCATAGATGCCCAGATGGAGAAGTGTTTCCACTTGGACCATGTACAACAGTTTTCTGGTAGCCCAGAGGATTTGTGCTACCTTTTGTGGACATCCTGAAGCACAAGAGGACTGTGTCCTCAGGAGCCAGGTGTGAAGGTCCAGGTGTAGCGGGGAGCTTGGCAAATCAGCAGAGGTAAGGGATCTGGTTCCAAGAGCTGTAGAAGCAGAGCAAACAATCTCTTTGCCAGAACAGTGCTATGAGAATCGGACACCCCATCCGGGGCCAGTTTGAGTAGTACACTCTGAATGAGAGGAAAGGGCAGGAAGGTGTAAAATCTTCCTGTCCAAGAAAGAAAATGTTCTGCCATACAGTTCCAGGACCTCACCTGAGGGCAGTTGAGGCAGTTTTGCAGAGTGGCAAATGGATCCAACTCCAGACTGCCCCAATAGCAGAACACATCTGGTAAGATTTCCCACGCATGAACCTGTGCAGTGGATCTGCTCAGGACATCTGGGGATATGGACTGCCAGAAGATGGCTATTTCTCTGGCTCACCGAGTACCATACCCTCATCGACTCTCTGCAGAGAGGGTATGAATGGGTGCCTGCTTGCTTGTTTAGGTAGTGAACTACTGCAGAATTGTCTTGCACTTGAAGGCAACCAGGTAGGTGTCTCTATACTTGAAAGGTACAGAGGACTGCCCTCCTCCAATACACCTGATGTGGAGGTGAGCCTCCACTGACATCCAGGAGCCTATCAAGGAGGAATCTGTAATCGGAATGTGGACACTGAACAGGAGAACGAAACTGTATGCCTCATTAATTTGTCCATGGACTTCCACCATTGTAGGGCTCAGTCTGAGGACATCGGGACCAGGGAATCAAAATCTTCCTACTGCTCTTATTGGACTCTTGGACAACTGAAGGACCCTCCTAGTTAACCTGGCATTGGGAACTGTTGGAATAGTGGCTGCCAAATGTCCCAGGAGGTTCAGGTAGTCTCAAAACCAATCTGCTGGATTCTAGACTGTACGCCAAAGCAGTTGGGGCGTCCACCCAAACTATGAGCAGTTATGCCCTCCCCACGGAGGCATCTAACATGGCTCCAGTATATTGGTGGTGTGCACGGTCCAATTTGGACTTCGGATAGCTTGCTGCTATCTCCCACCTGGTCCGATTGCAGCGCTCAAAGTGTGAATAACTGCCATTGGCTGGAAGAAGCTTTCAGGATCAAGTCGCCCAGGTAGTGAAAGACATACAGGCCTGCCCTGCGGAGGGCCACTGCTAGGCATTTTGTGAATACCCTCTGGGCCAAGGAACTGCTGAATGGGAGGGCCCTGAACTGGTAATGACACTGGAACAAAAAACCTGAGTGAGCACAGTGCTTCAGGATATGGAGGGATGCATCTTTCATACTGAGAGCAGAGCCAATTGACTTTGCTCAGTACAGGGGGAAGTATCTGAAGAGACACCATCCTGAACATTTAGCTTTTGATCTAGAGGTTGACACCTTGGATCCAAAATGTGGTGCAAGTCCTCTGTCTATTTGGGAACCAGGAGAAAGAAATCCCATACCCTTCTGAGGAAGGGGATCTGGTTCAGTGGCACATTTGTGAGCAGAGCAGATCACATGAGCTACAGGTTGGAGGAGATGGGTTGCCACCCTTGTAGGTGCAGGGAAAAACCTGCCATGAGAAGAGTCTCCATTCCCACAATGGAGGAAGACCTTCAGGCTGAAGACTGGCCCTGCTTGCGGGGGCAAGCAGGGATGTAACTTTTTTTTTTTTCCCCTAAGCATTTGTAGGATCTAGCAATGTCAGTTGAGACTCTCATTTATTGGCAGGTGGCCTTTGAGCATTGGGACACGCCCCATAGGGGTGGTCCCTGAAGGAGTCTCTGAAGGCTATTTTTTACTTTTGGACAGTACATGGTCCAGACCTGAAGGGTACGACCTGAGTCCTTGTAAATACATCAACATTTCTTTGGTCTGTGGACCAAATGGCTGATCCTCTTAAATGAAGCATTAAGGATATATTGCTGCACATCTGGTGAAAATCCTGACGCATTCAGGTGTGATGTCTTGGACAAACACCTGCCAAGGACTTGTGGGCCACAGTGTCAATGGCATATTATAGGTGACCCTGAGCAGGTGGTGGCATACAGCCACCACTGTTGACCTCTTGGCTGCAGGGAGGGACTGGACCGAGGGGGTTAGGATTTCATCCTGATTTCAGGAGGGGACCCATGTAAGTATACAGCGGGACTTAGTAACCGAAGCACAAACTCTTGCCCATAACATTCAGTTTCTTGGATTCCTTGTGTCAGGGTTGAGGCCTAGAGTATCTATCATGAGTGGCATTGATCACCAGAGTCCACCTGAGGTGGAGACATAAAGTAGGGGTGGTCCACTGGGGCCTGATCTCAACCTTCTGAGAATTTGAGGGGAATTTTTGAAAGGTTGCTTCCAAGCAGTCCAAATAGCCTCTTCGAAGGCATCCACCAAAGCGGGGACTAAGTACTGTGCCAACTTCTTTCTTGAGGCATCTTGGTTAGTGCACTGGAACTCTTAACGTTTAATGTCTGAGAACATGGGATCATCTGGTGGAGAGCATGGTAGGTTCATCCTGAATGGACGAGGACGACTGGAGACTCCTAATGTTCCTTCCCATCCTCATCCTCCAGGTCAGCCAGGTCCCAGTCCTGTAGGAAAGTCCATGTCCACATCCTGAGTGAACTTGGAGAGGTGGGGGAAGAACTGGCTGCCCTCTGGGTCAAAGGAGCAGAGGCTGGAGCTGACTCTTCATGGGGGTGGCACACCATGGGGTCTGTCTGGTCCAGGATAGTGTGTACTAGAGCCTGGACATCAATTATGGCCAGCTGCCGTGAGGACTTAAGTGGGGCAGAATGGAATGAGTGAATTGGGACCACTGACTGACTAGCTAGATGATAGCAGTGGAACCAAGCAAGGAGTAGTTGACTGGGTGTCTGAGACAAGGGGGCCAACTTTGAGCCCATGTAGGTAAGGCAGGTCATTGACAAAAGTATTGTCGACGGGCCAGAAGCAATCATTGACAGACGATGGCTTCTCCACAGAAGATGGAGACAAAGATGGAAGCTGCGGTATTACCCCAGAGCCCACCAACTGTAGAAGACTGTTAAAGGGGCAACGTCTTCTGTACTTTCTTGATAGTGATTGGGGACTTTATGACAAGGGAGTGGCGTGTGGTTTTTTAATTTGGACCCTGCCCGGTCAACAAGAACTCTCCCGCAGAGTGGAGACCCCTAAGAAGGATGTCTGACTCCCTGGGCTTGGGGTGTTGCTGCTGCTCCAAAAGGGCAGCCTTTTGTTCCTTGAGAAACTCATGAAGCTACTGAAGCCTTTGTTTTGTGGCCTTGTTGAACCTGTTAGAGGATGCAATCTCTGGTGCCTTGTTCAGGACCAAGGCACCAAACACTGGAGATCCTCTGTAGTGATTCTGGGACCACAGGAATACTTTAAGAATAGGGGATCCGAAGACGGTTGATTTTTAGTGAGATTTGGTAATTAGAACTCTTCAACTAGTAAGCAGATCTCTGAAAGACTTGTTGCATGCAGGTCGCGGTTGAAAAGAACTGAGTAGCTGGGACCTCCTCCCCTTTATACATGCCATAGACACACCGTGTGGTAACATTGGGGAGAGGTCCCTAGGTTGACTGCTGAAGTCATTTGGGGAAGGGGGAAGAGGTAGCAATAATAATCAAACTGCATTGGCATAGGAGGAGGTGGAGGAAACTGGAGGTGATTTGGGTCACCTTGATGGGGGGGCAAGAATAAAAATAGGAGTGGCGTATAGACCCACTGTGCTGGCGGAGGAGTCTAGTGGCAGATGTTGGGGAAACACTGCAGATTGGGCAAGGGAAGGGTGGTGGTGTTGGGACTTAAACATGCCAGGAACAGACTGGGAGACTGTCATCCCTGGTGGCCAGGGAACAGAGGTTGTTGGATGTCTTTCAGGACTCATTCCTAACTCTGCAGGTGGGGAACCGACCAGGGAGGTGCGGATAGTAGATGTGGTCTTGGCACAGTGACCAGATTGGGGGCCTGGAGGTAAGGGACCCATTGGTGCGGAGCAACCATGCCACGGTCTGGTTCTGCCTGGACCTAGGAGCAGTAGAAAGCCACCCAAAGACAGAAGTAACTCATTTCAGCAGATGGATTTCAAGGAGGGGATCCTGAAGAAGCAGTTGGATGGGATTTTGGCCAGACATGGATGCTGACAGTAGATGGGGAAATCATCGGGGGGGGGGGGTGCAGGATGCTACCAGCACCTGTACAAGAGTAAGATGAAAATACAGTAGGGCCCATAAACCTTGCTGGTGGACCAGGGAGGTTCAGGAGGTAGTGATGGGAAAGAAGGCTGCTTGTAAGCATTTCAAGTGCTCAAGAGAGAGATCAAGGGGAATACAAGCTGATGGCCAGAAGGGCCACTAGGGTGGTGAGGGTGGCTAAGGCAAGAAAGGAGCAGAACCTGGCCAGGGAAATTGGAGGAACAAGGGGTTCTTTAGATACTTCCCAATGTAAGGGTGAAGGGGCAGATTAGCAGGATTAAAGCGGGGAGGGATGTGCACAAGACCCAGGGGAGCACTGAGATACTAAATGAGTGCTGCCTCCATTTTCACCAAGGAAATGGGGGGGACTGCATCATACATGGGAGGAGACTGTGAAACTGAGGGGGCCCTTGTCAGTTGGCAGGTCTGGGAAGGGGGGAGGGCAATCACTGGCAAGACAGGGAAGGCAAAGCAGGGGGACAAGGTAGCGGAGGGTGGAAATAGTGGCAGAGTGACGTCCTCAGGTCCCTTAAGACTGAGAAAGCACCAGTGCCAGATAAATTACATCCCAGAATGCTGAAGGAACTGGCGGTTGTCCTGGCAACCCCTGGCAGAGCTTTTCAGCATCTCTTTGGGGACAGGGTGGGTGCCCCAGGACTGAAAGGTGGTGCATATAGTGCCTGTCCACAAGGTTGATCAAGGGAGGTGGCAGGGAACTACAGGCCCATCAGTCTGACATCAGTGGTGGGCAAGGTGATGGAGGGCATTGTCTAAGAGGCTGGGGGGGTGGGGTGCCTGGACAATAGACGGCATGGATTTGTCACAGGGAAATCATGTCAGACAAACCTTGTGGAGTGCTATGACTGGGTGAGTGCTTTGGACCTAGGTAGATCAGTGGACATCGTCACGACTTCAGCATGGCATTTGACTGTGTTCCTCACGGGGGTCTGAACAAGCTGGGGAAAAAATGGGGGGTGGAGAACCAGATCAGATGGATAGGCAACTGGCTCAAGCACCAGACCCAGAGGGTTATGGTTGGCAGAATAGTCCCATTCCCAAGGAGGGTCATTAGTGGGGTCCCTCAGGGATCAGTCCTTGGACCTCTCCTATTAAATGCCTACGTCTAGCATAAGGAAGGGTATCAAGGGTGAGATGAGTCTTTTTGCAGATGTCTCAAAACTGGGAGCGGTGGTGGATGGAGAGGAGGGGAGGGTGGCCCTACAGGAGGACCTGGAGACTCTGGAAAGGCAGTCTAGAAAATGGAAGCTGAGGTTCAATGCAGGGAAACGCAAGGTACTGCATCTGGGAGCCAGAAACCTGGACCAAGCATACATGGAGGGGGAGAGAATGCTAAGTCTCCTTGGCTGAGAGGGACCTGGGGTTGGTGGTAGATGTTGAGATGAACTCAGACTTGTAAAAGGGCAGTGGCCATGGCCAACAGGATGCTGTGATGCATTGCTAGGGGATCACCTCCAGAAGGAGGGAAGTGATACTCCCTCTAACTGTTTGAGGCCACACCTAGAGTACTGCATACAGTTTTGGTGGCCACACTTAAAGGGACATTAAACTCCTGAAGAGGGTCCAGAGGAGGGCAACCAAAATGATTTGGGGCTTGGGGGACAGGACCTATGAGGAAAGGCTCGGAGCTAAATATGTACACATTGTAAGAGAGGAGGGACCGGGGGACATGATGGAGGTCTTCGGGTACATGAAGGGGGTAAATGGGGGAGGAGCAGTCGGACTGGAAGGTGGTGCATATAGTGCCTATCTACAAGGGGATCAAGGGAGGTGGCAGGGAACTACAGGCCTGTCAGCCTGACGTTGGTGGTGGGCTAGGTGATGGAGGGGGGAGCCTGGAAAAGTCAGGGTGCCTGGACGATGGACAACATGGATTCGTCCCAGAGAAATCGTGTCAGACAAGCCTTGTGGAGTTCTATGACTGGGTGACTAGTGCCCTGGACCTGGGTAAACCAGTGGACATCCTCCTTTCCAGACTTCAGCAAGGCATTTGACTCTTCCTCACAAGGGCCTGTTGGATAAGCTGGGGGAAATGGGGGTGGGGAACCAGATGATCAGATGGCTTAACAGTTGGCTTCAGGACCAGACCCATAAGGTTGTAATTGGTGGGATAGTCTCCTCCCCAAGGCGGGTCATTAGTGGGTCCCACAGGGATTGGTCCTTGGGGCCCCTCCTGGTCAACTCCTATGTCTGACATAAGGACAGGTATCAGGAGTGAAATGAGTCTCTTTGCGGATGACTCAAAACTGGGGGCAGTGCTGGATGGGGAGGGTGGCCCTACAGGGGGACCTGGAGGCTCTGGAAAGATGGCCTAGAAAGCAGAAGCTGAGGTTCAATGCAGGGAAATGCAAGGTACTGCACCTGGGGGCCAGAAACCTGGGCCAAGTGTGCAGTTTTGGAGGCCACACTTAGAGGGACATTACCCTCCTGGAGAGGGTCCAGAGGAGGGCAACCAAAATGATTTGGGGCTTGGGGGACGGGACAGGACCTATGAGGAAAGGCTTGAAGAGCTAAATATGTACACATTGGAAGAGAGAAGGGACCAGGGGGACATGATGGAGGTCTTCAGGTACATGAAGGGGATAAATGGGGGAGGAGCAGTCGGTGCTTCAAAGGAAGGAGGGGTAACTAGAGGGCATGAGTGGAAGCTGGAGGGGAGAAGATTCAGGGGAGAAAGGAGGTGCTACTTCACTGAGGGTGGTGGAGCCATGGAATGTGCTGCCCAGGGGGCTGAGATGGTGGAGGGGTTCAAGAGTGGGTGGGACAGGTACAGGGGAAGGGTTCTGGAAGCAAAATCTAGTGCAGTGAGAATATCCAGCACTGGGAAGGGGTACTCTAGAGGAGGCGAGGGGGGGCAGCAAGGTCAGCTTCCAGGGTGGGGGCTGACCAAACGAACAAACGAAAGACCATTGGGCCTAGCATCTTGGCATCTTACCATCTTGCTTGCTTCAGCAGCACATATACTAAAATTGGAACGATAGAGAAGATTAGCATGGCCCTTGCGCAAGGATGACACGCAAATTCGTGAAGCATTCCATATTTTGCTGGGATGCATAGGCAGGGGCATCACCAGCAGGAAAAGGGAGGTCATAATTCCACTTTACAAGACCCTAGTGAGGCCCCACCTGGAGTACAGTGTACATTTCTGGAGACCTTGCCTACGTAAGGACATAGACAGGGTAGAGAAGGTTCAGCGGAGGGCAACAAAGATGGCGCATGGATTGCATCTCCTGTCCTATGAGGACAGGTTGAAGGAACTGACCATGTACTCCCTGGAGGAGGGGGGGGGGATATGATAGACCTACAAGTATCTTTCAGGGAGGAACAAGGTGCAGGAATACACTAAGTGGAAAAAGATGTTCTAGGACTAGAGGGTATGGAATGAAGTTGGAGGGAAGATGACTCGGAGGAAACATAAGGATGAATTTCTTCACAGAACAGGTGGTGGACCAGTGGAACACCCTGCCAGAGGAAGTGGTGGGGGCTGAAACAATCGCAGGATTTAAGAATGCATGGGATAGACATAAAGGAATTCTGGAGGTCGGGGGTAAGGGGCAACAGACTTCTAGGAAAACACAAACTGAACTTACAAGCTCAAATGGGCAGACTGGGTGGGCCATAGGCCCTTATCTGCCGACACTATGTATCTGTTTCTATCTATGTTAGTATGTTAATGTACTTTTTAATTAACTTTCTCTTAATTGGCAAATGTACAAGACAAATGGTAAAGTGCCTCCTCGTGTGTCTGTTTAACCAACTGCATCTCTTCTAATGAGTAGTTTACATTCTGCATAGGTGAATTGTATAAATACTGAACTTTTATCCATTTGACTTGTTTTCAGCTGTAGCTGTTTTTTGTTCTCTGTTAACCTTTACTTATAGAAAGGTATGGTGGTTCATGGCACTAATCTTTATTTCAGGACTGGTCTGCTGCAGTTTTATAAGGTGGAGTGGGGCTCTTTCTTCCCCACTCAGCCACCCATTCGGTACCTCTCTACATTGGTGCAAAAGTGATCTAGTATTTTACAACTAGACCATTGTAGCAGCAAGGCTACCCCCATCTCCAGTTGATCTGAGAAGCAGTTACTATTGTGTAGCTGAGACGCTCTCCCTGCCCTCCCTCTCAGTCACTCCAAGATATGGCTTTATCCTCAGCACAAGATGCATGTGCTCCACAATTCACCCCGAAGGTGCTGCAGCTAACACCATTGATGCCCTCAAATTGGCAGCACCAGGTGGTACTATGGAATCTGCAGGTAGTACTTGGCACCCAGCACCCCCTTTGTCCTTGCAATGTTGACAGTAGTACAATATTGTAGCATAGTATCATTTCTGACCTGAAGGGAAGTGACTGCATTACAGTGCACATGCAGTTCTTTAGATGTCTGAACTAAATGGGTGTCTTTACTGTGGCCATATACTGCATATGAGCTATTTAAAGCAGTAGTGCATGGTAGTTGCAACTTGTTTTTTTTTTTTTTTTTTTATTGACCCTTAACTCTTTATCCCATTGCATCTGCTTTAGACTTTAAAACTCATTTGAAATGATAAAAGCACTCCTTTATGCCTCCAACCAGGTTTTCAAGAATTATCTTCCTGAACACCCATTGTTTTCACATCACTTCTGTTGTAACTAAAATGAACTAGCATGTAGCAGACCTTGCTTCCTGTCCTTATGAGACAGTAAGTGTACAAAACATCTGACAACTGACCAGGTCTTCATTAGTATTATCAAATTAAAAGGAGTGCACCAAGCCAGGAGCTAAAAGACCAACTAAAATAGGAATGGGTTTGAATGTTGTTCGCCATCATGCACTGCTGCTTTAATTTTTCTTTTGTGCTTTGGTTATCCCTAGGCTTCATTCGTAAGAGTAAAGTATACTTTCCAGTTGTGGTTTGAATTTTTATGTACAATAGCATCCTTTTTGCCCCTCAGGAATTGCATATTTGAGAACATAAACATGGCAACCAGGATCTATGTGGACCAGGAGAATGGGGGTGTGGCAACAAATCTTGCTCCAAAGACCAGAACGAGGTTACACTCTGCACCCTGTTTATCCAGTGAGTATAGACTTAAGGTTTCTACACCAACACAGTTGCAAAAAGTGACCTAATTGCTTTGTTTCTTTTCCGTCTTTACATATGCGATTGCTGGGGCGGTCTGTTCACACACAATGCTGGGCCAACTGATGTCACAGAACTGACATTCTTTCCGTGAGCCATTCTAACTGCTATTATGCCGTGAGCAGTTGATTCTAATTGCTTTCTGAATTGGCACAGACAGCAAGGCAAGTAACTAACAAAGTAAACTCTAGTAACCCTTGTGCAGTCTAAACAATCCTTGAGTGAAATCTCAACCTCTACACCTTAATCACTTTTTGCTTCTGATTAGGGTCGTCATGGTATACTGCTGTATCAGAAGTCGGGTATTGATATCGTGGGCAATTTCTGATACTGCAATAACCATGATTCACAGTATACTGTGGTATTGACCTTTTCTAGTGTTTTGCATTTTCAGGGACAACAGTTTGAGGTTTCTTTTTTGTGCAAAAAAATTGTTCAATACCACCATGATATTACATGTGACTGTTACCATACCGTCAATTTCATACTGTGACAAGCCTACTTCTGATTATGCAGGCCAACACAGGCTCTTTTAATGGGGGCAGCAAAAGTCAGTGGCTAACAAATGTAGAATGGATAGGTGCACATAATGAGAATCTTACCCATACCAGAGGTTCTAATTCACTGGACTAACTTCTCCAAACCCCCACTGAAAACAATTATCCATAGGGTCCATAAACACGGTCACCTTGAAATGCCAAAAGCCAACCTTCACCAACAAAACTGGTCCAACAGTCTACAGTACTTTTCAAGTTCTGTTGATGCAGCCATAAACCAATTCATTCTGCTGTTTAACCAGGTGTGTGACCAGCATGCCCCACTAAAAAAGCACAAAATCAAAGATTATAACAACCCCTGGTTCACGCCTGAACTCCTTAAATGGATGAAATAAAGGGTGGCATATAGCCAGAGCAGTGGGCAAAGAAATGGACACTCAAGCCTACAAAAAAGCCCAAAATGACTGCACGAGGGCCATACGCACAGTAGAAAATCAATATCTACAAAAGCCCTCGCTCTCACCTGGGGTGATGGTAGAAAATTCTGAGCAAACCTTAAAGAAGTCACTGGCAAGGACAGTCTGCCCCCACCATGTTGAACGTTGGTGGTGGTCCCACTACAGACTCCAATTCCATTGTGAATTTTCTCAGTGAAGCCTTCTCGGACCTCAACGGCATCCTCCCTCCTGATTCATTTCCTCCAGTCTCTCTCCTTCTAAACCAAGCCCTGTAGTCCTATCTTTCACCCCCTGCTCCACTTTAGAACCATCTCTCATGGTGAGGCTAGGAAATATCACCAAAAGGTCCTGGGTAAGTCCCTTTTCAGTGGTGACTCCCATGACCTCAAATTTGTGGCTCTTACTCTAGAAGACATTCAAACATGAAGTCTTGCTGTATTCTGACTTATTGCAGTTAGCCCCAGCACTTGAACTGCTCCAGCAAGGAAATAATTAAATTCTATGCAGAGCATAGAACGTTGAGCTCAGTTCAAACCTGTCTGCTGCACTTCAAAGTGCAACTGTCACTCTTTACTCCGCCTAACTGAACAGTCGCTCCGGAGATTTCTCCTTTGTTCACGGTTCATCAGTCTGTTAAAGTAGTCTGTTTTTAAAAATCTTTTCGTTAAGCACCTCATCCTTGCAGCTGCTTTTTAAGCTTGAGCTGCCCGGCGACTACAGCAGCGAGACCGGGAGCCTGCCTGTTGCCACCTGCCCACCACTCTCCAAGCACCGGTAGTTGCTGAAGCCAGATCTTCAGCCCTCAGCTGCTGTTGCAGCGAAGATCCTGGATCTTTTTTAAGAATTCTGGCGCCATCTGACTGCAGTGTCCCATTGGCTGCTCACCATCTTGGTGAACTCCCTGAGTGGCTAGCTCTGGAATACAGCATGGCTGCTTTCCCAGTACTGTGCTGCCAAGTTTGAAACTACCTTCCCTTGCTCCGGTACAGAGACGCACAGTTCTTGCCTAGTTGCGCCCATGCACAAATTTTGTATTCTGTGCTGCCTAGCCTCGGGGTACATAATACCAATTTCAGCTAAACTGAAAACCATGATTCCTACTGCTGGGTTTTTTTTTTTTTGGACTGTTACTAGCCTGTTTTTCTTCATTCTGGTAGAGTAAAATACTGTTTGCTTTGCTAGTTTGTGTTTAGCCTAGCCAGACCCCTTAATCTTCACATTCTTGTGTGTGTGTGTGTGTGTGTGTGTGTGTGTGTGTGTGTGTGTGTGTGTGTGTGTGTGTGAAAATTTGGTCTCTGGCCTATTCCCTTCAGACTTCCCTGGTAGCAGTTCATCTTCCAGGGAAGGACAGTGTGCTGGCAGATGCCCTGAGCAGGATTTCACAGGGGCATCACGAATGGTCCTTGAATCCTCACGTTCTGAGGATCATTTTCTCCAAGTGGACCATTCCAGAAATGGATCTATTTGAAGCACCAGATAATCATCAACTTCCTCTGTTTTTGTTGCAGACCTCTAGTCCTGGGGACAGTTTCCCCCAGGATGCCCTCATTCTGAACTGGAAGGGCAGGTTTCTCTATGCCTTCCCTCCTTTCCCTCTCCTCCTAGTCAGAGCTCTGATCAAGATAAGAACTCAACCCTGCACAGTGATACTGGTGGCTTCAGATTGGGTCAGACAACCCTGGTATCCTCTACTGCTGTCTCTGGCTGTTTCGTGTCCCCTGTCTCTTCCCAGGAGATACAATCTTCTCCTCCTCCTCCCAGGGGTGGATCTGGTAACCCAGTCTCTCAATCTCAAGTCCTGGCTCTTGAAGAGTTAGAATATGCAGCTCTCTCTCTCTCTCTCTCTCTCTCTCTCTCTCTCTCTCTCTCTCTCGGAGTTCTGGATATTTTGAAGGTCTCCAGGAAACCTTCCACTAGAAAAACATACAATTCCAAATGGAAGAGGTTCAGTATTTGGTGCTCTTAGAAAGGTATTGTGCCTGATTCTGCAGGCATTTCCATAACCTTAGATTATCTAACTCAGGGGTTCTCAAATGGTGAGGCCAGCCTCCCTGGGGAGGCCCCAACCTGTTCAAGGGGAGGCTCAAGCAAGTCTGAAAAAGTACTGTATTTAAATTTTGAGTTTTATATATGTGAAGGGATAAAGCAAACTGAAAGAGAATAACAGTAGGTGAATTGTATGTATTTATTTACTAACAGGTGACAAGGGAAGGTGAATGAGCCAAGGCTAATTTCAGGTGTACCTGGGGAAGGGTAGGTAGTGAATATATTTCAAAAGGCAACTGCAAAACAATCAAGAAATACACAGTGAACAATAGGGCAAACAAATATGAACAATAAACTAATAACGGGTGCTGGTAATTGATCAATTTGTAGACTGATGGCAGAACAGCCCAAATACAAGAGTTGAGCATGGAAGTGCTAAGAGCAACAGCAGGAAGGAGCAAAGTAATCCCCGACTAGTTGCTTAGGAGCAGGGATGGAGGGAAGAGGCAAAGTATGTAGGAATGTTATTTCATACAGAGAGGAAACAGAGAAAGTAGTTTGACCCATGAAGGTACTGCAACAAGGAGTAACAATGGTTCAAGAATGAAAATAGCGGAGCAAGTAGGCTGGCCCGGGGGGGGGGGGGGTTACAATAAGCTGAATAATATTTGTTTATTTTATTTATTTGTTATCCAGATGACACCTTTGAGCACAGGAGTTCTTTTTCAAAGGTTCCACGTCAGTATAAGACAAGGAACTGTACATGAGCCAAGTACTCAAAGTGGTTTCAGTTTATTCATGGTGTACTGCGCAAAGTACCGTATGTTATTTTTCTTTGGGGAGGCCCAAGATTATTTCAATGTTTGGGGGAGGCTCAAAATCTTTCTCATGGATTTAGGGAGGCTCACTGTGACAAAGTCTGAGAACTATTGATCTAACTCATCTGAATAGTCTAGGCCTTAGGCCGGCCACTCTGAAGGCTCATCTAGCAGCTGTCTCTGCATTCCTTTCAGCAGGGAAGGGCTCTTCCCTGGCATCTCGTCCTGTTTTCAGGAAGTTTTTCAAAGTCCTGGTTCACATCCTCCCTCCCTTTAGGGAGCCTACTCCGCCTTGGGATCTTAATGTCCGCATGGCTCACATTTATGTAGCCACCCTTTGAGCTTATGGCTTCGGCTGAATTGAAGTACTTGGCCTGAAACTGTTCCTGGCAGCTATTACTGCCAGACGGATTAGCAAATTACAGGCCCTGTGAGTTGAACCTGACTAAATCCCCTTCCATAGGGATAAAGTGGTCCTAAGAACTAATAGGAGGTTCTTGCCTAAAGTGGTATCTGATTTTCACCTAAACCAGTCTCTCTTCCTGTATTTTTCACTGACCATTCTTCCCCAGGGGAAAGAAGATTGGATATTAAAAGGACACTTGGCTACTACATAGAGCATACTAGAACACAGAAATGACTGTCTTCAATTGTTCCTCACGTATGGTGAAGTGGGGAAAGGTAAGCCTGCCACTAAGAACTATTGCCAGGTGGATTGTTTCCTGTATACAATTTTGCTATGACAAATTGGGTAGAAAACCCCCTTTAGGCCGGAGGGCTCACTCTACTAGGGGTATAGCTGCTACTCTAGCTGCATCCAGAGATGTACCCTTGTTGATCTGTAAAGCAGCCACCTGGAAAACGGTACGTACATTCACCAAGCATTACTCTCTGGGCATCCAGTCTAGGAGTGATGCTAGGTTTGGCACAGCAGTACTGCAGAGCTTGTTACCAAAGTAGGTTCTGCAGTTCCCTCCTCCATAGGGAACTGCTTGGTGGTCTGCATTATGTCTGAATACAGCAAGACTTCATGTTTGAAGAGAAAATTGACCATAGTAATGTTTCTTCTAATGGAGTCTTGCTGTATTCAAACTCCGAGAACCTGTTTTTGGGAAGTGGGTTGGCAGGCAGTGTTGCACCTCAGGGGTGTACCTTGTAGCCTCCCTCTTGGTGGGGCAACTTATGTCTTTCCTTCTGTTGCATAATTTGAATTGTCACTATCTTGTTGTTTCTTGGGTTTTATACTTGAGTCATTTTTTGGGCCCCAAAAAGTGTTTATTTTGCCTTTTGGCTATGTGTTCAAACAATGTCCACATTTTAGTGTCTGTTTAGTTAGTTGCTCGTAAGAATCTGACTGCACTGGTAAGTACCACAGACAGAGGTTTGAAAACTGAGCTAAAGCTCAACGTTCTGTGCTTCTGCATGGAGTTGACTCTTTCCTTGCTGGGGCTAACTGCATTATGTCTGAATACAGCAATACTCTAGTAGAAGAAACAGCATTAGTATGGTGAGTAACTTTTTCTTGCCATACACTGCCTCAGTTTGACAGTTGCTCAGAAAGATGTTTGAAAGTACCTCCTGTTATAGCAAATTTGCACATTATGCACCTCTTGCACTGAAAAGCTTGCAGGCCTTTTCCTAAAACCTGGTAGTCTTACTGGGGTGCTGACTACTATGAACCAGCATGTCATTAACATTAGTGGCCCTAGAAAACCAAACTCTGGGTTTGCTTTCCACTGCTGCAGGTGTTTCCGTATGACTGCTCAAAATGGTCCTGTGTGTTTTTTTGTTTTTTTTTGGTTTTTAATTTTTTTATTTTAAATGGACTGTATTGCCAGTCTTCCCTGCTACCCTGTTGTATTCTATCACCAAGGTGACTGGTTGGCCACAGGATGGCTTGAACCACGTTTGTGTGTGTGTGTGTGTGTGTGTGTGTGTGTGTGTGTGTGTGTGTGTGTGTGTGTGTGTGTGTGTGTGTGTGTGTGCGCAATATGGCATTCCTGTCGGTAGATGGGACCTTTTCTCTGGCTTTGGTCAGGGTATCTGTAGTATACCTCTTTTCAAAAACCTATCCTCTAATTTGGCAATTGTGTTAGAAACACCATTTGGTCATTGCAATTTTTTCTTAAGCTGCAGCATCTGACTAAAGGGAATAATCTTAAACAGGTTGGGTGAAAACTTTCTGCCCACAACAGTTTGTAGCTGTTGCTTTCCTGAAGCAGCTAGTTCCAACTCTCTCTTTCTAGGGACATGGATATGTTCATCCACACTGGCAGGTTCCATGCTGCTTTAAATCTTGCCAGAAGGTCTTCAAGCTGGCTCCTCCCCATGACGCCAGATCTTCCTTACTGCTTGGAAGCTCGGGTTCCCTTCTTAGTGCTCTGCATTTAGACAGGCTTCAACCTCTTCGGTTCACCTGAAATAATTTTAAAGTTTTCTAGACTTCGGTCTGCTTCCTTCGTGGCTGCGATGGACAAATAGACTTCCGGTTTTCGGTGGTGCCCATGCAGGCAGAAGGTGTCTAGGACTGAGCCACACTCCACATGCGTCTCAGGCCTGACCACGATCCACAGGCCTGCGAATTGTGCAAGTCCTTCTTGGCAAATGTCCGAGGACCATGCTGCCAGGCTACAACTTGGGCACCCCGAAAGACTTATACTGCCGGTGAAGTCAAAGGAGGCCCTGTTGGGCAGTTTCCACAGCGGCTGTCTCGGCTGAGCAACTTGAACAGATTGCCCTCAAGAAGGAGGTGGCCCCTTCGTCTTCCTCGGTTGCAGCATTTATCCCGCTCTCCTTGGCTCCTCCTATACAGCTTCTTTTAAGGAGCTTTGCTAATCCCTCTCCATGAAAGGCGAGGGGCCATCGGGACACTTCTCTCAGTCCAAGAAGGACTCTAAGGGTAAGTCCTCCCATCTACGTTCGTGGGAGCAGGAGAGGTCCCCTTTCCAGGAAAGCCAACTTCAGACTTCGGTCAAGGTTGTGGCTAAGGCTGCTGGCTTCACGGTGTCCCCGTCAGGTCAGCCAGCTGAGACACCCATTGAGGCGCTCAATATTTTTCTCGGCCCATCGGATGGGCTGTCTACTAGAGAAGCAGACAACCCTTCAGTTTCCCCCAGTGGAAACTGAGGACTTGCCTAGGCATCCTGTGCCAGAGTCCCCAGTTAAGGCTCCCAAGCCAAGGGAGGAACAGGCTTCCCCGCTCCCTCCAGACCCACCCTCGGAAACGCCAGTCTCGGACCTCTTCTCAATCCAGCCGATCCCATAGACGGTCTCTGTCTCAGCACCGAGGAAAGCGGCGGCACCGCTCATCCTCGTCGTCCTCCTCTGAGAGGCTTCAGTGCAAATTGCATCAACACTACAAGGACTGGACGTGGCAGCAGCTCCTTCTGACTGGGAACAAGCAGACACCATCGCCTTCCTGGCCATTAAGGGACTGTCACCTGAGAGGCCAAAACAACCCCTCGTGGTGCCCAAACCAGCACCAGTTCAGCCAAGATCAGCTGCCCCACAGATTGTGGTGGAATCCCCGCCTCCACAACCAAATCGGGGGCTCCGACCAAGGATTCTCTAGGTCAGGGACTGCCCCACCAGTTGTCGGTCACTCACTTCCAGCCATCCTTGGCAGGTGGAGGGTGGCTCAGGCCCTAGGCAGGTGTTCAGACTCCTGAGTCTGACGACTTCTTTCCTGTTCTTCAGGCCCCTTGACCTGGAGTCCTCCGGGAGACCAGTCGATGGACGAGAGCCCATCCTCATTCATGGGTTTGCTTCGGCTCCTGAGTCCAACGGGATGCAGCTCGAACCCGTATCCAAGCAGGTCAAGTATCCCCTCACGGAGATACTGGACTGAGGGAATTCTCCCACAGAGGTCTTTCCGGTGGCGGAAGCCATTGTTGGCCCAGCCTTGGCATTATGGCAGCAGCAGGCTTGTCCTGCTCCTTCGGGCAGGATGGCCAGAAAGTATGCAGTCCCTACCGGGGCACTGTCCAGTTTCTTGGAGCACCCCTCTGTGTAGGGGTTGGTTACTCATGGAGTTTTTCTGGCGTCCCAGCAATGCCAGAGACATGGATAAAGCCCCTAGATGGAGTCCAAACAGCTGGACTATGCCGGGCGTCAAGTGTATGCTGTGTCCTCCCTCAGCCTCCATCAGGCCAGTTCGGCCATACTGATGGCGCACTTCTCCCACGCCCTTATGGGCTCCCTGGATGAGGTGATCCCTCATCTCCCGGCTGACCTGCAGACTACGGTCAAGCAGGTGTGGGATCGGGGAAGGGCAGTGGCGAAACGGCAGCTCCAAATGGCTCTCGATATTGGAGACTCCTGCGCCTGGTCAGTAGCGTTCACAGTGGCCATGTGCCACAGAGCTTGGCTGCCAATCTCCACCTTCATAGCAGATACCCAGCACAAGCTGGCAGATGTCCCCTGCCTGGGTACTGATTTGTTCAGTCCTAGGGTGGAAGGCCACCTCCAGAGAATTGAGAAGTCCAGTGCCACCTTGGACTCTGTCACGTCTGCCCAGAAGAACAAAGGCCACTGGCAGCAGCACAAGTCCTTTCACCCTTCTGCTCCTTTGGCACATCCAGCCTAGAAACACCAGCATCAGGGCCAGCAGGCTTGCACTTGGCACCCTAAAGCCAAGCCTGCAGCTTCTTTCAGCAGGAAGCCAGGAGGAAAAGGCCCAGGAGGTCCCTCAGCCAGTCCTTCCTCCAAGCCTACCCAGTGACCAGTTGAGGGGTGTCGCCCCCAGCTGTGTCGCTTTCCCCTGGGTTCCCCCATGGGGGGAACGGCTCCACCACTTTCTTTCCACCTGGTCTGCTATCACCACGGACTGCTGGGTGTTGGAGGTGGTAGGAAAGGGTCTGCCTCTGGAGTTGGAGCAGGCCCCGCTCTTCCGAGCAGTCACCCCACAGGGGGTTACGGGGTCCACAGCCTCTGTCGGCCCATCGAGCTGACATTGCCCTGCTCCTCCAGAAGGAGGTGATCAGGAAGGTGGCAGATCCTCCACCAGACCCAGGGTTTGTGTCCAGATACTTCCTGGTCCCAAAACAGATGGGGGGTGGCGGCACCCATTCTAGACCTGCACAACCTGAACAGGTTCCTAAGGTATCGAACCTTCAGGATGGTCACTCTGGCTCGGATCATTCCATCCTTGGAACAAGGCATGTGGTTCTGTTCTCTGGACCTCCAGGACATGTTCTTTAACATCCCAATCCGTCCATCCCACTAGCGATTCCTCTGCTTCAGAGCAGCAGGGTCCCTCTAAGAGTTCCGGGCCATGCCCTTCGGCCTTTCTCTAGCTCCTAGGGTCTTCACCAAATGCATGGCCGTGGTGACAGCATTCCTGCAGCACCAAAGGTCCAGGTGTACCCCTACCTGGACAACTGGTTGATTGCAGCCTCCTCCAGACAGGAGGTGGAGCAGTACAGGGATCTGGCCCTCCCAGGTTTGCTCTCAAGTTTGCCTCATCGAGGCAAAGTCGGAACTCATGCCAAAGCAGGTGATCCAATTCATCAGGTCAGAGCTCAACTCTCTGCGCGACAGAGCACGGTTCCTGGCGGACAGGGCCGAGGTTCTTTCCTCCTTTGCCCAATGATTTCAGGTTGGGCAGTTGCACCCTGCCTGGGACTTCCTGCACCTCTGGTGGCCTGCACCAGCATGGTCTGTTGGGCCCATTGATGCATGCGTCCCCTACAATGGGGACTGGCCAGCCAACGGTCACAGCACTCTGGTCCTTTAGATCAGCCAGTGACAGTGACCCAGGACATGTGGAACGCTGTCCAGTGGTGGATCGTTCAGCTCATCTGCAGGAGGGCATCCAGTTTGTCTGCCCCAAGCCAACGGTTTCTCGATACCTTTCTGGGTTGAGGTGCCCATCTGGGGGAGCACAGAGCACACTGCCTCTGGTCCCATTGGGAGTCCCAATGCCATATCAACCTGCTGGAGCTTCGAGCGGTTTGTCTAGCCCTCACCGCCTTCACTCAGTTTGTATGGGGTCAAGTGGTCCAGGTCCAGATGGACAATACCACGACTATGTACTACCTAAACCGCCAGGGCGGGATACACTCCATGCCTCCTGTGCAGGGAAACTCTCTGCACTTGGTCCCTCGTGCACAGCCTGGAGGCTGATCTACTTCCCATCCATGTGGCAGGGGCCTCCAACATTCTGGCCAATGCCCTAAGCCAGATAGGAGCTGTGTCCCACAAGTGGCCTCTCCTGCTGGAGGTAGTAAAAGATCTGTTCTCCCACTGTGGCATGCCTCAGGTGGACCTGTTTGCCTCCAGGGAGAATGTGAAGCTGAGGCTGTTCCATGCCCACCCCCTCGGCAGAGCTCACTGCAGGGGGATGCCTTCTCAAGGCTATGGACCCCAGGTCTCTTCTGCACTCCTCCCCCCCCCCCCTTCCCTTGATCCACAAGGTGCTTCTTAAGGCAAGGAGGGATAAGGCGCAGGTGATTCTGGTAGCCCCAGACTGGCCCCGCCAGTTCTGGTATCCAGATGATCTCCGCCTCTGCTCCAGGCTCCCAAGGCAGCTTCCAGCCCGCCCAGACCTGATCTGTCAACCAAGGAAGGTATTCCATCTGGGCCTTCAATCCCTGCACCTGACTGCCTGGTTCCTGAGTGGCTAGAGTTCCAAGCCTTGGGTCTTTCCGACAAGGTCATCAACATTGTTTAGGCATCCCATAAGGAGTCGACCAGGAAATGCTATACCCTTAAATGGAAGAGATTCTCCATTTGGTGTCAGGGCAAGGGGCTGGACCCTTCCTCCTGTTCCTTGGCAAGCATTCTGGACTACCTATGGTCCCTTTCTCAGCTAGGGCTTCGATCGATGACCCTTAAGGTGCACCTGGCAGCCATCTCTTCTCACCGGGTGTGGGCCGGGAAGCAGTCGGCGGTGCAGGAGAAGGTGGTTGGGCGCTTTTTCAAAGGCCTTGATCTTGTATCCCCTCCAGTGCAAGAACCTCTGCCTCTGTGGGATCTACTGCTGGTATTGGCTAAGCTCATGGGCAAGCCATTCGAACCGATGCACAGGTGTGATCTCTCGCCTGTTGTGGAAGACTGCCTTCTTGGTGGCTATCACATCAGCCAGAAGGATGGGAAAGCTCCAGGTGCTTTCCATAGTCTCCCTATCTGGTCTTCCACAGGGACAAGGTTGTCGTGCTCACTCACCCGAAATTCTTTCCGAAGGTGGTGTCTGGTTTCACCTTAACCAGGTGTTTACTCTGCTGGTGTTCTACCCCAAAGGCCAAATATAGGCTCCATACTTTGGACCCTAGAAGAGCACTCTTACTATAAAGAGCGGACTGCTGAAGTTCGGGGAGGTTCGCCAGCTGTTTGTCACCTATGCTGGAGCCAAGCGGACGATGGACAGGTGGGGCACCTCCTGCATAGATTTCTGCTATAGGTTGGCAGGCATGGAGCCTCCCAAAGGGATTAGAGCTCTTTTTACCTGCCATACCACTGCATTGGTGGCTGCTTCCAGGGGCGTCCCTGTCCAGGAAATCTGCAGGGCTGCTAACTGGAAGTCTGCACATGCCTTCATTACCCACTACCACATCAACCTCGAGTCGCACCGGTATGCTGGTTTGGAACCTCAGTTCTCCAGTCTCTATTCCCTAAGTAGGGTGTGTGTGCCTTGCCTCCCTCCTCCTCCTCCTCCTCCTCCTCCTCCTCCTCCTCCTCCTGGAGAACTGCTAAGAGTCTGCCAGACAGTGTGGATGAATAACATATTCATATCCCTAGAAATACCTGTTACTTGCCTGTAACAGGAGTTCTAGGAATGGTACATGTTCATCCACATGACCCACCCAGCCTCCCTGGCTTCACACAACCTGGCTTCCAGCAGGCTAGATCTGGCATCATGGGGTGGAGCAGAGTTTTACCACCTGGGTGGGTGTGAGAAGCCAGCTTTAAGACCTTCCGGCAAGATTTAAAGCAGCAAGGAACCTGCCACAGTGTGGATGAACATATACCATTCCTAGAACTCCGTTACAGGCGCATAACCTGTATTCCTCTTCTCCCCCACCCCCCGTACCCCTTCAAGTTCCAAATCCAGAAGGTTTAATTTTTCTCTGCTCATTGTATGGGTAAATCCTGAGAAACATTCAGCCATTTCCTCTGGGCTCCCCTCCCATATACAGACGCAATCTGTGTGTGTGTGTGTGTGTGTGTGTGTGTCTCTCCACACTTTAATGTATTTGAAAAAAGGGGTTAACAATGGGATTCAATACAGTAAACTGCTCCCACAACCCTAAGAAAAGATGAGCATAACTAGCTGCTGTACTGGCACCCACTGCTGTTCCACAGTTGTAAATACACTTCATTTTGGAACTCTTAACACATTAGTATGAATTCTAGGGACTGAAGCACAAAGTCGACTGGTATTTCATTAGCATTTACATTTTTCTAAGCATCTACATGCTCGTATACCCAAATCGTGTTTGAGGTATAGTGATTCAATATCCATACCCAGACAGATTTTGTGCATATCCCAAATGATGTCACTTAGCTTAATTAGGGTGTCTGTGCCATTCAAATGAGATGGCAGTTCTACCACACAAGCCTACAAAATGCCCCAAATTCTCTGGTGCCCCATTACCTGAGACAATGGGCCTGCCTGGTGGATAATTTAAATATTTGACCCTTTGGTAAAATGTAAAAGCCCATGGTAATGGGTACTCGCACCAGAGGGACTGGAATTCACGTTCAGAAACACAGTAGCCCCGGCATTAACTGCAGCAGTTAAAAGGCAGTTTTTTATATTCAGGGTTGGTTAAAACTTTTTTATATAGGTTTGAAGTATTGATTACCTTTCCACAATCATGATGTGTTCCCTATCCAGTACAATGATGTTGCCCCCCCTTGTCTGCTGCTTTTCATATTTGTTTTGCAAGTTCTTTCAATGTCATCTCATCAGCTGACATATTAAAAGCTTTGGAAGGCAACACATTATCTAGAAGCTGACCCCCTCTTCGAAAAGTGGGGTCAGCCAGAACTAGACCTCTTTGCATCCCCACGTGCTGCCAAACTGCCCACTTTCCGCTCTCTAGATCCAGGGCCTGGTGTGTTCTGGCACAACACATTGTCCCTCTAGGACAGGGAGGTTCCTGCACACTTTCCCTCCCTGCTTCTCCAGAGTACTACTCTAGGTACAGGCAGAGTGCACGCTTATGATTGTTGTAGTGCCCTTCTGGTCTCTACAAATCTGGTTTCCATGGCTCCAGCAGTTGGCATGAGATCTGCTGGTCCCATTACACTAGCCTACTCTCTTGCTCTCCCAGGAGCAGGGAACCTTAGTACATCCAAATCTTCAGTCTCTGCATCTGCATGCATGGCTCCTGCAGATGTAATTGGGGGCAGATTTGGGGTGTCCTCCAGAGTGGCAGAGGTTGTCATGGCAGCGAGAGCCTCCTACAGCAACATGCCATGAAATGGGGAAACATCTTTGCTTATGGGCATCCCCTGTTGAACCTTTTCCACTGTCTGGTGGAATCTGTGCTGGAGTACCGTCTTTCCTTCTCAGACAAGGGGCTCCGCTACTCCATTAAGGTGCACTTTTTTGCACTATCAGCTTACCATGTGCTACTGGGTCGAAAAGCGCTGGCACAACTGGATTTGTGAAAGACCTTTTTATGAGGTATTTTGCACATCAAATCTCCCTCCACTGGATCTTTTTTGTTAGCTCAAAGGGAGGAAACATAAGCTTTTCTATCCACAAGTTGCGAGCTACGCTTCCTGTCCTGGAAAACATTACTTTTAGTTGCCATTACTTTTGCTTGGAGGATTTCAGAGCTACATGTTCTGTCAAGAGCCTTTTTCCACGGGGACAGTGTTGCCCTGCATACAAATCTTACCTTCCTTCCGAAGGTTGTCAGAGTTCACTTTCAATCAGCGACCATTCAACTTCCGGTTTACTGCCCAGAGTACTCTTAACAAAGGAGAGGCCTTGTTGCATACTATGGATGTAAGTACAATTCTTTGTTGCTACATTGACCATACTCTCTCCTCTAGGAGAACAGAATTTTTTTTTTTCTCCTCAAAGAATGAGGGCTATGGTGACCAAATGAACATTGGTCAATTGCATTGTGTTCTTGTTGCCAGATGTATAACACGCCCTTGCCAGGCCCGGTTAAGGGTCATGCAACCAGGCGTGTCGTAGCCTCTTGAGTCCCTCAATATTTCTGCAGTGTATCTTTGTGCAGCTGCTACTTGAAGTTTAGTCCACACCTTTTTAAGTACTACACACTGGACATTGTTTCCAGAAGGAGAGCAGGTTTTGTCTTTGCTGTCCTCCAAGGACTACTCCCCTAAGGAGTGCTAAGGACACCTTTTTATAGTCTGCCACCCTTCTGACCTGGGTCATTTCTTGTACTGCTTGGGACAATGTCCTAGTGGTGTTACCTGCTGCTAGAGCTCCACCTCGAAGTAAGATAGTACAGTTACATAAGAACTTAATATAACTGTAGATCTTCAAGAGAAACTCTAGCAGTAGGTGGATTTTTCCCTCCCTTCTTCCCCCAGGGTTATGTAACTGTACTACTCTCTGGGGCACGGGAGATCCTCCTCTGTTCTCCATCCTTTATGCTAGTTGGGTCTCCGCAGGTGAACTGAGGTGGTGCTGGGGGACCACCCCTTGTATCATACATGACAGGGCGGGCCGGCATCAGGGGGGTTAGTTTGCCACCTTGGACTGACAGCTAGAAATGTTTCCATGGGGTCCTAATGCCTGGCAGCATAGTCCTAATAGTGTCTGCTGCAAGAGCTCTTATCGAAGATTTACTATTGTGGTTAAAGTTCTTAAGTAACTGTACTATTCTGTGACAAGGGTGCTAACTAGAGGAGAAAGTAGGAGAGGATGCAGACCTTTACCTCCTGCTCCTGCCAAGTCTTATCCCCAATTTGTTTCCATACTGTAATTCTGCTCCAAGCTCTGTTAGTAGGGTTGCCAACATCTTGAAATGGGTGGGGGGCTAACATCACCAAATAGTCGGTCCTAGAGATAATAGAGGGTCTTACCCTGTCACTTATACAGTATAACATCACAGTCTTTGCAGAAGTGTGATTATCAGCAGAAATTGTCTGTTTCAGATAGTGTAGCTAAATTAACTTTAAAAGAATCTAGCATGTTATGATGCACCACAGGGGTTAAACACTGTTTTGGGGGATGCATAAGTCCAGGACTTGCATTACAATTTTAGGGCTAGTTCGTATCAGGACACAAGTCTTTTTTTTTTTTTTTTCCTCCCCCCTGTGGCATACAGTATTACCAAAGCAGAAATAAAATTGACTGATATTGTAAGACTCTCTGTCTGGCTTGATATTCATCCCAGTGGTATTTACGGAGTACTTATTTCCCTGTCTCAATTAAAATAATCTGACTTTCTATATTTAGACTATCACACTCTCTGGCTTGATTTCCACCCAGATTCTGTTATTACTGAGTACTTATTTCTGTCTCAAATAAAATAATTCTGACTGTCAGACTGGCTTGAATTTTTTTTTTATTTTTTCCTTGAATGAAATTGTCCAGACCAGCTAGATTTCAGCCCAGAGTACATATGTCGCATATAAATACAAAATGTTACTGCAGACTGGCTTGGATGATCTCACTTGGCAGCTCAGACTAATCTGTCCCCGTTCAGCTGTTTACTTAATTTTGGAGATCAGCTGCATGATTATCAGCAGAGAAATTATCCCCCACCAAGTCTTGCAAGGTCTTGCAATGTCCCCCAGCGCAGTCTAGGATAGATATGTCCAGGTTATTAAATAATGCCCAAGTATTTGGGAAATACATATCAGAGCAGATGCCAAAGCTAATTGTCCAAATTCCCATTCTTGCTGCACTAGGGCACTGGTCCATGCTGACTTAACCCACACAACAGAATGGATGCAGCAGCCCCAGTTTGTTCATCCCTTCTCACCCCTTGTTCTCCCCAGTCAGTCTCAACAAAATTATCACCAACACTCATTTTTAAACTGCAACCCAAGTAATCCCCAACATGAGGAACAAAAAAATGGCATTTTGGGACTAGTGCTGAGTGCAGGAGCTCGCATTAAATCAACCGCCATGGCCACAGAGCAAAAACGCGTCAGAATTTTGCTGTTCAGAGAAAAGTGATAGTGTAGTTTACGCATGAGTGGTGGCGATTTCAGATCAGCTGCCGATCACTATCACTCGGTTTGCTGCACATGATCATAGAGCACACATGGCATATCGACTCCCATGAGACTAGTCCTCCCAAGTGCAGTCGGAGCCACCCGAACATGGCTGAAGTCTCCGAATGACAGCCCTCTGCCCTATAGTTTCGGGAGCTCAGTGGTCCAATTCAGCTTTCCTTGCACGCACGCCTCCGGCCCCCCCAGCACATTTCTGATGAATTGAGGCAAGTGTGCTCTGGGAAGGGTGTATGAAGAAATCCACCAAGCCTGCCAGCCAGATACAAATACCACGCATGTGCAGTAATACTGAACTACACAGCCCAGTCTGGACTTAATTGCAACTGTGTGGTTAAAGAATCCTCCTGTGGTTTGTTCTGGACCTCGGACTTGGGATTTTTCATCCCTGCACCGGGGGTTGCTCTCAGTACTTCTGTTCCAGCCTTGCTCTTGAGGATGTAGAGGTCTTGTTCGTGGGGTCACTGCAGAAGTCTGTTATACTTGCTGCTAGGACACATTTATCAGGCACACCTACTCCCAGAAGTGGAAGTGTTTTTAAAGGCGACTGTAAAGAAGCCGTGCAGCCCACTCCTGTCCCCAGATACCTTCCAGTGCTGTTTTTCCAAGCAAAGGTTACAAGTGCTGAGTGGGTCCTGATTGAGCTAACATAAGTTGTCATGGATATTCCATCCATTTAGTGGCATTGCTAGCACCACAGCTTACTGTAGCAGTGGAGGTAGTTTATTCTCTTGTGGCTTCCACAGGGGTCTTGATAACTGAAAATAGTACTTACAGCAGGTATCAAGACCCCCGTGGAAGCCATAAAATAAGCATAATAAACTACCGCGACTGCTGCTAGAATAAGAGCAGTGATGTTGGCAACTTCACAAAAAGGGGTGGAATACTCATGACAACTTGCACCAACTCTATCTCTACCTGCTCTGCACTTAGTTCGGCCCTAGTTTTGGCACTTTATTAAAATGTAACCATTGCTTGGAAAATAATTGCCGCCCATGGCTCCCACAGCAGTATTGGAAGGTATGTAGGGACTGGAGTGGGCTTCACAGCTTCTTGCATGTCTCTTAACTGTGGTGCCAGGCAGCATCCCTTGACCCCTTCACATACCCTTTGCAGAGGAGAGGGTATAAGACTCCCTCCTGTCCGTATTACAGTAGTCTTCAGGGTAGGTTCACTGTGGTAGGGTTGGTGACCCCGAACTTGGATATGCTCTCATGGATACAGAGCATGTGTAATTACCTGCCTATGTTTTGGAGGTAATCTGAGAACATTGTGGGCTAAAATATTAAAAAATCTGTTAGTCTCCTGCTCTTCTAATCTCTTCCTTTACTATTGCTCCTTCTGTCATTCCCTACTCAAGCTGGCCAGCTTTGAGCAGTCTTTCTGTCCCTTTCCTTATTTCCAGCTCGTTTTCTCTAAATAATAAAGCCCCAATGTTTAGAATGTTCTGTGCTTGCAGTACAAGCTGTTTGATTAATTTTCCTGCACGACTGTGCGCACGTGCAAAGACGCCGAAAAAAGTTTGTTATGGCATTTTCATTATCTGGTGAATTGTGAACAAATTAACTGCCTTTGTGCTAGTTTTAGGATGAGAAGCTTAGAATTATGGTACATGTCAGAATTGTAACCAAGAATCATTTAAAAAGTGGCGTTTATTTGTTTGCTTAAATAAAAAGGTTAAACTAGTACTTTTAAAAGGGAGAAGGCAATGCATGCCACTGTTAAAAGGAGAGAGATAAAACTAACCTAAAAGGACTAAAGTCTCCTAATGTGATGCAGAAATGCCTTAGACTTACAACTCTCTAGTAAAGTGCTTCCAGCTCCTCTCAGTCCAATCTCCTTATAGGACTGAGCGGCCCTGGTTGTCTCACTTTTATGATGCAAGTTGGGGGAGGAGCTAACAAAGTCACACCTCCTCCACTGGTATAAAAGGAGGTGAATGTGAAATGTTGAGTCAGTGTGTGGTAGGAAGGCAAACCTACCAGATGCCTAGCCAGATTCTAGGTGCCTTTTTGGCAGGAATTTTCTTTCTTGTTAAAGATATGATTTCCTGTGCCTTATGTTTTTTTGAAAGTTATGTACAAGTTCTGCTTTAAGTCCATTTTATATTTTTCTGCTTCTAATAAATTTTGAAATATCAGATCCCGACTGCTCTCTGGACTTTATTGGACACCCCCACGTGCACAGTTGGTGTGAGAAGTGGGATATCACAAGGGAAGGAGAGCCACCATTCTTGTGGATATTGTCCAGAGTCATTATGGAGGAGCAGAAGAAGATGGAGAAAGCAGAAATGTCGTCTGCACCAGAAGGTACATGGACCAGAACCATGGTGGACAAACTTCAGCTACCCCTAGCAGCTGGATTGGGTGATGTCGGAAGGAAAGACTGAGAAAGAGACCAGAGGCAGCAGAAGAAGCTATTGGGGGCGAAGATGTCTAAGAAGGAAGAGGAACCCCATTGCAAAGTACATGATTTGCTGAGATGGTTATGTGTGAGACGGCTCGAGCTGGAGAAGCAGAGAGAGAAATCGTCTACAAAATGAGACCAGGTGGGTGGAGGCTCTTAAGGCTGTTCAGGCTATTGGAACTACTAGACCCATTCTACCTAGTGGGGGCCCAAAGGACATTAAAATTTCCAGACTAATGGACAGTGATATTGAAGCATACATTACAACATTTGAAAGAGTGGCAACAGCTTGTGGGTGGCCTAGGGATCAGTGGGTTATTCGTTTAGCCCCATATCTCACAGGCAAGGCCCGGCTAGCTTATAGTCATGTAGAACCTGCAAATGTTACCAATTGTGATCATGTTAAACAAGCAATATTAAAAAAGGTATGACATCTGTACAGAGACTTATCGTCAAAGGTTTCGAGCATTCAGATATCAGTGAGTCCCCACAAGAAGCTTGTGCTCGATTGCAAGACTTGTGCACAAAATGGCTACAACCTGCAACTCGTACCATACATCAAGTGGTCGAGTCAGTTGTGTTGGAACAATTTGTAAAAATACCCACATTTGAACCTCATAAGGTAGTAAGAACATCGACCTGACACAGTAGAAAAAGCTGTCAGTTTAGCTGAAGGTTATATTACAGCTCACCCACATTGTCAGAAAGGGTCTCATGGAACAAATACTTCCCAAGTATTGATAAAACATCCACCCACTAGTCCTTCTACTAAGCCAAAAGAGGAAAGAAAAAGTATGAACATTTAACCCAGATATTATTTGCCACAAGTGTCGGACCAAGGGACACATCGCTAGATTCTGCCCCAAGAAAAAATCTGATCCTTCTCACTGGCTTTAGCAAACTGGGGGCAATATACTGTGTCTGTCAATGTTGGAGGACAGGATGTGATGGCATTGATTGATTCAGGAAGTAAGCAAACCCTGGTACGTGCTGATTTACTCAGTGGTGCTCTTACAAAGAAACAGAGAAAACTGGGGTGACTTGTGTTCATGGGGACACTCATTTTTATCCTGTACAGAAAGCTACTATTACTGCATCAGGCATGGCACATCATCTGAAGATAGGCGTGGTTCCTAGATTACCTGTGATATTGGGACATGACTTTCCTGTATTTAACAATTTATTGACTGCTTCTTTTTCTATATCTGCTGTGACTACACGATCTCTAGCATCTCAGGAACAAATGGACAGTGACTTGTTTCCTTTTGATGATACCTTATTTGATGTTCCTGGAAAAACTGTTAAATCAAAAAAACAAGACTGGAAAAATGGACATGGAATAAAACAAAGGACATAGGTTGTGGTGATGCCATGGTAAAAACTGTAAAGTCGGACTCTTTTTATCAGTGACCAAAAGAATGACCCTACACTAACCCCTTTGTTTTCCCAGGTTATTGCTGATGGGGTGGAAGGTACACCTCCAATGTGTAAATTGCAACACGATAATTTGTATAGAGGTAGTCAAAATCCAAAAACTGGGGAAATGGTAGATCAACTGGTGGTTCCTAGTCAGTATAGAAAACAGTTAATATTCTTAGCGCATGATGTACCATGTGGGGGACATGCAGGAAGGATAGAACTTTAAAAGGTTACTATATAGATTCTTTTGGCCTGGCATTCATGATCAAGTGGCTGAATATTGCAAAAGTTGCAACCAGTGCCAAAGGGTGGCGCCGGTTACAAGAAAGGACAAAGTCCCTCTTCAACCTTTACCATTGGTTGCTATGCCCTTTGAAAGATTGGCCATGGATATTATAGGACCTCTCCCCAAAAGTACTAAAGGCAACAGGCTTGCCCTTGTGTTGTGTGACTATGCTACAAAATATCCTGAGGCTATTCCTCTACGCACAATAACAGCGGATAAAATAGCAGAGCAGTTGCTCAAGGTATTTCAGAGTGGGCATACCAAAAGTTATTTTAACGGATAGGGGAACTAATTTCTGTTCAGCCATTTTGAAACATCTCTACCAAGCTCTGGGGGTAGAAGCTGTCTACACATCTCCATACCATCCCCAGACTGATGGCTTTGTTGAACGTTTCAACAAAACACTGAAGAAAATGATACAAAAGTATGTGGAAGATGAGGGTAAACACTGGGACCTGTATCTGCCACTATTACTTTTTGCATATCGTGAGGTACCTCAAGCATCTACTGGATTCTCACCATTTGAACTATTATATGGTAGGAATCCCAGAGGTCTCCTAGATGTAGTTAAGGAACAGTGGGAGGATATTACCACCTGGAAAAATCCCAGTACCCTTGATTATATTACACAGCTACGTAAAAAAAAAAAAAAATAGCTAAGTATACCCAAGTTGCACAAGAACAGAATCAAATCAAGCAAGACTATCAGAAAGAAAGATATGACATGGGGTGGGTGAAAAACACTGTAGCTCTGGGGATTGTCTTATTGTTGCTTCCATCCACTGAAAACAAGTTAACTATGAAATGGCAAGGGCCTTATGTGATACAGAAACAAATTAGCCCCACTACGTATTTGGTGGAAGTACCAGACAGAAAACAAACTAAAAGTGTACCATGCCAATTTATTGAAAAGATGGCATGATGGGCCTACTGAAGTCATGTATGTATGTTCCAACCCACTGGACAATGAGATGGAGCTGGCATATGATAGACTGGAAGGAGAATTGTCTAAAGATTTGACAATAAATCCTTCTTTACTAGACAGTCAAACAAGAACTAGCCCACATTCTAAGTCCGTTTCATGATACTTTTACAACAGTCCCAGGGGAAAACTACGGAAATGTCATCAGATCCATACATTTCAAAACACACCCATTAGAGTAAAGCCCTATCGGATTCCTGAGAAATTAAAACAAGAAGTCATAGAGAGAAAAGATGAAAGCAATGGGTATCATAGAAGAAGCTAATAGCGAATGGGCGTTTCCTATGGTCCTTGTCCTAAAAAAAAAAAAAAAAAAAAAAAGGAGGGATAAGAATTTGTCTAGACTTCCGAAAACTCAACGCAATATCAAAGTTTGATGGATATCCAATGCCCCGTATAGATGACATCATAGACCAACTTGGGCAAGCGAGATATGTTAGTATACTTGATTTAACTAAAGGATACTGGCAAATTCCGCTTGAGAAAGCATCAAGAGAACTGCTTTTTGCACTCCTTTGGGGTCTTTTCAGTTCACAATGATGCCATTTGGACTTCACGGAGCCCCAGCTAGTTTTCAAAGGTTGATGGATATAGCGCAGCTTATTTAGATGACGTAATCATTTATAGTCCAACATGGGAAGACCATGTTAAAAACCTTACTGCTGTTTTAAGGACTATAAAACAAGCTGGTCTCACCATCAACCCCAACAAATGTTCCTTTGCTATGGAGGAAGCCCAGTATTTGGGATTTAGAATTGGTAATGGGCAGGTAAAACCAGAGGTAGAGAAGGTGGACGCCGTAGCCAAGAATCCTCGTCCCCTCACAAACATGTGCGTTCATTTTTAGGCCTAGCAGGCTACTATAGATGTTTTGTGCCTCAATTTGCTACTTTAGCTAGCCCTCTAATTGAATTGACCAAAAAGAACAAACCCTCAAAAGTAATCTGGAATTCAGAATGTGAAGAATCATTTCTTGCCATAAAAGCAATACTTTGTTCCTCCCCAATGTTAAAGTCCTGCTTTTGATAAACCATTTTTGTTACAGACGGATGCTTCTAATGTTGGTTTGGGGGCTGTTATCTCAAATCCATCATGAAGAACATCCAGTACTGTATATTAGCCATAAACTACATGTCAGGGAAACTAAGTACTCCACAATAGAAAAGGAGTGTCTAGCACTCAAATGGGCCATAGAATCACTACGATATTTATGGGGAACTCAATTTACAGTATGGACAGATCATAATCCACTACGATGGATACATAACATGAAAGATAGTAATCCAAGGGTTATGAGATGGTATCTAACATTGCAACCATATAAATTCACTGTCAATCATAGAGCTGGAACTGCTAATAGTAATGCTGACTTTATGTCCCGATTTGGGGCAGACAATGTTGGAACCAAATGTAGACCTCGGGGAATGAATATATTTGTATTTTGAAAATGCATTGTATTTAAGTAAAAAGAGAATATTAAAGGGCCCCGAGATGGAGCTTTGGGAGTGGGTGGGCTAAAGCTCCATCTCTTTTTGTTTTACAAAAAAGATCTACGTGCTATTTCAAGTAGCAAAAACTACTAGTTTTCATCTTGAGTGGGGAGGACTGTGGTAGGGTCGGTGACCCCCCCCCGAACTTGGATATGCTCTCATGGATACAGAGCATGTGTAATTACCTGCCTATGTTTTGGAGGTAATCTGAGAACATTGTGGGCTAAAATATTAAAATCTGCAACAGTCTCCTGCTCTTCTAATCTCTTCCTTTTACTATTGCTCCTTTTGTCATTCCCCTACTCAAGCTTGGCCAGCTTTGAGCAGTCTCTGTCCCTTTCCTTATTTCCAGCTCGTTTTCTCTAAATAATAAAGCCCCAATGTTTAGAATGTTCTGTGCTTGCAGTACAAGCTGTTTGACTTTTCCTGTGCGATCGTGCGACTGTGCGATCGTGCGAAGTCGCCAAAAAGAGTTTGTTATGGCATTTTCATTATCTGGTGAATTGTGAACAATTAACTGCCTTTGTGCTAGTTTTAGGATGAGAAGCTTAAAATTATGGTACATATCAGAATTGTAACCAAGAATCATTTAAAAAGTGGTTTATTTGTTTGCTTAAATAAAAAGGTTAAACTAGTACTTTTAAAAGGGAGAAGGCAATGCATGTCCCTGTTAAAAGGAGAGATAAAACTGTTTAACTTAAAAGGACTAAAGTCTCCTAATGTGATGCAGAAATGCCTTAGACTTGCAACTCTCTAAAGTGCTTCCAGCTCCTCTCAGTCCAATCTCCTTATAGGACTGAGCGGCCTTGGTTGTCTCACTTTTATGATGCAAGTTGGGGGAGGAGCTAAGTCATGTGCTCCTCCACTGGTATAAAAGGAGGTGAATGTGGAATGTTGAGTCGGTGTGTGGTAGGAAGGCAAACCTACCAGCTGCCTAGCCAGATTCTAGGTGCCTTTTTGGCAGGAATTTTCTTTCTTGTTAAAGATATGATTTCCTGTGCCTTATGTTTTTTTTGAAAGTTATGTACAAGTTCTGCTTTAAGTCCATTTTATTTTTTTCTGCTTCTAATAAATTTTGAAATATCTGATCCTGACTGCTCTCTGGACTTTATTGGACACCCCCACGTGCACATTCACCTTTCCACCACTTTGGCTTTTCATGCCCCTGCTGGGGATGAGACTTGCCCCAACTGCTTGTGGTTTACTGGGGTGGGGGTGTGTGGCGCTCAGGGTAGCATAGAGATGCAGACCTATACAGAATAACTGGTAAATAAGGCAGCATTACATGTGATCCTTAATGTCTGCCTGTTCTGGTTTGGTACTGATACCATGTGATCAAATCACTGATGGTGCTTTTCAATCCTTTTCAAACCTGTATCTTAACATTAATACAGTACTTACCCGTTGGGGGCAATCATTGCTTTAGTTTTCTTTGGGGAGGGAGATGTGGGGAAGCACTGTGCAACTGCATTACTTTGCATATTTAAGAGGCAAATGTTTACCTTCATGAGGCAGGTAAACTGAAATGTGTCATGCATACGTTTTTCTTAAATTTGTTACTTCACTTGTACTACAGGTGTAAAGCATGCGGGGGTGGTGGTGGTGGTGGTGGTGGTGGTGGTGGTGGTGGTGTGTGCATTAATTGTTTTTATTCGGTTTATTTGAAGGCAAGACACTTGCAGAAAGACCCTTCCAGCACCTGGCTCCTGGATCAGAGGTGTTCAGCCCCATTACTCCCATGACTGGACCGAAGAGGAAGGGGCTTGGGAGTGTGAGGAAGGCTTTGGGGAGTATAAACAGTCAAACAAATACAAACAGGACCAGAACAGAGAAAAAACTCTCAGCCATCAGTGAGAAAAGTGGCCAGGCCCTTAAAATGTTGACGGTAGGTATCCGACATGGCGAATGTTGCTAGTATTTCAGTTGGCATATTCCAACAGATACTTGCTACTATCTTAGCATCTATTCATCCAGCCAGCCACAAAGTTTGTTCAGTGCTGACTCACCATGCAGTGTTTAATTTTGAAAGGCTGCCTTATGGCAAAGGCCACTAGTTTGACTTTTACTAGAAAACCCAGTAATTCGGTTTCATAGAATATTTTAGACCAGATCAGTAAATCTGCGGAACTTGTATTTTCTTATAATTGCTTCCTATACAAGTTCAAAGTGCTCCATTTAATGCTCTATATATTAAACCTTTTATCCTGATTTAAACACATGCTAAAGGAATGATGGTAGAATCCCAGTGAAATCCACCAATTGCTGGTGCAGTTCCTGGAATTTCAAGTCTTAAACTTGATTTCATTAATCACTAGAAATCAGTGGCCTTGATTATGGCCATTCCCTTGCACTCTTTAGCTTCCAACTGTCCAGTACTCCCTATTGAAGGAGGCAGTGTTGGACACTCCTTGCACAGTTCCTTGGTTTTCTGTCTGTTCTAAGTGTAGGGTGTGTGGGGGTGTGTGGGGGGGTGTTCCATAGTTTTCTAGTCTTCGGATAGACCAATTGAATCTGAAGCCTTTTAAATGTATAAAAAAAATCAAATTCTGAATCTCTACAATCCATCCACATATTGGTTGAAGGGGAGTTGGTTCTATTCAGTGTTCCTAAACATCTATATTTAACTGTCATACCCACCAGGAAAGCATATTCGGGTACACCAAGGGGAGGAGGCTGGATCGAGGGAGAAACTGAATAGTCTTTGGCCATGGTGGGAACTGGCTCTTGCCCGCTTAAGGGCAGAATTGTTTGGGCTGCACAGAAGCAAACATGGCAACCACCAGGGAACTGCTGGGATAAGGTGAGAGCAATGAATTTGTCTGGCAAATCTGAGAGGGACTGCTGAGATTATAAATGCTGCTTTATCCTCCACCAGAGGGGAGATTCGGATCCGAGTGGAACAGGTGCAGGAGAGATTGCTGGAGGGCTGTTCAGCCCAAGTCCTGCATTTTGAACTCCATGGGCAGCTTGGTCCCAGTTTCTTTAAGCAGGCAGAGTGCTAAAGAGCCAGCACTGCTGTCTGAGAAGCAAAGGGATGGAGAAGGGGAGGGAAGGGGGTTTCGGATTAGCTGGCTAAAGATTTGGAGCTCTTGTTTTTTGATGACCAGGTGATAACACTAGTGCCAAAGACAACTTTTTTAAATTTTTTTTTTAAGGTATGACCTGGTGTACAGTAGTACATTATGAAATGGCAGGGTAAAATCATGTAATCTGGCTCTTATGTATAAAATATGGTTTACACATAAGCATTTGTCAATGCCAGATGTTTACGTTGGTCCGTTGAGCTCGCTCACTGGCCCTCTGTCACTTGCTCGTTTTTTCTCCCAGTGCTGCAGGCTGCCCTTTTGTACTGTGCTCCTACCTGCATTGGCATCATTTTCTGTCCACAAAGAGCTGCAGCTGGCCAGACAGAGCTACATTGAGGTGGGTCACTCCCCCTCTCTGACTCGCTCATTCTGTTTCTCCTGGAGCTGCAGGCTGGCTTTTTGTACTGGGCTCCTGCCTGTGTTGGTGGCTGCTTCCCACAAAGATCTGCACTAGTCCTGACACCAGTCCGTTGAGCTTGCTCACTCCCCCTGTCGCTCATTCTGTTTCTGCCGGTGCTGCAGGCTGGCCTTTTGTAATGGGCTCCTGGCTGCATTGCTGCCTTTTTCTGCCCAGAGATCCACAGCAGTCACACTAGAGCTCTGTTTAGCTCACTCACTCCCCCTCTCACTCGTTCTGTCTCTCACTGGTATAGGCTGCAGTTTTATAGCTGGCTCCTGCTTCTATTGGTGCCTTTTTTCTGCCCACAAATCTGCAGCAGTCTAACAGAGCACCATTGAACTCGCTCACTCCCCCCCCTCACTCATTCTGTTTCTGCCGGCGCTGCAGGCTGCCCTTTTGTACTAGGTTCCTGCCTGCATTGGTGCCTTTCTCTGCCCACAGATCTGCAACAGTCCTGACACAGCTCCATTGAGGTCACTCACTCCCCCTCTGTCACTCAGTTTCTATGGGTGCTGCAGGCTGGCCTTTTATACTGGGCTCCTGCCTGCATTGCCACCTTTTCCTGCCCACAAAGAAATCTGCAGCAGTCATGGTAGAGCTCCATTGAGCTAGCTCACTCCCCCTCCCTCACTCGCTCACTCATTCTGTTTCTGCCGGCGCTGTTGGCTGGCCTTTTGTACTGGGCTCCTGCCTGCATTGCTGTCCACAAAGATCTGCAGCAGTCACGATAGAGCTCCATTGAGGTCACTCAATCCCTCTCACTCACTCATTCTTTCTCCTGGTGCTGTGGGCTCCTGCGTCTGTTGGTGCCTTTTTCTGCCCACAAAGAAATCTGCAGCAGTCCCGACAGAGCTCTGTTGAGCTCGCTCATTTCCTGCTCACTCACTGGTCCAGTTTTTGCCACTGCTCCAGGCTGCCCTTTTGTACTGGGCCCCTGCATGAATTGCAGCCTCTTTCTGCCCAAAAGGAAACCTGCAGCAGTCCTGACTCGGCTCCGTTGAGCTCACTCACTCGTCCTCACTTGTTCAGTTTCTACCAGCACTGCAGGCTGGCCTTTTGTTCTGGGCTCCTGCCTGCACTGCCACCTTTCCCTGCTCTCCAAAAAAAAAAAAAATCTGCAGCAGTCACAATAGAGCTCCATTAAGCTTGCTCACGCCACCTGTCTTGCGCGCTCATTTTGTTTCTTCTGGCGGTGCAGGCTGCCCTTTTGTACTGGGTTCCTGCCTCTGCTGGCACCTTTATCTGCCCACAAAGAAATTTGCAGCACTCCCAACTGAGCTCTTTTGAGCTCACGCTCTCCCTCCCTCGCTTGTTCTGTCTCCTGGTGCTGTAGGTTGCCCTTTTGTACTGGGCTCCTGCCTGCATTGGCACCTTTTCCTGCCCACAAAGAACCACAGCAGTCCCAACCGAATTTATTTGAGCTCTGTCACTCCCCTTCCCCCAATCAAAATCTGTCCCAAACACCGACTGCAGACAACGACTGCAGTATTCTGCGCCAGAAGTGCAAAAAACACACTTTGTCCAGCATGAGAAATGACAGCTGTACTGTTCATAAGGAGGTGTGGAAAAATACTAGTGTTGAAAATGTGGCATGAAAATATCACTAATTTGCAAAGTTACAAGGGTTCATGGAAACTGCACAAAGCAGGCTCGTAACAGTCATTTTATGGAATTTCATCACAAAATTTTCAACATGGGCATCTTAGGACCTCTGCTCATGAACAGTGTCACTGTCCATTTTCATAATGTGTGGCGAACACTGATTTCCCACAGTGACCACACTATTCTGTGCCGAAAGTATGAAAACACATTTCTGCCAGCATGTGAAAAATGACAGCTGTACTGTTCACAAGGAGGTGTGGAAAATGGCAGTGTTGAAAATCTGGCATGTGAATATGGCAAATTCACAAAGGTACGGGCATGCATAGCAACTGTGCAACACACGCTTATAACAGCCTTTTTTTTGGATTTTTATCGCCAGATTTGCAACATAGGCTTTTTGAGAGCCCGTCTCATGAACACTGGCACTGTCGTTTTTGTTAATCTGTCCTGAAAGGTGAACCACACAGTGACCACGAAATCGCATTTCGGGGCAGATTAATGCCACGACAGTGGCAGAATTCATGAGGGGTCCCAAAAACCCCATGTTTAAAATTTGTCAAAATTCCAAAAAATGACTTGTATGCATCAAAGTTGAGAACCCTATTTATTCCATTGTACAGCTTACCGGCATTTCCTCAGTTCGCAGTCTCCTTTTGAGGAGTGCAGATGTGTTCCCGGTCCACAGAAGATCATGCCAAACTCTGGAGGTAAGTATGGGGTGGGGGTGTGGGGAGGCAGAGTGCATAGTGGGTGGGCACGGGTTGCCAGAAGGCGGCAGGGAGACCAGCGAGGGACCATTTCCTTTTTCACGGGGGGGGATAAACATTTCGGGACCATGGTTTTTCTGGGGGAGCACATCATGCAGATGGGGACTGGGCAGCCCTGTTAGCACTAGTATGGGGGCCCTCATGAGCTGAGGGGGATTGGGCACCCCCTCAGCACACAAGAACTTGCCAGGGGGAGACATGCTGACTGGCATTGGGCACCCCATCAGCAAAAAACCAGGGAAGGGGACATGATGCTGGGAGGATTGGGCCCCTCAGCAAACAAGTGGGGAATACAAGGGGCCTGCAATGAGGGGTCGCTCCCTCATTGCAGCAGATGAAGCTGCAATGATGAGGCGGCCCTGATTGCAGTGGCTAAAACTTCTCAAGGTTGTGGCACGCTAGCTGAACTAGTGTCAGCAGCAGTGTGCCACACCATTGGGGAAAGTGGGCCAAGCCTTTAGAGGCTGTGGGGGCATTGGCCACAACAGTGCTGTGCCTCCGCAACCTGCTGCAATGCGTTTTTTGCACATGCATGCAATCATTTAAAAAAAGGACTGCTTAGCAGTGAAGAGTCTGCAACACAGATCATTGGGCATTTGGAACACAGGCATTTCAGATGTCCCTCTACAGCCAGAACTGATTTTCCACCACAGACATGGCTGCTACCTTTACACTGTGTTAAAAATTGGGCCCTTAAAAATTAAAAACAAACTAATGAAATGCTGTTGCCCTGATTATCACACATTCCTTATATACATAGACGCACTAGAAAAATTCTAGGAGCATGGATATGTTCATCCACACTCATTGGCTTTGTCCCTTTCCTCTTTAAATCTGCCAGAAATCTTCAAGCTGGCTCCTCCCACCCACCCAGGTGGTATATAACTCTGCTCCGCCCCATAATGCCAGGTCTTGCTTTACGCTGTAGGATGCAGGTTGCCTCCCTCGTGCTCATTTCGTGGGCCCTGGCTTTCAAATCTTAGGTTTTAACAAAATTAAAACTTGTTGGAGTTGGCGATCGCTCTTTTGCAGCATCTATCATAGAGGAGAAATCTTCCCTTGGATTTCATCTGTGTCCTTGCGGCCAAACAATGTCACGCAATGATCCCATCTCTCGTGAATCTACTGCCTGTGTTGGCCATGACGCCTCGTCCTGCAGTTACTGCCTGGCCTTGCATCCCAACATCCTGAACGACTGTAGGGCACATCTGAAACTGGGGAGACCAGAGAAAAGGAACCCTTTGGTGAAGTCCAAGGAGGCTAGGTGGGCAGTTTCCGCAGCTGTGGGCTCCAACTAGCAGCTGGAACGCATGCAGGTGTTCGAGGAAGAAGCTGCTCATGCTTCAGCCAACCGAAGCTTCTTCATCCTAGTGAGCCTAGGCTCCACCTTTACAAGTTCATTCAAGGAGTTGTGCCACTCTCTTCCCCCCCCCCCACCCGGGGTGAGGCGCCCCGGGCTCACTCCTCCCACTCTTGAAAGAGAACAGCCTTCATCTTGAAGGCGATCTTGGGATCGAGAGGTCTTGGTTGCAGGAGCATGCTGTCTCTACCTCGGCTGAGATCACCTCCTTGGCCACAGGCTTTACAGACCTTCTGTCTGGCGAGACTACTGAAGATGTGGCAGTTGCGGTCAAGATCATTTTGGACACTTTGTCACTGGCCATGGCCAATGACTCCTTGGAGCGGACTGCAGTTCTAATGTTTCCTGATGAGGAGACCCAGCTCGCTGACGTCCCCATCAAGGATCCGGTTCCAGACCCTCTGGTCTCGCCAATCCCATTGGTGTCTCCCGATCGACAGTCTGCCTGCCTGGTTGAGGTCCCAAACAACCAACAGAAGAGCCATAAGCACTCCAAGAGGTGACGCCGCAAGTCATCCTCATCCTCCTCAGATGAGATGGGGCTCTGGCACTATGAGAACCTTATGTGGTAACAGCTGTTCTAAGGACATGGATATGTTCATCCACACTGTCTGGGAAGTTCCTTGCCGCTTTAAATCTTGCTGGAAGGTCTTCAAGCTGGCTCCACCCACCCACCCGGGTGGCAAAACTCTCTGTTCCACCTCATGACGCCAGATCTTCCTTACCGCTTGGAAGCTCGGGTTCCCTCTAACGCTCTGCGTGATGGACTGGATCCTAATTCTTCGGTTCGTCTGAAACTCGTTTTAAAATTTTCAAGACTTCAGTCATCCTTTTCCCTCAACTGCGAAGGGCAAATCGACTCCCAGTTTTCGGCAGTTCCCTTGTGGGCAGAAGATGTCCAGGACTGATCCGCACTACACGTGCATCTACTGCCTCTGCCTAGAACTTGACCCACAGGCCTGCGAGTCATGCCATTCGTTCTCGGCCAGCGTCCTGGAGGACCGCGCTGCCTGGTTAAAACTTGGGCGCCCCAAGAAGTGCATCTGCCGGTAAAGTCGAAAGAGGCCTGTTGGGCGGTTACCGCGGTGGCTGGCTCTGCTGAGCAGATCGCCCTCGAGGAGGAGGCGGCCCAGGCCGCATCTTCCTCCTCCTTGGTCACGGCATTTATCCCGCTCTCTTTGGGTACTTTGTATTCTGCTTCGTTCAAGGAGCTTTGCCAATACCTTTCCATGAAGGGAGAGGGGCCATCGGGACATTCCTCTGTCCTAAAAGGATTCTAAAGGTCAGTCCCATTGTCGGCGTTCGTGGGAGCGGGAGAGGTCCCCTTCCCCAGACTGCCGGCTGTCTACTTTCAGTCGAGGTTGCGGCTAAGGCCACTGGCTTCACAGCATTCCCGTCGGGTCAGCTGGCTGAGACTCCTATCGACACGGTCAAGATTTTTCTCGACCCGTCAGACGGGTTGTCTACTGAAGCTGACAACCCTTCCTCGACAGTTCCCCCGGTGGAGACGGAGGATCTGCCTGCGCCCCTGGTGCAGCAGTCCCCAGTTAAGGTGTCCGAGCCGAGGGAGGAGCGGGTGTCCCCCGCTCCTTCCCAGGCCCGTCCTCGGAAACGGAGGGTCTCTGTCTGACTTCTTCTCGGTCCAGCCAACATCGGCAGTCTCTGCACAGAGGTAAGCGGTGACACCGCTGCTCTTCCTCCTCAGAACAGGAGAGGCTTCGGCACAGATTGCATCAACGCTACGAGGACCTGATGTGGCAGCAGTTTTGTCCGGGAGCAAGTAGACACGGACACCTTCCCCGGCCATCAAGTGGCTGTCACCAGAGTGGCCGAAACAACCTCTTGCTGCAGTTGAGATGCCCAAACCTGGGCCAGTTCGGCCGGAACTTGCTGCCCCACCGATTGTGGTGGAACCTCCGCCTCCACAACAAAAGTCAGGGGTGCCAACAAAGGACTCTTGGTCAGGTCAAGGTCTGCCCCACAGGTTGTCCGTCACCCTCACTCCCAACCGTCCTCGGCAGGTGGAGGGTGGCTCAGGCCCATGGCAGCTCTTCAGAGTCCGACTCCTCCCTGTTCTCCAGGCCAGTTGACCTGGAGTCCTCCAGGGGGGCCAGTCACTGGACGAAAGCCCATTGTCCTTCATGGGTCTGCTTCGGCTCATCTGAGTCCACCGGGATGCAGCCCGAGCCCATATCCAAACGGGCCAAGTGTCCCCTGATGGAGATACTGGACAGAGGGGATTCACCCACATAGGCCTCTTCTGGTGGCTGAGGCCATTGTAGGCCCAGCCTTGGAGCTTTGGCAGCAGCCTGCTTCCTGTCCTGCACCCTCTGCCAGAATGGCCAGGAAGTATGCAGTCCCTACCGGCTCTTTGCCCAGGTTTTTGGAACACCCCTCTGCCGAGGGGGTTGGTCTGAACAGCGTTTTCCAGGAGCGCTAGGGGCGTGGACAGGCCCCCCGACAAGGAGGCCAAAAGCTGGACTACACCAGGTGCAAAGGTGTGCGCTCGTCCTCCCCTTGGCCTCCGCCAGGCCAGCTCGGCCGTGCTGATGGCACACTTCTCCCACACCCTCTTGGGCTCCCTGGATGAGGTGATTCCCTCCTCTCCCGGCCGACCTGCAGACCACAGTCCAGCAGGTTCGGGACCAGGGTAGGGCGGTAGTGAAGCAGCAGCTCCAAACAGCTTTGGACATGGGGGACTCCTGTGCCAGATCGGTTGCAGCCGCAGAGGCCATGTGCCGCAGAGCATGGCTGAGGATATCCACCTTCACAGCAGATACCCAGCACAAATTGGCAGACGTCCCCTTCTTGGGGACAGACTTCTTCCGGCCCTGGAGTGGAAGGTCACCTCCAGCAGATCGAAGTCCAGTGCCACTCTGGACTCCGTCTCCTCCGCCCAGAAGGACGAAGGCTGCAGACAGCAGCAGCACAAGCCCTTTCGTCCTTCTGCACCTGCGGCACGTCCAGCCCACCAGCACCAGGGCCAGCAGGCTCGCGCTTGGCATCCCAAACCCAAGCCCATGGCTTCCTCCAGTAGGAAGCAGGGAGGTAAAGGCCCAGGAGGTCCCTCGGCCAGTCCCTCCTCCAAGCCTGCCCACTGACGGGTTGAGGGGTGTCGTCCCCCCCAGCCTAATCACTCCCTCCCGGGTTCCCCGTTGGAGGATGGCTCCACCACATCCTTTACACCTGGTCTGCTATCACTACGGACCGCTGGGTGTTGGAGGTGGTAGGAAAGGGCCTGCCTCAGGAGTTTGAGCAGGCTCCACTCTTTCAAGCAGTCGTCCCTTGGGGGGGGGCCCCCATTCTCTACCTGCACAACCTGAACAGGTTCTTAAGGTCTCGGACCTTCAGGATGGTCACTCTGGTTCAGATAATCCCATCCTTGGAACGAGGAGTGTGGCTCTGTTCCCTGGACCTCCAGGACGTGTTCTTTCACGTCCCATCTGATTCCTCCGCTTCAGAGCGGAGGGATCCCTTTAAGAGTTCCCGGGCCATGCCCTTTGGCATCTCCCTAACTCCCAGGGTCTTCACCAAATGCATGGCAGTGGTGACAGCATTCCTGTGGCACTGAAGGGTCTGGGTGTACCCCTACCTGTACGACTGGCTGATTGCAGCACCCTCCAGAGCAGAGGTGGAGCGGTCCAGAGATCTGGCCCTCCAGGTTTGCTGTCAGATTGGCCTCATCAGCGAGGCCAAGTCGGAACTCATGCCAAAGCAGATGATGTATTTCATTGGGGCAAAGCTCGACTCTTCGAGCCAGAGCATGGCTTCTGGTGGACAGGGCCGAGGTTCTTTCCTCCTTTGCCCAATCATTTCAGGTTGGGCAATCATGCCCTGCTCATGACTTCCTGCACCAGCATGGTCCATTGGGCCCGCTGGTACATGCGTCCCCTTCAATGGGGACTGGCCAGCCAGTGGTCACAGCACTTCAATCTGCTGCGATCAGCTAGCGACAGTGACCCAGGGTATGTAGAACGCTCTCCAGTGGTGGTCCGTTCCAGCACATCTGCAGGAGGGCATCCCGTTTGTCCACCCTGAGCCGATTCTCTCAACTGATGCCTCTCTGGGTTGGGGTGCCCATCTGGGGGAGTACAGAGCACACTGCCTCTGGTCCCCTCGGGAGTCCCAGTGCCACATCAACCTGCTGGAGCTTCGAGCGGTTCGTCTAGCCCTCGCTGCCTTCGCTCTATTTCTACAGGGTCCAGTGGTTCAGGACCAGACGGACAATACCACAACCACATACTATCTAAATCACCAGTGCAGGACGCGCTCCATGCCTTTGTGCAGGGAAGCTCTCCGCATTTGGTGTCTCGTGCACAGCCTGGAGACGGATCTCCTTGCCATTCACGTGGCAGGAGCCTCCCAACACCCTGGCCAATGCCCTAAGCTGGATAGGGGCTGTCTCTCGTGGTCTCTCCTGCCGGAGGTAGTACAAGATCTCTTCTCCCACTGGAGCACACCTCAGGTGGACTTGTTTGCTTCCAGGGAGAATGCAAAGCTGAGACTGTTTCATGCCGGCCCCCCCCTCAGCAGGGATCTTTGCAGGGGATGCCTTCTCGAGGCTGTGGACCCCGGGCCTCTTCTACGCCTTTCCCCATTTCCCTTGATCCACAAGGTGCTTCTCAAGGCAAGGAGGGACAAAGGCGCAGGTGATTCTGGTAGCCCAGACTGGCCCCACCAGTTCTAGTATCCAGATCTCCTCCTCAGTTTCGACTCCAGGCTCCCGAGGTGGCTTCCAGCCTGCCCGGACCTGATCTTGGTCAATCAGGCGAAGGTATTCCATCCGGACCTTCAATCCCTGCACCCGACAGCCTGGTTTCTGAGCGGCTAGAGTTCCAGGCGTTGGGTCTTTCCGACGAGGTCCTCAGTGTCGTTGAGGCGTCCCGTAAGGAGTCTACCAGAAAATGCTACGCCTTCAAATGGAAGAGATTCTCCATTTGGAGTCAGGGCAAGGGCCTGGACCCTTCCTCCTGTTCCTTGGCAAGCATACTGGACTACCTGTGGTCTTTCTCAACTAGGGCATTGGTCAACAACCCTTAAGGTGCACCTGACGGCCATCTCTGCTTACCGGCACGGGCCGGGAGGCAGTCAGTGGCGCAGGAGAAGGTGGTCTGGCACTTTTTCAAAGGCCTTGGATCACATATCCCCTCCGGTGCGAGAACCTCCACCTCCATGGGATCTACTGCTGGTATTGGCTAAGCTCATGGGCAAGCCATTCGAAACGATGCACAGGTGTGACATCTCATCTGTCGTGGAAGACCACCTTCTTGGTGGCTATCACGTCAGCCAGAAGGATGGGAGAGCTCCAGGCGCTTTCCATCAACTCTCCTTATCTGGTCTTCCACAGGGACAAGGTTGTCCTGCGCCCCCACCTGAAATTCCTTCCGAAGGTGGTGTTGAAGTTTCACCTTCACCAGGTGTCTACTCTGCCGGTGTTCTACCCCAATCACACCTTGGAGGCCAAATATAGGCTCCATACTTTGGACCCTAGAAAAGCACTCTTATTATAAGGAGCGGATGGCTGAAGTACGGGGAGAGGTTTGCCAGCTGTTTGTCACCTATGCTGAAGCCACACCTGGCAGACCTGCAGCCAAGTGGACGATAGGCAGGTGGGTCACCTCCTGCATAGATCTCTGCTATAGGTTGGCGGGCATGGAGCATCCCAGAGGGATAAGAGATCACTCTACCCACCATACTGCTGCATCGGTGGCTGCTTCTAGGGATGTCCTTATCCAGGAAATCTGCAGGGCTGCTACCTGGAAGTCTGCACATACCTTCATCACCCACTACCACATCGACCTTGAGTCGCGCCGGGATGCTGGTTTTGGGGCCTCGGTTCTCCAGTTATTATTCCCAGTCATTACTCCCTAAGTAGGGGGTGTGCGCCTTGCCTCCCTCCTCCCAGAGAACTGCTAGGAGTCTGCCAGACAGTGTGGATGAACATATCCATGTTACCTAGAAATACAGGTTACTCACCTGTAACAGGAGTTCTAGGAATGGTATATGTTCATCCACACGACCCCACCCAACCTCCCCGGCTTCACACAACCTGGCTTCCAGCGGGCTAGATCTGGCGTCATGGGGCGGAGCAGAGTGTTACCACCCGGGTGGGTGGGAGGAGCCACCTTGAAGACCTTCCGGCAAGATTTAAAACAGCAAGGAACCTGCCAGTGTGGATGAACAACATATACCATTACTAGAACTCCTGTTCCAGGTGAGTAACCTGTGTATTTTGACCAGGCAGAAGCCAGCTCTGCCGCCCACCCCAGCAATCACTTGGCGCTCTCCTCCCAGGCCAAAGCCAACCCCTACGGAACTGAAGCCTTTGGTTCCTCCACCCGTGGGGCCAGAACATCCCTCGGTTCAGCCTGGTTCAGTCTCCACCTATTTGGGTGGAACCACTGCCTAAACAGCCTGTGGGAGGGGCTCCAACGAAAGAGGACTGTTGGGACACCGGACTTCCCGACGTCTTTCAGTCACCCCGGACTGCTCCATGGGTTGGGGGGGGTGAGATCGAGGGTGATTTTTAGGCAGCAGGTTGCTAGGGACTCCATTCTCATACTGGAGATGACTAATCGTCCATTGGTACAGGGATGGAGGAAGGTCCTTCCTAGGGATTCTTCATCTCCTTTCCATCTCCATTAGAATGTCCCTGGAACCTAGCCAGAAAAAGGCGTAGTACCCTCTCTCGGATATTCTGAAGGGGAATACCCTGATGGAGGCCTTTCCTGTGGCTGAAGCAATCGCTGGCCTGGTCCTTGAACTTTGGCAGTGCCCTGCCTCGTGCCCAGCACCATCTGCCTGCATGGCCTGCAAGTGTGCAGTGCGCATAGGGTCCCTTGCAGGGTTCACAGAGCACCCTTCAGCTGACAACCTGGTGACTGCCTCCATGTTCAGGTGTACTGGCAGTTCGGCCAACACTGACCGACCTACAGACAGTCCAGAAATATGGACCACTTGGCTCGGAAGGTCTTTGCGGCCTGTTCCTCGGGCCTTCGTCAGGCCAGCTCGGCTGTCATCATGGCACACTTCTCTCATGCCCTTCTTTGGTCATTGGACGTAGTCCTCCCTCATCTCCCCACAGACATGCAGACCACGGTCAAACAAGTCCAGGACCAGGGCCGTGCATTTGCCAAACAGCAGCTCCAGACAGCCCTGGCTGTTGGAAATTCTTGTGCCCGATCCATGGCTGCTGCAGTGGCCTCTTGCCACAGGGCTTGGCTGAGGCTCTCCTCCTTGCCTGCAGATACTCTGCATAAGCTTGCTGATGTGCCTTTCCTTGGGACTGACTAGTTCGGTCCAGGAGTGGCCAGTCACCTACAGCATATAGAGCAGTCCAATGCCACCTTAGATGCCATTTCTGCCAAGGTTTCAGGCAAGAACCCACAGAAAAAGCCTTTTCAACACTCTTCCCCTGTGGTTCAGCATCCCTCCTATCAAGGAGATCCTCAACAGCAGCATCAGTAGCCGGCTCGAGCTTGGCGCACTCAGCCCAAGCCTGGACCCCAACAGGCCCACAAAGGAGGCTGAGGCTCAGGTCCTGGAGTCTCCTCCCAAGCCCAGTAACGGGATGTGGGTTGCCTCCCTTATCTCCATCACGCCAGCTCTGGGCCTCCCTTGGGGGGGGGGGGGGGTCTGCTCCACCACTTCCTTTCTGCCTGGTCCGCTATCACTTCGGACAGGTGAGTTCTCTAAGTGTTCGGTCAGGGACTGCCTCTAGAGTTCGAGCAGTACCCTCCCAGCCAAGCCCACGCCACTCTGGAGGAACAGATTTCCGCATGCACCCAGTTGGCTCTTCCAGACGACGTGGCTCAGCTCCTCCACAAGGAGTCGGTGGTCCCTGTGACGGATCCTCCCACAGACCCAGACTTTGTCTCCAGGTACTACCTGGTGCCCAAGCCAACGGGGGGTTGGCACACCATTCTAGATCTCCGCGACCTGAATCCGTTTCTCAGGTCTCACACCTTTTGGATGTTTACTCTGTCCCAGATCATACCATCCCTGCAGCAAAACATGTGGTTCTGTTCACTGGATCTACAGGACTTGTTCTTTCATGTCCCAATCTGTCAGTTTCATCAGCATTTCCTCTGCTTCAGGGTCGAAGGGACTCTAAGAGTTCAGAGCTATGCTGTTCGGCCTGTCATCAGCCCAATGGGTCTTCACCATATGCATAGCAGTGGTGGCGGCCCATCTCTGGCATAGAGGGGTGAGAATTTACACCTACCTCAATGATTGGCTCCTGGCAGGTTCCACCCAACAGGAGGTGGAAAGGTCCAGGGATCGGGCCCTTCAAACCTGCTCCCAACTCAGCCTCATTCTGGAGATCCTTATCAGGTGTTGGGCTTCATCAGGGCAGAGCTCGACTGTCAAAGCCAGAGCTCAGCTCCCAGAGGACAGGGCAGAGGTTCTTTTCTCCTTTGCCCAATCATTTCTGGTTTGGCACTTACGCCCTGCCTGGTACTTTCTGCACCTTCTGGGTTACATGGTGGCATGCACTTCAGTGGTCCTTTGGGCCTGGTTGCACATGTGCCCCTCCAATGGGAGGTGGCTGCCCAGTGGACTCGGCACCACGGTCATTTCGACCAGCTGATTACTGTAACCCAGAAGATGTGGGACACTAACCAATGGTGGACCATCCCAGACCGGTTGCAGGAAGGGATCCCGTTTGTCCGCCCCAAACCGACCGTCGTCCTCACGACCAATGCCTCTCTCATGGGCTGGGGAGCCCACATGGACAACAGGGCCCACGGGTTCTGGACCAGAGTCCCGATGCCACATCAACCTGTTAGAACTCAGAGCAATCAGACTGGCACTGTCAGCTTTCGCTCCTCTGCTCCAGGGTCAAGTGGTTAAAGTCCAGATGGACTACACCACAACCATGTACACCCTCAACAAACAGGGCGGCACACACTCCTGTCTGCTGTGCAAGGAGGCGATCTGCATGTGGACCCTCGTGAGCAGATTGGAGGGGGATCTCCTAGCCATTCATGTGGCAGGAGCCTCTAACCACCTGGCGGATGCTGTCAGTCGCATAAGCAAGACATCCCACAAGCGGTCTCTCATCCAGAGGTAGCTTACAGCCTATTATCCCGTTGGGGCAAACCAATGGTGAACCTGTTTGTTTCCAGGGAAAACGCCAAGCTGACTCTGTATCATGCCCACCCCTTTTCAGCAGGGCTCGCCGAAGGGATGCCTTCTCGAGGCTGTGGATCCCAGGCCTCCTCTATGCTTTCCCTCAATTTCCCTTGATCCACAAGAAGTTACTCAAGATGAGGACGGACAAGACTAAGGTGATTCTGGTAGCCCCAGACTGGCCGTGCCAGTTCTGGCATCCAGATTTCCTCTGCCTCTGCTGCAGGCCCCTGGAGTGGCTTTGTACATGCCTGGACCTTATCTTTCAACTAGGGGAAGGTCTTCCATATGGACCTTCAATCCCTGCACCTCACAGCCTGGTACCTGAGCAGCTAGAGTTCCAGGCTTTGGGTCTTCCAAAAGATGTCTACACTGTAGTGGAGGCATCTAGAAAGGAATAGACTAGGAAATGTTATGCCTTCAAATGGAAAAGATGTTCCATTTGGTGTCAGAGTAAGGGTCTGGACCCTTTATCCTGTTCTGTGGTTAACATTCTCTACTACCTTTGGTCTCTCCCTCTCCCTCTCCCTCTCTCGGGGGTCTACAGTCATCAACCCCTTAGGATGCACCTGGCTGCCATTTCTGTTTACTGGTTGCGGGCCGGTCAGCTAACATTGGCACAGGAGACGGTGGTTGGGCACTTTTTTTTTCTTTACTTTCTCCCCCCAAAGGCCCGGATCACATATCCTTTCCAGTGTGTAAACCTCCACCTGCGTGGGACCTATTGCTGGTTCTGGCAAAGCTCATGGACTAGCCATTTGAACCCATGCACAAGTGTGAGCTGTTAAACTCGTTGTGGAAGACTGCCTTCCTAGTGGTTCACACCAGCCAGAAGGGCAGGGGAGCTCCAGGCCCTTTCGGTGGACTCCCCTTATCTGGTATTTCACAGGGACGAAGTTGTCCTATGCCCCCACCCGAAATTCCTTCCGAAGGTGGTGTCAGTTTCACCTTAACCAGGTGACTCTGCCAGTATACTACCCTAATTAAACCTCTGTCAGAGTACAGGCTCCATACTTTGGACCTGAGACATGCTCTCCTATAAGGAGAAGACGGCAGAAATTTGTGGCGTGATTCGCCAGCTGTTTGTCGCCTATGCTGAAGCCGCTTCTGGCAGACCTGCAGCCAAACAGACCATCGCAAGATGGATTACATCATGCATAGGTCTGTACTATGAGCTGGCGGGCAAGGAGCCTCCCAGAGGGTAGGAGCTCTTTCTACCTGCCATACTGCTGCATCGGTGGCTGCTTCCAGGGATATCCCTATCCAGGAAACCTGGTGGGCTGCTACCTGGAAGTTGGCAAAAGCCTTCATTACCCATTACCACATCGACCTTGAGTCACGACGGGATGCTGGTTTTGGGGACTCTGTTCTCCAATCTGTTCCCCAAGTAGGAGTGTATGCCTTGCCGCCTTGCCTCCCTCCTCCTAGAGAACTGCTAGGAGCCTCCTCAAATTAATCTTCTACCTTCTGATCTGTTTTGGTACCATCGAAATAAATCCTGGCCCCATTGGAAGTTTATTTTCCCCCTGCTGATCTATCCTCTATAAATGGCCTAAGCTTCCTACACTTCAATGCCTGCAGCCTCTTAAAAAAAATTCTTCATAATACAGGCCTGGGTGGCACATACCCTGCCTGACTTTCTGGTCATCTCTGAATCTTGGCTCAGACCTTCGACCAAAGACAGTGTTGTAAACCTTACCAACTATCTGCTCTTCAGAGCAGATTGCCCTTCCAGGGGTGGTGGGGTGGCCATATACATTAAGGACACCATCTCTGCTACCTGCCTCAACACATCCGAACCAAAGGAATTTGAATGTTTGTCAATCAAAATATCCCTTCCTAACTTGTCTTCATTTAAATTGATTGGCTGCTATAGGCCCCCCTCAGCAGGCCTCAAATTACTATCTCACCTGGCGTCAATAACCAATCTAGGCCCTGAAGATACCATCATCCTTGGTGATTTGAATTTAAACTGGCTATCTAATGCATCTGCTCCATTGGTAACCTTTTGTGTGACACCTATGGCTTTACACAGCTAATTAAAGACCCAACCAGGGTTAACCTAAAAAATTCTAGCAACAGCTCACTCCTGGATATTATGTTGGTAAACAAGCTCACTTATATACCATGCAGGAGTACTACCGAATGATGTAAGTGACCATTGTCCCATAGCTGGCATAAGATCTTCACTCAAACCACCCAACCCTGCTGAATTTGTCCTCAAAAGGTCAAAAAGTTCAACATACCAGGATACCTCCATGACCTGAGTAACACAATATATTGCAAGATTTCTACCTTACAACCTCAGTGGAAACAGCTCTCCAGATCCTAAAGGACATTATCACTAATGCTCTCAATATTCATGCACCATTCACCAATATCAGAACTAAAGCAAGGTCCTGCCCCTGGTTCACCACTGATCTTAAAACAGCCTTGCTAGCCAGAGACAAACTGTGGAAAAAGGCAAGAAAAACTAAGGATTCCAGAGGCTGGCTAAATTTCAGAAAAGCAAACTCATGTACAACACAAAAGATCTGCCAAAGCTGCCTATTATAGAGCTGAATTGGATGCCTCCTATAATAACCCAACCAGGCTCTGGGGAACTATAAAGGGTATCGTGGGCCAAAACTCTACTCCTGCCTTAACCTGCAAACTGCTACTAAATAACACAGAAATTACGGACAAACAAATCCTAAATACCTTCAATGACCACTTCACCACAGCTGGACTAGCATTTGACTCTTCACCTGCAAATCTGAGATCTTCCTTGAACCTTCAATCCACCATGGGTCAAAAGGCTACATCAACCTTCTCCTTCAACCCAATATCCTTGAAAGAAGTGGAAGATCTCCTCTCAATTTAGATACTTCAAAAGTGCAGGTACAGACTCCTGGACCCACTTCCTCAAGATTGCATCTCAAGTCTTATCTGCCCCCCTCACTCATCTCTAATCTTTCCCTCACCACTGGATCCATTCCCTCCACTTGGAAAACAGCTCAAGTAGTTCCTTTACTCAAATCTGGTGATCCCATGGACCTCAATAATTACAGGCCCATTTCCATCCTATTAGTTCTATCCAAGATGCTCAAAGTTAGTAAACTCACAATTAAGGGACTACCTGGATAACGATAACCTCCTAAATACAGCACAATCAGGATTTAGATCAAGGCATAGCACCATTTCGGCCCTAGCCAAAGTAACTGACTGGCAGATTGCTATGGATAAGAACAGTACCTGTGCTGTGTTCCTGGATTTGAGCAAAGCATTTGATACAGTGGATCATGAATCATTAATCACCTCCCTTGGCTCACTAGGGTTGGATTCCCCTTCACTCAATTGGTTCAAGTGCTATCAGATAGATCACAACTGGTAAAAAATGGAATCTACCTATCCACCTTAAAATCACTGTTAAGAGGTGTACCGCAAGGCTCTATTCTTGGCCCCATCCTCTTTGCCATCTATATTAATATTGATGCTAACCTCACTCAATCCAACATCCATCTGTTTGCTGATGATACTGTATTATATGTTAGCAATCCTTCATTATCTAAAGCCTGTGAACTGCTACAATCTGAATTTTCCATCCTACAACACAACCTACTGGATAAAAAAACTACTTCTAAATGCCAAAAAACAAAAGCTATGTTCTTTACCTCAAAGAGTTGCTCTGCCACTACCCCACCATCCACCACCCTACAACTAACCCCCTTACTTGGAGAAAAGCTGGAATTCGTTAACTTCAAATACATTGGAGTCTGGATTGATAACAAGCTCGACTATTCTGTCCATATTGAGGAGCTACTAAAGAAACTGACAAAGGCTTGGTTTATTTTTTAGAATAAAGCACTACCTCAACAGACTCCAAAAAAAGATTAATCCAGGCCTCATTCCTATCCCTCATTGACTCTGCTGACTTTCTGTACAGACACTGTTCACTCCCCCTCTTAAATAAACTGGACACCCTATACCACAGGTCCATCAGATTCATTACTGACCTTCCCTTCAGCACCCATCATTGCTCCCTTTATAAGGTAGTTAACTGGACATCATTACAACACAGAAGAAATAGGAATGCTGCAATTTGGATATTCAAAGCCTTATCAGGCACGCTACCTACCTATATCTCAGACTGTTTTACTCAAATTACTTCTAGGCCATACAACCTAAGGATCAGCAAAATTATCATTCTTAAGGTCCCCAATGTCTGCACCCAGTTTGGGAGGGCTGCTGTCAGCTACTCACTAGCAATTGTTTGGAATTCACCCAAAACCATGAAGCTAAATAACCTCCTACCCTTAATATCCTTCAAAAGACTATTCACCACCTATTCCCAGAACTCTGCAACTGCTTCCACAAGGCCTAAACCGCCCTTCCTACCCCCGTGTTCCTATATGCTGATAAAACTCCCGTTTCCAGTCCCAAGATTCACCCTCAAAATGCCTGCTAGGTCCTATAATCTACATATTACTCCTCATGTGCCCATTACCTTCTGTCTCACAGATTAAAAGTTTTAATGTGCCTTGTACATATGTGTATTGTTATATATTAGCACTTATGTCATTGTATTACTGTTATGTTACCCCTGTCATTGTATTACTGTTTGATACCCTTGTCAATGTAATAACACTTGCACTTCTTGACCACTCGGGGTCCATCTTGTAAATGAGCTATGATCAATGATGTTCGCCTGATTAAATAAAGATTTTGATTGGTCTGCTAATGAGTGTGGATGAACATATCCATGATCCTAGAACAGGCTACTCTCCTGTAACAGTAGTTCTAGGAGTGGTATATGTTAATCCACACAGACCCACCTGACCTCCCCGGCTGTGGATGCACACAACCTGGCTTCCAGTGGGCTAAGATCTGGCGTCATGGGGTGGAGCTGAGGTATAGACCACCGGGTGGGTGGAAGGAGCAAGCTTAAACTTCTAGTAGATTTAAAGAGGAAAGGGACAATGCCAATAAGTGGGAATGAACAACATGTACCACTCCTAGAACTACTGTTACAGGAGAGTAACTTGTTCCTATTTATAGTTTTCACTACGACTGTTTCTTTGACCGTGAAAAATCCCCCTTTTGTCTTTACCTGCTCATCAGGGACCTCTTCTTCTTGCCTGACAGATAACAGAGTCTCTGGCTGAAACAAAAGCCTTTGTCTGTGTGTACAGTGTGGTGGGAGAGACATTCTGCCAGCAGAGCTGAGCAGAATTTTGAATTCATGTATTCCATGGTAAACATTCTATATCTTGAATGTGGAGGAAAATCGGGAAGAAAGTAGGCAAATACAATGACATTTGCAGTGGGCGGAAGGATTTTCACAAATGCACAAAGTAAATCTTTCTACATATAAACACGCTTTTCCCAATAGTCAATAGTGAAAGTCCATTTTATAAGTGCAATAAGGCACTGGGGGTCGGTCAAGTCACTCAGCTGGTTGGCCTTGTGCCTTACTATGCCCCCTGGCCGTGCTGTAAAATATGGTTTACACGCACCCCTTTGTGCCTTATTACTTACATAAATGATGTATTGCCAAACGGGTGAGTTACAATATATACAGATCTCCAAGTCAGTCTCTTGCAGCAGGCCATAACACATGGGATATCTCGTAGGCATCACTTCCTCTAGATTTCCCAGCAGTCTGTCCCAGGGCCTCCCCTTCCTGTCACCTGATGTGCTCTTGCACACACATAAAAGGGAGGGCCCCTGATACTCTACCTTTGCAACTGCAACAAATTTCACATCCAGTTCAAGAATACTGGCTTTCTCCAGTACTGTCTACTACTAGTTCTACAAGTTGCCCAAGAAGCTTCATCCACTGTCTTCGGAACCCTTGTTTCAGAAGTGTTCTATGGCCAGAGAATCTCATCGGAGGACCTTCATGACCTGTTCTGTGCCCGGGTCCAGAGCACAACTTCAGGGAGTGCATTCTTTGTGGATGGTTCAACAAGGGCACTAAGTGCCGAAGGCTCCAGCAGCTAAGGAGCTAAGGAAGTACCTCCATGGAGCAGAAGGTAGCCCTTTTGGAGCAGCAGCAGCAGTGCTCCTCTGCAAGGGGTCTTCGGCCTCCGGAGGGGTGAACCCTCATCGACTGAGCATGGGGCCAGGCAGAAACATTCTTCCAAAACCAAACCAGTTTTCCCCAGCGACAGTCTTCTTCGTCGAAGGCCTCCAACTCCTCAAAGTTAAGAGGGCTCCCACTGATCACCCAGTCTTCAACGGTAGTAGGCCCCTGTAAGTCTTCAACTGCAGTTCTGCAGCTGCCTCTGCCAGCCTGCATCGTCTGCCATAGTTTATCGACTGAGCATTCCCTGGTCCTCCTGTCGATGGGGCACGCTAGCTGCTCCTCAGCTGCTCAGTCCACGATGCTCCTGTCAATGACATTCTGACTGTCACTCGTTGACAGTGGACAATGTGGCTTCCGTTCCATTGCTAGACAGTCCTGACGATGGAATTTGTCTGCCTCCCTCATTGACTGCTTCCCTGCTGACTAGCATGGCACTGCCTCTTGCTGCTTTTGGGACATCTTCTTTGAGTGCTCCCCCATCCTCTATTTTGGAGTCATGTTCACCCTACAGTACCATCAAGCTGGTTGGGTCCTTTACCCTCTGCTATCTCCTGTGTGGTGCCCATCCAGTCCCACTCGCCACTCTCTTCTCCTCTCTCCTTCCCCAGCCATGGTGACATCCAGGTTCTAGTTCACTCCATCATGAGCCTTACTACACCCTTCCCTCCTTTAGGGGAGGCAGTGGTCCCTGCTTCAGTTCCCTCCGGGCCTTCTTCAGCACCTTGGACTAGTTCCTCTCCTTCTTCCCTCCCCTGGGTTCCATCTCAAACCAAATGAGGACCCATCCATCCCAGCCTGGGATCTGGAGGATGAGGAAATTGAACAAGATTATGGCTCTTAAGTCTCTTCCTCACAGACGTCTTCCATGCTCTGGAATGCCACAGAAGTGCTCCCCTGATGACCCATCTTTTCTCTGATATTATGGTACATCTGCAGAAAATCTGTTTCCAGATTACGGAACAGGATGCTTCAAGAAGCAAGTTGGCCAGGTACCTAGGCCTTCCTGATGGCCCTTCACTGGTCATCCCTCCCCTGGTGGATGCTTTTGAGGAGACCATATTGCTTGCCTGGCAACATCCATTCCAGGTCCTTTTTCTTCCCCACAAGGCTGACAGGTTTTATAGGGCCCCTGTGGATCACCCATCTTTCTACACCTTCACAGGCAGACTCTAAGAATGCGGCTCATAATCTGCTAGACCGCAACAAGAGTGCTCATCCGCCAGATAAAGAAGCCAAGAAACTTGATATGGGGAAGAAAGTCTGTGCTTTGACCACTTTGTCCCTTCGCATTTGTGATTACATGGGCCGCCTCCTTGAATCGGGAGAGCCTTGAGGTTACTTGAGTGTCAGTCCAATCCCTTCCACCTGGCCAGCCTCAGGAGGACCTTGATGCCAAACTTTCTACTGCTGGGGCTGTTTGTCGCCACCTACTTAGGGTCATCTATGATGCTGTTGATATGGCCTGGGCTCCTGGGTGTTTGCCCCAGACACCATGCAAGGCTGAGGATTTCAGGATTTTTGCAAAATGTATAACGAACAATTCTGAATGTTCCTTTTAAAGGAGACACTTTTTTGGACCACAGACCCAAGACCAGATATGTCCCTACTGTCCCTCAACAGGGTCAGCCTTAAGCCTGAAGGAGAGTCTCCGGCTGTAGAGGCGGAGACCCCTTCGGCCATCGGGGGCAGGTTCTTCCTGTATCTCAAAGGTTGGCAAAGGATCATGTCAGACCGGTGGATCCTTCAACTGATCCAGTACAATCACATTGGACTTGAATGGTCTTCCTCATCTCCTCTGGCCTCTCACTACCCTCTGGACCATGCTCTAGTACTATAAGCAGAAATAAATGCTTTGTTACAAAAACATGCCATAGAACCAGTTTGCACCCCAAAGAGGCTGGGGGTTTTACTCCTGGTCTTTTAGTTCCCAAATGTACAGGAGACTTGCATTCCATTCTGGATCTGACACCTCAGACCTCTATAGAAGGTACCAGAAAGTCAGGATGGTGACGTGACTCACCCTTCTTCCCCTGCTAAACACAGGAGATTGGCTTTGTTCCCTGGACATGGACGCATTCCTTCATATCCTGATCTACCCTGCTCACAGGTGGTTAAGATTCCAGTTTCCAAGCCATAAATTTCAATTTGTCCCTCCCTTTTCGCCTTTCCTCTGCCCCAGGGTGTTCACGAAATGCCTGGCAGCAGTGGCAGGAGCTCTTCGCCAGGAGGGTCTTTTTTCCATACCTAGACAACTGGCTCCTAAAGGAGTCTACTCTTCCCATGCTGGAATACACCCTGACCCACATTGTGGCGATGTTCTCCATGGTGGGCAACACTGTCAACTATCAAGTTTTTATGCTGACCCCATCAGACTCTCCAGTATATCTGAGCAGTACTGGATGCCTCCTGAGGCATGGTGCTTCTTCCTGAATCCAGGGCGAATACCATCCTGACCCTCATTCTCCAATTTGAACCTTGTCAGTATGTCTCTGCAAGGGATTGCTTTTGGCTCCTGGGACATTTGGCAGCTAACATCCCCACTGTCTCTGCATTCTCGTCTTCTCACTCGCACTCACTCACTCTCTGGACCCTCCTGGCACATTAGACCAGACCAGGCCAACTCTTCTCGCCTCTGTTTCCTCCTAACCTGTCCTGCCCTCTGATTTCTCTACACGCCCACCACTTTTTTTTTTTGCTAAACTCTGTACTTCTCCCTCCCCTCTCTTCCCCTTGGGTGGCGGCCCTTGACCGGGCGTTCCAGCAGCCAGAACAGCACCAAGAAGCGGCGCATCCTACCGCAGTCGCAGGCTCTCTAGCAGCCTGTCCAGTGCCCCAAGTCGGCTCACTGCTGCCCCACGCTCTCTGAAACAAAAAAACGCCAGGCCTCATGATTGGCCCTCTGAGAAAGCTCCAGGCCTCAGACTGGTTCCTGCAACCCACTCTGAACTGAAGCTCTACCTTTCTGCCAGCTCCTTGCTGCCACTCCTATCCCAGAGAAGGCATTTTTCCCACCCACCCTGCCCCTGACCTCTATTAAATCCATTAACTCCACCCACAATACTGTGCACCGTCCCCTGGACCTCCCACAGTGAAGACCTTAAAGGTACATCTAAACACCCACTGCCATAGGATTACCCCTCTTCTGCAAGCAGCTCATGTTTCACCTGTCTGAGGAACCAAAATGGGCTGCAAACTACTACTTACCTGCACAATTGGTGCAGCCGGCCCTGGCATCCACGGAGGTACCACCCCCTCACCAGCATACCCAGAGCACTGCCTCTGAACAGGCAGCTAGCTAAAAGCCAGGCTGCCACCTACAATTTCTGCCACTGAATATAGTCAGCCTTTCCCTAGCAAAATGAGGAAACACAAGAATTTCAGTAACTCTGCACCATTGCAAGGAAACTTTTATCCTACTGCTCTTCCAGTCTGGGAATGCACACCCCAACCCTGGCCCACCATCTCCAACTGGTCCTGGAGGGAGTAAACTAAGTGGCTTAATCACCTCTGTGAATATCTGTAGCCTCCCTGCCAAGTTCACACAATTCCAGGCCAGGATGGCCCTGCACAGGCTGGACATTAGTCTGCCTTGTAGACCTACAGAGACATGGCTGGCTGTCGAGATAGAAAGCGATTAAATGGCACTAGCAGGCTATCAAGCTTTGAGGAGTGATGAAAGAAGGAAGGGGGTTGTCTCATCTACACCAGGGACTCCCTCCACTGCTCTGTCCTCTCCATATCCAGGATGGTCGCTGCTCCTAGTGGTGAAAATGCAGGCCAGGCAGCAAGGCAAGTCGAAGGCTGTTGCATCGGGTATTAACCCCCCAAAAAAAAAAGTGCTAGGATGGCCTCCCGAAGGTCCTGAATGCTGTGGCCTCACTAACCAAGGATGGTGAATTGATAACAGGGGACTTTACCCACATATGGACACTGGCAAGTACATAACTAAAACTAGTCACTGTACCCACCAGAAGGAACCACAGAACAGGCAGCAGCACACTACTCTACTCTACTGGATTCTCTCAAACTCTCCCTCCCGTTATCTCTGAGATCCTAGTGCTACCAGACACCCTGAGTGACTATTCCCCATCTCGGTTTCTAGTGATCCAACAATAACAAAAACGACCCCCATCATAATTGAGCAGGGTCCTGAAGAAAGGTCAGCTAGGGGTGCTCAGAACTACCCTCTCCATGAGTGGTCATCCATTGACTTGATACCAGATCTGACCCTGAAGTTCTTCATTGATGGTGTCAACAATATTTGCGACCACTATGCACCAGTAAGGAGAGAAGTGCGCAGGACCACAAACAGCTGGATTATCTGCTAACTCCTAGACAATATGAAGGATAGGAACAACTTCTGGTTGAAAGCCAGGGCCTCGGAACAAACCAGCTCTGTAGGGCTGCAAGAAACCACTGCACACCTAATATGGAAGGCCAAAGCTAACCACCACAAGTAACTGCTAGCTAGAAGCTGGGGTGACAGTAAGGTTTTGGGAACATAAAAATCTCCTGGGGAAAGATGAAAAACTCCTTCAGCTATTCAACAGTAATGGCTCGCCAACTTCAGACCCACTCATTGCGGAATCATTCAACTCCACCTTTGTTTTTTTTTTTTTTTTTTTTTTTAAGCATGGTTTTCCCTTTTGACTACTCCCCACCAAGGATCCCTCCTGTAACAAATCAACCAGTAATCCTCACCTGGACTTTTTACCTCTGAGTAATTGTCAAGGAGGCTGTAAATTGTAAAAGTGCTTGGCAAGACCAGAATGGGGAGTGATGTGGAGTAGATATGAAGCTGGTCTCTCACTCTGGAAGTGCTTATCATACCCATAACTGAACTATTCAAATCTCTGACCCTGCACAATTCCTGCAGTATGGAAGCAAGCGCTGGTCACTCCTGTCCACATACGGTGATGGGATCTGTCTCCAACTACAGGCAGATCTCAATCCTCTCTCTCCCCCAAAGGCCCTAGAGAAAATTGTTGCTGATCAACTCACTGAATTCCTCAACAAATCAACTGCAAAGCCCCAACCAGCACCGGTTTAGTAAGGGGGCACAGCACAACTACCATTCTGGAATACATTGACTACATGCATTGAGCAGTGGATGAAGGCAAACTGGTTGGGTCAGTGTTCAAACACAACAAAAGCCTTCAACACCATCAACCACACCCTCTGTTGGCCCAGCTACAGAATCTGGGGGTGGCTGACAATGCAGTGTGCTGGTTCTAGGACTCTGTCCTTCGGATCCCAGCTGGTCAAAATAGGACAAACTGTCAGGACCCAGGGCAGTCTTGCTGGGTGTCCCCCAGGGGTCTATCCTGGGACCCCTACTCTTCAACCTATTTTTAAATGAGCTCCCTGAAGCCTGCGACTCAAATAATCCTTTACGCAGACTATGTGCTCATCCTCGGCAACACACGAATACTCTTCAGTTGGCACTTCAGCACTCCTTCAGCAAAACACAGGAATGCTTCTGCAAGCACAAGCTTCTGCTCGACTACAGAAAGACCAAGACCATGCTACTATCAAGCCCCCAGCTCAAGAAAATGTTCCCCTCCATAAACGTCTAGAGTCTTGGCTCCCCTGGAACAGGTACACCAAGTCACCCTGGACGACATCCTATCCCTTGCTAAACACGTTGATCTGGTGGTCAAGGTAGTATATAATCAAACTTTGTTTAACCAGGCAGTTACATCATTGAGCAAGCTCATTTTCAAAATGGTCCTGGACACAGGGGACACATTTGCTTACAGTAGACAACACTTACTACAAAAGTAGACACCGGTACAGGCGGTTACAATATACAAACTTGGTACTTGGATGAAACAGACATGTAAAGCAAGTGCAAGTAGGCACTTAAAGTGCAGCATCTATAGGTTGTAGCTTAGAGTACAAGTGAAGGAAGGAGGGACATAGAGGACAGTGGGAACAAAGGGTATCGGACACATGGGGGGGTAGGGTAGCCTAATAGAATGAGGCCCCCTGCAAAGCTAATTGATTGGGGGGAGATAGTTGCCCTAAAGGGATGCTGGCCGACACAGGAAATAAGCGGCCCAGGATTAGAGGTTAAGGGACTCGGTTGAGCGGGGTAAGGCTTTACCTGAAATAGTCACACGCTGTTTGCAGGGCTCTGTAGAGCAGCCCCCTAAATAATAAAATGGCTGGGCAGCAGGGAGATTTTTAAGTAATTTGTGCATGTTCGAAAATGCTGGTAAAAAGGAGCTAATGGCAGGTGAGCCATCACATGTCCTTTGTGGTAGCTTGAGGACAAAGGAGTTCCTTAGTCGGTAGGCACCCTCTGAACGTTCACAGGTCACAGATCTAGGGTAGCCTAGAATAGCCACATTAGGCCGTATATTTTTTCTTAGAGGAGAGGGATGGCTAATCGAATGTTTGGTGCAATGAGCAGTGATGGGTCTGCAAGGGCAAGTCGAGAGAAAATATCAATGCACTATGAGTGTATCCAGCTTTTGGAATGCATACTGGGGGCAATGCCTGTATAGGAAGTCAGCGTAGTTGGTCAGGGGAAGAAAGGTTGTTTGAACCAGCCACTTTCTAGCTTTCAGGGTGAGTAGGCATCTAGGTTAGCTGACCAAGGCACCTAGCTTCACCTGAGCTCTTTTCTTCTAGGTTGCTTGAAGGGATCAAACAAAGAACCTTACAAGAGCAAGGATAAGGATTAAGGCTTCTTCTGGCTAGGCAGATTTACTGTGTTTTGTACTCACAGGGATTGTTACTGATTGCCAACATTTTATTTTATTTTCTCAGATTTTAAATTACTGCTGGATATACCTTAGGCTGCATTATTACTGGGTGTGCCTACAGGTGTGTACTTACAGATTACTGCTGTAATCTTCTGATTCAAATTGTCTTTTGCAAGGTATATCTTCTGTTACTGCTTTTTCTCTGCAGCAAAGTTTCTTACAGGGTATATCTTCTGAAATTATTACAGGTGGTGCTTTACAGGTTTGTGTTATCTATCATTAGGATAAGCTTTCAGGGCTACTGCATTTGTTGCTGGCTGATTGTTTCTGCTCTTACCTCCTTGTTTCTTTGTCCGTGAGTCGTCTTTCGTCAGAGTAAGGGCGCAGCCACCCACCCCATCCCCAACCACCCCACACTACACTCCTTTTTATAGGGTAGCGCAGTCATGACATTTCCTGTAGCAAAGCAGGAAGGGGCGAATCAGAGGGGTATCCACACAATGACCTCATATACAGGGGCTCTAGTACTTTAACTTGTTATAACAAGTTATTTAAAAAAAAAAAACACAAAATCGAACTTGCTTTCATCTTCTTCTAATTACTCTGACCAGGTTATAAGCCCAGCAACTTATCTGGAATGGATATCATTAACTGCAGGTACTGCAGAACACTCTCTTCAGAAGGGTAGTTTTACAGGATTTGGGACACTGTCCTATATGCTGGGCCATTGGAGATCTAAGGGCTCGGCTCCCGGCAGCACGGGAAGATTGCGCACCTCAAATTGCATATTCAAGAGGAAATATTAAAGAACTGCCCGCCATTTCCCCAACATCCAACAGAAGCACCTTGACCGCAGAGGGTAGTTGGTCCAAGAGGTTGGCAGGTGGTTAAGGGCAAATCGGGTGCCCCATCACTTGGTACTCATTAGTGTACTCGTCAGTGTCAGTGGCTCAGTAGGTAGCACACTCTCCCCTGAGGCCAGGAGATCAGAGCACTGTGGGTTCAGTTCCCACATCTGGCACTTGGGTTAATATCCCAATACTGATGCAGTAGTGCAGCATGAGGGGGGGTGCTGCACTTCTGAGGTGCCATCTTTCGGATGAGATGTTAAACCAAGGTCCCATCTGCCTGGATTGGTGGTAGTTCAGGTAGATGTTAAAGATCCCATGGCACTTGTCAAAGACTAGGGGGATTTCCTTGGTGTCTTGGCCAAATTTCCCATTTCCCTCATTCACTAAAAATACCAACAGCTTAATCTGGTTCTAATTCAATTACTTACCATCTGTATCTCTCCCCTCCCGGGTCGCCCCTGAAAAAGGGAATTCTAGGCCCAGTGGGCTTACCAGGTCAACAAAATTTCAACAAACTCTCCAACATATCACCTCCACAAACCATATAAAAACCACAAACTGGTATCTGTCTCCGAAGTCAAAGAAGCAGAGGACACTGCAGAGCAGGACCCTGTAGCACAGGAGCTAGTGCAACAAAACTCTCCCTAAATAGGAACCAAAACAAAAAAAACAAAGGGAATCCAAAAAACTTCTGGTCGTAGGAGGCTCCATGATTCAGGGAGTTGATATGTATCTCTAGCCAGGGGTAATGGTCTGTCACCCAGGTGCATCAGTGTGGAGGGGCACTGTCAGCATTGCTAAAATTGTTCAGGAAGCAGGAGAAAACATTGACATCCTGGTGCAAATGGGGACTAACTATCTCGCCAGCCAGTCAGTTGTGGGGTCCGAGGAACACCCGACAAGGCTGGGTAGCAAACTATCATCCATTTCATCCAGTACTCCTTCTCTGAGATCCTGCCAGTCTTGGACAGGGGGACAGATGGACGGAAGGTCAGAGAAGGGGTGATGGGGGAGCTAAACATGTGGCTCAAGGGCTGGTTCTGGGAAATAGGATACAGTTTTGGGAGTGAAAGTTCTTTAAAATTGATGGACTGCATCTGACTAAGGAGGGAGTCGGTGCATTGGTGCAGAAGTCTTTGCAGAATATTTCAACTAGCAAATGGGGAGGGGGGTGCTGCACTCATACGTCGAATGGGAAGAACACTCCTCTCTCCCCCACCTTCAGCTAGTGGTGAAACTGGAGTTCAGCATGTTTGTAATTCATTTGCATCACCAGGTAAAGAGGTCCAGCTCCCCATACGACTCACAGGGGAAACGCCGGACCTCGCCCAACTAACGCACCGAAACCTGGCCAATGGAAAATCATGTACACAAATGCTCAGTCTGGGAAACAAGATTCCAGACCTGCAGGCAATAATGATGGAGGCTAAACTGGATATAGTAGCCATTAGCCAGACATGGTTTACCAGTAACCACACTTGGGAGACTTCGGTACCTGGCTATGTACTGTTCAGAAGAAACGGGTACAAAAAGGGGGGCGGTGGAGTGGCCCTTTGTGTCAATGGAAAATATCAAAGCTATAAAATTCAGAATATACATGGAGCCAGAAGAACTGTGGGTCACCCTGGAAACAGGAAATGGGACAGCCATACGGACTGGGGTTGTGTACAGGCCTCCAGACCAGGGGGAGGATATAGACATGTTACTATTGGAAGATGTACAAAACATGACAGCTAAAGATGAGGTTCTGATAATGGGAGACTTCAACATGCCAGATGCAGATTGGTCCATACTAGCAAGGACATCTGCCAGAACAGAGCAGTGGAACCTCTGATTTCTCCCTGCGCTAAGACTTGCTCTTCCAGGAGAAGGGCACTCTGTTCCATCCAGGCCAAGTCTGCATCTTCATGCATGGCTCCTGCAGACTTAGCAGTTGCCCAATTTTGGGTCTCTTCCTGGGTGGCAGATACTCTAGTGGCAGCCTGGAAACCCTCCACTAGAGCCACTTATGCTATGAAGTGGAAGCTGTTCTGTATATGGACCACTTCTTGTCACCTGAATCCCTTCACCTGTCTGGGGAAATCTAGTTCTAGAGTACCTCCTTTGCCTGTTGGACTCTGTTCTAGGTTACTCATCACTAAAGGTGCACTTATCCATCTCTGCATACCATGCACCAATTAAAGGAGACTCTTGCCCAGCTGGATCTTTTTTGCAGGGCATACTGCATCAGGGACCCTGTCCCTCCATTGGACCATTTATTTTAGACAAGCTTATTTTGCCTCCCCTTGAGCCTGTCGCAAGCTGCAAGCTCCACTGTCATGGAAAGCATTTTTAGTTTCTATTATGCTTGAAAGATTTCAGAGCTTCAGGCTCTCATGAGCCTTATTTGGTATTCCTCAAGGACAGGGTGTCCTTGGGGAATAATCCTAAGTTCCTAAGGTGGTGGTTGAGTTTACTCTGAATCAGGACATCCACCTGCCTGTTTATTACCTAGAGTATTCAAATTGAGGAGAGTCCTTACTTTACACTCTGGATGGCCACTGGGTGCTTGGTTATTTGGACTGCACCCGTGCCGTTAGAAAATCTGATCAGTTTGTTTTTCACCCCTAAGAAGGGTAGGGCTTCCTGTTTCGAAGCAGTCTTTGTCCAATGGCTGGTCAGTTGCATGGTTACCACAAGTATGATAAGCCTTTACCAAGGCTGGTTAAAGGCTACTCTACCAGGGGCATGGCTGATTGTTTTGCCTTCTCCAGGAATGTGTCCATTGCTGATCTGTGCAGCTGCCACTTGCAGTTTTGTTCATACTTTCATTCAGCATTAGTCTGGACATCATATCTAGGTGCAGGGCAGGCTTTGGACTTGCTGTCCTGCAGGGCCTTCTCTCTTGAGAGCACTACGCTGTCTTCTGCCTCTCCCAGTTGACTGGGGTCAGTCCTTAACATGCTTGGGACTCTGTCCTAATGGTGTTTTCTGCTACAAGAGCTCCATCAAAGTAAGATAATAGTTATGTAAGAACTTGTCAATGGTAGATATTTGAGAGGAGCTCCTGCAGCAGGCACTCCTCTTCTCCACCCCAGTGACTGCTTCTCCATCACTGTTGCATTGCCTTCCTCTGTCTTCCAATTTGATGTCTGAGCTCCGGCTGGAGAACTAAGACTGGGCTGGGGGACTGCCCCTTCTGTACCATAGATGGATGACTTGGGTGGGGGGGCTCCCCACTGCTAACTGCTAACTAAAAGTTTTCTGTGGGGTCCTTGCACCTGCCAGCTTCAGTCCTTGGTGTTGCCTGCTTGCAAGAGCTCCTTTCGAAGACCTACTGTTACAGTAAGTTCTTGGGTAACTGTACTGTAATGTGTAGTTGGGGCAAGGTTGCCACAAAACGGTTAAGGTATAGGCATACGTGGTACAAGAGCCAGGTAAAAATAAGAGTTTACTACATATGGAAAGAGGCAGTAAGAAGATGGAAAGGAAATCCAACATAGTGCAAGCAGTTGTTCAGTGTTAGTTGGTTTTTCAGTTCTATGGAAAATGTGCCATAATTGGGCAGTGTTCTGATTGGAACAGGGATCAGGTATAGTGCTCTATAAAAGGGGGGCATGAAAACTTGACTCTTTTGGTCCATGCTTGTAGACATGCATGGAACCGATAAACAAAGATTTTGGGTTTATCTTTAGTCGCAAATTGCAACCAGTTGAAGCAGGCATGCCAGGCTCGCAGGTTATTGCTTGTGTAGTAGTTCGAGACTGAAATTTGACAGCCAGTTTGGATTTTGTTTCAAATGTGGGCCACCCTAACCCTTCTGGAACCAAGCAGTGAAGTACCCTGTTACCATGCTGACCAGCAAACTTCGAAATTTTGTCTAACTTTTAGTGTAGATCGACTTTGGGTGCTGCATCAACAACCAAGGAGCCATAGTCTAATAAGGAAGCAAAGTGGTGTCTTACGATATTTAGACTGGTATCAAGTGTCTGAAATGTGTTTATGCAGTAGAACTGACCCAATTTTTTTTGGGGGATTTTGCATGTTGGGTTTTTAATATGGGGTCCAAGTCAGGTTTGAGTCGGTGTGTGTAGGGACTATAAATTGTGCAACCTTGATTCTGCAGTGCTGCAGTTGTGAAAACAGACTGAGCCACAGTGCCTTTTATTCTTTCTCTTCTCCCACCCCCCCCCGGGTAGGGTGACTTTAGACTGTCTCCCTGATCCCTGATGGTTTCTTTTCTTTGGCAGCACATCAGCATCTGCCCAGGCCTCTGCTTCTTCCAGGCTGACCCCAGTGTGACACTTGAACAGCTGGTTCTGATAACTCTATGATTTTTGTAAAATAAAAATATACTGATTGTCTGTCATGAGACATGTGCTCCTGGATTACCCTTCCCCCGCCCCAAGGTACCAGTTCAAAAGACTGGATATATGTTAAACAGCAGATCTCTGAATGCAATTAACTTGTCAGTTTGCTTTGAAGCCAGGAGCCAATATATCCATTTTTATGACTTCCTCAGGAAAGTCAGTTAATTGCACTTGGTGTCAGTCCTTTTAATGTGTTTGAGAACGGAGACTGCTCATAGATCAAAGGAGACTGAGATCAGTCTTAAGAGTCATCATTTTGAAAGAGTCTTGCTGGAGTCTCAGAATTCAGTACCTTGATGGGACTTCCTGTTTCCTCCACCTGAAAGGGAGGAGCTAGATGATATCATGAAGAGGGTTGAAACGCAGCATTTTTTTAACTGTAGTCTCTATTCCATTTAGATACACACATTTGGACTCTGAAGCTACATCTTTCAGCAGTATATATATAAGAATACATTAGCTAGGCAAGGCCAAGTGTGTGGTTGGTTGGAAATTGCACTTTTAAACCTTTTTTTTTTTTTTTTTTAGACATGGTTTTGTATGTGTATCACATTATCTAAGTAAACATCTAATTTTAGACTACTTGGTGTGCCTTTGAAATTCTTTGACAAGTGAAGCGTATATGGTTAAAGCTGACATTGTGCATAAGCTTACTAGTTTACCAAACGGGGAAAAGGTAAGATTATTCTGAGGTCTTTCATGGAGTTCTTTAGGGTTCATTTTTGTACACCTGGTTAGGTGCTCGTAGGCTATATCTGGCATCCCCTGAAGAGCAGAATTATCTGAACCTGTACATTGGGTACGCTAGCAAGAGGTTCACAGTTTGAATCTCTCCAAGAATTTGAGATCAAAGGTTGATTTGAACCCACAAAACAGATAGGAGGGTCCACTGGTTCCCTGTTCTGTTAACTGTTCACAATACTGTGCGAGTAGATGTCCTGACCTGCTGAGTGGGATTGACACCTGGCAGTGAATACTTCCTGCCATTCTATGCGGGCAGAAACATTCAAGAAGGAGCAAAAATTCATCAGCAAGTTTAAAATAAAAAAAAAAAAAAAAAAGTAAGCTACTTCAAAGGGAAAAAAGTGTAAACTGAAATGAACAAAGACAGAAGAAATTGAACTTTAAAGCCAGAGATACTTGTGTAACCCTTCAACATCTGTCCCTTTTGGACTTTTAAAAGATGAGACTTATTTGTAGAAGAGACCGCACTTGCCATAAAAATGGAAGACTTTTAGCCTATCTAAGATCCTGATGAAGTAGTGAGTACACTACAAGACGTGTATCAAAGATCTATATACCTGAATTAAATATTTTTATTTTATTTAGTTTTTGTTGACCGGGTAAGTGCACTAGACTAATCCTGCCTATTTTCAGGCACGACCTGGGGAAGGGGGATACAGACTAATGCCAACTGACCTTGAACCAGATTAAGCTGTTGGTGGTCATTTTAGTGAATGAGGGAAATTTGGCCAGAACACCGGGGAAATTCCCATACTCTTTTGGATAAGTGCCATGGGCTCTAACATCCACCTGAACTACCACCAATCCAGGCAGATGGGACCTCAGTTTAACATCTCATCCGAAAGACGGCACCTCAGAAGTGCAGCACCACTCATGCTGCATTAGTGTCAGTACTGGGATATTAACCCAAGTGCCAGATGTGGGAACTGAACCCACACCCCTCTGATCTCCCGGCCTCTGAGGAGTGTGCTACCTACTGAATCACTGAAACTGATATATATTTGGTGAGTGGGTCCAGTTTCTCCAATTGTGTGCAGTAAAAGTCCCTGGAACCACCATGGTAGGCGGGGGTTCACAGGATCAATCCAAAGTAAACGTTTGTAGGGGAGTCAAACCTTAAATGATGCATTTTACCCACTGAAACATTCTAAAGATGAATCATTTTAGCAATTTATCCAGCAGTGTGCAAGTCAAAAATTTTAATTACTTGTTCAGCCATAACTGTAGCTGAATTTTCACGTGCCTCTATTCATTATAATGTAATTAGCTTTGTACTTGCCCCAGACAGGGGGCAATGGGATTTGCACCCCGCATTTATCTCTACTTTATACAGGTCCCAAAGGAATGCTTACCCAGTGGGAATGCAGCCTGAGTGGGCAGGTGAATTTGCCACTCATGAGTTAGTCTTGCTACCTCACCGATTTGAAGATAAATGCAGTATTCAGAGTCTGGTTGTGTATCCCATACCTATTGCACAATGGAAGATGAAAACTTATTGGTATTTTTCTTCTAAATCTGGATGTCTAGATCCAACCAAATTTACTTTCAGACACCTAAACATTCCTTAAAACAAGACCAGATAATACCATTAGATCTTACTTCGAGAGGGCTCTTGCAGTAGGTAATTACATATAGGACTGGCGCCAGCCGGCGGCAGGACCCCATGGAAAAATTTCTAGTTAGCAGTCCCTGGCGGGGACCGCCCCCACATCAGGTGACCAGCGTCATACGACGTTGGTATAAAGGGGCGGTCTCAGACGCCCGCCTTCCAGTTCTTTCCCACTGTCGGCTCGTGCAGCACCTCGCGGTTAAGTTCTTATCTCTCAGTCCTGTTTGTCGGTTTTTCCGATTAGTTTCAGAATTTTACTCTTTCGTCAGGTGAACGTCTGTATATGTCGTCCCCTTCAAAGAATAAGTGCGACTCGTGTGGCGCCCAACTGCCTCACAGACTCTCACTCCCTCTGCCTCTTCTGCCTAGGCCCTGACCACACGGTCGATAAGTGTCCACACTGCCTCCGGTTCAACGCGGCCACCCGCAGACTACGCCAGCAGTCCCTCGAAGCCCATCTCCTCAAAGATGTCTGCGATGGAGAAAGAGCTGAGAACTTTGGCAAGCGTCGACCTCCCCTGAAGCTTACAAAAAAGACGGGATAAGGTTGGGCACTGGGAGAAGGCCTCCTCTTCCACGACTCCGACCGGAGTCTCAGACAAGGTAATATCCCCTCCGGGGGGGGTCGCTCGATGGCAGCCTCCAAGGCTTTGGAGGAGGCGTCGGCCCGCCCGACGTGCCAGAGTTCGAGCCCGCTGGGCGTCTCCGGGCGAAGACTCCAGCCCCCAGTACTGCAGAGGCTGCAGCCCTGTTGTGCGGGCACCTCCCTTAAGCGGACGTCAGCCCCTCCGACATATGCCGGAGAAGGCCTCTAAGACGCTGACCCCTCGGGTGCAGCGCCAGGCAGCGCCCCCTCAGACCAGGCCTCCTCTCATCCTCGCCCGCCTCGGACGAGGACCCCGAAGCGGACGCCAGCTCCTCTGGCATCCGGGACTTTGCCCATAAGCCACCACGTCGGCTCATCCGCTGGGCCCCTGAGCCTACAGTGGAACTTTGCTTCTTCTGTCGTTCCAGGCTCTCTGCAGCCTTCGCTGCCGTCAGGGCCCCAGTCCCCGCCCTGACCAGGATTCTTCTCTTCTCCCCCGGTCCCGACGAGACTTGGGACCATGGGCTGCCGTCCGATCCTCTTCCTGAAGAGACTGATCGGACGCCAGTTCCCCGGACGCCGGCCCCGGCACAAGCTCCTCCGACACCGGTTCCGACACCAGCTCTTCCAATGCCGGCGGGGAATTTTTCTCTTCCTTCGGGCCCTCCACCCCACGGGCCTATCCCAGCTGATCTGCCCGTGGAGTACCCGGCTGGGCCGTCTGCTCCGGCAGCTCCTCCAGCGCCTGGGTATCCGCCGTCGTATCAGACGCTGGTTTTCCCAGGTCCGCAGTATCCTGCGCTGCCATACCCGGTGCAGACTCCTTCGACGCCGCAGTACCAGACACCTCAGTACCCAACTCCGGGATACCGGCAGCCGGGTTACGGATACTCCCCTTAAAGATTTCCTCCGTACAACTAGCCTCCTCCTCCACCGCCCCCTAGGCCACTGGTGGATCTGCAGGAGACTCTTGCTTCCTGGTGGGCTGAGGCCAAGGCTCAGCTCACCAAGGAAGTTGAGAGCCGTCTTACGGCGACGGTGCCCCCCCCGGCTCCCGTACGCCCCAGACGGCACACTCCCTCTCCACCTCCAGATTCCCAGGCTTTGCCTCGGGATCAGAGGGCAGGATGCACGTCTGGGATCCTCCCAAGGAACCCATTCTCCTCCTCCCCCCCCCCCCAACGAGTTGGGGAGTCTTATGCTTAGGACTCTTCCTCCCCTTCTCTCTCTGACTCCTCCGAGGGTTCCGAGAAAGACGATGAGCCACGCTCTCTGTCCAAACCCCAGCCGAGGACTCCTCCGAAGTCTCCTCTGAAGGATCCTTCCTTCACGGAGTTGCTCAGAAAGATCCAGGAAGTCCATCAGTGGCATTCCTTAGAACCAGACCCTCAACGGGTAAAACTTGCCGAGCATCTGGATTTGCCCATTACAGCTCCTACCTTAGTGCCACCCTGGATTGAGCCTCACGCCCACCTTGTTTCCACTATTTGGAAACGACCGTCGGCGTTAGCCCCACTTCCTAGGAAGTCTAACAGGCTATACCAGGCTCCAGAGGGTGTAGACTTTTTAGACTCTCACCCCCGCGCAGACTCAGTTGTGATTAGCGCCGCTCACAGCCGGTCAGCACATCTGAAGCACTTGAGCTAGTCTCCCCCAGATAAGGAATCTCGCCTTCTGGATCAGTATGGAAGGAAGATCTACGCTTCTTCCACACTGGGGATTAGGGCCCTGAATTATGTTGCATACATGGGGGATTACCAGAAGGCTGTCCTTACCCAGGCGGAATCCAAGATCGACTCTCTGCCTGACTCTCAACTCAAGCAGGAGTTGGATGACCTGGTCCGTTCTGCTCGTTCAGCCAGTCGTCACATTCTGAGGACAACCTACGACGCAGTGGATGCTGCAGGATGGAGCTCTGCGTTCGCCATAAGTCTTCGGCGTCACACGTGGCTGTCAGGTTTGGTCCCGGAGGTGCAGTCAGCCATCCAAGAAGCACCTTTCAGAGGTTCTGTGCTGTTCGGTGGTGATGTCAAGGACATCATCACTGATTTGCAGGAGAGGGGGATGGCCCTTAAATCTGATTCATTGTACCATCCCCATCCCCCACAGTGCCGTCCCTTTCGCAGACTCAGCTGGCCTCAAGCGAAACCTCAGGGAATGCGGGCCACTAAACATCAGGCCCCCACAGCTGCCAGGCCCCCATCACCCAAAAAAAGCAACGGGTGCCCCAACTGCAGCGCTGCCTCACACCACCTGACTTCTTTCCTCTCCCACGCCTCCGGACACCCCGGAGGAACCAGTAGGAGGGAGGTTCTCCCTCCACCTTCCGGGTTGGGAGAGGATAACTTCTGATTTCATGGGTGCTTCAGATCATAGCAGAGGGCACTCCATAGTTTCTACAGAAACCTCCATGCGCGCCCCGAACTCCGCTTACTCAAGGGACCATCTTCCTTTGGTCAGGGAAGAAATCTCAGCGCTTCTTGCGAAACAGGCTATAGAACCCATCCCTCCCCACCTCTACGGGACTGGGTACTATTCTCACTTTTTCCTTGTACCAAAGAAGACTGGATCTCAAACCTATTCTCGGCTCCCTGAACCTGTATGTGGAGTACAAGAGGTTCAGGATGCTCTCCCTTCAATCCCTTTTGCCCCTGCTTCGGCCGGGCCAATGGCTTTGTGCTCTAGATATGCAGGATGCGTACCTGCACATCCCCATTCGCACCAAAAGTACCTCTGGTTTGCGTTCAAGGGGGTCCACTACCAATTCTGGGTGCTCCCATTTGGTCTTTCCTCGGCTCCTTGAGTCTTTACCAAATGCCTGGTGGTAGCGGCCCACCTGCATTCTTTGGGAGCTCAGGTTTTTCCCTACCTGGACGACTGGCTCCTGGCAGCCCTGTCCAGGGAGGAACTCCTGCATTTTCTCTCCCTCACCCAGCAGGTTTTCACTGGCCTGGGTATTACCATCAACCATTCCAAGTCTCACCTGGATCCTTCAGAGGCTCCAGTTCATCGGGGCAATTCTCAACACAACTTTATGCAATGCCTTTCTGCCTCCGGACAGGGGGGTCTCCCTCCAGTCTCCGATTTCCCTCCTATCGGAACACAGGAGGGTCCCAGCGAGGTCAGTGCTCTGTCTACTGGGGCTTATGGCAGCGGCCATCCCGACAGTTCCACACGCATGCCTCCACATAAGAATCTCTCAGTGGACTCTTCGATCTCAATGGGATCAACGAGTAGACGACCTAGATCATCCGGTTCTGATCTCACCGATGGTAAGACTTACAATGGTGGATGGTTAGAGAACCTTTTTCGGGGGTCCCCTTTTTTTTATCCTCCCCCGTTCAGACTCTGACCACGGACGCTTCAGTCGAAGGTTGGGGAGCCCATCTGCGTCCTCACCGAACCCAAGGCCTTTGGTCAAAGTTGGAGATAGTTCTCCATATCAATGTGCTTGAGCTTCGAGCAGTGCTTTATGCGCTCCAGACCCTTCGCTAATACATCCTTCCCAGTCACCTAACCGTCCAAACGGACAACATGTGCGTGGTGTGGTACATCAACAAGCAGGGAGGAACTCTGTCCTACCCGCTGTGCAGGGAGGCAATGAGGGTCTGGGATTGGGCACCTCTGCACAACCTTCACCTCACAGCGATCCATGTTCCAGGAGTAGACAATGTCCTGGCAAACAGACTAAGTCACTCGTCGGCTCTTCCACACGAGTGGGAATTGGACAAAAAAGTCCTAAAAAGTATCTTCCAGGTTTGGGGGACTCAGACTTGTCCGCTTCCTCCCAAAACGCAAAGCTTCCAATCTTTTGCTTGCTCACTCCACAGCGAGGTGCTTTCTGGAGCGACGCTCTATCTCTAAGCTGGAAGGACAGATTAGTCTATGCTTTTCCCCCAATTCCTCTGGTCCCTCGTGTGCTACAGAAGCTTGCTCTAGAAGGAGCGAGAATGATTCTGATCGCTCCTTTCTGGCCCAGGCAAATCTGGTTCTCTCTTCTACAACAATACTCGGAGGTTCCTCCTCTTCCTCTATCTCCAGGATTGCTGACCCAGGATCAGGGGACTAGAGTCCCTTCAACTTCATGCATGGCTCCTGCAGACCTAGCTCAATCTCGTTTTGGCATTTTTCGTACGGTGGCCGAGATTCTGGTGGAGGCTAGAAAACTCCACTAGGTCCACCTACGCCATGATATGGAAAAGATTTTCTATCTGGGCTGCGTCCAGGAATGTGGAGCCCTTTTCCTGCCCTGTGACCATTCTGCTTGAGTACATGTGTCATCTTTTCGACCTGGGTCTCAGTCACTCCTCTTTGAAAGTCCATATGGCGGCTATTTCAGCCTACCATGTCCCTTTCACTGATAAGGCATTTGCTCAGCTGGAGGTATCAAACTTTCCTCAGAGGGGTCCTTCATCTCAGGCCCCCTGTCCGGACTCCAGCTCTGCCTTGGGACTTAAACTTTGTCCTCGAGGCTTACCCTTCCTCCCTTTGAGCCTGTGGCTTCCGCAGACCTGAAGTTTTTATCGTGGAAGACTCTTCTTGGTGGCCATTAATTCCTCTCGCAGAATTTCCGAGCTCCAGGCCCTTATGTGCAAAATCCCTTATTTGATTTTTCACAAAGAACATGTAGCTCTTTGCATGAATCCTAAGTTTCTTCCGACGGTGGTAGCAGAATATACCTTAAATCTGTCTATTGAATTACCTGCTTTCTTCACGCAGTACTCCAATCAAGGAGAATACCTGATCCATAACATGGATGTTCACAGAATTCTGAGATACTACACCGATAGGACGAAGTATCTCAAAGACTGATCAGTTTCTCTTGCTTCCAAAAGAGAAGGCAATGCTGTCTCTAAGCAGTGCCTATCAAAATGGTTGGCACATTGTATCACTTTCTGTTATGACCAGTACAAGACCTTCCCAGGTCAAGTCAGAGGTCACTCCACTTGTGGAGTTGCCGCCTCTGCGGCAGACATCTGTGCTGCCGCCACTTGGACTTCTGTCCATACCTTTACTAAACATTACAGTTTGGACATTGCCTCTCACCATAGAGCAGGCTTCCGAGTTGGCTATTTTGCAAGGCCTCCTTTCTTGAGACCTGCTAGATTATTTACTACCTTTTGGAGTAGTTCCTCCTCCGGGTGCCTTTCATTTGTTCCAGACTGCTTGGGATTCTGTCCTATGTGTAATTACCTACTGCAAGAGCCCTCTCGAAGTAAGATAGTACAGTTATGTAAGAACTTACCGTAACAGTAGATCTTTGAGAGAGGCTCTTGCAGTAGGTAATACCTTCCCGCCCTCCATCCCCCTAGGCTTTTTCAGCTCCTTTGCCATTGAGGGAAATATCTGCTTCTCTCTCTCTCTCGTCCGGGACTGTGGCAGGAAAGAACTGGAAGGCGGGCGTCTGGGACTGCCCCTTTATACTGACATCATATGACGCCAGTCACCTGGCGTGGGGGCAGTCCCCACCAGGGACTGCTGCCGGCTGGTGTCAGTCCTATATGTAATTACCTACTGCAAGAGCCTCTCTCAAAGATCTACTGTTACAGCAAGTTCTTGCGTAACTGTACTTAAGTGTCTGACAACCACATGTATAATTTTGGCATTTTTCTTGCCCCAATTAGCCAGCTGAAATGGTCCCTGAAACTGAAACTACAGTTCCAACAAAGAACTTGGAATACTATCCAGAAATTGAAAACTGTAATCCATATGATCCTCTAGGTAAGTTCTTTCATCAGAACTGTTATGGCTACATCATTCTTGGGTACATCAGTGCTTGACTAAATCATTTCAACAGCAACCAAGATGTCCCAGGATTATGACTTCCAACAAAGGGGGTGAAGCAACAGACTCTTGACTCTTAAGGAACAATTTTGTTTCCAAGAAAATTGACCTGGTCAAGAACAACCATTGGTCAACGCTGAATGTTTGCATTTGCTGTGAAGATATTTGGCATTAACTGTGCAGATGCCGTAACTAACAAAGTAACATTGGTTTATGATGAAATTGTCATGACTGGGAAATGAAGAGGTCCTCAGTGTTGTCGTTTTCTTGGATTGTGACCTTGAATTTTCAAAATGCTTTTTTAACTTTTGCCCTAGCATATAAACATGACACATGCCGTTTACAAAATGCAACCAAACATTGTTATGGAACAACCATGAAAATGGGTTTTGGAGGGGGGATTTGATTATGTTAAACATGAGTTAAAAAGTAAAAATACTTCAATTTTTCAGTTTTGAACGCAAATGTTCATCTTTATTACACAATATGATGGTTCTAGTTTGAGATCCTGTCCAAAATATGGATCGTTTGCAAGATTTGAAATGACCCGTCATGTTCATGACATCTGTTTCAAAATTGGCTGTTTAAAATGTGTGGGGGGTCCATTTTGTAAAATGGCAAAGGTAGGATTAAACATTGAAGAATTTTCAATATTTCTGTGACCCAATTCCAACCGTTTTATTATGGCCCCACTTTATGGTAAAGACAAGGGGAATTTTTAAATCCCATCAGGTGTGTGTGTGTGTGTGTGTGTGTGTGTGTGTGTGTGTGTGTGTGTGTTACAGCCACAAAAAAAAGTTGAGTGAATTTGAGAATTCACTTACCTGGTTCATGAGGTGGGTTTAAAAAAGGCTTTGTTAAAAATATTAAATGTCAACACTGACTAAAGTTCAAAACACATTGAAAATATCACTAACGGAACACTTTGTTTTTGGTTACTTTTCTGTGGTGTTCAGAAGCAGGATGATCGAAGGAGCAGCACTGGACTAGATAGGCAAGTATGGGTTTGAGGGTGCATAGGAGGCAGAAGTTGTAGCTCAGCCATTTTCTATTTTTAGAGGCTTACTGACAGGATATGAGGGAAGGATCAGGAGTTGGGTGAGATAGTAGTGAGATGGAGTTTGTCTCCTTGGCACAGGGCTGACTTAACACCAGTCCTGCTTGCTGGATGGCCTCCTGCAGACAAAAGGATCAAGCTGCTCTGGAATAGAGCAGTGTACTTCTCTCAACTATACAGTTTCTGCCCAGCAAGCAGAAGTGCAGTGATCATCCTTGCTGACCACTGGGTCGTCCACGTTATCCTGAACTTAATTGGACCAGTGACTCACCTAAAACAGTTATTGTAACAAGATGCTTCTAGGGCTTGCATATGATTCAGATATCCACATTCTGGCAGTTAAACAAATGTTTGCCAGAAGCTAAGCTCTTCCCACCACCTCTGCAGATAACACCCAACTCTGCTTTGACATCCTCTCTCTGAAGAACAGATCACCTCCTTCACGCTTCTGCTTGGGATTTTCTGTACCCTAGGCAAGCCTTTTCTCTGGGCAGGCAACACAGCGTGGCCAGGTGCAACGCGCGCTTGGCCATGCTTCCCATATCCCTTGGACGGGAGGCTCCAGCTGTCGCTGGGTCAGCCTTTGGTAAGGGATCCAGAGGACCACCCTAAGGGCCATAAGAAGGCCTCAGCTGCATCCAGATCTGCTGAGTAGCTTATGACCCTTGAGGCAGAAGTAGCAGGTGCCATGGAAGGCACCTTCTTGGTGTCGACTCGGTTCTCTGTGGCTAGCATCAGACGGTCTTTCTCAGGCCAGTTCCATAATGTGTGCTTGTCCCTCCAGACAGTGCTCCAATGTAGACAGAATAGGTACATGCCATTTTGACACTGGATGAGTAAAATATTATTTTGAATAACTTAGTCTCGAAGTATCTGTGGAGCATTTCCAAAAGTTGGGATGAATGAGTGTTTCTCAGAATTTGAGTAAAATGGGGTGGTAACCCTACCATCTATGGTTCAGAATCAAAGTGCTGCCAGTGCCTGTCATGGGATTGGGGGGCAGAGAGTGAAGTCCTCCAGGTCACTCAACTTGCTCAACCAATCTATCAAGGGGCCCCTCAGCCGAGGGGCAAGCTGGATCAGTTGAGGGCTCTTAAGCTCCTCCATCAAGCTAGTCAACCAGGCAGTTTGAGATTTTTCTTGATCCTGTCCACTGGTTGTCGGACAAAGCAGAGTCTCACAGACCTCAGTGCTTCTCCTCTTCACTCAAGAGGACGTGGACCAATCTGACCCTGGTCAATCCTTCCAAGGACCAGCCTCCACCCAGGGTCAGTTTTCGAAATATGAAGTCTGTCTATATTATAGACATTAGCAGCAGTTTGTTCCAGCTCTAGAACTGCCCCGGAGTGAAATGGTTAAAACCATTCCAAAATAGAATTTTGGCACGAGAGCAGCTCTCTGTGTCATTTCAAACTTGAACTGTCAGATTCTTTACTCCGCCTCAGTGAACAGTCGCTCCGGAGATTTCTCCTTCTGCTCAGTTCATTTCTCGGTTTAAAAAGTGTTTTCTTGGTTGGATTTAACCGAGAATAGTTTTATTTAACACAAAACTGTTCGGTTCAAGCTCTATCTGTGGTAACCGTAAGTAAATGAAGGTTTTGTCAGTGTGGAACTTGTAAGTTATCGGTTCAGTTTTGAACCGATCAGTGGGTTTAAAACTCATTTAAAACTAAAAGTTACTATTTTAGAGTGCGGTTCCCGGTTCTTATCGGTTCTGAAAAAAAAAAAAACTGATTTATTAGTTTTTTCCAATACCCGTGACACTGTTGGGAACCGATAAGGGTGTCTTGCCTGGCACTGCCGTTAAAAGGGCAAGTTTTTGGTTAGGCTGGCATTATGTCTGAGAAACCCAAAGAAAACCGGCCCACTGGGTTTCAACACTGTGATGGTTGTGGGAAGTCTTGCCAAGGCTGACCCACACACCACATGTGTTATTGTCTGGGTTTGACCACCTCCAGTCAGACTGCCAGGTATGTAAGAATTTCCCTGCAGCCACCCTGGAAAAAAGATTGGGCAGGCTCAGGGAACGAGAGGCCAAAAAGTCCGCTGACCCGGATGGCCAGCCCGGTTCGGTGCCAACCGAACCAGAGGGAGTGCCCTCTGACCAGGGCCAGACTTCCTCGGGCAAAAGAAAAGCTGGTTCTGAGGAACCAATTCCAGTAAAGAAAACAAGAAAATCAGCAGGTCTGGAGTCCAAAATTCCTTCTCCAACTGCTGCAGAGATAGCAAAAGCCATACAAATTGTCCAGTCACTGTCTCGGGGTCCGTCCGAACCACCACTATCTGGTAAAAGGTCGGTTCGTCCGGTCCCAGTGGTTCAGGATTATGATATTGAGGAATTTTATGAACCAGAGGAGGGGGAGGAGGATTATGAACAGTATGAATGTGGCTGGGAAGGTCTGGGTGTGCCCATTGAACGGACATCTCCCAGACAGACCTTTAGAATCTCCCCTATGCTGTCTGAGTCCCCATCTCATTTTATGTTTTATAAAAAAGTTGCTGAAACCCTCCAGCTTCCTTTAGAAGAGGCTGTGGATGAGCAAGAGGAGCCTGATTTTGTAGAAATGATGGATATTCCAGAGTCTAGGAGATCGTCTATTCCTTTACATATTTCTTTTAGGAAATAAACAATTAAAATTTTAAAAGCTCCTAATTCTGTGCCTCCTGTAGATAAAAAGATGGACAGAAGGTATACATTGTCAGGCCCTGATACAGAATTCCTTTCTCAGCAATGCAGTCATGTTGGGAGTAGTTCAGGCTGCTGCCTGTGATAAGCTAATATTCCCTTGGCTTCACATCCTCCTGACAAGGATTCAGGAAGATTGATGCCATGGCAAAAAAACAGTATATGGCAGCCTCTCTGGGACTCAGGCAAGCAAATTATATGGCTTATGTAGCTAGGTATCAGAAATCTAGATGGGATACTGTGATGCAATTGGCCAAGCAGGCCCATGGCCAGCTGGCTAGTGAACTAGAACAGGTGGCTGCTGATGGCATTGAAGCCTCTAAGGTTCAGTTTCATGCTGCTGTGGATGTTAATGATGTTTCCTCTAGGGTCATGGCCACATCTGTAGCTTTTCGTAGGTTGGCCTGGCTCAGGTGTACTAGTTTGTCACAGGATACCCAGACTAAGGCTATGGATTTTCCTGTGGTGGGAAATTCTCTGTTTGGAGAGCAGACAGAGAATTACATGAAGATGGATGAATATAGGACTACTTACAAGAGTGCCCAGGCTAAGGCGGCAAGCCACTCCTCAAGGCATGCCCCCAGGGGTAGGGGTAGGCCTTTTCACAGGCCTTTCTACCAGACTGGGCCTCCTCTGCCTTTGCTCAGAGGGCTTCTTCAGAGGCAGGGGGCAGGCGAGGGGTGGGCAGACCTGCTCCCACCCCCAGCCTAAGCTTCCTGCAGAGGCAGGCACCCTGATGGGGTGCCCAGGGCCGGTCTCCTGTACCAGTGGGGGTAGGCTGGCTTACTTCAGTCAGAATTGGGCTTCTTTAACCTCAGACAAGTGGGTTCTGGAAGTAGTAAGCCAGGGTCTGGTTCTCAGCTTCAAAAAGTTTCCCAAGTTGAGAAGCAGACTTTTTCTACCTGCAAGTGCTTCAGAGACCCTCGCTCTGGAAACAGAGGTCTCATCCCTGTTAGCTCTCAGAGCAGTAGAAAGGGTTCCTCCCCTGCATCAGGGCAGGGGTCTGTATTCAGATACTTCCTTACCCCAAAAAAGACAGGAGAATGGCAGCCTATTTTAGATCTCAGATATCTGAACAAGCATCTTTTGAAACCAAAGTTCAAAAAAATGGTAACTCTGGCAATGATTTTACCTTCCCTAAGGCCAGGGGACTGGCTAGCCTCCCTGGACCTCAAGGATGCCTATTTCCATGTCCTAATCAGAAGATCCCATCAAAGTACCTCAGATTCGAACTGCCCTCAGGTCATTACCAGTTCAGAGCAATGCCCTTCAGCCTTACCTCTGCTCCAAGGGTATTCACAAGTGTCTAGCAGTGGCCCATTAGGAGGCAGAGGATTGCTGTTTTCCCTATCTAGGCGACTGGCTCATTGTAGGCCAGTCCCAGAACAGGTAAAATCTCACCTGCAGGTCACCCAGCAGCTTCTCACCTCCCTGGGTTTTCTGCTAAACCTACCAAAGTCTGTTCTGGAACCAGTCCAGGTACTCACCTTTATAGGGGCAGAATTGAACACAAAGCTAGCCAGAGCCTTTCTTCCCCCAGAAAGGGTAAGGAATTTAGTGGCTCTGGCCTCTTCCTTTGCTCTGCAGGTCTCTTGACCAGCAAGACACTTTCTGCAGCTCGTGGGGCACATGGCTGCATCCACAGCTGTTGTGCAGGGAGCCAGATTTCAGATGAGACATTCAGTTTCACTTGAGAACCTTTTTGGTCTCAGAGAAGAGACCCCCTTTCCAAGTTGGTCCCAGTGACTCGAACCTTGATCCTAGCTCTCCAGTGGTGGCAGGATCAGAGCAATTAGGCGGGGTCCCTTCATTTCCCCTTCTCACGACTTGACTCTCACTACAGATGCTTCCCTTCTGGGTTGGGGAGCCCACATGGGTGACCTTTCCACTCGGGAGTTTGGTCCCCAGGAATCTCTGCTCCCATCAGTTTGCTGGAACTCAGAGCTGTCTTTTAGCTCTTCAAGCTTTTTCTGCATCTGTCCACGACAAGGTGATACAAGTCAGAACAGACAACACCACAACAATGTGGTACATCAACAAACAGGGGCACTCTGTCTTGACCATGTGCACTGAGGCAATGAAGTTGTGGTCTCTGGCCTATTCCTGAACACTTCCCTCATAGCAGTTCATCTTCCAGGGAAGGACAATGTCCTAGCGGATGCCCTCAGTAGGATTTCCCAGGGCCATCACGAATGGTCCCTGGATCCTCAAGTGCTGGGGATAGTTTTTGCCAGGTGGGGCATCCCTCGGATGAGATCTTTTGCAGCCCCAGACAATCACAAACTTCCTCTGTTCTGTTGCAGGCCTCCAGTGCTGGGCTCAGTTCCCTGGATGCCCTTCTTCCGGATTGGGAGGAAGTTCTCTATGCTTCCCCCTTTCCTCCTATTCAAAGTACTAGTCAAAATCAGATCTCAGCCTTGCAGGTGATTCTGATTGCCCGGATTGGCCAGGCAGCCTGGTACCCCTCCTTCTGTCTGACAGTCCATCTTCCCTGTGCCTCCCCAGGAATCACAATCTGACTTGTGCCCAGGAGAGGGTTTGGTATCGGACCTCAAATCCCTCAACCTCAAGGCCTGGCTCTTGAGGAGTTAGAGCTGCTGATTTACACCTCTCTAGGGTGTTCTTGAGATCCTAAAGGCTTCCAGAAAGCCTTCCACTAGGGCTACTTATAGTTCTAAATGGAAAAGGTTTTTCATTTGGTGTGCTGGGAAAAATATTTCCCCAGAATCTGCTGAATTGCCCTTTTTGTTAGATTACATGGTACATCTTAATTCCTTGGGTCTCAGACCAGCTACCCTGAGAGTTCATTTGGCAGCTGTCTGCTTTTGTGTCAGCAGAAAAGTCATCCCCTCTGTCCTCTCATCCTGTGTTTTCCAAGTTTTTTTTTAAGGGGTTACTCCATACTAATCCTCCCTTTCGGGAACCAGCCCCTGCTTGGGACCTTAATGTTTGCATTGCCCAGTTAATGCAACCCCCTTTTGAACCTCTGTCTTCTGCAGAGCTTAAGTACCTAACTTGGAAAACTGTTTTCTAGTGGCTATCACTTCTGCCAGACGCATAAGTGAATTGCAAGCCTTGTCAGTGGAGACTGACTTTATTTCTTTCCACAGGGATAAGGTAGTCCTTAGGACTAATAGGAGATTTTGCCTAAGGTGGTTTCAGATTTCCATCTTAATCAATCTGTCTCCCTTCCAGTATTTTCACTGATCACTCCTCTTCGGGTGAGAGGAGGTTGCACAAGCCTGGATGTTAAGAGGCTCTTAGTTATTATATAAGGCGTACAAAGGTCACAGGTTCGAATCCCTCCAACTTTTCCTTACCTATGGTGAAGTTGGGAAAGGCAAACCTGCCACTAAGATCAATAGCCAGGTGGATTGTCTCTTGTATCCAATTTTGTTATCAGAAAGTGGGCAGAGCCCCCTGGTTGAGGCTCATTCTACCAGGGTACAGCTGCATCTCTAGCTGCTGCCAGAGATATCCCTTTATTAGAGATTTGCCAGGCTGCTACTTGGAAAGCGGTACACACTTTTACCAAGCATTACTCCCTGGATGTCCAGGCCAGGAGATGCTCGGTTTGGCACAGCTGTTCTTCAGAGCCTATTCCTAAATAGGTTCTGCCCTCCTCCATGGAGGTACTGCTGTGTATTCTGCTAATGTCTATAATATAGCAAGACTTCATGTTTGAAGAAAAATTACTCACCTTAGTAATGTTGTTTCTTCTAATGGAGTCTTGCTATATATAAACCCAACCTGCCCTCAGAACCTCTACTTGGTGGGGTGCAGGCAACTCAGTGTGGCACTAATGTCCTGTTAGCATTTTGTCCCCTTTGGGACTTTGAGGGTGTGTATGTGTACGCATGTGTGTGTTTTATTATACTTATGTTCCATTTTCATATTATTAGAATGGTGTTAGTATTTCTGGTCCCCTGACTTGAGTCTTGGGTGTTGGGAACATCAATGGTTATTTAGGTAGCCATTTGGCTAGTGTAGGTTACAGCTTCCACACAGACCTTAGTGAGTTTGGCTCGTAAAGATCTGACGGGTCAAGTTTGAAATGACCCAGATAGAGCTGCTCTCGTGCCAAAATTCTATTTTGGAATGGTTTTAACCATTTCACTCCGGGGCAGTTTTAGAGCTGGAACAAACTGCTGCTAATGTCTATAATATAGCAAGACTCCATTAGAAGAAACAACATTACTAAGGTGACTAATTTTTTCTTTGCACCTGTTCTAGTAGGTGCAATCTATGGCCAACTGCAGGACTTGTACCTACCAGTTAAAGGAGCCAGAGTTCTATGCCAAAGGTTCAAAATAAGTATGGGGAGGTGACATTTACTTAAAGATCCCTCCACTTTGAATAAGATTCCCTCAAACGGAACTTTTGAAATGCCCATAAATGTGTTAGGCTGCTATGAAACAAGAACTTAAGATGTATTTGCAGTAAATGGCTAAGAATTTGGAGTAACTTTCAAAAATAAAATGAGGAACACAAGTAGCCAGTTAATGGAAATGGGGGCTGAGGAGGTGGAGGTCATGTGGTGGAGACTCGAGAGCAATAGACTACTACAGATCAATATGCCAGCTGGGTCAGCAAAGCAGAAGATCCCTTTTATGGTTTTTCCAAGGAAGTGGCTACCACAGTAAAAAAAAAAAAAAGCGTACAGCATATAACCAGGAAACCGAGACTGGGAGTCCTATAAGGAAAACATGAGTCTCAAACAAATTAAAGGCAAAAACCAAGGGAAAGATAATAGAAGGGGCAAATGGAGACCTTTTTTTTTTTTTGATACATTGGAGAATGTAGGAAGGCAAAAGGGGGGGGGATTGTAAGACTAGTAGTGAAGAAGGGAAATGCACCAAACATGACCCAGAGAAGGCTGAAATCCTCAGCAAATACTTCTGCTTGGTGGTTACGAAAGAGGACCCGGGGGATTGCCCAGCCCTGAAAAAAATACAACACCCTAGGACCGGGGTAGACACGTTTACCTTTTCAGAAGCCAAAATACAAAAGGCGCTAAATAAACTAAAAGCAGACACAGCCATGGGACCAGACGAGATGCACCCCAGAATCCTTAAGGAACTGGGGGCAGAATTAGCAGCCCATCTGGCACTTCTATTCACACAATCCTTGAAGAGCAGTGTGGCACACGAAGACTGGAAAAAGGCATTCAAACAATATGAAGTCTTGCTATATTCTGACACATGCAGTGAGTCCCAACCTACGAACTGCCCCGGAGATGAGTTAACTTTTCATGCCAGGCATGGAACGCTGAGCTCGAGCTCGGCTGAGACTCTGTTGCTGTTTAAACTCAAACCATCAGATTCTTTACTCCGCCTCACTGAACAGTCGCTCCGGAGATTTCTCCTTCTGCTCAGTTCAATTTGTCGGTTAAAGTACCGATTTTTCTCAGTTTTCGACCGAATTTAAACCGTAACCTGTCTGTTCTGTCTGGTATTTGAGTACTAGATGGGTTTATTGTATTCTATTCTGTGTGGAACTTGTAAATGGTTTATCGGTTCAGTTTGAGCCGATCAAGTTTAATAAAAAAAAAAAAAAAAAAAATTCTACTTTGAGTGTGGTTACCGGTTCTTATCGGTTCTAAAAAAGCCAGATTTTATTAGTTTTTTTCCACGACCCATGACACGGTTGGGACCCGATAAGAGGGTCTTGCCTGGCGGATTTCCATAAAAGGGTAAGTTTGGTTAGGACTGGCACTATGTCTGAGAAACCCAAAGGAAAAGCGAGACCCACTGGGTTTCAACACTGCAGTGTGTGTGGGAAAGTCTTTGCCAAGGCTGACCCCCACACCACCTGTTTACTGTCAGGGGTTTGACCACCTCAATGCAGACTGCCAGATTTGCAAAAATTTCCCTGCAGCTACCCTAGAAAAGAGAGCTGGTAGGCTCAGGGAAAGGGAGGCCAAAAAGTCCGCTGAACCGGATGGCCAGCCCGGTTCAGTTCAAACCGAACCAGGAGTGCCCTCTGACCAGGGTGAGACTTCTTCGGGCAAAAGGAAAACAGATTCTGAGTCTGTTCCGGCTAAAAGAACTAAACAGAAAAATCAGCTGGTGTGGAGCCAAAAACTTTCCTCTCCAACTGCTGAAGAAATGGCCAAAGCGATCAAAATTGTTTAGTTGCTTTCCCCGGTTCCGACCGAACTGGCACAATCAGGCAGGCGCTCAGTTCAAGAGTGTGATTTAGAAGAATTTAATGAACCAGAGGAGGATGAAGAGTATGAGGAAAGTGATTGTGGATTTGAAAGTCTGGATGTGCCCATTGACCCGGACATTTCCCCAGACAGACCTTCAGGAGTGTCTCCTCCTAGGCTTTGAGTCCCCTTCCCATTTCATGCTTTATTAAAAAAAAAAAAAGAAAAAAAAAGTGGCTGAAACCCTCCAGCTTCCTATGGATGACCAGGAGGAGCCTGACTATGTGGAAATGATGGATATCCCAGAGTCTAGGAGGCTGTCTATTCCCTTGCACAAATCTTTTGGGAAACGGACATTTAAGATTTTAAAGACTCAACACTATACCTCCTGTGGATAAAAGAATGGACAAGAGGTATACATTGTCAGGCTCGGACATGGAGTTCCTTACACAACAATGCAGCCATGTTGGGGTAGTGCAGGCTGCAGCCTGTGACAAGGCAAACATTCCCTTGGCTTTATACCCCCCAGACAAGGACTCCAGGAGGATTGATGCCATGGCAAAGAAACAGTACATGGCAGCATCCTTGGGACTCAGACAGGCCAATTATATGGCCTATACTGCTAGATATCAAAAATCCAGATGGGACACTGTTATGGCCCTAGCAAAACAGGTCCCTGGCCAGCTTGCCAAGGAGCTGGAGCAGGTGGCTGCTGATGGTATTGAGGCATCCAAGGTGCAATTCCATGCTGCAGTAGACTCCAATGATGTGTCTTCTAGAGTCATGGCTACATCTGTGGTACTTGAAGAATGGCTTGGCTCAGATGTACTAGCGTGTCTGGGATACCCAGACTAAGGCCATGGATTTTCCTGTTGTGGGTAATTCTCTGTTTGGGGAGCAGACAGAGAATTACATGAAGAAAATGGATGAGTATAGGAGTGCACAGGCCAAGGAAAGGCAGGCCACTCTTCAAAGGCAGCTTCCCAGGGGCACAGGCAGGCCTTTTAACCAAGCCCAGGCCTCCTCTTCTGCTTATGCCCAGAGGGTTTTTTTAGAGGGAGAGGCAGACGGGGTACAAGCAGGCCTGCTTCACCCCTCAGCCCAAAGCCCCTGCCAAACAGGCACCCTGATGGGGTTGCCAGGGCCAATTCTGAGCTACCTGTAGGGGGCAGGCTGGCTTACTTAGTCCAGGACTGGGAATCTCTGACATCAGACAAATGGGTCCTGGAAGTAGTAAGCCAGGGACTAGTTCTCGGCTTCAAAAAGTTTCCAAAGATGAGAACCGGATCCTTTCCACCTGCAAATCCATCAGAGGCACTTGCCTTAGAGGCAGAGGTCTCTTCCCTCATAGCTCTCGGAGCTGTGGAAAGGGTTCCACCCCCTACACAAGGGCAAAGGGTTGTACTCCAGGTACTTCCTTACCCCAAAAAAGACAGAAGAATGGCGGCCCATCCTGGATCTCATAGTTAAACAAGCACCTTTTAAAACCAAAATTCAAAATGGTGACTCTGGGAATTCTACTCTCTAAGGCCAGGGGACTGGCTAGTGTCCCTGGACCTCAAGGATGCCTACTTCCATATTCTCGACAGAAGCTCCCATCGAAAGTACCTCGGGTTCAAGCTGCCCTCAGGCCATTACCAGTTCAGAGCAATGCCCTTTTGGCCTCACCTCTGCTCCAAGGGTATTCACAAAATGACTAGCAGTAGTAGTTGCTTCTCTAAGAAGGTAGAAAATTGCCATCTTCCCTTACCTGGACGACTGGCTCATAGTAGGCCAGTCCCCAGACCAAGTAAAGTTACACTTACAGATAACTCTGCAACTGCTCACTTTGGGTTTTCTTCTAAATCTTCCAAAGTCAGTTTTAGAGCCTGTCCAGCTCCTCACCTTCATGGGTGCAGAGCTAGACACAGAAGGCCAGAGCCTTCCTTCCCCTGGACAGGGCAAGGACCCTGGTCTCTCTGGCCTCCTCATTCACCCTGCAGGTGTCTCTACCAGCAAGGCATTTTCTACAGCTCCTGGGGCACATGGCTGCTTCTACAGCAGTAGTGCAGGGAGCAAGATTTCAGATGAGGGACATTCAGTTCCATTTGAGAGCCTTTTGGTCTCAAAGGAAGGACCCTCTGACCAAATTGATCCCAGTCACTCGAACCCTGATCCAGGCCCTACAGTGGTGGCAGGATCAGAACAATCTGAGACAAGGGGTTCCCTTTGTCACTCAGTCTCACTCTTTAATCCTTACCACAGATGCCTCCCTCTTGGGGTGGGTGGCTCACATGGGCGACCTGACCACCCAGGGGTTGTGGTCCCCTCAGGAATCTCTGCTCCACATCAATCTGTTGGAACTCAGAGCAGTATTTCTAGCACTTCAAGTTTTTTCCAAATCTGTTCAGAACAAAGTAGTACAGGTCAGAACAGACAACACCACCACAATGTGGTACATCAGCAAGCAAGGAGGCACTCTGTCTACAGCCTTGTGCACCAAAGCAATGAAGTTGTGGTCTCCGGCTTACTCCATGAACACATCCCTCACGGCAGTTCACCTCCCAGGCAAGGACAGTGTCTTGGCAGATGCTCTCAGCAGGATTTCCCAGGGCCATCACGAATGGTCACTGGACCCCCTGGTCTTGGAGGTGATATTTTCCAGATGAGGCACCCCACAGATCTTTTGCAGCCCCAGACAATCGCCAACTTCCCCTTTTTTGCTGCAGGCCCCCAGTGTTGGGCTCAGTCCCCCTGGATGCCTTAGTTCTCAATTGGGAAGGGAAGCTTCTCTATGCCTTTTCCCCCCTCCCCTCTCCTGTTCAAAGTGCTAGTCAAAATCGGATCTCAACCCTACAAGATGATCCTGATTGCGCCAGACTGGGCCAGACGGCCCTGGTACTCACTCCTACTGTCCTTAGCAGTCCATCTTCTGCTGTGTCTTCCCAGGAATTACAACCTGTTAACCTGTGCTCAGGGGAGGGTTTGGTACCCGAATCTCAAATCTCTCAAGCTTAAGGCCTGGCTCTTGAGTTTGCTGATTTACACCTCTCCCAAGGTGTAATGGATATCCTGAAGGCTTCTAGAAAACCTTCCACCAGGGCTACTTATAATTCCAAATGCAAAAGATTTTCCATATGGTGCTCTGGGAAGCATATTTCCCCAGAATCTGCTGATCTGCCCACAGTCCTTGATGATTATATGGTCCACTTAAATAGCTTGGGGCTGAGACCAGCTACACTGAAAGTGCATCTGGCAGCTGTCTGCTTTTATTTCGGCAGGTAAGCTCTTCTCTTTCAGCTCACCCTATATTCTCGAAGTTTTTCAAGGGATTGCTTCACACTAACCCTCCATTCAGGGACCCTGCCCCTGCCTGGGACCTTAATGTTTGCATTGCTCAGCTTATGCAACCCCCTTTTGAGCCTTTGTCTTCAGCAGGGCTTAAGTACTTGACTTGGAAGACTGTGTTTCTGGTAGCCATCACTTCTGCCAGATGCATAAGTGAATGACAAGCTTTGTCAGTGGAGCCTGATTATCTCCTTTCATAGAGATAAGGTGGTCCTCAGGACTAACAGGAAGTTCTTGCCTAAGGTGGTTTCAGATTTCCACTTTAATCAATCTCTCTTCCAGTGTACTTCACTGACCATTCCTCCTCTGGTGAGAGGAGGCTGCACAGTTTAGATGTGAAAAGAGCCCTTGGTTACTACATAGAGCGTACCAAGGGTCTAGGTTTGACTCCTCCAACTGTTCCTCACTTATGGTGAGGTTGGTAAAGGAAACCTGCCACTAAAAGATCCATTGCCAGGTGGATTGTCTGTTGTATCCAATTTTGCTATGAAAAACTGGGTAAGGTTCCTCCCTCAGGCCTGAGGGCTCACTCTACCAGAAGTACAGCTGCTTCCCTGGCGGCTGCTAGGGACATCCCTATCCTAGAGATGTCAAGCAGCTACCTGGAAAACAGTTCACACTTTTACCAAGCATTACTTCCTAGACATCCAGGCTAGGAGTGATGCTCTGTTTGACACAGCTGTGCTTCAGAGCCCATTTCCTAAGTAGGTTCTGTCCCTCCTCCATGGCGGTACTGCTTTGTAGTCTGCATATGTCAAAATATAGCAAGACTTCATGTTTGAAGAAAAAATTACTCTCCTTAGTAACGTTTCTTCTAATGGAGTCGTGCTATATTCTGACCTCCCCCTGCCTGCCCCTCTCAGAACCTCTGTTTTTGGGGTGTGGGTGGGCAGTGCAGTGTTGGCACTTAGTAGGTGCCCACTTTTTTGTGTTCACCCCTTTTCTTGGGGTGAGTTGGTGTTTCATTTTTTGGGTCTCCTGACTTGAGTCTTTGTTTTGGGACCAAAAAATGTGTTTTGTTTAGTAGCCAGTTGGCTAGTGTAGGTTTACAGCTTCCACACAGGACCTTAGTGAGTTTAGCTCGTAAAGATCTGACAGTTTGAGTTTGAAGAACAGAGTCTCAACCGAGCTCAAGCTCAGCGTTCCATGCCTAGCATGGAAAGTTAACTCATCTCCGGGGCAGTTCGAAGGTTAGGACTCACTGCATATGTCAGAATATAGCAAGACTCCATTAGAAGAAACATTACTAAGGTGAGTAATTTTTTTTTCATAGTGGTTCCACTTCACAAATCGGGCAGTTGCAAAGAGGCTAGTAATTGGACCGGTGAGCCTCTCATCTATAGTAGGGAAACTAATGGAGGCAGTACTCTGAGGATCATAACATTCCTCAAAACCAGCGGCCAACAAGACCCAAACAGCATAGTTCACAGCAGGTAGGTCATGCCAGACAAATCTGCTAGTCTTTTGACTATGCTACAAAACTAGACAACGGTGGGGCAGTAGATGTCTACCTAGACATGAGTAAGGCCTTCAGCCCTGTTCCACACAGGGCTGGCCCAGAAGTAGTCAGATGGGTACAAAACTGGTTACAAGGCAGAATACAGAGGGTACTGGTTAATGGAATGCAATCAACAGAAGGCAAGGTGACCAGTGGAGTGCCCCAGGGCTCGGTGCTGGGGCCTCTGCTCTTCAATGTTTCTATAGCAGACATCGTTGACTGACTAGAAGGCAAGGTGTCTGTTCGCAGGCTCCAAGATATATAATGGGGTGGACACCTCTGAAGGAGTGAGCAAGATGGAAGCTGAGCTCAAGAAACTAGAATGGTCTGGAGTGTGGCAGCTGAGATTTAATGCCAAAAAGTGCAAGGTCATGCACATAGAGAAATTCAGGAAAGGAGTATTACTTGGGAGGCGAAAGACTAGCGGCTTCAAACCAGGAACAAGATCTGGGAATTGTAACCTCAGTAACTTGAAGGTTAGTAAGCAGTGTGAGACGGCAACATTGAAAGCCAACAGAATACCAGGCTGCACTGGGAGGGGAATCGCTAGCAGGAGGAGAGGTGGTACTACCACTGTATAGATGGTTGGTCAGGCCACACCTGAAATACGGAGACCAGTTCTGGAGGCCTCACCTGGGAAGGGACATTGACTGTGTCGAAACAGAAAGGTGACAAATAATTCAGGGTCTGCAGTATATGTCCTATAAGGAAAGATTTGGGGAACGAAATATGTACTCCCTGGAGGAGAGGGGACTTGATTGAAACATTCAAGTACATGAAAGGCATTAACGTACAGGCACAGGCCCTTTTCATTTGAAAAAGAGCTCCAGGACCAGGGGACATGACCTCAGGCTGCAAGGAGGGAAGTTCAAACATGAAGTCTTGCTATATTTTGACTATATGCAGTTAGCCCCAGCACTTGAACTGCTCTGGAGAGTAAAGGGTTAACTCTATGCCCAGGCCTAGAACGTAGAGCTCTGTTTTCAAACTGGTCTGTGGTACTTTAAGTGTAACCGTATTTCTTACTCCACCTAACTGAAGTCGCTCCAGAGATCTCTCCTGCAGTTCAGTAATAGTTTGAAAGTCAGTTTATTTAACCACTTTTATTTGTTCAATATTCTTACCTCTGTCATGGTACAGTAAGTGGTAGTATAGTAGGTAGTGTGTTTTTAAAGTTGCTAGAATTTTTTTCCTTCAGTTCTTTTCCAGTCTGTCCGGTTCAGAACTGAAACCTATTGATTGTAATTCCGTAGTAGTTTTCCGGTACTAACTGTTCCAAAAAATCTGGAGTTTAGTAATACTTTTTTAACCAACCCATGACATGGTTGGAACCAATAAGTGTTACCTGGCTTAACGCTGAAAAGGTAACTATTTTGATTCCGGCATGTCTGAAACCCAAAAAGAAAACCGGTCCCACTGGGTTTCAGCACTGTACAGTGTAGGGAGGCCTTTGCTAAGGCTAATACCCATCTCATATGTGTGTTGTCTGGAGTTTGACCACCTCAAGGAAGACTGCCAAATTTGTAAACTTTCCAAAGCCACTCTTGAAAAACATTGAGTAGGCTGAAGGAAAGGGAGGCTAAGTCCATTGATCCAGATGGCCAGCCTGGTTCGGTTGCAACAGAACCTGAAGAGGTGCCCACTGACCTGGGCGATTCCTCTTCAGGCAAAAGGAGAGCAGACTGGAGTCTGCTCCATCAAAAAGAATTAGCTGGTTCGGATCGGACACCCCATGTTCCGACTGCTGAGGAAATGGAGAAATCGATTACAATAGTTCAGTTACTTTGCCCAGTTCGGTCAGAAGTAGTTGCTTCAGATATTGATCCTCAGGCATACTATGAGTGATTGGGAGGATGAAGATTATTATGGAGAGTTTGAAGGCCTAAATGAGCCAGTAGAGCCTGACATCTCCCCAGACAGGCCTTCCATTGTTTTTTTTTCCCCTCCCAGGCTTGGAGTCCCCCTCCCATGTGTTTCTCAAGAAGTTGGCTAAGACTTCAGCCTCCCGAGACTCTTCAGCTTCCTATGGAAGAGGCTGATCAGGAGGAGCCTGATTATGTGGCGATGATGGATGTTCCAGAGTCAGCGTCTTTCCCTTTGCACATATCCCTGGAGAAACGGACACAAAAAATCATGCAGTTTTCCACATCCATCCCTCCTGTGAATAAAAGAATGGACAGGAGGTATGCTTCCATCAAGTCCTAGTACATAATTCCTTTCAACCCATTGTAGCCTGTGACAAGGCTAGCATTCCCTTGACATCTCGCCCCAGATAAGGATTCCAGGAAAGTGGATGCCATGGCAAAGAAACAGTACTTGGCATCCTCTTTGGTGCTCAAGCAATCAAATTACATGGTGCATACAGCCAGGTACCAGAAATCTATGGGATACGGTTCTGGAGCTGGCTAAGAATGTCCCACCCCCACCCCTGCTAGCCAAGGAGCTGAAGCAAGTGGCTGTAGATGGTATAGAGGCATCCAGAGTGAAATTTTATGCTGCTGTAGACACTAAGAATGTATATTCTAGTGTCATGGCTACATCCATCTCCATGAAGAGGTTTGCTTGGCTTAGGTGTACCAAGCTTTCACAAGATACCCAGACTAAGGCCATGGATATTCCTGTATCTGGTAATTCTGTGTTTGGGGAGCAAACCGAGAACTACATGAAGAAAATGGATGAATATAGGAGTGCTGCAGCCAAGGAGAAGCAGGCCGCTCCTCAAAGGCAGAACTTTAGGGCTGGCCTTTCTACCAAGCTCTAGTCTCTTTTCAGCAGAGGGTGTTATTTAGGGGAAGAGGCAGGTGTGGGATGACTAGGATCCCATCATCCAACACAGTCTAGGACCCCTGCTAAACCAACACCCTGAGGTGTTGGTCAGGGTTGCCTCCCCCATTCCAGTAAGGGCAGATTGGCTAACTACTTCCAGACCTGGAAGTCTATTACTTCAGACAAATGGGTCCTGCAAGTAGTCTCTGCTTCAAAAGGTTCCCAAAAATGAGAGCAAGTCATTCAGTCCTCCATGTCCCTTGGAGACACAGGCCTTAGAGGCAGAAGTCTCCTCTCCTTCTGCAAGCAGTAGAGAACACACCTCATTATTGCAGGGGAAAAGGACTGTTTTGGGGTAAGGAAACATTTGGAATGAACAGGGGAGTGGTGACCCATTCTAGATTTTAAGGTACCTGAACAAACATTTAACACATCCAAAAGTCAAGATGGTGACTACGAGTAATGCTTTCCTCTCCGAGACCAGGAGACTGGCTAGCATCTCTGGGTCTTAAGGATGCCTACTTCCACATACCTATCAGACATTCCCACAGAAAGTACCTCTCGTTCGAGTTGCCCTCAGACCGTTACCAATTCAGAGCTATGCCTTTCGGCCTAACATCTGCTCCAAGGGTGTTCAAGTGTCTAGCAGTAGTGGTGGCATTTCTCAGGAGACTGGGTATCCTTTTCCATACCTAGACTGGCTCATTGTGGGGCAGTCCTCAGACCAAGTCAAGTTAGCCCTAGAGGTCACTCAAGTTTCTAGACTCCTTGGGTTTCATTCTGAACTTACAAAAGTCTGTTGTGGAACCAGCTCAGCTCCTCACTTTCATAGGGGTGGAGCTAGACGCTATTCAGGTGAGCATTTCTCCCTCTATCAAGGGTTCAGTCCCTTGTCACTCTGGCTTCCTCTTCATCTTCTAGTTTCTCGTCCAGCCAGACACTTTCTGCAGTTGCTGGGTCACATGGCAACTTCCACAGCAGTGGTCCAAGGAGCAAGGTTTCAGATGAGATTGTTTCATCTCAAATCTTATTGGTCTCGGAAACTCGCTTCAAATTGGTTCCAGTGTCTCAAACCCTAGTTCAGGCCCTCCAGTGGTGGCTGAAGGAATAGTCTTCGACACGGTGTCCTTTTTATCACTCGGGTTCCTTCAGTGATTCTCACCAGATGCCTCTCTACTGGGGTGGGGGCTCATCTGGATCTGCATACAGCTCGGGGAATCTGGTCTTACCAGGAGTCTTCTACATATAAACCTTTAACTCGGAGCTGTCTTTCTAGCACTTCAGACATCCTCACTGCTCAAGGGAAAGTGGTGCAGATGAGGACAGACTACCACAACCATGTGGTACATAAACAAGCAGGGAGGCACTCTGTCCTTGGCCTTGTGCACAGAGGCCACAAAAATATGGTCTCTAGCTTATTTCTTTCAGACTTCCCTGTTGGCTGTGCATCTTCCAGGGAAGGACAATATTCTAGCACATGCGCTCAGCAGGATTTCTCAGGGTCCCCATGAATGAACCCTGAACCCTCTGATCCTTCAGGTCATTTTCAGAAGGTGGGGCACTTCAGAGATGGATCTCTTTGTAACCGCGGACAATCAACTTCCCTTCTTTTGCTGCAGACAGCCTCTTCTGGGCCCAGTCCCTCAGGATCCTCTTGTTGAACTGGATAAGCAGGTTTCTGTAGGAATTTCCTCTTTCCTCTTATCTTCAGGCTTCTGATCAAGATCAGCTCTCGGCCTTGCAAGGTGATTCTAGTGGCTCCAGACTGGGCCAGACAGCCTTGGTACCCTCTACTCTTGTCACTGGCTGTGACGATGCCGGTGTCTTCCCAGACAGTTCAGTCTCTTCACAGGGGAGGTTTCTTTATCCCAACCTTCAGACTCCTTGGGCTCAAAGCTTGGCTCTTGAAGAACTAGAATATGCAAGCCTGCATCTTTCTCAATCAGTCTTGGGGAATTTTTTAAAGGGTTAGCAGGAAACCTGCTACTAGAAAGACTTAACTCCAAATGGAAACTATTTGGGGTTTTGGTGTTCCAGAGGCGCATCCAGCCAGAGCTGACTGATATTCCTCGGGTCAATCCTCTGGTCATGAGGGCAGTGTGGAAGCCCTCCAGGATCTGGATTGCTGACACGCCCCAAAGCGGCATTTCACAGGCAGTGCTAAGGTACAGCTTGTGGTACTGCTGCTACTCGCAGTTTGAACAAGCTAGAGCCCGCTGACACTGCGTCAACTCCCCACCACCACCCTTGGCAGTCACTCTTATACCTGAAGTCGCATGCCAGTTTTAACCAATCTGCCTACTTTCCCATCTGCAGGTTATACCAGCCATCCACTAGAGGCCACTACACCAAAGTTTTGCAATTACTTTCCAGACCCTTGCTCTTTTAGCCTCTCCTTCACCTCAACTCTACTTATTAATCTTCATCACCACCCCTGGGTGTTCTTGCCCCCCACCACCACCACCAATTTACCCTACACTCCCAGTCCACATCACATCTTGAGACAGGCTACTAACAAATATTCCTACCTCCACTATCTCGGCTGAATCGCACCATGCCTATCCCTACCATACTGTCTCCACCTGCCCCATGCTAATCCCACCTACTTTCCTAATCAGCCTCCTAGTCCTACAACAAACCTGGAGACCAAAAGCTGACTGAACCACACATCATACCACCACCAAAAAACTTCACTGGATAGCCCATCACACCAAACTAATGGTCACCCTGCTACTTCTGCTTGCAGTGGATATCTAATTTAACCCAGGACCAACCCACCCCCAAGCCCAAAACCCTTCTGTCCCACTCCAAATCCCCTCAGGCCTCAAACTGATGCACATGAATATACAGTGTCTTGCGTAAAATAACCTTGCTACAAGCCCTCGCCATGTCTCTCAGCCCAAACATTCTGATTATCTCTGAAACCTGGCTAAAATCACAACACAGATGCAGAATTTGCCATACCTGGCTACACACTTCTCCACCATGACTGGGTCAGCAGAAAAGGAGGCGGCATAGCCATGTACATTGTTTCCTCCATCAAATTCACCACAGTTGCCCTATCCCTACCAATGGGCTCCATTAATACCTTAATGGTAACTCTCCATCCCCCACTCAATAGCAATCTACATAGCGGGCACATACTGCACTCCACGCATCACCTCACCTTGCATATTGGACTACCTAGGCTACTTAAACTCCCTGGGAGTAGGTGATGAGATCCACATATTAGAGGATTTTTACCAGAACTGGCTTGCTGAGTCCCTTTCCAAATTTCGTGACAAGGTAACAGCCCTAATCCTAATGCAACAAATCACTGAACCTACTCAGGCAAACCACAAAATACAGAACCATACACTGCTAGATTGGTCCCTCACCTCTCACCCTCACAGGATTATAGCCTCTGGACTCCTTCTGGGTGTCCTTAGTGACCACCACAGGATCTACACTGTGTGCAGATTTCACAAACCCAGAGCTCCCCCTCCCAGAATCCTACTTTCGAGATCCTACAAATCCCTGGACCTCCCCTCATTATTAAATGAGTTGGGGCAACTACGATTGGCTGTGCATCCGTCATTTCACCTAGACGGATGAGGCACTATAGTTAAGTCCAACTTCATCGCCATCTGGGACTGCTAGGCGCCCCCCCCCCCAGACGGTCTAGAGTCCGAGGTGCTCATCTACCATGGATCTCTCCTGATATCCTAGCCCACCTCCGAATGCGAGACATGGCCTGGAAAATCTAAGACCTCCAAATACCAGGCTAACCTCTAGAGCGCTCCGCAATTCTAGTACTAAAATAATCCGCCAAGCAAAAGCCAACTACTTCTCATGCGCATTCTATTCCTCCTCCCATCTCCCTTCTCGTTTCTGGAAGGTGGTCAAATCGCTTCTATGCCTACTATCACAACCACCAGTCCCGTCCCTGCAAGTTGCTGGTCACACCATCACTGGCCCCTCAGCAGTTGCCACCTTGTTTAACAGTCTTCACTACCAGCCATGCTACTCCCAGGGCCACCCCGCACCATAGGTGCCGGAACGGACTAGGGCCATGGCCCTACCACTTTCAGAAGTGGCCCTATCACTTTTTGCTATCATGGTAATATATTTAATAGAGGAAAATTTACCCCTTACGTCCTTGGCCCTACCACTTTTCAAACTGTTCCTGCACCAGGCTCTGCATGCCCCCACTGACTGCACATCTTGCGGTGCTGCAGCTCAGCCTTTCTCTTTCCTGCAAGTCTCCCCTGATGAGGTATAAAACGTACTGGTTACCCTTAACCCTGAAAAGGGAAAATGTCCCATGGGGTTGGACTTCAAAATGCTCTACCTGTCGGCCCCTGCCATAGCTCAACCCCTAGCCACCCTATTTAATTTATCATTCGTCCTAGCAGAAGTCCCGACTGAGTGGAAACATACCACTGTAATCCCACTTCCAAAGGGTGGTGATGCCTCAAACCCAAGCAACTACTGGCCCATCTCCCTCTTACCGACTTTTGCCAAGATACAATGCCTGGTTCAAACATGAAGTCTTGCTGTATTCTGACAGTAGCAGTGAGTCCCAACCTTCGAACTGCCCCGGAGAGGAGTTAACTTTCCATGCCAGGCATGGAACGCTGAGCTCGAGCTCAGTTGAGACTGTTGCTGTTTAAACTCAGACTTTACTCTGCCTCACTGAACAGTCGCTCTGGAGATTTCTCCTTCTGCTCGGTTCAATTTGTCAGTTAAAGTACCGTTTTTCTCTGTTTTCAACTAAATTTAAACCACAACCTGTCTGTTCAGTCTAAGTAGTATTCGTGAGTACTAATAGGTTATATATTAATCTTATTCTGTGTGGAACTTAAACGGTTTATTGGTTCGGTTTGAACCGATCAAGTTGTTTAAAAATTCAAAATGGTGACTGGGAATAATTTTACCCTCTCTAAGGCCAGGGGACTGGCTAGTATCCCTGGACCTCAAGGATGCCTACTTCCATATTCTCATCAGAAGCTCCCATCGAAAGTACCTCGGGTTTGAGATGCCCTTAGGCCATTACCAGTTCAGGGCAATGCCCTTCGGACTAACCTCTGCTCCAAGGGTGTTCACAAAATGCCTGGCAGTAGTAGTTGCTTCTCTAAGAAGGCAAAGGATTGCCATCTTCCCTTACCTGGACGACTGGCTTATAGTAGGCCAGTCCCCAGATCAAGTCACACTTACAGATAACTCGGCAACTGCTCACCTCGTTAGGTTTCCTCCTGAACCTTTCAAAGTCAGTTCTAGAGCCTGTCCAGTTCCTTACCTTCATAGGTGCAGAGCTAGACACAGAAAAGGCCAGAGCTTTTCTTCCCCTGGACAGGGCAAGGACCCTTATCTCTCTGGCCTCCTCATTCACCCTACAAGTATCTCGACCAGCAAGGCATTTTCTACAGCTCCTGGGGCATATGGCTGCTTCCACAGCAGTGGTGCAGGGAGCAAGATTTCAGATGAGGGACATTCAGTTCCATTTAAGAGCCTTTCTTCTGGTCTCAAAGGAAGGATCCTCTGACCAAATTGATCCCAGTGACTCGAACCCTGATCCAGGCCCTACAGTGGTGGCAGGATCGGAGCAATCTGAGACGAGGAGTTCCCTTTGTCTCTCAGTCCCACTCCTTAATCCTTACTACAGATGCCTCCCTCTTGGGGTGGGGGGCTCACTTGGACGACCTGACCACCCAGGGGTTGTGGTCCCCTCAGGAGTCTCTGCTCCACATCAATCTGTTGGAGCTCAAAGCAGTATTTCTAGCACTTCAAGTTTTTTTTCCAAGTCTGTTCAGAACAAAGTTATTCGGATCAGAACAGACAATACTACCACAATGTGGTACATAAACAAGCAAGGAGGCACTCTGTCTACGGCCTTGTGCACAGAAGCAGTGAAGTTGTGGTCTCTGGCTTATTCCCTGAACACCTCCCTCACAGCAGTACACCTCCCAGGCAAGGACAATGTCCTGGCAGATGCTCTCAGCAGGATATCTCGGGGCCATCACGAATGGTCACTGGATCCCTTGGTCTTGGAGGTGAGATTCTCCAGATGGGGCACCCCACAGATAGATCTTTTGCAGCCCCAGACAATCAACTTCCCCCTTTTTTTTTTTTTTTTTTTTTTTGTTTTTGTTTTTGTTGTTGCAGGCCCCCAGTGTTGGGCTCAGTCCCCCTGGATGCCTTGGTTCTCAGTTGGGAAGGGAAGTTCCTGTATGCCTTTCCCCCTTCCCTCTCCTGTTCAAAGTGCTAGTCAAAATCAGATCTCAACCCTGCAAGGTGATCCTGATTGCTCCAGACTGGGCCAGACAGCCTTGGTATCCACTCCTTCTGTCCTTAGCAGTCCATCTTCCCCTGTGTCTTCCCAGGAATCACAACCTGTTAACCTGTGCTCAGGGGAGGGTTTGGTACCCGAATCTCAAATCTGTCAATCTCAAGGCCTGGCTCTTGAAGAGTTAGTTTGCTGACTTACACCTCTCCCAAGGTGTAATGGACATTCTAGGGACATGTATATGTTGTTCATCCACACTGTCTGGCAGGTATCCTTGCCACTTTAAATCTTGCCGGAAGGTCTTCAAGCTGGCTCCTCCCACCCACCCGGGTGGTAAACTCTCGGCTCCGCCTCATGACGCCAGATCTTCCTTACCGCTTGGAAGCTCAGGTTCCCTCCTTAACGCTCTGCATATAAGACTGGTTCCTAATTCTTCGACTTTTCGAATTTAAAAGTTTTTTGCTTAGAAGACTTCGGCCTTCTCTCCTCGCGGCTGCGATGGACAAATCGACTCCGGTTTCCGGAGATGCCCTTGCGGGCAGAAGATGTCTCTGCGGATCCGCACTCCGATGAGGTCTACTGTCTAGGCCTGGAGCACGACCCGCAGGCCTGCGACCTGTGCTCTTCCTTTTCGGCCTACGTCTTTGAAGACCGTGCTGCCCGTTTACAACTGGGGCGTCCTGAGAAGAGTCTTCCTCCGGTGAAGTCAAAAGAGGCCCGGTTGGCGGTTTCCGCGGCGGCGGGCTCGGCAGATCAGCTCGAGCAGATGATCGCCCTCGAAGAGGAGGCGGCGCGGGCCGCTTCTACCTCAGCTGCAGCTTTTCCCACTCTCTCGGTGCCTCTTATTCAGCTTCTTTTAAGGAGCTTTGTCTGACCCTCTCTACTAAAGGTGAGGGACCAACTTCTGCTGGACCGTTTTCTCTCTCCAAAAAGGGAGACAAGGGTAAGTCCCACTGTCGACGCTCTTGGGAGTGGGAAAGATCCCTCTCCCCGAGTTGTCTGCTGTAGACTTCGGTCAACCGCTCTGCTTCAGCCACTGGTCTCGCGGTGTCCCCATCAGGCCAGTTGACCGAGACTCCCGTCGACACGGTCAAGATTTTTCTCGACCCGTTGGACGGGTTGTCGGCAGGAGAAGCAGAATCCCCTCCCGGTTCCCCGGTGGAGTTGAGGACCCTGTTGGCTTGTCTGTGCCTCCGGTTCCGGAGCCTTGGTTGAACCCGCCGAACCGGGGAGTGCGATTCCCCGACACCTCCCGCACCATCCTCGGGAAAGCGAGGGTTCTCTTATCTCTGACTTTGCCGGCGGTCCAGCCGATCCCGCCGTCATAAGTGGTCTCGGTACCGCGACAAGCGGCGCCGCCGCCCGTCCTCTTCTTCCTCCTCGGACGAGGAGAGGCTTCGATGTAAGTTGCGTCGACGATATGAGGACCTCATGTGGCAACAGCTCCTTCTGACCAGGAACAAGCAGACGCCGTCGCCTTCCCCGGCCATTAAGTGGCTGTCACCGGAGCGGCCGAAACAACCCCTCGTTTTATCAGAGGAGCCTGTTCCCAGGCCGGTTCGGCCAAAACCAGCTGCCCTACCAATTCCGGTGGAACCTCCGCCTCCACAGCCGTTAGTTGGGGCTCCGACCAAGAATTCTCGGTCGGCTCAGGGACTGCCCCATAGGCTGTATGTCACCCTCACTCCCGATCGACCTCGGCAGGTGGAGGGTGGCTCAGGCCCGAGGCAGCTCTTTGAGGACTCTTCCGAGTCCGAAGACGATTCCTCCCTTTTCTTCAAGCGAATGGACTTGGAGTCCTCAGGAGGACAGTCAGTGGACGGTAGCCCTTCGTCCTTCCTGGGATTGCTTCGGCTCATCTCGGAGTCCACTGGGATGAAGCTTGAACCTGTTTCTAAGTGGGCCAGGTATCCCCTCATGGAGATTCTGGACCGGGGGGATTCCCCTACGGAGGCCTTTCTGGTGGCCGAGACCATAGTGGGCCCAGCCTTGGAGCTCTGGCAGCACCCTGCTTCCTGCACTGCGCCTTCGGCCAGGAAGTATGCGGTCCCTACCGGTTCCTTGTCTGTTTTTTTCAGAACACCCCTCGGCCGAGGGGTTAGTTACCGACAGTGTTTTCTGGCATGCTGGGAACGCTAGGGATGTGGACAAACCTCCCAACAAAGAGTCCAAGAAATTGGACTATGCCGGGCGAAAAGTCTACGCTGCGTCCTCCCTCGGCCTTCGCCAGGCCAGTTCGGCCGTCCTCATGGCACATTTCTCCCATGCCTTGTTGGGCTCCCTGGACGAGGTCATCCCTCATCTTCCTGCGGATCTGCAGACCACGGTTAGACAGGTGCAGGACCAGGGCAGGCAGTGGCCAAACAGCAGCTTCAGACTGCCTTGGACATTGGGGACTCATGTGCCAGGTCTGTGGCGGCCGCAGTGGCTATGCGTCGTCGGGCTTGGCTGAGGATATCCACCTTCACTTCGGATACCCAGCACAAGTTGGCGGATGTCCCCTTCTTGGGGACCGACCTCTTCGGCCCTGGGGTGGAAGGTCACCTGCAGAGGATCGAGAAGTCCAGTGCTACCTTGGACTCGGTCTCATCTGCTCAGGACAAAGGCCGCAAACCACAGCCTAAGCCCTTTCGTCCTTCTGCACCCGCGGCACGTCCAGCCCAGCAATGTCAGGGCCAGCAGGCTTGGGCTTGGCATCCCAAACCCAAGCCCGGGGCTTCCTCCAACAGGAAGCAGGGAGGTAAAGGCCCAGGAGGTCCCTCGGCCGGCCTCCTCCAAGCCTGCCCAGTGACAGGCTGAGGGGTGTCTCCCCCAACCCAGTCACCTCACCCCAGGTTCCCCACTGGGGCAGCTCCCGTCACTTCCTTTCTGCCTGGTCCGTTATTACCACGGACAGGTGGGTGTTGGAGGTGGTGGGAAAAGGCCTGCCTCTGGAGTTAGAGCAGGCCCGCCCCTCAGGACGTCGCACCTCGGGGTCCCAGTCTCACTGTCGGCTCGCCGAGCCAGGCAGCCGGCTCTCCTTCTCCAAAGGGAGGTGATCAAGGAGGTGGCGGACCCTCCCTCAGAACCGGGGTTTGTGTCCAGGTACTTCCTGGTTCTGAAACGGACGGGGGGCTGGCGTCCCATTCTCTACCTACACGACCTAAACAAGTTCCTAAGGTCTCGAACCTTCAGGATGGTCACTCTGGCTCAGATAATACCATCCCTGGAACCCGGCGTGTGGTTCTGCTCTCTGGACCTGCAGGACGTGTTCTTTCATGTCCCTATCCATCCGTCACATCAGAGATTCCTTCACTTTCGAAGCGGAGGGATCCCTTTTCGAGTTCCGAGCCATGCCTTTTGGCCTGTCTCCAGCTCCCAGGGCCTTCACCAAATGCATAGCAGTGGTGACAGCTTTCTTGCGGCGCAGAGGGGTCCGGGTGTACCCTTACCTGGATGATTGGCTGATAGCAGCCCCCTCCAGACAGGAGGTGGAGCGGTCCAGAGATCTGGCCCTCCAGGTTTGCTCTCAAATCGGCCTTCTCATCAACGAGGCCAAGCCGGAACTCGGGCGGAAGCAGGTGATTCTTTTCATCAGGGCAGAGCTCGACTCTCTTCGAGCCAGAGCACGGCTCCCGGCAGACAGGGCCGAGGTTCTTTCCTCCTTTGCCCAATCATTTCTGGTTGGGCAATGCTCCCTACCCAGGACTTCCTGCACCTCCTGGGTCTCATGGCGGCCTGCACCAGCATGGTCCATTGGGCACGCTGGCACATGCGCTCTCTTCAGTGGGGACTGGCCAGCCAGTGGTCTCAACGCTGCGATCCATTGGACCAGCTAGTGACGGTGACCCAGGGAATGTGGGACGCTCTCCGGTGGTGGACAGTTCCAGTTCATCTGCAGGAGGGCATCCTGTTTGTCCACCCCAAGCCGACAGTCTCTCTATCGACCAATGCCTCTCTGGGTTGGGGTGCCCATCTGGGGGAACACCGGGCTCACGGCCTCTGGTCCCCACGGGAGTCCCGATGCCACATCAACCTGCTGGAGCTCCGAGCAGTCCGCCTAGCTCTCACTGCCTTTGCTCAGTTTCTCCAGGGTCAAGTGGTCAGAGTCCAGATGGACAATACCACGACCATGTACTATCTAAACCGCCAGGGCGGAACGCGCTCCATGCTTCTATGCAAGGAAGCTCTCCGCATTTGGTCACTCGTCGCAGCTTGGGGCGGATCTCCTAGCCATTCATGTGGCAGGAGCCTCCCTACACCCTGGCGATGCCCTGAGCCAGATAGGGCTGCATCCACAGTGGTCTCTCCTGCGGAGGTAGTAAAGATCTGTTCTCCCATTGGGGCACACCTCAGGTGGACCTGTTTGCCTCCAGGAGGCAGCAGGCTGAGCTGTTCCATGCCCGCCGCCCCCCTCAGCAGGGCTCGCTGCAGGGGATGTCTTCTCGGGCCGTGGACCCCAGGCCTCCTCTCGCTTCTCCCCATTTCCCTTGATACACAAGGTGCTTCTCAAAGCAAGGAGGGACAACGCAGGTGATTCTGATAGCCCCAGACTGGCCCCGCCAGTTCTGGTACCCAGATCTCCTCCGCCTCAGCTCCAGGCTCCCAAGGCAGCTTCAGCTCGCCTGGACCTGCTCTCAGTCAGGGAGGCGTGTTCCATCGGACCTTCAATCCCTGCACCCTGACGGCCTGGTTCCTGGCTGGCTGGGTTCCAGGCCTTGGGTCTTTCGACAAGGTCCTCAATGTAGTCGGGGTGTCCGTAAGGAGCCGACCAGGAAATGCTATGCCTTCAAATGGAAGAGATTTTCCATTTGGTGTGTCAGAGACAGGGCTTGGACCCTTCTCCTGTTCCTTGGCAAGCATCTTGGACTATTTATGGTCCTTTCTTGTCAAGGGCTTAGATCGACAACCCTAAGGGGTGCACCTGCAGCCATCTCTGCTCACGGGCGCAGGCGAGGAGCAGTCTGTAGCACAGGAGAGGTGGTCTGGCGCTTTTCAAAGGCCTTGATCACATTTCCCCTCCGGTCAGGAACCTCCACCTCCGATGGGATTTACTGCTGGTACTGGCAAAGCTCATGGGCAAGCCATTGAACCAATGCACAGGTGTGAACTCTCACCTGTCATGGAAGACCACCTTCTTGGTGGCATCCGTCAGCCAGAAGGATGGGAGGCTCAGGCGCTCTGCATAGAGTCTCCTTACCTGGTCTTCCACAGGGACAAGGTTGTCCTCGCCCCACCGAAATTCCTTCGAAGGTGGTGTCTGAGTTTCACCTTAACCAGGTGTTGACTCTGCCGAGTGTTCTACCCCAATCACACCTCAGAGGCGAATACAGGCTCCATACTTTGGACCCTAGAGAGGGTGCTTCGCTTATAAGGAGCGCACGGCTGAAATTCGGGGAGAGGTTCGCCAGCTGTTTGTCACCTACGCTGAAGCCGCACCTGGCAGACCTGCAGCCAAGCAGACGATAAGCAGTTGGGTCACCTCCTGCATAGATCTCTGCTATAAGTTGGCAGGCATGGAGCCTCCCAAAGGGATGAGCTCATTCTGCCCACCATACTGCTGCATCGGTGGCTGCTTCCAGGGATGTCCCTATCCAGGATATCTGCAGGGCTGCTACCTGGAAGTCGGCACACACCTTCATCACCCATTACCACATCGACCTTGAGTCACGCCAGGATGCTGGTTTTGGGGCCTCGGTTCTCAGTCTTTATTCCCTAAGTAGGGGTGTCACTGCCTCCCTCCTCCCGGAGAACTGCTAGGAGTCTGCCAGACAGTGTGGATGAACAACATATCCATGTCCCTAAATACAGGTTACTCACCTGTAACAGGAGTTCTAGGAATGGTATATGTTCATCCACATGACCCACCCGACCTCCCGGCCAGCACAACCTGAGCTTCAGCCAGATCTGGACGGCGTCATGGGGGCGGAGCAGAGTGTTTTACCACCCGGGTGGGTGGGAGGAGCCAGCTTGAAGACCTTCCGGCAAGGATACCTGCCACAGTGTGGATGAACAACATATACCATTCCTAGAACTCCTGTTACAGGTGAGTAACCTGCATTTCTGAAGGCTTCTAGGAAACCTTCCACCAGGGCTACTCATAATTCCAAGTGGAAAAGATTTTCCATATGGTGCTCTGGAAAGCATACTTCCCCAGAGTCTGCTGATCTGACCACAGTCCTTGATTATATGGTCCATTTAAATAGCTTAGGGCTCAGACCAGCTACACTGAAAGTGCATCTGGCAGCTCTCGGCTTTTATCTCAGCAGGTAAGCCCTCTTCTCTTTCAGCTCGCCCTGTATTCTCCAAGTTTTCAAGGATTGCTTCACACCAACCTCCTTTCAGGGACCCTGCCCTGCTTGGGACCTTAATGTTTGCATTGCTAAGACATGCAACCCCCTTTTTGAGCCTTTGTCTTCAGCAGGGCTTAAGTACTTGACTTGGAAAACTGCATTTCTGGTAGCCATCACCTCTGCCAGACGCATAAGTGAGTTACAAGCTTTGTCAGTGGAGCCTGATTTTTTTTTTTTCTCCTTTCATAGAGATAAGGTGGTCCTCAGGACTAACAGGAAATTTTTGCCTAAGGTGGTTTCAGATTGCCACCTTAATCAATCTGTCTTCCTGTGTACTTCACTGACCATTCCTCCTCTGACGAGAGGAGGCTCCACAATTTAGATGTGAAAAGAGCCCTTGGCTACTACATGGAACGTACCAAGGATCACAGGCTTGACTCCCTCCAACTGTTCCTCACTTATGGTGAGGTTGGTAAAGGGGATACCTGCCACTAAAAGATCCATTGCCAGGTGGATTGTCTCTTGTATACAATTTTATGGAAAACTGGGTAAGGTTCCACCCTCAGGCCTGAGGGCTCACTCCACCAGAGGTACAGCTGCTTCCCTGGCTGCTGCCAGGGATATTCCTATCTTAGATGTCAAGCAGCTACCTGGAAAACAGTTCACACTCTTACCAAGCATTACTCCTTGGATATTCAGGCTAGAAGTGATGCTCGGTTTGGCACAGCTGTGCTTCAGAGCCTATTTCCTAAGTAGGTTCTGTCCCTCATCCATGGAGGTACTGCTTGGTAGTCTGCTACTGTCAGAATACAGCAAGACTTCATGTTTGAAGAAAAATTACTCACCTTAGTATGTTTCTTTCTAATGGAGTCTTGCTGTATTCTGCTTCGCCCTCGGAACCTCTGTTTTGGGATGTGTGGGTCGGCAGTGGTCATGTTGGCACTCAGTAGATGCCCACCTTGTTTCACCCCCTTTTCTTGGGTGATTTGGTGTGTTTTTCATTTTTTGGGTCTCCTGGCTTGAGTCTTTGTTTTGGGACCAAAAAATGTGGTTATGTTTAGTAGCCAGTTGGCTAGTGTAGGTTTACAGCTTCCACACAGGGCCTTAGTGAGTTTGCTCTTAAAGATCTGACTGTTTGAGTTTAAACGGCAACAGTCTCAACCAAGCTTGAGTTCAGCGTTCCATGCCTGGCATGGAAAGTTAACTTTCATCTCCAGGGCAGTTCTAAAGTTGGGGACTCACTGCTACTGTCAGAATACAGCAAGACTCCATTAGAAGAAACAACATTACTAAGGTGAGTAATTTTTTCTTCTCGCCTCTCCACCTATCTGGACTCTTCCTTTTCCCCCTACCAGTCTGGCTTTAAGGAAATCCCACTCCACTACCACCTCCCTTCTTAGGATTACAGACTCCATCCTCTCAGGGATGGATGCTGGCCACATCACTGCCGCCATCTCTATCGACCTGGCAAAGGCTTTCAATACGGTGACTCTTCTCCTGACAACTTGCTAAGGCCGTCCTATCTGTCTGGGCCACATCTTGGTTCCACTCCTACCTCACTGGTAGATCCCAAGCTATCCGTATCAGAGCATCCATGTCGGACCCCCTCCCAATCATGTCAAGAGTGCTTCAAGGATCTGTCCTAGGCCCCCTCCTATTATCGGTATTTCTAAATGATCTGCCCTCTGCCTGCACACACTCTGCCATCCATATGTATGCAGATGACACTGCTATACTTATCCGGCCCCTCACCCGCTGAAGTTGCATCCAGACTTCAACACGACTTCATCAGAGTCCAGCACTGGCTCTGCTCAAATAATCTCCTAATTGCTAGCAAAACAGTCTCCTTAACCTTTGGGATGAGGCATAAAATTTCTAGGCGCTCTCCACCATTAGTTTTTCACACCCTGGAAGGTTCCCCACTGGAGTCCTGCACCACCTGCAGATACCTGTCTGGCTTGACCTGCATCTCAACTTTTCCGCACATATTGACTCCTTACTTAAGAAGCTGCACCCAAGGCTTGGTGCACTTTACCGGAATCGTGGCAACATACCCCTTCCAGCCAGGAAGGACATTGTAAATAAAATGATCCTCCCAGTCCTCGACTATGGGGACATAGTCTACAGTGCCAGCCCAAGGACCACATTAGCTAGGCTGGACCCTCTCTTCCACTCTATTTTTTTATTTGCTGCTTCACACTAAACGGCTCCTACTCCACACCACTGTGCCCTATATCAAGCAATGAACCTCACCTCACTTGACTATCGCAGGCTGACTCAGTGCTCATAAATTACGCCCAAGCATTGGTCTCAGCGGCTCCCTTCCTACCTCATTGTCATCTTAACAAACCCTAGTGCACAATCGTACACACTCAAACTCCAGGTCCCTAGCCGTCCCATACCGATCTACCTCCACAGGGCAATCTGGGTTCAGGTACTGCATTCCCTCGCTATGGAACTCCCTACCAGCTAACATTCATCACTTCACCTCCCTGTTGCACCTAAACTCCATGCTCCAAGATCATGTCATCCCTACCTGTGCTTGTGCTTGTGTCTAGGAGCCTACCAACTACTAGGCAACTCTCTGGGAATGTTGGTGTAACCCCTTGTTACCCAGGGTTAATAGAATGCCAGTAAGATCTAGTGGTAGGCAGGGAAGGCAGCTTGTGAAACTCCAGTTAAATAGGTTTCACACTCTCTCTGTTCTCGGTCTCGGGTGAGACTGAGGGATGACATCACCAATAGAACTTAAGCAGCTACATAAGCCACATTGGAATCTGCAGCAGAGGGAGTTGGATAGAACGTTGGGAGTTTTCAAAGTGTGCGAGTCTCCAGTTGCCTTCAAGTAAGTGAAGGAGTCAGTGTCAAGTGGTGGAGACTGCTGTTCGGGTCTCAGTGCCCCCTCCCTCGGGGGGATGTAAGGATCCCCATGCAGATTCCTGGGGCAATCCCCTTAATTCTGCCAGGAGGAAGAAAAAGCTGCCTATTTCAGTTCAATCTGTTTTGAAAAGTTGGAAGATTTGTGACTTGCCTGTGGGGCACCTGCAACTAGAGTGTTTTCTCTAACATGAGAGGGCAAAAAATGTTTCTTCAGCCTGGGACATGTGAGGAAATCTAGGAATTGAGCTACAATTTGGGAAGCCTATAGGACTAGGTCAAACAAATGGAGTAGTGTCAAATGCTAGAGTGCTGTGTGATTTCAAGTAAATTGTAGAGGGGATGCAACAGTTCATCTACCATTTCATCTACATTCAGAAGTTTCAGTTTTCCAGAGAAATGGCTGGGTATGGGCTGTAGGGGCTGGAGGTGGGACCCCCATATCTTTAACCAGGTCCACCTCTCAGGTTCTGCTGTGGTTGCTACTTTGCCTCATGCACTTGGCCAGTGATGGGGGAAGTACCCAGACGTGGGTTGCGAAAGGGGAAAATCTCTAGGAGTCGCAGACTCTAAGTGGTGTGGGGAGCCACGACAAGATAATTGGTTCATTCTTCCAGTGGACCGTGAATCAAGTGCCCGGTGGGGGAGCCAGGCCAGTCGGGCTGTGTACCTGGTGGGTCCAGAGCCTGAAAACCGTATAATTGGTTCATTCTTCCACTGGACCGCGTTGTAGTCTCTAATCTGCATTACCAGTAAATGTAGCCCCATGGGGGTCCATCTGTGTTTTGTTGTGTTCAGCTTGTTTGTGAATAAAAGCCACACTGTAGAATCCCATTCCTGGTTCTGGACATTAGTTATTGCTTCCTGTGTTCGGATTTACTTGGGTGCCCTAAACCCGGGAAGGGTATCACGCAATGTGGTGCTTTCCGTCCCATCTCAGTCTTGAATATCTATTTATAAGCTATTTACCTCAATATTGGCGAATCACCTAAAAGTAGCTTTACCAGATTTAATTAATGGAGACCAGACAGGGTTTATCCCTGGTAGACACTCAAGATAATATTAAAAGATCACTACAAATAATATACCATGCCGCTCGGTCGGGGCCCCCAGCCTAGTTCTCGGTTTGGACGCAGAGAGGGCCTTCAACAGAGTGCCATGGAAATTTCTGGGACTGGTTCTTAAGGCCTTCGGACTACCTGAATTATTTACTTGGGTTGTGAAGAGCATTTATACTAGACCGAAGACGTATATAAAGATTAATGGAAAAACTTCCACTCCAATAGATTTACAGCGGGGCACAAGGCAGGGATGCCCTCTCTCTTCTCTCCCCTTCGCATTATATCTAGATCCTGTGGCCCAAGCTCTAAGGATGAATGAACAGGTGAGGGGTTGGGATTTGAGGGGGGGGACATACATAAGCTGGCTTTATATGCTGACGATTTTTCTTAAAGATCCTGAATATACAATAGATCACCTATGGGCTGAGTTATCTGGGTTTAGTAGTTTGGCTGGCTACAAAGTCAATATGATTAAAACAGAGGTCCTAAAGCTACATTATGATCCCTCAAAGTGGGTCCAGGAGAAGTTCCCTTTTAAGTGGGATATTCCCTGGTTCAGATACCTGGGGGTTTATTTGAGTGATCGAAAGGACCAGTTGTATGCCTTAAATTATGTGCCGTTATTGGGGGGGGGGGGAAATAAAGTCAGAACTTGATAAGTGGGCCCCAGTTGTGATGCCCATGATACAGAAAATAGAGGGGATAAAGATGATACTTCCACAATTTTTATATTTCTCACTCTGCCTATTCCTATCCCAGATGCATTTTTTCACTCCCTGAATAGGACAGTGTCGCGTTACATCTGGGGCACACAAACCTAGAGTCTGCCTTTCAGTACTCCAGATTTCAAAAAGAGGGTGGCTTAGCACTGCCGAATTTTAAATTATATTATGCAGCACAGTTGCGTACTGCCTTCTATTGGTTGGACCAGACATACTCAGCCAAATGGAAGGACTTGCAGTTGTGTGAGAACATCTCATGTAAGAACAAGAATGACTTGCTATTAAAGCAGAAGGGGAAAGCAAGTATAAATCAAGAGGAAAACCCATTCAATCACCACTCTTGGTGTATGGTATGAGACTCTAGGGGATTAGAAGGCTAAGAACTGGAGTTGTTTGCTGACCTTGGTCCCATACCTGAATTCTTTTCCCCCCCTAACAAATGGGATGTGGGTTTTAAAAGATGGGACGAGAAGGGCTTACATCTGACTTGGCACTTCCTAGACAGAGATGAGATGCTTCCGCTGGACTCGCTAGTTTAACAAATATAGAATCAGCTGGAAGGATAGATTTAGATATTTTCAGATAATATATTATATAAGCAACATGATAGCACAATTTAAATTGGGGAGCTCCCCACCTCCACAATTTGCTTACCTAATTAAAAAGGCAATAGATAATGACCCGATTAAGGCCCATATAATATCTAAATTGTACCAGGCACTATTATTCTGGAAGGAGGACTCCACAGTCCATATTAGGAGAGCCTGGGAAAGAGACCTGGGGGTCCTGATTTCAGAAGATTTATGGGGCTGGACCCAGGAAAGAATTCACTGGGGTATCTCATCTGAGTTGGCGGGAGTTTTCCTGGAAGATTTTTGCCTGTAACTTTCTGCTCCCCTGCTATCCAATCTAGGTTTCATACCCTAACCTCGTCGGCTTGTTGGAGGAATTGCGGGGTTTCACCCGCATCCTTAGCCCACTTACTATGGGAATGTCTGGAATCGGCCTCCTTCAAACAGGCTCTTTGGCAGGCTTTGAGAGAAATCATAGATTCTCAATTGATGTTGTCCCTCCATGCTACTTTTTCCTAGAAATGCCTAGGGAACAACAAAATCCCCTGACAATTAAGTTCTTAAAAATTTCTTTTCTGGTGGCTCAAAAGGTGATTACCAGTAACTGGCTGTCCACCAGGAAGGTTACTTTAATCATATGGCAAGACCGTATGATGGATGTGTACAGATTGGAATCAATGACTGCCAAGCTCAACAAGAGATTACCGGCCTTTGAGATTTTGTGGAGGCGTTGGGTTCTCTACATGGTGAAGAGGCCTGAGTTTGTTCCCTGAAGGGGATGAGTATAGACCAAGACTTGTATAGAATACAGGTGGGAGAACTGTGGTTCTTTTGTTATATTGCTTCATTATTACTCATCTGGGACCTTCCCCCCCCCCCCACGCTCCCCCTTTCTCCCCTTCTTTCCTCATCCCCCAACTGATCTTCCCTATTACATAATGGAACATCTTTTGAAAATAGTCTGAGAATGGATGTGGGGGATATTACAGGATGTACTTTGGAAGTGTTTTTAAATGGGTATATCTGGGACACTAACTTATTATAACATAAATTCAATCTATGTACTGTACATTTTTCTTTAGATTTTTCTGCCAGTGATAACAATGGTAACGAATCAACTTGTATGGATTTGACTTGTCTGTTTTATATAACTTGTTTGGGTTTCGGCCCGGAAAACTATACTAAATTTTTAAACAAAGACTGTAGAGGAGACCTGCTAGGTTGAAGCCTTGAAGTCCTGCATGCACATTCATCTTGGTTATGGCTCTGCATTCTCAAGATAAGGGCATTCTGTGCCATCTGAGGTCTGCCTGCAGCATTTTGTATAGTTCTTTGGTGTTTGTGTCTACTGTCTTAGTCCAGGACACACTTTGATCTCCAAGTATTTGATTGCTTTTGGCTGCCAGCTCATGTAAACGTGTGCCACATCCTATCTGAAAGTTTTGCTACTGAGCAGGAGAATCTGATTTTTTAGATGAGTTGAGTTTGTATCCAGATTTGTTTCCAAATACTGTCAGGAGATTGAGCAGGGAATCACCCTTCCCTACATTTGAATTAATCTGTCCTCTATCCACTACACCATCTGTACCCATCCCCTGTGGCCACCACTCTGCCCCAGTAGCAGAACTGAACTCCATAGACTAGCTTACCTCACTGCCGCCATGAGTAACCCCTCATGGTGAGGGCTTTTGTGAGGTGGCCACCCTCTCCAGAAGTCCATGGAGGAGCTGGTCTTTTGTGCTGGGTGGATGGACACTGCAAGGCCCAAGTGTACCACTGGCTTGGGGGCTTTCATTCTGTCAGGCCATCGTTCTCCACCTGTTTTCCTGCTGCTGCAACAAGGCAATCAACCGGCTGCTCATGCACACAAGTGTGCTTGCAGCTCTGATCAGTTCTCCTCCTCTCCCTAAACTGCTGTTCTGCACTCCTCCACCCTTGAGTTCTCCCAGGAGCTGCTGTAGCAGTGAGACAGTTGTCCTCCAAATACAAAGAGGTAAGCGTCCTGTAGGATGCTCAGCTCTCCTCCCCCTACGGCCACTGTTCCAGAGTTGCAAAAGGTAGCTGTACTGCTGGGCTTTTGGGTTGGCTTCCTCTGTACCTTTCCCAACTCCTAAATACTGTATCATTGACAGGAAGGCAGATGGAAATGTGAGTAAAGGATCTGTGCTTAATGGAGTATTTCCAGGCAACTGGACACAGTACAACAGTCAAGGCCTTACTAAGACCTTATGCAGTGTTACAGCAAATTGCATGACACCTCTGTGCTTCAGGCCTCCCAACTGTATAACTGGGTAAAGGCAGAACCACAGTGAGAATGAGATCAGTTTGGACTATGTTAATACTGCAGCTGAGACGATGCTTGTTGTAAGAATGGTCTCGCGATCATTCTTGGGGGTATAATATCTGCAAACCAAAGGTGTAGTTCTGACACTAAGAATATAAGGGTAACCACTCTCTCAGTGGTAGGTGTGGTCTCCGTGGAGGTATAGAGACCAACAATTAACTCATGTTTTCGTTGCATACAATACTGAACTTGTTGACCTTCTTACCTGTGTTTCTGTTTGAAACTTGGGTAAATGAATGTCAAAATGTAGTAAGTTGTAAGTATTAAATTAGAACTAGAATAAACCAGAACACATTTTATACCTTATGGTTTCTGGGTCCCAGAACCCCCACCCTTCATGTCATGATACACGAAAATCAGGACTTTGTTTACTTTGCACGCCCCCCCATGCCCCTGACATGAACAAATTAGAAATATAAGTATTACATAGTTTTCACTACAACTTTTTTCTGCTGACCGTGGAAAAATTCCCCATCTATCTTTAGCTGCTCATCAGGGAACTCTTCTTGCCCTGACGGTGAGATAAATTGAGCCTCTGGCTGTAACAAAGGCCTTTGTGTGTACAGTGTTTGGAGAGAGACATTCAGTCAGTGGAAATGAGCAGAATTTTGAATCCATGTATTTCATGATAAACGTTCCATATCTTGAATATGGAGAAAAGCGGAGAAAAAGAATGCAGGCAATAATACAATGACATCACTTGCAATGGGCAGGACTATTTCATCACAAATGCACACACGTAAATATATCATTTCTACATATAAATGAGTTTCTCCGACAGTAAAAGCCAAAAAAGGTGCCAATTTTATAAAGGCAGTAGGACACACTGGGATGTGTGTAAAACATTCGACTTCAGCCACTTGCTGTGCTGTAACTCAGCCTTCGACTTTGTGCCTTATTACACCCCTGGCTGTGCTGTAAAATGTTTTGCACACCTTCGTGCCTTGTTGCTTACATAGCTACATGTCTGGTACTTCTATAGGCACTGGATTTCTTCAAAGGCAAGAATCCCCTCTTGTGACCAGGTTGCCCAGGCACTGAACTCCATTGAAATTCGGCACTGATGCCCCCCTGAAAACCTGACTGGAATCGGGCAATGGCACTAACAATGTATTCTCTACCCCTGCCTTGGCCTACACATAGTTACCCAGGCGTGTAATATCCTCCATTGATGAATTTTTATTGGGCAACCAATTGCGCCTTGTACATGTCTCTTCCTCCTCTCTTCTCTTCCCCCAATACATTTGGAGAGTAAGGAGTTCCTCTCTCTGGTTCAAAACCACTGGGCTCTGTGCTGTCCAGTGTGTGGATATATAGATATAGTCTGGGTTGCCCAGTAACATATGGAAATTTTAACTCCTCCTGTCCCTCTTGAGCCTAGTGAGTCTCTGATTCTCAATTTCATGCTGCCTCTGATCTCTGTTCTCCTTAGTAAGACCCATAGGCATCAAAATGATATCCAATCTTGGATTGGGAAGGTGGTATTGTCATGATTAAATGGGCCATGTTTTTAATGTATTACAGCCATTCCATGATTTGTCACCCTCCTGCCTGTTAATTTTTAAATGTCCGATATGTTCTGGTATGAAGGTACAGGAAACCTAAGCAGACAGTAGTACATAGACAGTGAGAATTCTAGGGTATTTAAAAATTGTATGACAAGACGAAAGGGACACTAAGGGAAGTATTGGCATACAACTGCAGTGCTGAAAATGGTTAATTGTCAATGTTTTTGTTTAAGACTTTGAAAGCTTCGATATTCTTGAAGAACACCGGATCAGCCACTTGTGTTTGGCAGGAGTACCTCTGCAAATGGAGGTTAGATTTGACAGACCAGCAAACAAAATGGACTCTCCCATAAAATTCTCACCTATGAAATTTACTTATCCAATATGTCAACCTGGTAAGTAGTTTGTAACTTTTTACTTCTACTCTTGGGTAGACTTGTAAAACTATTTCTTGCAGACTACTTGAGTTGCATGTACCTAGAATTTTACTGGCTGTCTGGGTCATAATGTCTGACTGGCCAGTGCTCCCTGATGGCAGAGAACTCTGGAGATGTTGCCAGCTATTTGTGTGGTTTGTGATCACCCTCCAATATAGCGCATTATCTTGTGCTCTTTCTTTATTTTACTGAATACTAGAAATTAATGCCTTTGAGCTAAAAGCTCATTTACAAAAATTCCATGTCTGAGACTTACAAGACCGTACGCAACAAGAGACTTAGCTTTATACAATACGAGAAGTTAACATAATCGGAGAGCATGGTATTAAACTGAGGGGAATTGGTGAACACACAATAAGCTCTCCCTGATTATGGATTGACGAACTGTAGGGAGGAAAAGTATTGAGTAAGGATTAGGGTGGGGAGCAGGAGGGGGAGTATAGAAAGTAGGTTGGGAAATTTGAAGTGGTGGGGCAGAAACACAGCTCAAACAAGAGGGTAGGGGTGGGTGAGGAGTTACAGTAGTAGGAGGGGAGATTGCCTTTCTCATGTCTTTCATGCGCTCTCTGCTCAGTCTACCAAACAGAATTCCTGAACACTCAGCCTTGGTGGCAGAGTTACAACTGGACTGGGTCGTGGTTACAGAAACTTGGTTCACTACCAACCACACTTGGGGATGCTACTATCCCAGGTTACACTCTTCAGAAAAGACTGGGAGGGAAGGAAGGGGGGGGGTGTGGCTTTGTATGTAAGGAAATGGATCTGCAACAGAGATCCCAGGGAAGCACAGTAAAGCAGAGGCCCTATGGGTCACCCTGGGAGCAGGGGAAGGCCAGTTACAGACCCCAGACCCAGGAAAGTGAAATAGACAGCTCCTAGAAGTCTGCTCAGTGATGGCAGACGGGGAAGGGGGGGTGAGTTGCTAGTCAGGGACTTCATTTTGCCAGATTTGGATTGGACCTCATTCATACACAGCAGTCACAGAGCAGAGAATTCCTGTTTATGCTGCGAGGGCAGGTCTAAGTCTGCTGGTATTGATTCACCCACCAGAGACCAAGTAACCCTGGACCTGGTGCTCAAACAGCAGCAGGATTTCAGATCATGTGGGTATCAATCTGGGGACCAGCGACCACAGGTCAATCTGATTAAGTCTCAAAAATCAAAATACTTGATTTCAGGAAAGCAAACTTCCCAAAATGAAATCCAGGGTCAAGACTATGCTTGACACTAGTAACAAGGAGATGTAGAACAGTGCTGGGAGAATTAAACTTTAAGAACTTCTTCAGCAGCTTCTTGGGTGGGTCTGGGGCTGTCACTAACCCTTCCAGGCATCACCCAGAGCAAGTGCTAATCTCTTCTACGGAGGAGACTCCTCTGCCTCAGGGGAACTCCCTCACAGGCACCAGCTTAGCCTCTAGTGCCTACATCGGCTGCTTAGCCTGTCAGGCTGGTCAGTGCCTACACAAACAGTAATCACCTTAGCCCCAGCCTGCGCCACAACTGATGCCTGCTGGCTCATCCCAGGACCCCCAGCCAGCATTTGCTGGACCTATGCCAGGGTACCCTTCGCTGGCATACAGACAAAACATTGCGTTAACAGTGGTCATAGTGTTACGGGGTAAATGCAGAACTGCCATGCCATAGTCAGTGTAGCGGTTGCAGACTAAATGTAACTACATAGACCAAATGCTACGTGGAGGGCATGCCACATACGCAGTACAACTCTTTGTACAATCGCATTGTACATTCACCCACATCCAGATGTAACCCCTAGATGGCACTATCCCAGGGGCTACTACCCCTGCCTGATTTGCCACTAACAGGTTGAGAGGCCTGGATCAGATGGCGGGTGCCTCCACCCAGAGGTCGGGGTTTGCAATAGTTAAACTAACTTGGTCACAGCCCTCTGGGACACTGCAACCCCCCTTTCTTCCCACTAGTGGCCCACACAGTAGATCAGAATTACCTTCACAGTATACACTTACCCCCAGGACTGGTTCAGGCACTGGGACCCCCTGTAAAATAAGATACAGTGCAACAATCGCAGTACAATACTTTAACATAGACAAATACCTCAGGCAGTATAACTTTGCTGAAACAAGCAGCTCTGATTTATTTAGGGGGGAATATAACAAGGACAGGGGGAAATCAGGTTAATTAGCTTATCACTTTACTCATCTACCTATGGCTCTGTGCACAGGCCTGTTACTGTCCCCGGGTACCCAAGCCCTAGTGGCTAGTCCAAACCGTGGCAGCTGGTAGGGGCCCTTTCACACAGAGAAAAGATAAATTAAACAGTCAGCAGTACAGTAATTCCATTTGGATTCAATGTGGCAATTCAACAGGGAGCAACCCTGAATTAGTACTCACGACCTCCAAACAAGATGGGTCCTTCAACGTCAGCAGGGCTACTCTTGAGCTGCACGAGACTCCTCACACATTTATATGACCAACTGCAACAGGCAAAAGTCCTTTAATGGCAGCAGGATTCACTTGAGCTACACAAGCCTCCTTACACATTTATATGGTAAAAAGAAAGTACTATACCAGGCAGGCTGCTTCTCTATCCCGATCGCAATTACTGCACAATACCCAGGAGAACACACGGCAGATTCAGTTCCTGACAGACAGAGTGCAATTCAGCAATTTCTCCAGTCTTCTACAGGGTGAGCCTGGTTTCTACTCTTCAGATATCCTTTGATTCTCTTCACAGGACTGATTCAGTCCTAACAAGCAGTTACACAGCTGCAGACCGGAACTCGGGGGGCGGGGGCGGCCGCCTTACACGCGTTTCCTGACTAAAACTGCATACCGAAAAAACACAGGGCTCCTTCCCTCTTCACTGCCAGAGCTCAACTGAAACTCCAGCAGACAAAACCGGGCACTTCCTTTGAGTTCCTCCCAGTTCTTGGCTGGATTGGCTGTCACTCACAATAGACTGCCCTTGTTGGTCCAAAAAGGCGCCGAAGTCCAAACTCTGCCCATACAGTCCTCTTGTGGCTGGCTCAGATTACGAGTCCAAGTTCTGATTCGTCCAAGGCAACATTTTAGAGCTACCTTAACCCACACTGATTGGTCCAGTTCAGCAGTTCAAAACTAGAATGGGGAACTAAGCAAACACAGTTCTGACTGCAAAGAAAGCAGGTTAGACAAACTGTACTTTCATTATTACTCAATGATTTCTGGCACACAGTTACATCTTTCAGATAGGTTCCTTTGCACTCCTAGTGACTGCAAAATGGAGTGAATTGGCAGCAGCTTGAGTGGTACTCGGAGAAGTCTCTCTCCCCCCATACAAACTATGTCTGCAAGCAGACAGCTCTTAAAGAGACAGTACCAGAGGCTCTAAACACTCCTAGATAAATGGCTTAAATGCCAAACACCATTCAGGCTCTGAGCATTCAAGCAAGCTCCTGGAAGTCTTTTGGGAACCCCCATTTGCAGGGGGGTTACACCAATCATAGTAGCACAGCAAGACATCACTAATTTTGTAACTCACTGAGCTTTGATCGTAAGTGCTGCATCTGTTCTTTCCCCACTTCATTGTGTGCACAATGTTAAATGCCTCCTGGCAGATTGTAAACTGGTACACTGCAGCTAAGATCCAGTATCTGGTGGGCATTCTTGCCAATTCAGATCCAGATTTTAATTCTGATCCTGTATCTGGTGGTGGTGCCACAGCTGTTTTTAAGGTGAAGCTGCAGTTACAATGTTTCACCGAAATTCAGCCATGGAGGATGTAACCACACAACGGAAAGCAGAAGTTTGTTTTAAAGAACTATTTGTATGGATGCTCGTGAGAGTACAGGTTTCTGGAGCAGAGTACAGAGCTTCAAGACTACTGCATTCAGATGCAAAGTTCTGCCAAAATATCCCATCATTCACCTTTTGAGAGTGAACTGAGCATTTTGTCCAAGCATTGCACACACACATTGTGACTGGGCACAGAATTTCACAACATGACAGCTGCAAAGTTGATCAAGAAACTGGAGGAAAGATGAGCTACTGCAAGCTAGTCTTCAATTCTGTCCAGCATGTGTGGCGCCAGAGTATTGGTACAGACTGCACTCTTGGGTGATGTGCATGTTGAGAGTTTGGTCCAACAACATGGTTCGTCACTCAGTTGTGCAGAGTACTGCTGGGATGACTTGGTTGACCTTCTTAAGTGGGCTAACTTGGATGTGGATGGCATACAGAGTATGACTCTGGGTGATATGTGTTCACTGGATCCAGTCTATCAATGCTTTCAGGCACTTATGATTCATACTATCCAAAAAAAAATCCACCTCTTGGTATTGAATGATTTTTTGCAGCAATAAATGTTCTGCGAGAAATTATACTAAATGCAGAGCTGAGTGGGTGTAATTTCCATTTTGGCTAAGCAATGTGGCGAAGAGTCCAGCGGGAGGGGCTGCAGCAGCACTATATGCAGGAGAAGGCATTTGCACACAAGGTGCGCTGCATCCTTGGGCTTGCTTTTGTGCCAGAGCAGAATATGGAGGGTTTTTTTTTGGAGATGCTGCAAGATGACTAATTCGGTGACCTCAAATGTATTTTAATTACTTTGAAGGTAATTATATTGGGAGGCTTACAAGAAATATTTATTAAAAAAAAAAAAAAAAAAAAAAAAAAGCAGTCCTTTGTTCCCATTACATTTCTGGAACCAGTTTGAGTGATGTCTGACTTGTCTAGAAGTAACAATGCCCTAGAGGCTTGGCATCATGCTTTCTCAGTGCCCATTAGCCACCCCACCAGAACACGGCTTGTCAGAAAATTGAGACTGGAGCAGCATGCAGTAGCACTGCAGAAGACAGATTGAAGTAACAGCCCCATGAAAACGCACCAAGTACATTAGAGTAACTAAGGCGTTTAAAACCATTTGTGCTGATTTTTTGTCAATCGTCTGCCAAAGCAGTACTTGCTGGATGTAGCTACAGTCATTGAAACAAGTGTTGCAAAAATATTGCATACTGTTCAAGCACTTTATACCAATGAATTAATTATTTTAGATGCATTTGTATTCGCTACTTTATTTGTTTTGCACAAGATGGCTGCTTTGCACAGTTGCACATTGCCCAAACAGTTGCACATTGCTTTGCTCCTTTGCACATTAAACTGAGAAACTCATGCTGCTTTGCACGTTGCCAAAACAGTTGTTACGATGCATTTGCTGTTGCTATACAATGCTTTCCTGTGAATGTGTTATAAAGCTTCATTTTAACTTTATTGTACATCTATCATGTACTGTTTCTGTGGGGAATTCATTGCCTGATGCACCAGCCACAGATGGAAGTAAATATGTTGCTGTAATAGTGTAGTATCGGGTAGGTCTACTATTTGCCATTCTGCTTTTTGAAACAGCGACAGAATGTTACATCTAACAATGTGTTCGCCAATGAGCGGCCAGTTTGTCCCGGAGTCTATCTGAGCACATCATTTTGACCAACTTTTTGTCTGGGGACTAAACTACCACACCCTATGCCAGCTCTGCCACAGACATACCAGTACCCTTCTCCTCAGAATCCTTATCCACTATACAACCACCCCCACCAGTGGATTATAATGCCTTGTTCACAGCCTGGTGGGCCTTTATGAAGGACAAGGACATCCCCAGGCAGCCTTCTCCTCCCAACTCCTTCCTGGGACCCAGAACAGGCAGGTCCTAGCAACCCCTGCACCATGTGGTCTTCTGCGGGTCACAAGGGGATCTCTGACCCACATATGGATGAGTCTTCCTGAGACGCTGGTCAAGTTCAGCAACCATTGGAGGATTCTTCCTTTTCCTCCTCAGTCATCAGAGGATTAGAGGGGCTCTTTCGATGGTCAGGAGCCTACCAATGAGAAAAATTCTCCCCCTAACAATCCCTCCTTCTTTGGATATGGCGCAATCTCTTATGGGATGGGAGATGGAGGAGCTTGACCCAGAGCACTGTTGTCTGGCCATTTTACCTCCAGAGGAAGGAGATTCTCCCTTTAATCATTCCTCCTTTAATTGAGACTTATGATGTTACTAAGGTGGTGTGAAACCACCCCTTCATTCACCCTAGCCTTGGCCAAGAAGGTGGATTGCCTTGATTGTTTCTTTGGCAAACACCCCACATGGCTCATGACGGCACTAAAGCCCAATCATCTTAGCACCTGCCCTTTGGACAAGGAACCTCTCCAGCTAGACCAATTGGGTGAGCAGGTGTATTCCTCTGCCACACTGGCCATTCGGGCTCAGAAATCTGTCCCATATGATACAGTACCAGAATGTCCTCTGGGATCAGGCAAGGGATCTATTCCATACCCTCCCTGAAGATCCAATTACAACCCAGTTGGCCCAACTACTAGAGTCTGGATCAGATGTGCTGAGAGCAGCATATGAACTGTGGATGCTTCTGGGCATGGGGCGGCAGCCGTGATCTGCATCAGTCACCACTCCTGGTCCAGGGTGTCCGGTTTTGCACCTGATGTCCAGGCGAAGATGATGGGTGCCCCTTTCTGGGGCTTTTTGTTTGGAGGAGATGCCCAGGATATAGTCCACCTTCAGGAATCTGGCAAGGCCCTGAGGTCAGTGCATTCCATGTACCAGTCCCAACCACAGACTTCCCAATGGTAGTACTTTTGCTGGTCGTCTCACCAGTCTTCCAAGGATCAGCAGTCAAAAGGACCTTTCAAAAGTAAGGTAACCACCCTGCCAGCCAGAGCAGCTTCCCCAGGTCCTCCAGAGCACTTACAGCCACTCTGCCTACTCCCAGTACCACTGTCTGACTCCTTGCCTGATGCGCGCATCCGCACACCCCAAGCAGAGGCCTTGGGGGAGGCGGTCGGGTAGATTATCCTTATACCTAGACTGGTGTACAGTAACATTGGATCAGTGGGTGCTACAGACCATCAAACAGGGTCACACCCTTGAGTTTCTGGAGCTCCCTCTCCCTCTCTCCCCCCATTACTCTTAGGCCCACATTTCCTTAATCTGGGAGAAAATTCTGGCTTTTCTGCACAAAAAGGCCATATAGCCCATCTCCTTCTCCCTTCCCCCCCCCCGGCTCAAAGAGGAAAGGGGGTTCTACTCGCACTTCTTCCTCATCCCCAAGAAAACGGGGGACCATAAGCTGATCTTGGACCTCAGCTGCCCACATCTCTACATAGAGTACAAGCGAGTTCAGGATGACTTCTTCAGGGGGTTGCTTCTCCATCAGGAGGACTGGCTCTGTTCCCTCCTATGCAGGATGCCCATCTCCATTGCCAGGTCTTCCTAGCTCACTGATGCTTCCTCCACTTCTATTTCCAGGAGGACCTCTTTTAGTTTCAGGCCCTCCCTTTTGGGCTTTCCTCATCACATTGGGTCTTAAAGTGCCTAGCAGTGGTAGCTGCGGCTCTGTGGAGACACGGCTTTTGTGTTCCTTTACCTGGACAATTGGCTGACCGCCCCCTCAAGGGATCTCTTACTGCAGACCCTAGAAGGCGCACATCGGCTCTTCCAGGCCCTAGGGATCAGGGTTGGGTATAATTTCCTGCCACATTAAATCCTGGCACCAAAATCCCAAATAAGTTCTGACAGGTTTGAAAACCTGCAAGTTGAAATCCCAACATTTTCCGTGTCTAGTGTTTGGTAGAGTGCTGCGGGAACTGCGTGCACATGAAAGACTATTCTAGGGATATGGATATGTTCATCCACACTGTCTGGCAGGTTCCGTGCTGCTTTAAATCTTGCCGGAAGGTCTTCAAGCTGGCTCCTCCCACCCACGTGGTAAAACTATTGGCTCCATCCCATGACACCAGATCTTCCTTATCGCTTGGAAGCTCAGGTTCCCTCCTTAACACTCTGCGTATAGACTGGATCCTAATTCTTCAGTTCGCCCGAAACTAATCCTAAAGTTTTCAAGACTTCGGTCTAATTACTCCCTCGTGGCTGCGATGGACAAATAGACTCCCGGATTTCAGCGGTGCCCATGCGGCAGAAAATGTCCAGGACGGATCCGCACTCCACGTGCATCTACTGCCTCGGCCTAGATCATGACCCACAGGCCTGCAAGTTATGTCGTTCATTTTCGGTCAACGTCCTGGAAGACCATGCTGCTGGATTACAGCCTGGGTGCCCCGAGAAGCGCTACCTGCCGGTGAAGTCCCAGGAAGCCCATTGCGCGGTGTCTGCGGCAGCTGGCTTGGCTGAGCAACTCTAGCAGATCGCCCTTGAGGAGGAGACCCAGGCCACATCTTCATCTTCCTCGTTCTTGGCATTTATCCTGCTCTCTGGGATCCTCCTACACAGCTGCTTTTAAGGAGCTTTGCCAATCCCTGTCCACGAAGGGAGAGGGGTCATCGGGGACACTCTTCTTGGTCCAAAAAGGACTCGAAAGGTAAGTCCCACCATCGGCGTTCGTGGGAGCGGGAGAGGTCCCCTTCCCCGGACAGTCGACACTCTACTTCAGTAGAGGTTGCAGCTAAGACTGCTGGCTTCACGGTGTCCCTGCCAGGTCAGCTGTCAGACACCGTTGTCGCGGTCTCTCTCTGTCTCTCTGTCTGACAGGCTGACTGAAGCCGACAACCCTTCACCGGTTCCCCCACTGGAGACCAAGGACTTGCCTGCACCTCCTGTGCCGGAGTCCCTATTCAAGGCCCCTGAGCTGAGGGAAGTGAGTGTCCTCCGTCCCTTCCTAGATCCACCCTCAAACACCAAGGTTCTCTGTCTCAGTCCAGCCGATCCCGCAGACATCGGTGGTCTCGGCACCGAGGTAAGCAGAGGAGAGGCTTCGGCGCAAATTGCGTCAACTCTACGAGGACTTAATGTGGAAGCAGTTATTTTTGTCCAGGAACAAGCGGACACCGTTGCCTTCCCCGGCCATCAAGTGGCTGTCACCTGAATGGCCAAAACAACCCCTTGCTTTAGTTGAGGTGCCCAGGCCTGGGCCGGTTGTTCGACCGAAACCAGCTGCCCCATCGATTGTGGTGGAACTTCTGCCTCCACAAAAGAAATCGGGGGTGCCGACCAGGGACTCTTGGTCACGTCAGGGTCTGCCCCACATGTTGTCGGTCACCCTCACTCCCGACCGTCCTCAGCAGGTGGAGGGTGGCTCAGGCCCCAGGCAGCTCTTCTGACTCCTCGGAGTCTGACTCCTCCCTGTTTTCCAGGCCCCTTGACCTGGAGTCCTCCAGGGGGCAGTCTATGGACGAGAGCCCATCATCATTTATGGGTCTGCTTCAGCTCATCTGAGTCCACAGGGATGCAGCTCGAGCCTGTATCCAAGCGTCCCCTGACGGAGATACTGGACCAAGGGGATTTGCCTACGGAGGCCTTTCCGGTGGCTGAAGCCATTGTTGGTCCAGCCTTGGAGCTGTGGCAGCGGCCGGCTTCCTGCCCTGCACCTTCGGCCAGGATGGCCAGGAAGTTAGCAGTCCCTACCGGCTTTTTGTCCAGTGCGGAGGGGTTAGTCACCAATAGCATTTTATGGCATTCTGGGAACACTAGGGATGTGGATAGTTCCTCTTCCCCGGACAAGGAGTCCAAAAGCTGTACTATGCCAGGCACAAGGTGTATGCTGCATCCTCCTAGGCCTCCGCCAGGCCTGCTTAGCCATGCTGATGGCACACTTCTCCCACACCTTCATGGGCTCCCTTGATGAGGTGATCCCTCATCTCCCGGCCAACCTGCAGACCACAGTCCAGCAGGTGCGGGACATGGGAGGGGCAGTGGCGAAACAGCAGCTCCAAACAGCTCTGGGCATTGGAGACTCCTGTGCCAGATCGGTTGCAGCCACAGTGGCCATGCGCCGCAGAGCATGGCTGAGGATAGCCACCTTCATGGAGGATACCCAGCATAAACTGGCGGACGTCCCCTTCTTAGGGACTGACCTGTTCGGCCCTGGAGTGGAAGGCCACCTCCAGCAGATTGAAAAGTCCAGTGCTACCCTGGACTCTGTCACCTCTGCCCAGAAGGACAAGGGCCATTTTCAACATAAGTACTTTCACCCTTCTGTGCCTGCGGCACATCTGGCCCAACACCAGCATCGGGGCCAGCAGGCTTGCGCTTGGCATCCAAAAGCCAAGCCCGCTGCCTACTCTAACAGGAAGCGGGGAGGAAAAGGCCCAGGAGGTCCCTCGGCTGGTCCCTCCTCCAAGCCTGCCCAGTGACTGGTTGAGGGGTGTCACCCCCAGCCTCGTCACTCCCCCATGGGGGGGACGGCTCTGCCACTCGCTTTCCACCTGGTCCGCTCTCACCACAGATCGCTGGATGTTGGAGGTGGTAGGAAAGCGCCTGCCCCTGGAGTTCGAGCAGGCCCTGCCCTTCTGAGCTATCACCCTGTGGGGGGGGCTACAGGGTCCGCAGCCTCTGTCAGCTCACTGAACCGACATCGCCCTGCTCCTCAAAATAGGTGATCAGGAAGGTGACAGATCCTCCACCAGACCCAGGGTTTGTGTCCAGGTACTTCCTGGTCCCAGAAACAGACGGGGGGGCTGGCGCCCCATTCTAGACCTGCACGACCTGAACAGGTTCCTATGGTCTCGAACCTTCAGGATGGTCACTCTGGCTCAGATCATTCCGTCCTTGGAACAAGGCATGTGGTTCTGTTCTCTGGACCTCCAGGATGCATTCTTTCACGTCCCAATCTGTCCGTCCCACCAGAGATTCCTCCGCTTCAGAGCAGAGGGGTCCCTCTGAGTTCCGGGCCATGCCCTTCGGCCTTTCCCTAGCTCCCAGGGTCTTCACCAAATGTATGGCAGTGGTGACAGCATTCCTGTGGCACTGAAGGCTCCAGGTGTACCCCTACCTGGACGACTGGCTGATTGCAGCCTTCTCCAGAATGGAGGTGGAGCGGTCCAGAGATCTGATCCTCCAGGTTTGCTCTCGGGTTAGCCTCATCAACGAGGCAAAGTCGGAACTCGTGCCAAAGCAGGTGATACAGTTCATTGGGGCAGAGCTCGACTTTCTGAGCCTGAGCACAGCTCCCGGTGGACAGGGCCGAGGTTCTTTCCTCCTTTGCCCAATCATTTCAGGTTGGGCAGCTGCACCCTGCCTGGGACTTCCTGCACCTCCTGGGCCTCATGGCGGCCTGCACAAGCGTGGTCCATTGGGCCTGTTGGTACATGCATCCCCTTCAATGGGGGCTGGCCAGCTAGTGTTCACAGCACTCCGATCCCTTGGATCAGCTAGTGACAGTGACTCAGGGGATGTGGAATGCCCTCTAGTGGTGGACCGTTCCAGCACATCTGCAAGAGGGCATCCCGTTCATCCGCCCCAAGCTGACTGTATCGACCAATGCCTCTCTGATGGGTTGGGGTGCCCATCAGGGGGAGCACAGAGCACACAGCCTCTGGTCCCCCTCAGGAGTCCCGATGCCACATCAACCTACTGGAGCTTCAAGCGGTTCGTCTAGCCCTCACTGCTTTCGCTCCATTTCTACAGGGTCAAGTGGTCCAGGTCCAGACGGACAATACCACGATCATGTACTACCTAAACCGCCAGGGCAGGACGCACTCCATACCTCTGTGCAGGGAAGCTCTCTGCATTTGGTCACTCGTGCACAGCCTGGAGGCAGATCTCCTTGCCATCCATGTGGCAGGAGCCTCCAACATTCTGGCCGATACCCTAAGCCGGATAGGGGCTGCGTCCCATGAGTGGTCTCTCCTGCCGGAGGTGGCACAAGATGTTTTCCTACTGGGGCATGCCTCGGGTGGACCTGTTTTGCCTTCAGGGAGAATGCGAAACTGAGACTGTTTCATGCCCGCTCCCTCAGCAGGCTCGCTGCAGGGGATACCTTCTCGAGGCTGTGGACCCTGGGCCTCTTCTACATCTTTTCCCATTTCCCTTGATCTACAAGGTTCTTCTCATGGTGAGGAGGGACAAGGCGCACAGGTGATTCTGGTAGCCCCCGACTGGCCCTGCCAGTTCTGGTATCCAGATCTCTTCAGTCTCAGCCCCAGGCTCCCAAGGCAGCTTCCAGCCCGCCCAGACCTGATCTCAATCAGGGGAAGGTATTCCATTTGGACCTTCAATCTCTGCAACAGATGGCCTGGTTCCTGAGTAGCTAGAGTTCCAGGCCTTGGGTCTTTCCGACGAGGTCCTCAACATTGTTGAGGCATCCCGTAAGGAGTCGACCAGAAAATGCTATGCCTTTAAATGGAAGAGATTCTCCATTTGGTGTTGGGGCAAGGGCCTGGACTCTTTCTCCTGTTCCTTGGCAAGCATTCTGGACTACCTGTGGTCCCTTTCTCAGAAAGGGCTTCGGTTGACTACCCTTAAGGTGCACCTGGCAGCCATCTCTGCTTACCGGGCACTGGCCGGGAAGTAGTCTGTGGTGCAGGAGAAGGTCTGGCGCTTTTTCAAAGGCCTTGTTCACATATCCCTTCCAGTGCAAGAACCTCCACGTCCTCTACTGCTGGTATTGGCTAAGCTCATAGGCAAGCCATTCGAACCGATGCACAGGTGTGACATTCCACCTGTCGTGGAAGACCGCCTTCTTGGTGGCTATCACGTCAGCCAGAAGGATGGGAGAGCTCCAAGTGATTTCCATAGTCTCCTTATCTGGTCTTCCACAGGGACAAGGTTGTCCTGCACCCCCACCTGAAATTCCTTCCAAAGGTGGTGTCGGAGTTTCACCTTAACCAGGTGTTGACTCTGCTGGTGTTCTACCCCAATCGCACCTCGGAGGCCGAATATAGGCTCCATACTTTGGACCCTATAAGAGCACTCGCTTACTATAAGGAGTGGACAGCTGAACTTTGGGGAGAGGTTCGCCAGCTGTTTGTCACCTACGCTGAAGCTGCACCTGGCAGACCTGCAGCCAAGCGGACAATAGGCAGGTAGGTCACCTCCTGCATAGCTACCTGCTATAGGTTGGCGGGCATGGAGCCTCCCAGAGGGATAAGAGCTCATTCTACCTGCCATACCACTGCATTGGTGGCTCCTTCCAGGGACGTCCCTATCCAGGAAATCTGCAGGGTTGCTACTTGGAAGTCGGCACACACCTTCTTTACCCATTACCACATCGACCTTGAGTCACGCCGGGATGCTGGTTTTGGGGCCTCGGTTCTCTAGTCTTTATTTCCTAAGTAGGGTGTGTGCCTTGCCTCCCTCCTCCCAGAGAACTGCTAGGAGTCTGCCAGTGTGGATGAACATATCCATGTCCCTAGAAATACAGGTTACTCACCTGTAACAGGAGTTATAAGATGGTATGTTTCATCCACCGACCCACCCGGCTCCCCTGGCTTCGCACAACCTGGCTTCCAGTGAGCTAGATCTGGCGTCAAGGGGTGGAGCCAAGAGTGTTACCACTTGGGTGGGAGGAGCCAGCTTGAAGACCTTCTGGCAAGATTTTTAAAGTGGCAAGGAACCTGCCAGTGTGGATGAACAACATATACCATTCCTAGAACTTCTGTTACAGATGAGTACCCTGTATTTTCTGCTCTGTGCACATATGGCCAATATTTCAGGTCTGGCTGCTCTGGACACAAACATGCCCCAGCATCTCCAGCACTACCTTATTTTTTTTTTTTAAGCCACTTCCAGTCCTGTTCCAATGTTTTGCCACCAACACTGGCTTAATCAAGGGACTTGTTTGGAGAGACCTTTTTTCTGCCATAAATCAACAATTAATCCTAGATTTTTGGTTGAAACAGCTGAAAATATTGCCACACCACTTTCCATTATTAAATCATTAGCAGAAGGATGCATTCCATCTGATTGGATAACTGCTACAGTTGTGCCTATACTTAAGGATAACCATTCCATAGTGAGTAATTCAAACCACATTAAGTCTTGCTGTATTCTGACTATGGCAGTTAGCCCCAGCACTCAAACTGCCCCAGAGAGGAGGGTTAATTTTCTAGGCAGAGCATAGAACGTTGAGCTCAGTTCATACCTCTGTCTGCTGCACTTAGAAGCACAACCGTCAGATTCTTTACTCCACCTAACTGAACGGTTGCTCCGGAGATTTCTTCTTTGCTCACAGTTCGAAAGTCTGTTAAGTCTTCGGTTTTACAGATTATTTTTTTGCAAGTTTTAGATTCAGATCTCTGTGGTACAGTAAGTACTAGGTAGTGAACTAAACATGTAAACTTGTGAAATTGTAAAAATTGATTCTAGGGACAAGGATATGTTGTTCATCCACACTGTCTGGCAGGTATCCTTGCCGCTTTAAATCTTGCCGGAAGGTCTTCAAGCTGGCTCCTCTAGAGGTGTACTGTGGCACGAGGTGTAGCAGAGTGCCACATGCCCCTAGAGGGTGATTAACTGACCATTAACATAATCCCTGGGAGTGCCTTATTGCTATTATAATAAATGTGTTAAACTGTTAAACCTTGCTCGGCATATGGTTAAGCTCTACATGTATGTTAAGAGTAACATAAGGTTGTTGGAATGTTTGCAGCCAATCAGAAAGCTCCATTTCTCAGACCCTTATTATAATTTTAGTTGCCATTACTTCTGCTTGAATTTCAGAGCTTCAGGCCCCGTGGTATGAGGAGCCTTATTTGATTGATCAGATACGGTATCTTTGCGGATGAATCCTAAGTTTCTCTCTAGTCTATCCACTTCCCTGTTTGCCTGAGCATGCCAATCCAGGGGAAGCGCTGCTCCATACGTTAGATGTGTGCAGAACTTCAAAATACTACTTGCTTCGGACTAAAAGTCTAAAGTTGAAGCAGTGTTCTTTCAGCCCAGGTGGAGAGGGCCACTTCAGTTTCTAATGTGTATCCAAATAGTTTGCTAACTTGTGTTTTGCTACAAGTACGGCAAATAATTGCCTTATGCTGTCAGTGGAGGCATGACTACCTGTGTGGCTTGTTTCAGAGGGATCTCGGCCACCGACATCTGTGACTGCCACCTGGAGTAACATCCACACTGTCACCAAGCACTACAGTCTGGACATTGCCTCAAAAGCCTGTGCAGGTGTTTTGGCAGGGCTGTGCTACAGGGTCTCTTATCTTAAGTTTATGGTGAGCACTCCTCCCAGACTGTTTATACCTGTCGCTGCTTGGGACTTGTTCCTACGGTGTAAACTGATGGACTGAGAACCCCAATAAGATAGAATAGTTGCATAAGAACTTACCTAGAGATTCACTCTTGCAGCAGGTAACACCTTTAGGATTGAAGCCAGCAGGTACCAGGACCCATGGTCAGCTTCTAGCTAGCTGTATATAGCGGTGAACCACCTTGACGTCACATATGGTATAAAAGGAGCAGTCCCCAGTCCATTTCCTGCCGTCAGCCGTGCAAGTTGGACCTCCAGATGCCTTCACTTTTATCACGCTTACTCAATTTTTTCACCAAAACCAGTTTTCTTCAACTCATTGCTTGTCTTGTTCTCTATCCTCCTCAGAGAGGCAGCTTTTTAAGTGTGCATGTGGTAAGCAGGTTCCTCAGACAGCCATTCTGCCTGCCTCTTCTACCTAGACCTGGACCACAATATTGAGGCTTGCCAGCATTGCCAAGATTTCAGTCCACACACTTTACTCTGCTGCCAAAAGACCCTCTACTCCTTCCTGGGAGGTATCTGAGATGAAAGAGCTCCACCTCAGGAGTTCATCCTTTGGCCTCTGGGGCCTCTTCCTTTTCTCACAAATGTAAGAAATCGAGTGGCAAACACAAGCACTGGGAGAAGCATAAGGAGAAACCCTGGGCAGAAGATCTCTCGTGGTCCCTGACCAAACTGACCACCTTGAGGTCATTCCCCCCCCCCCATATGGGGGGGCAGACTTCCTCCACCATGGCCTGTGGGTTGCTTGTAACTCAACTTATCTCACTAGCGGGAGAAGGTTCCTTGGGGCACAGGACTAAGTACCCCCCACCTCTCAAGCTTAAGCCCTTGGTGCCAGCATGTTCTAAGCAGAGTTGCTCAGCCAGTGGATCCTCGGGTGACGGGTCCTTAACCTGTCACTCTCAAAGCCAGCATGTCTGCCACACCCTCCCAGACATTAGGGGCCTGACACTACCAAGCAACACTCTGGACTGTCATCTGAAAGGGGGGCATCCATCCCACTCGGGAGCTCCACCCGGGTGTTGACTCCTAAGCAGCTGTTGGTGGAATCCCCAGTCAGATCTCCACAGGTCCCCTTGACGCAAGCTTTCCTGACACCACCTCAGGCAGCAGTTGCCACCTAACCCTCCTAAGTCGCCGGCAGGGCCTGACTATCAGACGCCAGGTCCAGCTTGTCAGACACCAAACAGCACTGTCTCTCCTGGGTTAGATGCCAGATAACACAGGTAAGGTTACACTGAAAGTTCCACAACTTGATGACCAGATGCCGGGACCATCCTCTTGAGACTGGGGGGAGCGTACTCCTTCTCTTCCTCCAGCCAAGGGGACTCTGACCTGCCATCAGAACCAGAGCGTGGCAAAGATGCTCCTCTGTTCCCACCTGAAGACCAGTCATTCATGGATGTAATGAGGCACATCCAACAACTGAATGGCTGGGCTACGGAAGAGCTGGATCCAGAATAACACAGGCTGGCCACTTTCCACAGGAAGAGACTCGCTGCCTATGGTGGTTCCCCCTATGGTGGAGTCTTGTAAGGATACCAGAAGACTTGCCTGGAAACGTCCCTTTTCTACGCTGGCCATATCCAACAAATTGGACTAGCTATATACCACTCCTAAGGAGGATCCCTTTTACAGGGAATGGCCGGAGGCAGACTTAGTAGTGACACCACTCCAGTTGCCCTAGGCATGAGTTCGCAACCCCCAAAGATTCTAAGCAGTTTGACCACCTGGTCAGGACGGTGTATTCTGCCACTTGTGCCATAACTGTCCACTTCCTTGCCCACATAGTTCAATATCAGAATGCCCTGTGGGACAAGGCAGAGGTTACTCTGGCCATACCAGATTCCCCAGGGAAGACGGAGCTCGTGGCCATCCTGAAATCTGGCTCAGACATGGGTAACGCATCCTGTGATACTGTAGACTTGGCAGGCTAATCCACGGCTTCCGCCATCTGTATCTGCCACTATTCCTGGCTGTGTCCAGGTTCACCCTGGATGTCTAAGATTATGGATGCCCCTTTAGGGGACTGGTTCTGTTTGGCGAAGACTCTCAAAACATCACTCACTTGCAGGAATCTGGAAAAGCCATTTGGTCTGTACGGCTTGTGTGCTTAAAAAAAAAAACTAAAACAGAAATCTAGGCGAGAGCAGGGTTAAAGTGAAAGGCCTCTACTCTTGCCTCTAGAGGTTCCTCCCCCTCAGGCTCCCAGGACCTCCCAGCCTGCTATCCCCTCCCCAGCTCCTCAGTCTGACTCCTTGCCCAACCCCCCTCCCTGACCGAGGCCTTGGAGGAAGTGGAGAGGGTCTGTTTTCCTTGCACATGGAAGGATGGTGCCAGATAACCATAGATCAGTGGGTCATGCATCTCATTGAACAGTCGCACTCTGGAGTTCATAGCCCCCCAGATAACCCACAGATCCCCCTCCCATTATTCTCAGGCTCGCATCACCCTCCTCGCAGAGGAGATCCAGGGCCTATTGCAAAAGCAGGCTATAGAGCCAGTTTCACCAGCACAACAGAGGAAAGGGTTTACTCCCTCCTCTTCCTGGTGCCAAAGAAAACCAGGGACCTTCGCCCTATCCTCGACCCCCTCCCATTACTCTCATGTTAGTTTCTGGATGGTAGCTCTGCTTGGTGTGTTCGCTTTCCTCCAAGGGGATTGGCTATGCTCCCTGGACATTTTATTTAGTTAGTTTTTGTTAACCAGGTTAGGTGCGCTAGCCAAAGTTGACTATTTTCAGGCATGACCTGGGAGAATACATACATAAAATGAGATTATACAATACATAGTATATAGTACAGGTACATAGTATATCGTACAGGTAGGTTAGAATACAGATGGTCACAGTACTCTAGATAATACATATAACTATGCAGCAATGACAAGTGACATTAGTACATGCAAATAACAAACTGGGCTAAGTGGCAGCTATAGACATTTTATAGCAAAGCTTGTTTAGAAGTGCAGCAGTGTCTTGGGTGAAATAGGGTGGTTAGCTGTGAGGCATTAAGTGGGATCAAAGCATGTGCAGGGGTCCCGGGATAGGTGGTGTTAGTTCTTTTTTGAAGATTGGGTGGGAGTTAGCCTGCCTTGGGGCAGGAGGGAGTGAGTTCCAGGTGGCTAGGGCAGTGCAGTGAAATGCTCCAGAGCTTTCTGAAGTAAAACACCTGGGTACGGTAAGTAGAAATTTGTTTGCAGAGTATAGTCCGTGGGCAGGTGTCTGTGGTACAAGTAGAGCTGCAAGGGAGGAGGGGGTTTGGTTACAGATTAGTGTCTGAGGGTCCCTAGGGAATATAGTCTGCAGACAGTTGGGGAGAACCAGCCTATATCGCTATACAGTGTGCAGTAGTGCTTGAGGTGATGGGAAGAGGCATAGCAACATGTTATATGCAACATCCCATTTATGGAGAGCATTTTATGGGCATTAGCAAAAGTGGTGACTCCATATGTCAGTGCTGGAAGCAGATACCTCCACATTCTGATTTTCCAACCTCACAGGAGATACCTTTGCTTCCACTTCCAGGGGAGGCACTACCAGGTCAGGGCCCTGCCATTCGGCCTGTCCTGGGCCCCCCAGGGTTTTCACCAAATGCATTGCAGTTGTAGCCGCAGCTCTAAGGAGACAGGGTTAAGTCTGCCTTACCTGGACGCCTGGCTGGTGACTGCCCCCACCTGGGACCAGCTTCTGTTTCAGGACCTGGGGGGGCCACTTTAAATCTCACCAAGTACTCTAGCAACTATAGTACAAAAGGGCAATCTTGGACACAGCTCAAGGCAAAGCCTTTCTCCCTCAAGACAGGGCAAAGCAGCTTCAGACACGTGCTCGACGGATCTCCTCCTCAGGTCCCAGCCAGGTCCATACTGAGATTTTTGACACATGGCTGCCATTGCAACAGTTCCCCTGGCCAGACTACATGAGGGTGATCCAGTGGAATGAGTCCAATGGAACAAGCGTTCAGATGTCCTGGAACAACCAGTCTTGGTATGGAACCCTATAAGATGGGCGTTAGCATAGTGGTTGAATTCCTCCAACCTTTCCAAAGGGGTTTCTCTGGAAAGAACCTTCCAGCCAGATCCTAACCAGACTCATTGGGCCAGGCGCTGGGGAACACACTTGGGAGACTTTTGGACTCGAGGGACCTGGTCTCAACTGGAGCTCCATCTCCACATCAGTGTCCCAGAGATGAGGGTGATTCTGTATGCTTTTCAGACAGTCTTGCTCTCCAGCCCCCTGTTGATCCAGGACAATATATTGGTGGTATTTTTATATCAGCAAGCAAGGGGAATGCACTTTTATACCCTCTGCAGGGAAGCCATGATTCTGGTCATGGGCTGTGGACTACCAGCTGGACTTAACAGCAGTCCATGTTCCAGAGTACAAAACACCTTGGCCGACAGTCTCAGTTTCTGTCCAGGGCACACGAGTGGGAACTTGGCCCATCAGTGGCAGAAGACCTCTCCGACAGATGGGGACATCCAGAACTAGATGTTTTTTTTGTGTTTTTGTTTTTTTGCTCCCCATCCAAGGCAAAACTACTGTTTTTGTGCACTAGATCCAGGGCATGGTGTTCTCTGGCAAAGTTATCCTGTTCCTGGTCGGGGCAGTTCCTTTGTGTTTCCTCCCTTCTCTTTTGCAGCGAGTCCTCATACTGCAATTGGAAGGAGCAGAGAGGATCCTGGTGGCACCTTTCTGGCCATGACAGATTTGGTTTTCACTGCTCCAACAACTTGTGGCAGAACCCCCAGTCTCACTGCCCCTCTGAGACTTGCTCCCGCAGGAGCAGGGAACCCTTCTCCATACAAGATTCCTTCAGACCTTGCCATATCCAGACTGGGGTATCTCCTGGGGTAGCAGATGTCCTGGTGCCCGCTAGGAAGCCTTCCACTAGGGCCACTTGTGCCACAAAATGGAACTGTTCTGCATCTGGGCCATCGCTAGGCATTTCGACCCCTTCACCTGCACGGTTAATCAGATTCTGGAGCACCTCCTCTTCCTGTTGTATTTGGGTCTCTGCTACTCCTCACTCAAAGTATATCTGCCATTTCAGCCTATCATGTACCTATTAAGGGCAAAACCCTTGCCCAGCTGGGTCTTCTCCATACATTCTTTTTTTTTTCTTCAACTTTCTTTGCCTCCTTACTCACTGGCATCCTGGACTCTCTCGAGTGGCCTCTCTGTCATGGCCCTCTACTCACCTGCCTGAAGTCTCCAGGTCTGCTCCAATATGGACCAGTCTCCACTCCACCATGTAACCAGGCTTGGAGTCCCCCTGGGTGGGACCACTGACACCCTGGTGCTCTAGCTACAATCTAATTGAGTGACCAGGGCAAGGAAGGAGTATCAAAACTGACTGGAAGGCCCGGCATTGGGCGTGGTGGGCTAGCCATGTGCCGGATTTCTGTCCCCCAACACAGGACATGCAGTGCTGTCCAGCACAATGTGAGCGCTCCCACACATGTCTGTAAGACAGCTGCCTGACGCTCCCCTCCACGCTGGTCCCACGGCTGTTGTGCACCCAGTGTCTACCGGGTGTAAACAGCATGGGACAGAACACCCCTCCCTCCCAGGAAAGGAGCGCAATCCATTGGATGCTCCATCCTCTCCTCCCGACCCTGGGCTCATTCCTGAACCATGATGCCTGGTGTGGCGCAAGGTAATGCAGATGCCTCAACTCTCAGCGCCACTAGGCCGGCCCTTCCCCATTAATTCTTTTTTCTTTAAATATATTTTTATTAAAATTTTCTATGTTGGGAGACATTTTACATTCATTTACATTCTGTTACATAAGTTTCTTTTCTTTAGATATCATGTGATTAGTATGAAATGGAGATCTTTATTTAATATCTTTTTCTATCAAGGTCCTGTATTCCTTTTTGTTATAAAAAGTTTGCAGTTGGTTATTTCCAGATCTTGTTTCAACCCTTTCCATCCCCCACACTCCACTATGGACAAAAATCTGGATCCACTTCTACTTGGTGGATGACCCATCTCTGCCACAGCTGAACAATCTTCTGCGATTGGTTATTAATTTTAGCAGTAATATTTTCCATCTGATATATTGATATTCATCTCCAATCTTGTATGGTAGGAATGTCTTGAGTCATCCACTTTTTTGTAAGACTTCTTTGCAACCAGCAAAAAGATGGGTAGTAAAGTTTTTGTCCATGGGGGGGGGGGGAGGTCCGGGTAGACTGCTAGTAATAACATTTCAGCTGTAAGTTCATTATTTTCTCCCAGACTGTCCACCATTTCTCTTTGCAGATTTATCCAGAAAGGCATTGAATGGGCACTGCCACATATGTGCAATATCAGCCATCTTGCATCCGCACCCCCTCCAACAAACCCGATACTCAATCGGAAGGTATTTTGTCACCCGAGCAGGTGACCTGAAAAACCTGGACCTACACTTCCATGAATATTCTCTCCAAATTTTATGATTGAGTAATTTTAACTGCTCGAAGGGCTGCAGAGGACCAAGCCTCTTCAGACACATCAACATACAAGTCCCTGTTCCAATTAATCAATATTGATCTGGTTGATTCTTTATTTAGGTCCCGCATTATTTTGTTTAGGTTTCCGATTAAATGATTCCAATGGTTTCCCAAGGAATGGTCAGAAAATCTTAGGAGGGATTGGGGGAATCCGTTTCACCTGAATGATTTCTTAATATGATTTCTAATTTGAAGGTATCTAAAATGATCAGCATTTACTGTAATCTAAATTTCAGTTTTAGATCTTGGAATTATAATATCCCATTGGGACCCAGGAACTGAAATGTCTGTTCCAATCCTAGTCTGTGCCGCCAAAAGTAAAATCATTGTAAGGTAGAATAGAGTTAATCTTCAGAAATGACCTTGAAGTATTCATAGATTAACTGAAAAGGCTCTTTGCCACATATGTGAAACCATAGTTTTAGAACCTGCGAGATAATTTCAGTAAAGTCCTTTTATAGGAGAGCTCCAAGGGGAAGAGAATAATTTTTTTTGTCATGTATGTCATTCAGGTGAAATTCTGACTTCTTCCATAGGGAGTTAAATTGTTCTGAAAGCCAGAGAAGTATTCGGAGAAATGCTTTCTCAGCATATTTAAGGTCTGGGAGGTTTGTTCCACCCTGGGCTAGTGATTTTAATACTGAAAGCCGAATTTGTGGTTTTTGTTTGTTCCACACAAAATGGAAAAGGGTAATTGTTACCCCGATTCACAAGTGGTGGTTGACCATACAAACTTCCGCCCCTTCATTCTGCCTCCCCTATCGAAGGCACTGGAATGTATAGTAGCAGACCAACTTACCAAGCACCTGGACAATTGTAATATTCTCTAAACAGCAACATGGCTTTAGAAAAGGTCATAGTACCTCCTCTGCCTTACTCTAATTCACCGGCTCTATTCACAGCTCCCTTGACAATGGACAACTGGTGCTATTTTCATTGACCTGACCAAAGCATTCCATACTGTCCACCACTCCCTCCTGCTGAGCCAACTAAAAAATGCTGGTCTCGCCAATGATTCAATCTCTTGGTTCAAAAGCTATCTTGGAAACCGCTCCGTGTGTGTAAAGTGTGGAGAGAAAAAAAAAAAAAAATTGTGCACTCTGATTCCAAACCTATCCTCTCTGGAGTCCCCCAGGGTTTAATACAGGGCCCCCTACTCTTCAGCCTGTTCCATAACACCCTACTGGACTCCTGCACTGAATATATCACCCTGTATGCCGATGATGCAGTAATCCTTGCCACACACCAGGACCTGAAGAAATTGCAAGAAAATGTCCAGCTCTGCTTCTCCCCGGTTGAGAATTGGTTCACAAAGCGCACACTGATCCTTAATCCAAAAAACAACAAAGGCCATCTTCAGCAGCTCCCATAATAAACATAAGCACTTCCAACTCTCCGTTATCACCAGACAAGGTGCCACACTGGAACAGGTCAAAAACTTTAAATACCTCGGGATCACCCTTGACCCTCACCTCTCCTACACTGCCCACATTGATCATGTCGCCAAAGCCGCTAACTCACGGCTAGGCCTGCTATTCCGTCATAGGAAACACCTGACACCCGAAGGCCTCACTGTCGCTGTTCAGAGCTCCATCATTGATTATGGCATTATTTACGGCTCTACTACAACCACCACACTCAAACATGTATCCACTGCCCTAAACGAGGCCTGTCGACTTGTCACTGGCTCCCAATACCTAACTCGCACCTGTGACCTCTATTCTCAAACTGGTTGGTTGAATCTTGCCAGTCGAATAAAACACCAAACTTGTATTATTAAGAATCTTGCTGGGCCTTGCCCCCCCTCCTGGAGTGTCTGCTCTCATGTAACTGAGAATCCACACCCGCCATACCAGGGGAGTGAAACCTCAGCTTCTGCAAATCTCGCATTGCTGCACAACACAAGGCCAAAGATCCCTTGCTTACTGGGCTGCTAGTTGGTACAACAGTCTTCCCAGTGACATCTCATCCTCACTATCGCTCAGCACTTAAGACTCTGCTCCGCCTAACACTCACTGTCTCCAACCTCTGACTGTTGTGGCTAAACATGCCTTTTGGTTTCATAGCTGAAGATGCCCTTTTGGATCCACATCTACTCCTGTACTTTGCCAGCACCCCCCACCCTCCCATCTTTCACCTCCCCTGCTGGCCCATGACAAAACACCCGGCTGCACTACCTCTATTCTTACCCGCCTTCCACCTCTCTTCTAGTCCCCCCCCCACCTACCTCCCCTTTTCTCCCATCCACTTAGTCTCCCTAATTTCACCCTTCTCCTTTCACTTTCCCCTCCCCAAAGTTTCACCTTATTTTTTCCTCTACAAGACTTTTTTTGTTTAATTTTATAAACTGTTATCTTTTGTCTCAATTGTACCAATGATGTGAAACCTTTATAAAGAGCCTCGGCTCAAAGGTATTTGTAATCCTAGAACAAATAAATAAATAAATGTACAGATTTCAAACATGAAGTCTTGCTGTAGTCTGACAATTTCACTTAGGTCCAGCCTTTCAACTGCTCCGGAGAACATAGGGTTAACTTTTCTATACATGGCATAGAATGTTCATCTCATAGATACATAGATACATAGACAGTGTCGGCAGATAAGGGCCTATGGCCCACCTAGTCTGCCCATTTGAGCTTGTAAGTTCAGTTTGTTTTCCTAGAAGTCTATTTCCCCTTACCCCTGACCTCTAGAATTCCTTTATGTCTATCCCATGCATTCTTAAATCCCGTGATTGTTTCAGCCCCCACCACTTCTTCTGGCAGGGTGTTCCACTTGTCCACCACCCGTTCAGTGAAGAAATTCTTTCTCATGTTTCCTCTGAATCGTCCTCCCTCCAACTTCATCCCATGCCCTCTAGTCCTGAAACATCTTTTTTGCTTAAAAATAGTGTTTTCCTGCACCCTGTTCCTCCCTGTGAGATACTTGTATGTCTCTATCATATCCCCTCTCTCCCTCCTCTCCTCCAGGGAGTACATGTTCAGTTCCTTCAACCTGTCTTCATAGGATTTGTGATGCAACCCATGCACCATCTTTGTTGCCCTCCTCTGAACCTTCTCTACCCTGTCTATGTCCTTACGTAGGTATGGTCTCCAGAACTGTACACTGTACTCCAGGTGGGGCCTCACTAGTGTCAATCTCAAGCTCAGTTGAAGCCTCTGCCTGTTCGAACTGCAACCGTCAGATTCTTTACTCCGCCTCACTGAACAGTCACTCCGGAGATTTCTCCTGCTGCTCGGTTCAGTCAGTTGAAGTGTCTGTTTTCGGTCGGTTTTTCTTCCGAAATTGTTTCCGCATAGTCTGTTCAAGTCTGTCTGTGGTACCGTGAGTACTAGATAGGTTTTGTTCTGTTTTCTGTGTGGAACTTGTAAAGCTGTGGATCGGTTTGGCTGAACTGATCATTTTGAGGTAAATTTGTACTTTACTTTAGTGTGTGGTTACTGGTCTGTATCGGTTCTAAAAAACAAACAAAAAACAGGTTTTAGTATGTTTGTTTCCCAAAGACCCATGAACGGTCAGGAACCGATGAGGAGTCTTGCCTGGCGGATTGCCGAAAAAGGTTAAGTTTGGTTAGGTTGGCCATGTTTGAGAACCAAGAAAAAACTGGCCCAATGGGTTTCAACGTGTGTGTGTGTGTGTGTGTGTGTGTGTGTGTGTGTGTGTGTGTGTGTGGAGGTGTTTACTAAGGCTGATCCCACACACCACCTGTTTGTCTGGGGTTTGATCACCTCGATTCAGGCTGCCAAATTTGCAGAAATTTTCCCAAATCTACCCTGGAAAAGATTAGGTAGACTGAGGGAAAAGGAGGCCAATAAGTCCACTGACCTGGATGGCCAGCCTGGTTCGGTTCCAACCGAACCAGGAGTGCCCTCTGACCAGGGTGATACTTCCTCGGGCAAAAGGAGAGCCGATTCCAAGGAATCGGTTCAAAGTAAAAGACAAGTCTACTGGTTCAGATCCAGAATCTTGTACTCCGACCGCCGATGAAATAGCCAAAGCAATTACGGATTGTGGAATTGCTTCGATCAGTTCCAACTGAACCGGCACCTTGTGGCAGGGGCTCAGTAGATCATTTCCCCCGGTTCCGGATTATACCCTGGAAGAATTTTATGAACCGGAGTTTGAGGAGGAAGGAGAGTTGGAAGATTATGGTGATGGTGAAAGTTTGGATGTGCCTATTGACCCGGACATCTCCCCAGACAGACCTTCAGGTGTTTCTCCTCCTAGGCTTTGAGTCCCCTTCACTCTACGTTTTACAGAAAGGTGGCAGATACCCTCCAGCCTCCTGTGGAGGAGGCAGTGGAGGATCTGGAAGAGCCTGACTATATAGAAATGATGGGACATCCCAGAATCCAGGAGACTGTCTATTCCCCTCCACAAATATTTTGGGAAACACACAAAAAATTCTTAAGTCTCCCAATTCCATACCTCCTGTGGACAGAATAATGGACAAGAGGTATACCCTTTCAGGCTCAGATAGTTCCTTTATCAGCAATGCAACCATGTTGGGGTTGTACAGGCTGCTGCCTGTGATAAGGCAAGCATTCCCTTGGCATCACACCCCCAGACAAGGACTCCAGGAAGATTGATGCCATGGCAAAGAAGCAGTACATGGTATCCTTAGGACTCAGGCAGGCTAATTATATGGCCTATGCAGCCAGGTACCAGAAGTCCAGGTGGGACACTGTACTGGCACTGGCTAAACAGGCTCCCCCCGCCCAGCTTGCTAAGGAGCTGGAAGAGGTGGCTGCGGATGGGATTGAGGCATCGAAAGTTCAGTTTCATGCTGCTCTAGACTCCAATGATGCATCAAGTCATGTCTACATCTGTGGCTCTTCAGAGAATGGCTTGGCTCAGATGTACTAGCCTCTGACAGGATAACCAGGCTAAGACCATGGATTTTCCTGTAGTGGGTAATTCTCTGTTTAGGGAGCAGACGGAGAATTACATGAAGAAAATGGATGAATACAGGACTTCTTACAGGAGTGCTTAGGCCAAGGAAAGGCAAGCAACTCCTGAAAGGCAACAGTCCAGGGGCAGGCCTGTCCAAAGGCCTTTTTACCAAGCACAGGAGCCGCCGCCTTTTTCATAGAGGGGATTCTTCAGAGGGAGAGGCAGAAGGGGGCAGGCCTGCATCCACCCCTCAGACTAAAGCCCCTGCCAAGCAGACACCCTGATGGGTCTGCCCAGGTCTATTCTCTTATCGCAGTAGGGGGCAGGCTGGCTTACTTTGTCCAGGACTGGATGTCTTACATCAGACAAGTGGGTCCTGGAAGTAGTAAGCAAGGGCCTGGTTCTTGGCTTCAAAAAATTTCCTAAGCTGAGAGCCGGATCTTTTCCACCTGCAAGTCTCTCAGAAACCCTTAACCTAGAGGCAGATGTTTCTTCTCTCCCAGCTGTAAGAGCTATAGAGTACCTACCCTACACTGGGTCAAAGGATTGTACTCCAGGTACTTCCTAACCCCCAAAAAGACAGTGGCGACCCATCCTGAACCTAAGATACCTGAACAAACATCTCTTAAAGCCAAAGTTCAAAATGATAACACTGGGAATTATCCTTCCCTCTCTAAGGCCAGGGGACTGGCTAGCCTCCCTGAACCTCAGAGGCCTACTTCACATCCTCATCAGGTGCTCCCACATAAAGTACCTCGGGCTTGAGTTGCCCTCAGGCCACTATCGGTTCAGAGCAATGCCCTTTGGCCTAACATCATCCCCAAGGGTCTTCACAAAGTGCCTGGCAGTAGTTGTTGCCTTCCTAAGAAAAAGAGTTCAATTTTTCTATACTTGGATGACTGGCTCATAGTAGGCCAGTCTCCAGACCAAGGCAAGTCACACCTGCAAGTGGTCACTACTTTAGGATTTCTTCTCAACATACCAAAGTCAGTTCTCCAACCAGTGCAGTTCCTCACCTTCATAGGGGCAGTGCTGGGTACGGTAAAAGCAAGAGCCTTCCTTCCCCTGAAAAGGACAAGGACCCTCATGGAACTGGCCTCTTCATTCAGCCTTCAGATGTCTTGACCAGCAAGGCATTTCCTTCAGCTACTGGGCCACATGGCAGCTTCTACAGCAGTGGTCCAGGGAGCAAGATTCCAAATGAGGGACTTTCAGTTCTACTTAAGAGCTTTTTTGGTACCAAAGAAAGTATTCCCTTACCAAACTAATTCCAGTGACTCTAACTCTGATCCAAGCCCTGCGATGGTGGCAGGATCAGGACAATTTGAGGCAAGGAGTTCAATTTGTCACTCAGTCTCATTCAGTGGTCCTCACCACAGATGCTTCCCTGCTGGGCTGGGGAGACCATTTGGTGGATCTTACCACCCAGGGACTGGTCGCCTCAGGAATCTCTGCTTCACATCAATCTCCTGGAACACGGCAGTGTTTCTGGCACTGCAAGCTTTTTCCAAATCTGTACAGAACAAGGTGGTTCAGGTCAGAACAGACAACACAACCACCATGTGGTACATCAACAAGCAAGGAGGCACTCTGTCTACAGCCTTGTGCACAGAGCAATGAAGTTGTGGTCCCTGGCCTATTCCCTGCAAACCTCTCTGATAGCAGTTCACCTCCCAGGGAAGGACAATGTCCTAGCAGATGCACTGAGCTGAATATCTCAGGGCCATCACGAATGGGCCCTAGATCCCATACTGTTGAAAGTGATTTTTCTCAAGATGGGGCACTCCAGAAAGATCTTTTTGCAGCCCCAGACAATCACCAATTTCCTCTTTTGTTGCAGACCCCCAGTCTTGGGCTCAGTCCCCCTGGATGCTCTGATCCTGAACAGGGCAGGGAAATTTGTGTTTTTTTCCCCCTTCCCTCTACTGTTCAGAGTGCTTGTCAAGATAAGGTCACAACCTTGCAAAGTGATTGATTCTGATTGCTCCAGACTGGGCCAGATAGCCTTGGTACCCCCTGTAGCTGTCTCTAGCAGTCCATCTTCCCCTGTCTATTCCCAGGAATTACAACCTGTTAACCTCCTCTCAGGGGAGGATTTGGTACCCTAATCTCCGGTTTCAATCTCAAGGCATGGCTCTTGAACAGTTAGTTTGCAGATCTGCATCTTTCCCAAGGGGTTCTGTATGTCCTTAAGGCTTCTCGAAAGCCTTCCACCAGAAAGATATACAACTCCAAATGGAAAAGATTCAGCATTTGGTGTTCTAAGAAGAATATTTCTCCAGACTCTGCTGAATTGCCTACTGTTCTGGATTATATGGTCCATCTTAATGGCCTAGGTCTCAGACCAGCTACTCAGGGTACACTTGGCAGCTGTTTCTGCTTTCCTGTCTGTAGGCAAGTCTTCCTCTCTGTCATCCCATCCTGTAAGTTTTTCAAGGGATTGCTTCACACCAATCCCCTTTTAGGGCTCCTGCTCCTGCTTGGGATCTTAATGTTTGCATTATTGAGCTTATGCAACCCCCTTTTGAGCCTTTGTCCTCAGCAGAGCTTAAGTACTTGATTTGGAAGACTGTTTTTGATAGCAATTACTTCTGCCAGACGTAGCAGTGAATTGCAAGCCTTGTCAGTGGAATCTGATTTCATCTCTTTTCACAGAGAAAGTGGTCCTTAGAACCAACAAAGTTCTTGCCTAAAGTGGTTTCAGATTTCCACCTGAATTGGTCTAGATCTCTCCGTTTTCTTCACTGATCATTCTTCCTTGGGAGAGGAGAGGCTACACAGTTTGAATGTTAAGAGCCCTTAGCTACTACATAGAGCGTACCAAGGGTCACAGGTTTGAATCCCTCCAGTTGTTCCTCACTTATGGAGAAGTTGGGAAGGGTAAACCTGCCACTAAGATCTATTGCCAGCTGGATTGTTTCTTGTATACAATTCTGCTTCGAAAAACTGGGTAGAACTCCACCCTCTGGCCTGAGGGCTCATTCCACAAGAGGTACAGCTGCTTCCCTGGCTGCTGCCAGGGGGATATCCCTCTCTTAGGAAAACAGTCCATACTTTTACCAAGCATTACTCTCTGGATATCCAGGCTAGGAGTGATGCTGTTTGGCAAAGCAGTACTTCATAGCCTGTTTCCAAAGTAGGTTCTGTCCCTCTTCCATGGAGGTACTGCTTGGTACTCTGCAATTGTCAGAATACAGCAAGACTTAATGTTTGAAGAAAAAAATGACTCACCTTAGTAATTGTTTCTTCTAGTGGAGTCTTGCTGTATTCTGACCCCCCCTTCTCAGAACCTAGATTTTTGGGATGTGGGTGGGCAGGTGCAGTGTTGGCACCCTAGAGGTGCCACCCCTTTTCTTTTCTTTGGGTGGAATGTTGTTCATTTGATTGGTATTTGTTTTTGGGTTTGCTGACTTGAGTCTTCCTTTGAGAACCAAAAACATTATTTCTGCCAGTTGGCTAGCTAAAAATGTTAGTTTCCACACAGAACACCTAGTGAGTTTTTGTTCGTAAATATCAGACTGTCGCAGTTTGAATAACAGGCAGAGGCTTCAACCAAGCTCGAGATGAACATTCTATGCCATGCACAGAAAAGTTAACCCTATGTTCTCCGGGGCAGTTGAAAGGCTGGACCTAACTGCAATTGTCAGAATTCAGCAAGACTCCACTAGAAGAAACATAATTACTAAGGTGAGTAATCATGGGACAACATGATGAAAAAAATTAAAGTAATATGATGGGAAATATGGAATGTGTTGGAACAAATACAATAACCAAGGTAAAACATTCATTCTGATTGTTTCAATTAGTTGGAACAGGGAGAGTGGAAGGTGCGTCCACTTATCCAAGTCCTTTATCGAAACAGATAGGTTCATAATTCAATTACCTGCAGGTTTTGGGATACATTATGCCTAGATATTTTATTTTAGTGGAGTGCCATTTAATAGATGAGCTTTTTCTTTTAAAGTGTTTGCGGGGGGGGGGGTTATAATTATATAGGAGAACTTTTGTTTTGGATGTGTTTAATTTGAAGCCAGTCAGTTCTTCAAATTTTGTTAATATCTTCCCCGTTCATTCTTGCAGAGTATTCTGCATTTGAAGCCTATTTGAGACCCTGTTCTCCCCCAATGGGATTTTTGGTTCTAGAAAAGCTAACCTTGCTTCTCTTTGAACCTGCCACAAGTTGCAAGCTGCTCTTTGTCTTGCAAAGCATACATTTTTTTTTTTTTTATATTTTCTTTCTGCTTGTCCCTACCTGGTCTGCTCCCGTTCCTGGCGACCCTTTTAGGGACTCCGGCCTCCATCTGACACCACTCGCGCTCCATTAGGGTCCTTGCCTGTTCTCCTGCGGATTACACCCCGCAGCGGGGTGGTGGGGAGCCCCCTCTCACCTTGTCCGGATCCAGTTGGGCAACTTCTCCCAGAGCCGGTGCACTGCAGGACCGCAATCAAGCTGCCTAACCATGAGGACTTACTCTTGTGTGTGTTCTCCCCAGAGGCGTGCAGTGATGCCGGTGGAGGGGAGTACGTCCGCACACGCTCTCTCCTGGCATCTGCCTCCAACTTCTCCCAGATTTACAGCACAGTGCCTAGCCCTCCAGCCTCTGCCAGGCAGCAGTCAGGTGCCGACTGTAACCCCCTCCTCAGAGGAGAGCAGTCCTACAGACGCTTGATCCTTCTCTCCCCGAACACTGGTAGCTGGCGTGGCACAAGGCAAGGTGACCAGTGCCTGAGCACCACCAGGCTGGCCAGAAAGCATTTTTAGTTGCCATCACTTCTACCTGAAGGATTTTCAGAGCTTCAGGCTCTGATGTACAAGGGGCCTTATTTAGTTTTCGGCAATGACAGATTATCCTTGCGGAATAATCCCAAGTTTCTCCCCAAAAAGGTGTCTGTTTACCCTGAATCAAGAGATCCATCTTCCTGTGTACTATCCAGAGTACTCGGAGGGGAGAGGCACCCCTTTATACTGTGTTCAGAGCGTGCTTTATCTGGAACACACCCGAGCCACCAAAAAGTCTGATCAGTTTATATATCATTCACCCCCAGAAAGATAGGGGCTCCTGTTTCTAAACTGTTTATTCAAATGGTTGGTTAATTGCATTGTTTTCTGCTACAAGTATGACAACCCCTTACTGGACTTGGTAAAGGGTCGCTCAACCAGGGGCATGGCAGTGTTCTTTGCCTCCTTGAAGTTTTGGTAGCAGACTTTCATGTAGCGGTTACCTGGAGTTCTGTCCACACCTTTGTTAAATACTGCAGTTTGGACATTGCATCTCGACACAGAGCAGGCTTTGGATTGACAGTCCTTTAGGGCCTCCTCTCCTGCTTTTCTTCAGGAGACTTCTACCTCCACCCAGCAGACTGTGGTCTCTCCTTATTGCTTAGGACTGTCTTAAAGGTGTTGCCTGCTGCAAGAGCGAGATCTCTTCTGTAAGATGGTACATTTACATAAGAACTTACCGTAACAGTAGCTCTTCGAGAGGAGCTCTTATGGCAGGTACTATTTTCCCTCCCTCCTTCAGGTAGCTGCTTCTCCATCAGATACCTTATTTTCCTCTGTTAAAGGAACTTCCTCTGTTCTCCATTTTTACTCGCTTGCCAGGGTCTCTAGTGGGAGGGCTGGGAAGCCCCTTTTATACCATACGTGTCGGGGGTGGGTCAATGTAAGGGGCAGTCCCCCGCTGGATACTGCTAGTAGAAAATTTCCGTTGGATTCTGGTGCCTGCTGGCCTCTAAGATCTACTGTTACGGTAAGTTCTTGCGTAAACTATCTTTGAGGGGATCTCTGACATCAGGTCTGCTTTCCCTACCACCATTTTTTTTTGTGCTCATATCTAGGAGCTGGCTGTCTGGTGTGGTTACAGTAAGTTCTTGAGTAACTGTGTTTTTTTTTTTTTTTTTTCCCTTCAGTTGCTGTTGCTTCTGCTCTGAGGATTTCTGCGCACCAGGTTCTGATGTGTAAGGAACCTTAGTTTTTCACAAAGACTGGGTCTCTTTGCATACTAACACTAAGGTGGTGTCAGTTCACATTAAACCAATCCATCCATCTGCCTGCTTATTTCCCTGAATATTCCAAACTTTGGATATTCATAGGGTGCTTCTTCGTTACGAATCGCACCCAACCAGTTAGAAAGACTGATCAGTTTTTCATTTGCCCCAAAAACAAAGGGTACCTGTTTCAAAACAGTGTGTTGAAATTATTGGCAAATTGCATTGTGTAATATAAGTACAACTTGCCCGGGGTAATTAAGGTTCACTCCACCAGAGGTATGGCCACCTCTTCCACGAATGTCTGCAGCTGCCACTTGGAGATCTGTTCACATGTTTGTCACTACAGTCTGGACATTGCTTTCAGACTCTGGGCCAACAGACTAGCTATCCTTCAGGGCCGTCTTTCATGAGTAGCCTGCTGTTGCCTTTTTTGCCTTCTCCCAGCTGATTTTGGTCTGTTTTGGTACTGTATTGCTTGCAATCAAAGTGCGCTTGGCTGCATATCAGCCTTCCATGTGCCTGTGGATGGCCATACAGTTGCCCCACTAGAAGTAGCCTTTATTTTTTGAACAGCATTTTACATATAAAGCCTCCTGTTCGAAATTCAGTCTCTGCTTGGATCTGAATTTTATGTTGGAAAAACTGACTTTGGCTCCTTTTGAGCCAGCTGACAGTTGTGGCTTATGCTTTCTGTCTTGGGAAAGGGTTATTTCTAGGGATGTGGATATGATCTAGCTGCACTTGATGGCAGTGTCCTTTCCCCTTTAATTCTTGCCAGAATGTCTTAAAGCTGGCTCCTCCCACCCACCTGGATGGTATATCCTTCGGCTCCACTCCATGACACCAGATCTTCCTTTCCACTGGAAGAAGCGGGTTCCCTCCTTACCGCTCCCACATTGAGTAGGCCCTGGCGCTCAAATCTTCGAATTTACTTCCAAAACTTAAACTTGTAAGTTTTTTTCTGAATGATCTCAGATTGTGATTGCGATGGAGGAAAATTCCTCGCCTGGGTTCTGCCAGTACCCCTGCGGACAGAAGATGTCTTAACAACCAGCGCCATGTGGGTTAAATGTCTGTTTCGACCCCAATACCCAGGCCTGTTGTCACTTGTTTCAGCCCAACTTACTCTACCATTTTCTTTCATTAGCAACTTAGCCATCCAGAAAGAGACCCACCAGTCAAATCCAAGGAAGCCCATTGGGTGGTCTCTGCTGTGGGGTCCGCCTAGCAACTGGAGCAGATGAAGGCCTTCAAAGAGGAGGAGGCTTGGGACACCGATCAGTCCTTTGGCCTCTGCCTTTGTTCCACTGGCTCCACCTTTACAGGCTCCTTCAAGGAGCTGTCAGTCTCTCTCGACTAAGGGGGAGTGCCTGTCAGTGGCGCACAGTTCACGCTTCTGAAAAAGAGGAGAAAGTCAGACTCCATCTTAGTTCTTGGGATCTAACGGTCTCAGTCCCAGGAGTCTCCGGATCTTACTTGGAGATGCAGCTCTTGCAGCAGGTTACACCATTAGGACTGAAGTAGGCAGGCACCAGGACCTCACGGAAATTTTCTATCTAGCAGTCTTCAGTGGGGACCGCCTCAGACATCTGTCCCACCCCCATCAGGCATACTACATAAGGAGGTGGTCCCCCCCATAATTCTCAGTTCTTTTCCCACCATCGACTCGCCAGTATCGGCCTCTGTCTCCTTTCTAGCGCATGACTGTAGAACTACGACAGTTTTCGTCTTTTTGGATTTGAGCAACTGATGTCCTCTCCAACTACATCCTTAGAGGGTCACTATATGAAGTGCACCTGCAGCAAACAGATCCCCTTCAAGGATCCCCATTTGGCCTGTGTGCGCTGCCTAGGCCTGGACCAAGACACCAAGGCCTGCTCCTTTTGCCAGGGCTGCAACAGCCGCACCAGGATCCGCCGCCAGAAGGTACTTCAAGCATTTCTCCTGCAAGAGAAACTAAAGCATGGACCAGGAACCTTCCTCCCAGGGAGAACCTTCAAGCAAATCACAAACACCAGGACAAGCACCAGGAAAAGGTGAGGTCCACATCTCCTGCGAGGGCCTCGGACTCCCGAAGCTCCAGCTCCAAATCGGACCACTCTTCCTCCAGGACTCTGTCACAACCTCCCCCGATCCAGGTCAGGTCATCAAGCAGTTCCTCCTTTCTCCAGCCTCTGAAGACTTAGAGGCCCTCTGCCGCCTCTACACCTTCCAAGGCCTCGTCGAAGTCTGAGTGCCATAAATCTTCCTCCCATCATCAGGACACCGACACCAGGTCAGTCTCCCAGCCACCCCAAGGTCCAGATCTGGCGCCCCGTAAAACTAAAGACCTGATGTCCCTCAAACTGACGTCTGACCCGACGTCTGCCAAACATCACCAGTGCTCACAGGTGTCCGGGTGTCGTCTGCTCCTATCGCCAGCCAGGCGTTCACTCCGAAGACGTCAGCCAGGAGACAGTCTGCTACCCTGGAGAAGAGGACCGCACCCCCGTCGCCAGCAGATGCCGGTCAGAGGGACTCCACTGAGGAGGATGCCACACAGCCCAAGGATCAGGCGGGCGACATTGGAGACACCAGGCTCCCATGGGAACCTTCCCCAGAGCAGGAGACCCCCGGGGACCAGACGCCCGACCCTGGCGATAGGCCACTGGCGCCAGGCCCGTTGGGTATGAATCTTGCAGAGGTAAAGGAGCTTTTTACCTTCTGGTGGGACACCATCAAGAAAGATGTCCCCGGACGTCATCCTGCTACTCTGCCTCCACTTACTCCTTCACCGCATATGCCCCCCCTCTCCGCCCAAGGGGCCCATAGGACAACCTCCATTCCCCAAGGAGCAGATGCCACCTCCCAGGGCTAGATCTTCAGACAGGTTTCCTTCCAGATCCCGCCCGCCCCAGGGTCACCCAGCCCCAAGAGACCCAGATGACGCCGGTACACTCCGGGGGAGGATTCCAGGTCAGATACTTCAGTGTTCCAGATCACCACCTCCTTTCAGCATTCCCTCTCCTGACCCACACGGCCTACCCAGGTCTCCTCCGGATGATCCCTCCTTCGCTGAGATCATGAGGCACAACCAGGAGAACATGGGGTGGGATGCTGAGGAGCTTGACCCTGAGCGACAACGCCTTGCCGCTACCTTCAGCAAAAGACCCAAAGTCTGTGGTAGTGCCACCCTTGGTGGATACCGCGATCGTCACCAAGGCTGTGTGGAAACGTCCGCATTCCACTCCCGTGGTGCCGAAGAAGGCTGACTCCCTATACAAGGCCCCTAGGGAGGACCAGTATTTGGCAAGCCATCTTCTGGCTGATTCCCTGGTCATCACTGCTTCGCATGACCGGTCTAGGAGACCTCAGCATTTGAGCATCCAGCCACTGGACCAGGAATCCAGGCAATTGGACATCCTGGGAAGGCGCACGTACGTGGCTGCTACTTGTGCCATCAGGTCGCTGAACTATCTGACCCTTATGGTTCAGTTCCAGAACGCCTTGTGGGAGCAGGGTCAGGACCTGGTTGAGAAGATGCCAGATGGCGAACACAAGGAGGAGCTCTTGAACCTCCTCCGCACGGGTTCAGATGTGGGAACCCAAGTGCTCAGACGCATATGATTCTGTGGACTCCTCAGCCAGAGCTGTAGCCTCAGATGTTTGTCTCCAGAGACGCTCTTGGCTCAGTGTCTCCGGATTTACCCCGGACGTCCAGAAAAACATCCTAGACGTCCCTTATAATGGTGAGCTCCTGTTTGGTGAAGCCTCTGAAAGAGTAATCACTAAACTCCAGGACGCAGGGAAGGCAGTCCGATCTGTACAAGCTATGTACAGGTCTTAGCCTAGTTCCTTTCGTAGGAACCAGAGCCATTTCCGTGGCCAGCTACAAAGGCAATAGCAATGTTCCAGTCAGCAGCAGAGGGGCACTTTCTCATGCAAGGCCCAGGCCAAGTCATCCCCAGGCAGAGGCAAACGATTCTCAGTCTGCAGGGTCAAACGCTGCCACAGCATGACTCCTTCCCGACCCCCACCCCTTCCCAGGATCAACGGGAAAAGAAAGTTGGTCGCATCACACATTTTCCAGGGTGGCAATCTATCACCACAGACAGGTGGGTTCTGCAGCTGGTCAAAAAAGGCCATTACATAGTTTGTAGGCAGCCCACCTACAAGACCTCCCCTGCTTTTCCGTTATTCGGGTCAGCATACCCTGCTCATACAGCAGGAAGTGCTCACGCTTCTGGAAAAGGAAGCCTTGGAGCACGTTCCAGAGAACCAGAGAGGACTAGGGTACTATTCTCACTTCTTCCTGGTTCCAAAGAAAACTGGACCTCCGTCCAATACTGGACCTCGGCGACCTCAACTTTTCGGTCGCTTACAAACGCTTCTGCATGGTGACCCTCCCAGGCCTAATTACCATGCTGAAGCAGGACATCTTTCTGGCGTCTTTGGACATGCAGGACACCTACCTGCACATTCCCATTGCTCGGGCGCACCGAAGGTTCCTGCACTTCGAGTTTCAGAGCCGCCATTATCAGTTCCGAGCTCTTCCCTTCAGGCTGTCGTCTGCATCTCGCGTGTTCACAAAGTGCATGGCGGTAGTAGCCACGTCTCTGAGGAGACAGGGCCACTACATGTTCCCATACCTGGACGACTGGCTTCTCAAGCGCCCTTCAGGGAGGCCTTGATGACTGTCATCCACTGCACCCAGTCTCTGTTTCAATCCTTGGGCATTCTCATCAGGGAGTTGTCGGCAAAGACCGTCCCAGCCAGACTGGTCCTTTGCCTGCTCGGACACATGGCTGCGGCCATTGCAACAGTCCCGCTATCCCGTCTCCACGTGCGGGTCACCCAGTGGATGTTACGGGTACAGTGGGACCAAAGGCAAGACCATCTGCAGCATCTAATTCGAGATTGGCAATGGTGGCTACCTCCAGGGAAGCTCTCTGCAGTAGTTCCCTTCACAATGCTGTCCAGACTGACTCTCTCCACAGACGCCTCAGGGCTAGGGTGCGGAGCACACCTTGATGGTGTTTGGTCTCTGGGCCTGTGGACAGCCCAGGAGTCTCATCTCCACATCCTCATCCTAGAAATGAGGTCAGTCCTTTACGCTCTGCAGGCCTTCCAGTCGGAGATTCCACCAGGTACACTTCTGTTACAGACAATTCCGCGGTGATGTATTATCTCAACAAACAAGGAGGCACCCACGCCTACCCGCTTTGTAGGGAGGCCGTGGGAGTGGGTCTTGCAACACGGTGCAAACCTGATTGCAGTTTATGTTCCCAGAGTGGACAACATCGCAGACAGCCAGAGTTGCTCTCAGGCCAGAGTCCACAAATGGGAACTTCTGCAGGAGGTGGCAGAGGATCTTTTACAGATGGGGTACTCCAGAATTAGACCTTTTCGCGTCCCCATCCAATGCAAAACTGCCCAATTTTTGCTTCCTCTGCCTTTCCTCCTTTCCCGTTGATCCAGAGTTCTTTTAAAACTTCGCAGGGAGAAAGTGACGCTCATTCTGATCGCACGCTTCTGGCCCAGACAGATCTGGTTCCTTCTCTTGTACCAGCTATCCCAGGAACCTCCAGTGCCTTTGCCAATCAGCTCCCTTCTATTGTCTCAGGAGGCAGGTTCCTTGGTCCATCTGGACCTACGTTAATTGAACCTGCACGCTTGGCTCCTAGAGACATAGCTATGATGCATTACGGGGTCTCGCAAGAAGAGGCAGACGTGCTCTCTACTGCCAGAAAACCGGCTACCCACGCAACTTACGCCATGAAATGGCATAGATTCTGCTTGTGGGCTCAAGCATGCAGCTTTCCGCCATTAGACTGTCCAGAAAAACTGGTGCTGGACTGGCTTACTCCTCAATTAAAGTGCACCTTTGTGCCATTTCAGCCTACCATGCCCCCATAGGCCATCGGACAGTGGCCCAGCTGGACACTACTCGTGCCTTTTTAAGGGACATCCTCCATCTTAGGCCTCCAATTAAAGATCCAATCCCTCCATGGGACTTACCTTTTGTCCTGGAGCAGCTCACGCTGCCACACTTTGAACCAGCCGCAGATTGCGAGCTACGTTTTCTCTTGGAAAACGTTATTTTTAGTTGGTTACTTCTGCCAGAAGAATTTCAGAAATGCACACTCTTATGTTCAAAGAGCCTCATTTGCTTTTCTATTAGGACAGGGTATCCCTAAGGACAAACCCAAAATTTTTGCCTAAGGTGGTCTCGGCTCTCACCCTTAATCAGGATATCTATCTACCAGTGTATTTTCCAAAATACTCTAATCGAGGAGAAGCCCTTCTGCACACCCTAGATGTGCACAGGTGCTCCATACTACTTGACCAGAACCAAACTGCACCGAAAGTCAGACCAACTTTTCGTCTCCTTTGCCCATAGGATGAAGGGAGCTCCTGTCTCTAAACAGTCACTATCTAGGTGGCCCATCCAGTAGATTACTTTCTGTTATGAGAAGTGCAATAAACTCTTACTGGGCGCGGTCAATGGTCATTCCACTAGAGGGGTGGCTACTTCCTTTGTGGCGTTAAAGAACGTCTCCACCTCAGCTATTTGTGCTGCAACTACTTGGAGCTCTGTGCATACCTTCATCAGGCATTACAGCCTAGACATTGCATCGAGATGAAGAGCGGGGTTCGGTCTAGCTGTCCTTCAGGGACTTCTGTCCTAGGCTAGAGTTACCTCAAGGCCTCTACCTTTCCTCCTCCCGATGGTGCATGATTGCCGTTACTGCTTGGAAATCCGTCCTAATGGTGTAACCTGCTGCAAGAGCTGTATCTCTAAGTAAGATAGTAAAGTTGCTTAAGAACTTACCGTAACAGTAGATCTTCGAGAACGGCTCTTGCAGCAGGTACCTTCCCTCCCACCATCCCCGCTGGAGGTAGGTTGGAGTCGAGCACCCATCTCATTTGATGGGACATTCCTTCTTGCTTGTTTCGCCATCTGATGGCGGATCCTGTCTCCCCTTCTGTCATCCTGCAGCCGGGAGTCTCCGGTGGGAGAACTGGGATTATGGGGGGCAGCCTCCTTATGTCTCGCCCAATGTCTGGGGTGGAACCCGATGGCTGAGGCGGTCCCCGCTGAAGACTGCTAGCTAGAAAATTTCCGTGGGGTCCTGGCACCTGCCGGCTTCAGTCCTAATGGTGTAACCTGCTGCAAGAGCTGTTCTCGAAGATCTACTGTTACGGTAAGTTCTTACATAACTGTACTTTTTGACTTCGATCGAAACTGCAGCCTTGGCTGCTGGCTTCACGTTGCCCCATCAGGCCAGCAGGGAAAGACACTGGACAACCTGGTTGAAATTGTCATCGACCCATTGCACCAACAATTCTGTTTAGGACTCTGGTGCTACCAGGACCTACCAATGAGGAGACCCAGCCCGCTGGTAACCTCTTTACGGTCCCAGACTGACATGAAGGAGCCACGGATCTCCCAGTTTTCCTCAGAGCACCCAAGTCAGTCCCCCTGGCGGTCGAGGTAGAGGTCTCTTTTTGTCCAAAAGGTGCAAGAAATCCCATCAACTCCACTCTGGGCGTTGCAAGAAGCAGCATTGCCACTGTTCAACTTCCTCGGAGGAGGAGAGTTGCAGACACTGACTACCTTGTGTGGCAGCGGTTGGTGTTGGCTAGTCTGAAGCAGACCCCAGCTCCCACACTGCCCCTCACATGGCTGTTGCCTGTTGGGCAGATGCCTCCAGAGTTGAAGGCCCTCCCTGCTCTGCAGAAGCCTGCTTCTCCACCAGTTGTGGTGGAGCCACTAAACTGCCTCCTTCGGGGGCTCTGGTCAAGGAGTCTCAGCTTACCATGGGCCTTCTGCACAAGCTGTTCACTTTTACACACCGACCGTCCGGCGGGTTGGTGATACAGGTGGTTGGCTGATCAATGCGGACTCGGACTGCTCACTGCACTCCCGTCCGCTCAACAAGGAGTCATGGGCGGGGGTCTCGACAGAGTAGGGTCCTACGTTCTTCATGGGCATCCTTAGTCTCTCTCCAAATCCAGGGGATGCCTCTGGAGCCCATTCAAAAGCAGGCTTGATATCCCATAAGATATCCTGGACAAAGGAGATTTTTCTGGAGGCCTTCCCAGTGGCCAAAGCCATTGTCAGCCTAGCCCTGGAGCTTTGGCAGCACCCTGCCTTCTGCTCTGCACCATCAGCCCTGATGTACCACAAATATGCAGTGCCCATCTGCTCCCTTTCAGGGTTCACAAAACACCTCACTGCCAAGTGATTGGTGACTGTTTCAGTGGTTGGGTAATACGGGAGACTCTGATAGACCACCAGACAAGGAGTCCAAAAAATTGGACCACTTAGCTGAAAAGGTCTGTGCCTCTTCTTTCAGTCTTTGTCAGGAGAGCTGGGCTGTCATAATGTCACACTTCTCCCATGCCCTTTTGGGCTCTTTGGATGAGGTGCTTCCTTATCTCCCTGCAGACCTCCAGACCACGGGGGTCAGGCTGTGGCCAAACAGCAACTCCAGATGGCTGTGGACATTGGGGACTACTATGGCCATTCAGTGGCAGCTGCAGTTGCCATGCGCCACAGAGCATGGCTGAGGGTCTCTACATTTATGGCAGATACCCAGCACAAATTGGCAGATGTACCCTTCTTGTGCACCGACCTGTTCGGGCCCAGGGTTGACAGACACCTACAGTGCATCAAAGTCCAGTGCCACCTTGAACTCTGTTGCCTCTACCCAGAAGGAATCTCAGGGTTCCAAGAAGCAGAAGCGCAAGCCTTTTCGGCCTTCCATCCCTGTGTCCAAGCCGGCCCAGTACCAGTCTGGGCAGCGGCAGCATGTAGTCTTGGCATCCTCTGTCCAAGTCTTTGGCTTTGGCAGTCTGAAAGCCCGAAGGGAAGGGACGCAGTGGCCCCTCAACCAGATCATCCTCCAAGCCTGCTTAGTGACTAAATGGGGGTGACCAACCCATGCCTGTCACACCTCCCCTGGGACCTCCCATGGGGGGCCAGTTCCACCACTTTCTGCTTGGTCCACTCTTCCACAGACAGGTGGATTCTAGAAGTGGTTGGCCAGGGTCTTCCTGTGGAATTCTAGTGCCCACCAAGCAGAGCCTGCACCCCATGGGAAGATGAGCTATCTGCAGGCACCCTTACGGCTTTCAGAGACTAAATAGACCACCCCCTTGCAGAAACGTTGGGTTGAGTTGCCCCCCGGTCAACCCAGGGTTTGTTTCCAGGTACTTCCTGGTCCCAAAACAGATTGGGGGCTAGTGCCCCATTCTAGAACTGCATGAACTGAACAAGTTTCTCTGGTCTCGCACCTTCAGGATGGTAAATCTGTCCCAAATCACACCATCTCTCAAACATGTTGCTTTGCGCTCTCTGGATCTAAAGGACATGTTCTTTCACATCCCTATCCATCCATCCCACCAGAGGTTCCTCCTCTTCCAGGCCAATAGAACCAACTAAGAGTTCAAAGCAATGCCATTCAACCTGTCATCAGCCCCCACTGGGTCTTCACCAAATGCATTGCAGTGGGTGGTGGCCCATCTACAGCAGAGAGGGGTCCAAGTGTACCCCTACCTGAATGATTGGCTTATAGTGGGTCCTTCCAGGCAGGAGGTGGGCCAGTCCAGGGACCTGGCCCTCCAGACCTGCATTGACCTTGGCTTCCTAGTCAGTGAGGCAAAGTCTGAACTTGTGCCCTCAAAGGTGATCCACTTCACTGGGGCAGAGCTTAACTCTTGCTGAGCCAGAGGCTCCCAGTGGACAGGGCTGAGGTTCTCTCCTCTGTTGCCAGATCATTTCTGGTTTGGGCACTTGCACCCTGCCCAGGACTTCCTGTGCCTTCTGGGCTACATGGCAGCCTGCACCTCCATAATCCAATGGGCCCAGTGGCATATGCGCTCCCTGCAGTGGGAGCTGGCCAGCCAATGGTATCTGCATCTAGGCCATTTCGACTAGCTGGTCTCTGACCCAGAAGATGTGGGATGCTCTCCTATGGTGGACAGTCCCAGAGAATCTACAGGAAGGGATCCAGTTTATCCACCCCAAGCAGACAGTCATCTTGACAACTGATTCCTTGCTCACAGGCTGGGGTACCACCTGGAGGAACACAGGGTCCATGGGCTGTGGACCCCCAAGGAGTCCCAATGCCACATCTACCTGCTGGAGCTCAGTGCAGTCTAGCTGGTGCTGACTGCGTTTGCTCAGTTTGTTCAGGGTGAAGTGGTTCAATCCAAAGGCACCATGACCATGTGCTATCTCAACAAGCAAGGCAGGACACACTCCCTGCCTCTGTGCAGAGAAGCTCTTTGCATATGGACTCTTGTGAGCCGACCTGGAAGCAGATCGGACCACCACTCATGTGGCAGGAGCCTCCAGTCAGTTGGCAGACACCCTCAGTTTAGTGTGCAAGGTGTCCCACAAGTGGTCTCTCCTTCCAGAGGTAGTGGTCTGTTCTGCCAGTGGGGCATCACTCAGTTGGACCTGTTCGCCTCCAGGGAGAAAGCAAAGCTGTGTGATGTTTTGTGCCCACCCCATCAGCAGGACTCACTGCAGGGGATGCCTTCTCAAGGCTGTGGACCGCATGCCATTTATGCCTTCCCTCCACTTCCCTTGGCCCACAGGGTGCTCCTCAAGGTCTGGAGGGACAAGGCACAGGTGATCCTGGTGACTCCAGACTGGCCCCACCAGTATTGTTACGCCGATCGCCTCTGCCTCGGCAGCAGGCTAATGAGGTGGCTCCCAACATGCCAGGGTCTGCCCTTTGTCAATCAGGGGAAGGTACTGCACCTGACAGCCTGGTTCCTGAGCAGCTAGAGTTCCAGACGGAGTCTCTCCGAAGATGTCCTCGCTGTAGTCAAGGCATCTACCAGGAAGGTGCTATGCCTTAAAATGGAAGATTCTCCATTTGGTGTCTGGGTAAGGGATTGGACCCTTTGACCTGTCCAATGGTTAGCATCCTAGACTACCTGTGGTCTCTCTCCAAAAGGGGACTTTGGTCAACTCTTAAGGTGCACCTGGCAGCCATCTCTGCTTACCAGGCATGGGTCAGTGCAGGAGGAGGTGGTCTGGTGCTTTTTCAAAGGCCTTGATCACATATCGTCTCTGGTGCATGAACCACCACAATGGGATCTACTGCTGGTACTGGGGCTTGCTCATGGCAAGCCATTCGAACTGATGCACAAGTGCAAGATATCAGTTGTCATGATAACCACCTTCTGGGTGGTTGTCTGCCAGAAGGATTGGGAGAGCTCCAGGTGCTCAGTAGAGTATCCTTATTTGGTTTTCCATGGGGACAAGGTTGTCCCGTGCCCCAAACCGAAGTTCCTCCCAAAGGCTGTCAGAATTTCATTTGAAGCAGGTGATGACTCTACCGGTGTTCACCAGTTGCACTTTGGAGGCCAAACACAGGCTCCTTGCCTTTGACCTGAGGTGAGCTCACGGCTGAAGTTTGGGGAGAGTCGCCTACGCTGAAGCTGGACCTGGCAGACCTGCAGCCAAGTGGATGATTGGCAGGTGGCCCTAGATCTTAATGTTAACTAATTGAAAAGCACTGGACATGGGACATAACCAGGGATAAACCAGATGTTGTCCAGTTGGGGTCAGCCCCACACTGTGTGGAGCTTGGAGAATGTAAATTTCACTAGTGATTTGCTTTAGTGTTTGTTTATGGGAATCTGATACACCTTTGAGCCAGGGGCTCTTACAAAAGTTCCACGTCGGGTTACTTGAAACATTAGGACAGGCAGTGGTATTGTGCAAAAGAGAAACATAGAAGCCAGAGGGCTTTGTCAATTACCAAAACATCACAATTGTGCAAATCACTTCTATAATTAAACAATATAGATTCGTATAGGTAGCCATCCAACAGAGGGAGGAGAGGCCAGAGGCTGGTGTAAAGGGGATAAAGAGAGGGAGTGGGGGATGGGGCAGGGTCAGCGAGGAGGTGTGTGGAGGGAGTAGAGGAGGGGAAGGAATAGGGAAGGGTGGGGTATGGGGGTAAAACATTTGGGTGTAGCTGTCAGAGGAGGCACAGAAGATGAGGTATTGACACAAGGTTGCTTTGCTGGAAACTTCTGCTGTCAGGGTGTTGAACCAGGAGGAGGCTCTGAAAAAGGATCGTTGGCCTTGGGTAGTCCTGCAAAGGGGAACAGTGAAAGAGAGGTTGTTTTGAATTCCTGGATTTTATCAGAAGGGAAAACAATAGCAAAGCACTCTGAGCTTATTATTGGGTAAACTAAGTTGGCCGTAGGCAGGATTTTCTGGGAAAATTGTGTACTGTGGTTTGTGTGCCACATAGCTAACATGGATTTCTTTTCCTAGATCTCCTGGATGATCTTTTGGATGTGGAGATGTACTCATTTCTGCAGATGCTGGATACAGTAATAGATTTACCTCCAATGGAATGTGGCAGTCCACTGTGAAAATGTTATTACTTAGTGTTTTTCTTGGAACAAGAGTGAAGGTGTGCCATCGTGCTACTTGAAGCATCTCTGCCCTGAGGTGTTGGCTGCTATGGAGATGGGATTTTATAAGTAGCAACTCTACTAAACTTGCTTCAGTAAATATTAAATGCAAGTGTTCAGTAAAGTTTTTTATAAACTAAATGCCATGAAGAAAACTAAGCAAAGTTTAAGTACCACATCTTTATTGGGTAGCTGAATTTGACAATGTGCATGTTTGTATTTAACTCTGTATACAATAAAGTTTTTCTATAATACTGAATGTGTCCTGAAAGCGCGCGCACACACACACACACACACACACACACACACAAATTGTCAAATGGCAGCTCACCCTAGCTCTACTAAGAACTTGGAGACAAATCTGGTTGCTAGATACTGGTTGGTTGAGGCAGTATGCTGCAGAGGTAGTTGTCGTGATCTTCCACATTACCACAGGCCAGATTACCACATTAAGGTACTGCATTACAACATTCCCTCTTAATGGCAATGTCTTGCAAGGGACCACATTAGTTGAACTGTTTATTGTGCTTGGACAGCACACACTTTTGAGCTTGGACAGCATAATAGGGTAACACTTCAACTAATGTGGTACCTTGAATGATATTGCTATTAATGGGGAATGTGGTAATCTGTTCTGTGCTAAAGTGGAAGATTAGGCTGATTTACCACTAAATACTTGGGGTCTGAGGACCCTGCTCTACAGACTGGCATCCCTGGCTAAAAGTCAAAACATGGTTGTGTTCCTCTGTACAGCAGATGCCAGTCTGTGCATTCAGTGTGTGGCAGTTTGTAGTTAATTTAAGCTGCTCATCCTTAAACTGAGCACTGTATGTATTAAAGAGCATGGGGGTTTACAATTAAGGTACTGGCATCCGAGTTGGGGAGTGGTGTGACCACTGCAGCAGGTCAAGGAGCTTGTGTGTATGCACGAGGGGAGCGAGTGGTGCTGGGATGGGTGAGGGGTAAATGAGTAATCTGACACAGTTGCTGCATTCTTTGGTCCTGTTTCCATGGTAAACTCCAGATGGGGTTGGTGGAAAGACTGGGCCTGATCATGTGAAGAAATATCCTACATGCCTCAATTGCACAAAGATTTTCAACAAGTTCAAGTTGTCACTAAGCTGGAAGAATCTCCAGCAGATAATTTAACTTTCATTTGATAAAATGTGTTGACCCCCCCCAACTTATCAGTCTACATCTGGTGGGTACTGGACTTCTGTACTAGGCCACCTCTGATCAGGTAGGGGAAAAAGGATTCTAGTGCTGAGGCACTGCCCTGCCACTAGGACCCCTCTAGCTCTGACACTATAACCCAGAGTCCCACCAGTTCTGGAAGCTGATTAGTTAGCAAATGCATCTTAATGATCAACTCTGCACTTAACATGATTCAGCAACAATTTACAAGAGAATACATTTTTTAAATTTTCACAATTCTTTTCAATAGCTTATGATGCATATTGGTAGTTTGTTTAAAAGATGTACCTTATTGACCTTTGTGCCCTGTTTGACATAATAAAGCAGTCACAAATTGTGCGGTCAGATGCTTCAAACATGAAGTCTGTCTATATTATAGACATTAGCAGTTTGATCCAGCTGTAGAACTGCCCCGGAGTGAAATGGTTAAAACCATTCCAAAATAGAATTTTGGCACGAGAGCAGCTCTATCTGTGTCATTTCAAACTTGAACTGTCAGATTCTTTACTCCGCCTCAGTGAACAGTCGCTCCGGAGATTTCTCCTTCTGCTCGGTTTATTTCTCGGTTTAAAAAGTGTTTGTTGGATTTAACTACAAAACCGTTCGGTTCAAGCTCTATCTGTGGTAACCGTAAGTAAATGAAGGTTTTGTCTGTGTGGAACTAGTAAGTTATCGGTTCGGTTTTGAACTGATCAGTGGGTTTAAAACTCATTTAAAACTAAGTTACTATTTTAGAGTGCGGTTCCGGTTCTTATAGTTCTAAAAAAAAAACTGATTTATTACAGTTTTTTCCAACACCGTGACACGGTTAGGGAACCGATAAGGTGTCTTGCCTGGTACTGCCAAGTAAAGGCAAGTTTTTGGTTAGCTGGCATTATGTCTGAGAAACCCAAAAGAAACCGGGCCCACTGGGTTTCAACACTGTTTGTGGGGAAGTCTTTGCCAAGGCTGACCCACACACCACATGTGTTTATTGTCTGGGGTTTGACCACCTCCAGTCAGACTGCCAGGTATGTAAGAATTTCCCTGCAGCCACCCTGGAAAAAAGATTGGGCAGGCTCGGGAACGAGAGGCCAAAAAGTCCGCTGACCCGGATGGCCAGCCCGGTTCGGTGCCAACCGAACCAGAGGGAGTGCCCTCTGACCAGGGCCAGACTTCCTCGGGCAAAAGAAAAGCTGGTTCTGAGGAACCAATTCCAGTAAAGAAAACAAGAAAATCAGCAGGTCTGGAGTCCAAAATTCCTTCTCCAACTGCTGCAGAGATGGCAAAAGTCATACAAATTGTCCAGTCACTATCTCAGGGTCCGTCCGAACCACCACTATCTGGTAAAAGGTCTGTTCGTCCGGTCCAGTGGTTCAGGATTATGATATTGAGAATTTTATGAACCAGAGGAGGGGAGGAGGATTATGAACAGTATGAATGTGGCTGGGAAGGTCTGGGTGTGCCCATTGAACGGTCATCTCCCCAGACAGACCTTTAGAATCTCCCCCTATGCTGTCTGAGTCCCCATCTCATTTTATGTTTTATAAAAAAGTTGCTGAAACCCTCCAGCTTCCTTTAGAAGAGGCTGTGGATGAGCAAGAGGAGCCTGATTTTGTAGAAATGATGGATATTCCAGAGTCTAGGAGATTGTCTATTCCTTTACATAAGTCTTTTAGGAAACAATTAATTTTAAAAGCTCCTAATTCTGTGCCTCCTGTAGATAAAAAGATGGACAGAAGGTATACATTGTCAGGCCCTGATACAGAATTCCTTTCTCAGCAATGCAGTCATGTAGGGGTAGTTCAGGCTGCTGCCTGTGATGAAGCTAATATTCCGTTGGCTTCACATCCTCCTGAAAGGATTCCAGGAAGATTGCCATGGCAAAAAAACAGTATATGGCAGCCTGTCTGGGACTCGGGCAAGCAAATTATATGGCTTATGTAGCTAGGTATCAGAAATCTAGATGGGATACCGTTATGCAATTGGCCAAGCAGGCCCATGGCCAGCTGGCTAGTGAACTAGAACAGGTGGCTGCTGATGGCATTGAAGCCTCTAAGGTTCAGTTTCATGCTGCTGTGGATGTTAATGATGTTTCCTCTAGGGTCATGGCCACATCTGTAGCTTTTCGTAGGTTGGCCTGGCTCAGGTGTACTAGTTTGTCACAGGATACCCAGACTAAGGCTATGGATTTTCCTGTGGTGGGAAATTCTCTGTTTGGAGAGCAGAGAATTACATGAAGATGGATGAATATAGGACTACTTACAAGAGTGCCCAGGCTAAGGAGCAGCAAGCCACTCCTCAAAGGCATACCCCCAGGGGTAGGGGTAGGCCTTTTCACAGGCCTTTCTACCAGACTCTGGCCTCCTCTGCCTATGCTCAGAGGGGCTTCTTCAGAGGCAGGGGCAGACGAGGGGTGGGCAGACCTGCTCCCACCCCCCCCCAGCCTAAAGTTCCTGTGAAACAGGCACCCTGATGGGGTGCCCAGGGCCAATTCTCCTGTACCAGTGGGGAACAGGCTGGCTTACTTCAGTCAGAATTGGGCTTCTTTAATCTCAGACAAGTGGGTTCTGGAAGTAGTAAGCCAGGGTCTGCTTCTCAGCTTCAAAAAGTTTCCCAAGTTGAGAAGCAGACTTTTTCTACCTGCAAGTGCTTCAGAGACCCTCGCTCTGGAAACAGAGGTCTCATCCCTGTTGGCTCTCAGAGCAGTAGAAATGGTTCCTCCCCTGCATCAGGGCAGGGGTCTGTATTCCAGATACTTCCTTACCCCAAAAAAGACAGGAGAATGGTGGCCCATTTTAGATCTCAGATATCTGAACAAGCATCTTCTGAAACCAAAGTTTAAAATGGTAACTCTGGCAATGATTTTACCTTCCCTAAGGCCAGGGGACTGGCTAGCCTCCCTGGACCTCAAGGATGCCTATTTCCATGTCCTAATCAGAAGATCCCATCGAAAGTACCTCAGATTCGAACTGCCCTCAGGTCATTACCAGTTCAGAGCAATGCCCTTCGGCCTTACCTCTGCTCCAAGGGTATTCACAAAGTGTCTAACAGTGGCAGTGGCCCATTTAAGGAGGCAGAGGATTGCTGTTTTTCCCTATCTAGACGACTGGCTCATTGTAGGCCAGTCCCCAGAACAGGTAAAATCTCACCTGCAGGTCACCCAGCAGCTTCTCACCTCCCTGGGTTTTCTGCTAAACCTACCAAAGTCTGTTCTAGAACCAGTCCAGGTACTCACCTTTATAGGGGCAGAATTGGACACAAAGTTAGCCAGAGCCTTTCTTCCCCCAGAAAGGGTAAGGAATTTAGTGGCTCTAGCCTCTTCCTTCACTCTGCAGGTCTCTCGACCAGCAAGACACTTTCTGCAGCTCCTGGGGCACATGGCTGCATCCACAGCTGTTGTGCAGGGAGCCAGATTTCAGATGAGACATTCAGTTTCACTTGAGAACATTTTGGTCTCTGAGAAGAGACCCCCTTTCCAAGTTGGTCCCAGTGACTCGAACCTTGATCCTAGCTCTCCAGTGGTGGCAGGATCAGAGCAATTTAAGAGCGGGGGTCCCCTTCATTTCCCCTTCTCACGACTTGACTCTCACTACAGATGCTTCCCTTCTGGGTTGGGAGCCCACATGGGCGACCTTTCCACTCAGGGAGTTTGGTCCCCAGGAATCTCTGCTCACATCAGTTTGCTGGAACTCAGAGCTGTCTTTTTAGCTCTTCAAGCTTTTCTGCATCTGTCCATGACAAGGTGATACAAGTCAGAACAGACAACACCACAACAATGTGGTACATCAACAAACAGGGGGGCACTCTGTCTTCGGCCTTGTGCACCGAGGCAATGAAGTTGTGGTCTCTGGCCTATTCCCTGAACACTTCCCTCATAGCAGTTCATCTTCCAGGGAAGGACAATGTCCTAGCGGATGCCCTCAGCAGGATTTCCCAGGGCCATCACGAATGGTCCCTGGATCCTCAAGTGCTGGGGATAGTTTTTGCCAGGTGGGGCATCCCTCAGATCTTTTTGCAGCCCCAGACAATCACAAACTTCCTCTGTTCTGTTGCAGGCCTCCAGTGCTGGGCTCGGTTCCCCTGGATGCCCTTCTTCTGGATTGGGAGGGGAAGTTCCTCTATGCTTCCCCCCCTTTCCTCTCCTATTCAAAGTACTAGTCAAAATCAGATCTCAGCCTTGCAGGGTGATTCTGATTGCCCCGGATTGGGCCAGGCAGCCCTGGTACCCACTCTTTCTGTCTGACAGTCCATCTTCCCCTGTGCCTCTCCAGGAATCACAATCTGTTGACTTGTGCCCAGGGAAGGGTTTGGTATCCGGACCTCAAATCCCTCAACCTCAAGGCCTGGCTCTTGAGGAGTTAGTTTGCTGATTTACACTCTCTCAGGGTGTTCTTGAGATCCTAAGGCTTCAGAAAGCCTTCCACTAGGGCTACTCTTAGTTCTAAATGGAAAAGGTTTTCCATTTGGTGTGCTGGGAAAAATATTTCCCTAGGATCTGCTGAATTGCCCATTTTGTTAGATTACATGGTACATCTTAATTCCTTGGGTCTCAGACCAGCTACCCTGAGAGTTCATTTGGCAGCTGTGTCTGCTTTTGTGTCAGCAGGAAAGTCATCCCCTCTTTCCTCTCATCCTGTGTTTTCCAAGCTTTTTAAGGGATTACTCCATACCAGTCCTCCTTTCGAACTGGCCCCTGCTTGGGACCTTAATGTTTGCATTGCCCAGTTAATGCAACCCCTTTGAACCTCTGTCTTCTGCAGAGCTTAAGTACCTAACTTGGAAAACTGTTTTTCTAGTGGCTATCACTTCTGCCAGACGCATAAGTGAATTGCAAGCCTTGTCAGTGGAGACTGACTATTTCTTTCCACAGGGATAAGGTAGTCCTTAGGACTAATAGGAAGTTTTTGCCTAAGGTGGTTTCAGATTTCCATCTTAATCAATCTATCTCCCTTCCAGTATTTTTCACTGATCACTCCTCTTCGGGTGAGAGGAGGTTGCACAGCCTGGATGTTAAGAGAGCTCTTAGTTTATTATATAGAGCGTACCAAAGGTCACAGGTTCGAATCCCTCCAACTTTTTCTTGCCTATGGTGAAGTTGGGAAAGGCAAACCTGCCACTAAGAGATCAATAGCCAGGTGGATTGTCTCTTGTATCCAATTTTGTTATCAGAAAGTGGGCAGAGCCCCTGGTTTGAGGGCTCATTCTACCAGGGTACAGCTGCGCTCTAGCTGCTGCCAGAGATATCCCTTTATTAGAGATTTGCCAGGCTGCTACTTGGAAAGCGTGCACAGTTTTACCAAGCATTATTCCCTGGATGTCCAGGCCGGAGAGATGTCTCGGTTTGGCACAGCTGTTCTTCAGAGCCTATTCCTAAGTAGGTTCTGCCTCTCCTCCATGGAGGTACTGCTGTGTATTCTGCTAATGTCTATAATATAGCAAGACTTCATGTTTGAAAAAAAATTACTCACCTTAGTAATGTTGTTTCTTCTAATGGAGTCTTGCTATAATATGAACCCCAAAACCTGCCCCTCTCGAACGTCTACTTGGTGGGGTGCGGGCAACTTAGTGTGGGCATTACTTATGTCCTGTTAGCATTTTGTCCCCTTTGGGGGTGTGTGTGTGTGTGTGTGTGTGTGTGTGTGTGTGTGTGTGTGTGTGTGTGTGTGTGTGTGTGTGTGTGTGTGTGTGTGTGTGTGTGTGTGTGTGTGTGTGTGTGTGTGTGTGTGTGTGTGTTTTATTATACTTATGTTCCATTTTCATATTATTAGAATGGTGTTAGTATTTCTGGTCCCCTGACTTGAGTCTTGGGTGTTGGGACCATCAATGGTTGTTATTTAGGTAGCCATTTGGCTAGTGTAGGTTACAGCTTCCACACAGACCTGAGTGAGTTTGGCTCGTAAAGATCTGACAGTTCAAGTTTGAAATGACACAGATAGAGCTGCTCTCGTGCCAAAATTCTATTTTTGGAATGGTTTTAACCATTTCACTTTGGGGCAGTTCTAGAGCTGGATCAAACTGCTAATGTCTATAATATAGCAAGACTCCATTAGAAGAAACAACATTACTAAGGTGAGTAATTTTTTCTTGAGACTCCATGAAATATGCACTGAATTTTTAAATATTTGTAGACCAAGTACGAAAGAGAACTAGCAAACACTAAACATACTTGCTGGAAATCTAATAGTTTTAAGCTTTTTTAAAGTACTGAACTCTTTAACCCTAGCTGATAAATACCTGTTTTATGACTGGATAACTTGTTTCAGTATTTACTGTATGTACTTGACTTTCTAATGCTTCTTTATTAAAGACATTGTCAAACTTTTAGTACACATTATTTCTATTTGAAAGTTCACATTTTGATTTGCTTACCTTCTCTAAAATTCATTGTTGCTGGATCTTACTTTGAGAGTTCACTCTTGCAGCAGGTGACACATATAGGACTGTAGCTGGCAGGCAACAGGACCCCACAGAACTTCTAGCTAGCAATCTATGCCAGGGACTGCCCCAGACGTTGCATATGGAATAAAGGGTGGGCGGTCCCCAGTTTTCCCGGGGTAGACTCTGCTCATTGGCTCCACGGATTGCCTCTCACTAGTTCTACTGTCATATTTGTTATACGACGTAGTTGAATCTTTTTTTTTTTTTTTTTTTTCTTCTCTCAAAGGTTCTGCTTTTCAGTGCTCCAATTCCGTATGTAGTCTTCTTCGATGCTTTCTTCCAAGGGTTAGCCTTCCAAGTGTGCCTGTGGGAAACAGATTCCATCCAAGGACGGCCACTCTGCCTGTCTGCTGTGCTTAGGCCCAGACCGTGGCGCCCAGAACTGCCTGCACTGCCAGAAATTTTGTAGCCAGGCATGGATCTGAGACCAAAAAACCCTGCAGGCCTATCTCATCGAACGTCTGGCTACCATGCAGAGGACTTCCTCTTAAGAAAAAGGCTCTTCCCACAATAAGAAATCCTCAGAAGTACAAAGGGGGGGGGGGGGAGAAGAGGTCCCCATTGAGATACAGATCTGGCTTCCACTCTGCCTCCACGGGCAGTTTGGACTCCGCCTCACAGGTGACCCATTCTCCCTCTCTGCTTACTGTGGTTAAGCCCCCCCCGGATCTGGGTGTCTGGTGTCTGGCATTAAAGAATGCGGCTCTGAGTCTTTGGGCCCAACTCTTCAGTCGCTAAAAATTCGACAGTCAGACCTACCTTCAGGCCATAAGGGGGCAAACATCTGTACCTTGTATTTTTTACTCTGTGGTAACCGGGTAAGGCCCACTAGGCACAAGTGCCTGTTTTCAGGGCTGACCTGGGAGCACTGGGTGGTTAAGTGACTTGCTCAAAGACTCGCAGTATGCAAGTGGAGGTTGAGAATCAAACTCTGGTCTAGTCTGCTGGATGTACCAAGCTCATTCACACCTCATTCCTCTAGGCTATACTACCTTCCTGGTCGGCCTGTCTCTGGCGCAGACTCCTGGGACAGGCATGAGCCCTTGAGGCATTCCTCTGGGAGATGCACTTCATAGCCCCTGAGGCACGCTAAACTGTGGTCTGACAAACGTCCGTCTACTAAGCATACATCTGGTGGGGACCACTAACATTGCTGCCTTGGCTGTTCAGACGCCGGCTCCACCAAACCAGTCAGTCTTCATCAGTTTCTCCCCCACCACTGGTGGACGATGGGTCTGCCATCAGCACCCAAGCAGATGCCAGCATCGAATCTACCACCCTGACATCTCCTGTCTGCCCAGTCACCAGACCATGGCCCTACACCAAATACAGATGCTGGACCATGAGACTCTGACCCAAAACTGAATCTGTCCCAGGTCAAGGATCTTTTGGGCTACTGGTGGGAGACTATTCATACTGACCACCACCCACCTAAGCCCTAAACAGTGGTGAATCCCATTCTGGATACTGGGGCTCCACCAAAAGGTTCCCACCCCACCTCTGGACAAGGGCACTGGCACAGAGCCTACCCCACCTTCAGATAAAAATAAAGGCTTCTTGCAAGCACCGTCCTAGATCTGTCACGGAGCCAGAGTTCCTCCGGCTCTCCTGACCATCATAGACAAACTGTACCATTGGTCTCACTCCACTGACTCACTGGTCGGATACATCCTGATCTTAGTTCGAGATACAGCTCTTGCAGCAGGTAACTCCATTAGGACTGAAGCTGGCAGGTGTCAGGACCCCACGGAAATCTTCTAGCTAGCAGTCTTCAGCGGGGACCGCCTCCGACGTCGGGCGTAGTACATAAGGAGGCGGTCCCGCCAGAATCAGTTCTTTCCACTTGGTCGACTTGCATGTCGACCCTTTGGTCCGTTTCTAGCTCGCGACACATGGTAAAGTTCTTCCATTTGGAATAAGTTTTTTTTTTTTTTTCTTTCAGTTGTCTGATGTCCTCTCCAACCTCCGTGGAAGGCCATCCGTCGAAGTGCGCCTGTGGGAAGCAAATCCCTTTTAAAGACCCGCATTCGGCCTGCGTCCGGTGCCTAGGCCCAGATCACGACACCCGGGCCTGTGTTTTCTGTCAGGGATCCAATAGCCGGATCCATCGCCAGAAGGCCCTGCAAGCGTTCCTTCTTGAGGAAAAAGTTAAGGCCATGGATTCAGCCTCCAAGGGGGAATCGTCGGAAAAAGCCCGGAGACACCTTGAAAAGCATAGGGAGAGGGTGAGATCAAAGTCCCCTTCTAGGGCCTCAGACTCCCGTAGCTCCGGCTCCCGGTCCGACTGCTCCCCTTCCCGGGCCCGCTCTCAGCCTCCCCCCTGCTGCGGTGAAGACTTCTTCAGGTTCTTCTTCTCTTCCTCAGGCCTTCCTCTTCTTCGGCTTCTAAGGCCTTGCAGAGGTCAGGGGACCGCCACCACCACCACCACAAGTCCGGTTCCCATCATCCGGACCCCAATGCCCGGTCAGTCTCCTTGCCCCCTCCTCCCCAGCGGAAGACCAAAGAGCTGACTTCACTCAAGAGGACGTCGGATCCAACGTTGGCCCACCCGACGTCTGCCAAGCACCACCGGTCCAGAGAACCGACGACCGCCAGACGCCCGTCGCCGGTTAGGCCTTCGCCACCACGGACGCCGGCCGGGGGACCGACGCCCATTCCAGTAGAGGAGAACCCCTACGCCTCCCACTGACGTCTGTCAGGAGGCACTCACGGAGGAGCAGACCCAGCCCGAGGACCAGACAGGCGAACCCAGTCCTGTCACACCCCCCAGGGAACCCTCCCCTGAACCAGAGACCCTTGGGGAGCCGACGCCAGAACCCGACGACAGACCACCGGTGCCCGGTCCATCGGGCCTCAGCATTTCAGAGGTTAAGGAGCTGTTCACATACTGGTGGGATACCATAAAGGATGGGGTTCACACCTCCTCTTCCTCCTCCTCTGGCCCCTGCGCCCCCTACTCCTTCCGGGACTGCAGGCAGAGTACCTTCCCCCCAGGAACCTGCAGAACCTCTTAGGGGTAGACCAGACGAGAGGAGACCTCCGTCCAGATCTTCTTCAGGGTCACCCAGCCCCAAGGGACCCAGAAGACGCCGCCTTTCGCCTTCGACAGAGGACACGGGATCGGACTTCTCGGATGGATCCAGATCCCCCTCTCCAATCAGCGTCCCTTCTCTGGACCCACGTGAGCTCCCAAGATCTCCTCCAGATAACCCATCATTCTCGGAGATTGAGGCATATCCAAGAGAACATGGGCTGGGATGCAGAGGAACTCTACCCCGAGAGACTACGCCTTGCCAGATATCTTCAGCAAAAAGATCCAAAGCCTGTGGTGGTGCCACCCTTGGTGGACACCTTTGTGGACATCACCAAGGCAGAGTGGAAACATCCACACTCACTCCCGGCGATGCCGAAGAAGGCTGACCGCCTGTACAAGGCCCCTAGGGAGGACTAGTACTTGGCATCATATTCTCTGGCCGATTCTCTGGTCATTACAGCCTCACATGACCAGTCCCAGAGGCCGCAACATTTGAGCACCCTGCCACCGGACCCAGAGTCCAAGCAGCTGGACGCTATGGGCAGGCGCACGTACGCATCCGCTACCTGCGCCATTAGGTCCCTCAACTACTTAACCCACATGGTCCAGTTTCAGAATGCCTTGTGGGAGCAGGGACTGGATCTGGCAGAAAAGATGCCAGAAGGTGAGCAGGAGGAGGAGTTGCTGCAACTCCTTCGCACGGGTTCAGATGTGGGAACCCAGGTCCTGCGAGCCGCATATGATTCCGCGGACTTCTCGGCCAGAGCGGCAGCCTCTGGCGTATGCCTCCGGAAACACTCTTGGCTCCGTGTCTCTGGATTTACCCCGGACGTCCAGAAGAACATTCTGGATGCCTCGTTCCACGGAGAAGTTCTTTTCGGTGAGTCCTCGGAGAAGGTCCTCACCGAACTTCAGAAGACGGGGAAGTGATGCTGATCTGTCAAGCCATGTACAGACCCAAGCTTAGTTCCTTTCATAGGAACCAAAGCCGTTTTCGAGGCCGGATGTAGAGACAGCAGTCCCGCACCGGCCTGCAACAGAGGGGCTCCTTCTCCCGCAGAGCCCAGGGGAAGTCGTCCACGGGCCAAAGCCAACACCCTGCAAAGTCTGTCCAGCCTGCAGGACCCTCAGCCGCCACAGCATGACTCCTTCCAAGCCCACGCCCCTCAGGATCAACGGGACACCAAGGTCTGGGTCATATTGCGGACCACCTGCCAGGGTGGCAGTCCATAACCACCGACAGGTGGGTTCTTCAATTGGTCAAACAAGGCCACTTTATAGAATTCATGGACAAGCCACCCACAAGGCCTCCTCTGCTCTCCCGTTACTCGGGTCAGCACAGTTCACTCATCAAGCAAGAGGTACTCGCACTCCTGAAAAAGGGAGCAGTGGAGTACGTCCCGGAGAACCGGAAAGGATCCGGATACTATTCCCACTTTCTGGTTCCGAAGAAAACGGGGGACCTACGTCCAATTCTGCACCTCAGCGACCTCAACATGTCGGTCGCCTACAAACGTTTTCGCATGGTGACCCTCCAAGGACTCATTCCCATGCTGAAAAAGGACGCCTTCTTAGTGTCCCTGGACGTGCAGGACGCCTACCTGCACATCCCAGTAGCTCAAGCGCACAGGAGGTTCCTGCGCTTAGTTTCTTGGCCACCACTTTCAGTTCCGGGCTCTTCCGTTCGGACTGTCATCGGCCCCCAGGGTCTTTACCAAGTGTATGGCAGTCGTGGCAGCATCTCTAAGGAGACAGGGCCACTACATGTTCCCGTACCTGGACGACTGGCTTCTCATGGCCGCCTCCAAAGAGGTGCTGTTGCTGGCTATTCAGAACACCCAGGATCTGTGTCTCTGGGCATTCTTATAAACTACGAGAAGTCTCTCCTCATACTGTCCCAGAAGCTGCAGTTCATAGGTGCAGTTCTGGACACCGTCCAAGGGAAAGCCTTTCTTCCCTACGAAAGAGCGGAACACATCAGATCCCTCATCGGGGATTTCTCAGCGAAGAAGACTGTCCCCCACTAGGTTGGTCCTTCGCTTGCTCTGACACATGGCTGCGGCCATTCCAACCGTCCCTTTGGCAAGGCTCCACAGGCGGGTGACTCAGTGGATGCTCAAGGTGCAGTGGGACCAAAGGCAAGACCACATGCAGCATCCGGTCAGAATCACGAACACCATGATTCGACACTGGCAATGGTGGCTAGACCCAGGGACACTTTCTGCAGGTGTCCTGTTTACAGCGCCGTCCCCAGAGGCAATTCTCTCCACAGACGCCTCAGGGCTGGGGAGTGCACCTGAATGGGGTGAGGTCCCAGGGAACGTGGACCCCTCAGGAAGCCCACCTCCACATCAACATTCTGGAGATGAGGGTGGTCCTTTACGCCCTGCAGGCCTTTCAGTCAGAAATCCCGTCTAGTACTATTCTGCTTCAGACAGACAATACAGTGGTTATGTATTACCTCAACAAACAAGGAGGCGCACACTCTTACCCCCTTTGCAGGGAAGCTATCAGAGTGTGGGATTGGGTAATCCAACACGGCGCGAGCCTGATTGCAGTTCACGTTCCCGGCGTGGACAACACAATCGCAGATGGCCTGAGTCGTTCCCAGGCCAGAGTCCACAAATGGGAACTCCTTCAAGAGGTAGCGGAGGATCTGTTTCTTCGATGGGGAACTCCAGAGTTGGACTTGTTCGCCTCCCCATCCAACGCAAAACTGCCCAATTTTTGCTCTCTAGATCCAGGGCCTGGTGTTCTCTGGCGAGACGTGTTGTCCCTCTCCTGGGTGGACAGATTCCTCTACGCTTTCCCTCCCTTCCCATTGATCCAGAGTGTCCTTTTCAAACTACGCAGGGAGCACGCAACAATGATCCTGGTAGTGCCTTTCTGGCCCAGGCAGATCTGGTTCCCCATGCTGACGCGATTGTCCCGGGAACCTCCAGTTCCATTGCCTTTCAGCTCCCATCTATTGTCTCAAGAGGAGGGTTCACTAGTCCACCCGGACTTATGCTCACTGAACCTGCATGCCTGGCTCCTTGAGACATAGCCATTATGCGACACGGGTCTCGCAAGAGGTGGCAGAAGTCCTTTCTGTGGCCAGAAAGCCGGCAACACATGCGACGTACGCCATGAAATGGCACCGGTTTTGCTTGTGGTCACAGGCACGCAGCCTCTCCCCTTTAGCATGCCCAGTGAAATTGGTTCTGGAATACCTGCTTTCCCTCTTACACTCGGGTCTCACCTACTCCTCTATTAAAGTTCACCTCTGCGCGATCTCGGCCTACCACTTTCCCTGTAGTTCAGCGCACAGTGGCACAACTCGATGCCTCTCAGGACTTCCTGAGAGGGGTGTTACACCTTAGGCCTCCCATCAAGGATCCCGTCCCTCCTTGGGACTTACTCTTCGTCCTGGAACAACTCACGCTTTCCCCCCCCCCCTTTCGAACCTGCCGCAGATTGCGAGCTGCATTTTCTGTCGTGGAAAACGTTACTTTTAGTTGCTGTCATGTCAGCAAGGAGAATTTCCGAGCTCTCATGTGTAAGGAACCTTACTTAATTTTCCACCAGGACAGAGTGTCTTTGAGGACGAATCCTAAATTCTTGCCTAAGGTGGTCTCTGCCCTTACTCTTAACCAGGACATCGATCTGCCTGTGTACTTTCCTAAGTACTCTAATAGAGGAGAGGCATTGCTTCACACCCTGGATGTTCACCGCTCCTTAAGGTACTACCTGAACAGGACTAAACAGCTCCGCACGTTGGAGCAGCTGTTCGTATCCTTTGCTGAGAGGATGCTGGGCCAACCAGTCTCAAAGCAGACCCTTTCTCGCTGGCTTGTCCAGTGTATTTCCTTTTGCTACAACAATAAACAGAAGCCCCTTCCAGGCACGGTCTGGGGCCACTCAACAAGGGGGGTGGCTACCTCCTTTGCAGCACTGCGCAATGTCTCCACCTGGGCTATTTCTGCCAAGGCTACTTGGAGCTCAGTGCACACATTTATTAGGCACTATAGCCTGGATATTGCTTCACGATGGAGAGCCAGTTTCGGCCTTGCTGTTCTACAGGATCTCCTGTCCTAGAGTCAGGACTTGCTCAAGATCTCTCATTTGCCTCCTCCCAGAATGCTTAGAGGTGGTATTGCTTGGGAATCTGTCCTAATGGTGTTACCTGCTGCAAGAGCTGCATCTCTAAGTAAGATAGTACAGTTACGTAAGAACTTACCGTAACAGTAGATCTTTGAGAACAGCTCTTGCAGCAGGTACCTTCCCGCCCACCATTCCCTCTTGGAGGAGGTATAGCCTACCAGGCCTTGGCAGGAGCTAACACTCTCTTCTTTTTCTTCTGATGGCAGATCCTCGGTCTCCCCTTCTGATGTCATCCTGTGGCCAGGAGTCTCCGGCGGGAGAACTGAGGATTCTGGTGGGATCACCTCCTTATGTACTACGCCTGATGTCTGGGGCGGTCCCCGCTGAAGACTGCTAGCTAGAAGATTTCCGTGGGGTCCTGACGCCTGCTGGCTTCAATCCTAATGGTGTTACCTGCTGCAAGAGCTGTTCTCGAAGATCTACTGTTACGGTAAGTTCCTACGTAACTGTACTTTCAGAACCCTCGCCCATCGAGGACCTGTCCCCTTTAGATCTGAGACCCCAAAATCACTGTCTGTTCTCCTTCATGGAGCATATACAACCTAATATGGGGTGGGAGACTGAGGATTTAGACCCAGAAAGACTCCACCTGGCTAAATATCAACGCCAGAAGGACCCTAAGCCAGTGGTTATCCCACCATTGGTGGATTCCTTTGTGGCTGTTACTAAGGTGGCTTGGAATCCCCCCACACATCTGCCATGATTCCCAAGAAGGCAGACCACCTCTACAGGGCTCCTAAAGAGTGGCCCTTTTTGGCAGAACATACTTTGGCAGACTCTGTGGTGACCTCGGACGCCCATGACTGGATCCATAGGCCGAAGCACCTCTGCACGCAACTCCCAGATAAAGAATCCGAGCAGTTGGATTCCATGGGCTGTAAGATCGACTTGTCAGCCACCTGTAGTATAGAGAGACTGAACTTACACATACAGTTCAGTTCCAGAACACACTTTGGGAGCAGGGGATCAATATAGTAAAGGAGGTCCCAGACTGTCTGCAGAAAGCAGAACTAGTCTAGTGTCTGCACACTGGTTCAGACCTGGGTACACATGTCCTCTGGTCAGCCTGTGATTCAGTGGACACTGCAGTGAGGGCTATGGCCACTAGAGTGTGCATATGCAGACACTTCTGGCTCTGTCTCTGGGTTCGCATAGATGTCCAGGGTTCAGTCCTCTTTGAAGAGAGAGAGAATTATCACCAAACTGCAGGACTCTGACAAGGCCGTTCGGACTGTCCAGTCCGTGTACTGGCAAAAACAAAAGCCTTTTTCGAAAGCTTCATTTTCAAGGCCATGGGGGACAACCACAGTATGTCCTAGCATCAACAACCACACTGAGGTGGTTAGTCGCAGAGGCATCCCTAGAGGTTCTGCAGGGCCTACCTCTTGAGCCACCAAATCAACCCAAGCTGATCTTCTCCTTTCTCTCCTTCTTCTCTTTCCCCACCCCCCAACTGCTTGACTCCTTGTTGGACCACAAACCTCCTGTGACTCTTGCAGGAGAGGCAGTCGGAGGCCACTTTTCTCTACACAAAGGGCTGGCAGGAGATCCCCTCCGATCAGTGGGTCCTTCAGTTAATCAACACACTAAGGAATTCATCCAGTTTCCACTGGACAGGCCTCCTCCATCCCATTACTCCCTGGCGCATGCTGGGCTAATTCAAGCAGAAATTCGGGCCCTGCTGCTCAAAAGCTATAGAGCCAGTTCCCCCAGCTCCGAGGGGCACAGGTTTCTTCTCACACTTTTATCTAGTGCCAAAGACACTATCTGCGACCCATTCTGGACCTCTGTGACCTCAACCAGTTTGTGGAATACAAGCTGTTTTATATTGTCACCCTCCAGGGACTGCTCCCCATGATGCATCAAGGGGACTGGTTGGCATCTCTGGACATGCAGGATGCCTAGCTCCAGATACTCATGGCCAAGCCACACAGGAGGTTCCTCAGATTTCACTTCCAGGGGAGGCATTACCAGTTTGGGGCGTTGGCCTTCGGCCTGTCCTCTGCTCCAAGAGTCTTTACCAAGTGCCTTGCAGTGGTCACAGCGGCCCTTTTCAAAGGAAAGGCATTGTTTTTGTCTACCTGGACAATTCACTGTCAACATCCCAAAATCCTCCCTGGTCCCATCTCAAACCCTCCAGTTCATTGGAGCACAGCTTGATGCCACTCGAAGGAGGGCCTTTTTGCCTCAGTACCAGAGCTCTTCGGCTTCATGCCTTAGCACACCACATCTCAGCCATAAGAGTCCTGGCTGGGACTGATGGCAGCGTCCATCATCACAGTCCTTTTAGTGAGACTGCATACGAGAACCATTCAGTGGAATCTACATGCCCAGTGGACCGAAGATGGGACAATTTGGACCAACCGGTTTCCATTATGGACCCAGTCAGTCTAACTCAATTGGTGGATGACATCACCTCCCTAGGGGAAGGGTTGCCCTTTCAGAAAGAAGTTCCAGACAAAGTTTTGATGTACGATGCCTTGGGCATGGGATGGGGCACACACCTCGGCATTCACAGGACGCAGGGGTCCTGGTTGGCAAACAAGGAGGCTCTCCTCATAAATATTCTGGAGATGAGAGCAGTTCTCTATGCCCTGCAGGCCTTTAGCACAATACTGCACCCAGGATACCTTCTACAAATATGTCTGGTCTACCTCAACAAGCAAGGAGGCACACACTCCTACCCCTTCCCCTTTGCTTGGAAGCAGTGCAGGTGTGGAATTGGGCCATGTCCCACTGCCTAGAGATCTCAGCGGTCCATGTTCCTGGGATCCAGAATACTCTGGCCCACACTATCAGCAGCACATGAATGGGCCCTCCTTCAATCTGTTGTCCATACTCTTCAACAGATGGGGCAGGCTAGAGTTGGACCTCTTTGCTTTCCCTATCCATGCAGAGCTGCCCACTTTTGCTTGCTAGATCCAGAGCCTGGAGTTTTCTGGAGAGAGACGTTGTCCCTTTTCTGGAGAGGGAGACTTGCATCTTCCTGCTCCTTCAGAAGGTTCTTCTCAAATTGCAAGCGGCGGGAGTAGCAGTGAACCACGTGGCCCCACTGTGGCCATGACAGATTTGGTTCCCACTGCTGCAGCAGTTGGCTGCCGAACCTCTGATTCCCTTGCCACTGAGCACCAACCTGCTGTCCCAGGACGCCATGACTTTGGTTCACATGAACTTTGGTCTCTGCACCTCCATGTATGGCTTGTGAGGACCTAGCCAGAATCCATTTCAGGGTCTTTAACATTCTGGTGGTTTACATGAAACTCTCCACCAGAGCCATTTATGCCATGAAGTGGAAGCGTTTTTGTCTCTGGGCTATGGCCTGTCACCCTTGATCCCTTGGTATGTCCAGTGAACTCGCTCCTGTAGTACCTGTTGTCATTCTGACTCAGGATTGGACTATTCCTCCAAAGTGTATTTAGTGGCCATTTATGCCTACCATATCCCTGTTCGAGGCAGAACTGTAGCGCAGATGGAGGTAATCTGTATCTTTCTCAGGGGAATCCTACATATGAAACCTCCCATAAGGGACCCCATCTCTCCTTGGGATTTGATTTTTTTTGTGCTGAAAAAGCTGACCTTACCTCTGTTTGAACAAGCCACAGATTACGAGCTTCGCTTTCCCTCATGGAAAGTTATTTTTAGTCACTAATATTTCTGCTCAAAGAATTTCCGAGCTTCAGTCCATGAGGTGCAAGGAGCCTTATTTAGTGTTCCACAAGGACTGGGTGCCCTTGAGGGCTAATCCTAAGTTTTTACCAACGGTGGTGTCAGAGCTGACTCTAAATCAGGACAGACATACCCTGATCACTCAAACCAGGGGTAGGCTCTTCTCCACACACTTGATGATCATCACATTTTGCAATTTTTATTTATCCAGAACAAGACATCGGATGTTCTTATCAGCTTTTTGTTTCTCTTGCCCCTAGGATCCAGGGGGCTTCTGTAGCCAAACAGACCCTTCAAAAATTGCTTGTCAGTTGGGTGGTCTCCTGTTAACAGAAGTACAATAAACCCTTACCAGGCTCTGTGAAGGGTTACTCTACGAGGGGAGTAGAAGCCTCCTTTGCCACCCTCTGCAGCCACGTGACATACAGTCCACATGTTTGACAGTACAGTCTGGACATTGCCCCTCGATGCAGAGCAGGCTTCAGTCATGCAGTTCTGCAGGGACTCCTCTCATAAGGGTACTTCCCTCTTTCCTTTCCTCCACCTGAGTCTAGTCTGCTCTCCTGTACTGCTTGGGACTCTGTCCTATGTTACTTGCTGCAAGTGCTGACTCTCTAAGATAGTACAGTTACATAAGAACTTAACGTAATGGTAGATCTTTGAGAGAAGCTTTGCAGCAGGTATGCTTCCTGCCCTCCTTACCCCTAGAGGTTTCTCTCCTGCAGTTGGTTTACATTGGCAACTTTCTAATTGCTCTGAGGTATTGGCCTTGGTTCTCTGGTTCTGATTACCTTCCATCCTGATGCCAGAGTCTCCAGCAGTAGAACTGGGGCACTCTGAGGGCCGACCCCTGCAATAGACTGCTAGCTAGAAATTTTCCATGGGGTCCTGCTGGCTACAGTCCTGTTAGCTGTTGCAAGAGCTTCCCTCTATCTACTGTTACTGTAAGTGCTTGGGTAACTGTACTTTTTAATTTGCTTCCTTTCTGAGTAGAACAGAAATGCATGCCATTTACGTAATTATACCCAACCTTGTTTTGTTTCAAGTCTTTGATCTACTGCTTTGCATACTTCCTGACCATTAGGACCTCTCCCAATAGTGCAGTCGCTGATGCAATGGTCTCCTCCTCCCACTGCATCACGAGTGGCTAGACTGTGTTGGGGTGTTCCCAAGTCCAGGAACGATGCTATGGGAGTTACACAAATACTGTAAACAAATGTCTGTGGTAATGACAGAATTGTGGGAATTTCTTTATCAAGAAATGAAAATCACTACCAGCTAAATCGGCAATCGCTACAGAATATGACCAATCATAAATTTTTTTAGATTGGATACTTTGAGGTCTAAGGGGTTGACAGTGTGCCTTTAATGATTTATCTATTGGTATTCATTATTTGCAAAATATTTATTAGAATGTGAGTATTTGAACCATAAATGTCCCATGTGTATAGCTCTAAAATTCTGACCTATTGTAAGTTGAGGTAATTGGGAATTGAAGTAAAAATTAATGTAATTACTAGGGGCTGCTCAGCCCAAAAAAGTTTGGGAAAACTAAAACCCAGTTGAGAGAATTGTTTTACTCCCAGAGAATGGGGGGGATTTATGGAATAGACACTGTACATCATTGAGAGCCACATTTATGTTGTGGGGAAGGGGGAATTGAGCAATGTAAAGAAAATTTGCCAAGTTATTACCACTGATTAGTGGGAGTATTCTTGATGTGTTTAGGCCGACTTCTGCTTCTAAATCCTGAGTAAACTGTAGTGGAAGTTGATGTCACGCAAAGGGGATTCTCAAATATTGCTTGTCCTATAACACTTAGCAGGTAAAGGAAGTGGTGGTGCATTCCAGTTAAATTAGACACAATAACCAATGAGAGAATGGCAGTGCTCCATTTCCCTCTGAATACAATATGGTGCTCCTGGTAAGGGTCTGTGCTGAACTGACAGGAAAGAAATTTAATATAATGTAACTCCCCTGTTACCCGGGGTTACTAGAATCCCAGTAAGACCTAGTGGTAGGCAGGGAAGGCAGCTTGTGAAAGTTAAATCGATTTCACACTCTCACTCTGTTCTCAGTCTCAGTTGAGACTGAGGGATGACGTCATTTAGAACTGTCGCAGCTGCATAAGCCACACTGGAATGTTGCAGGTGCAGGTGGAGGTTAGAGGAGAACATTGGGGATTTGAAGTGAGTCTGTAGAGTGCAGTAGTGTATGTGTGCAGTCTGAAAGAGGTTCTCTGCTGTAAGCAGGTCCTCGGAGCTCTACGCTCTGACAGGGCTACTTTTGTTGTATAGGAGTGTTTTCTCACCTGGAGAGGAACACGAGCATTTTGAAGTGGTGGAGACTGCTTTCAATGGCTCAGGGCCCCATCCCTGCAGGGATTTTGGGGGTAGGAATCTGCCTGCTTCAAGGGGCAACCCTCTTGGTCTGGCTAGGGAAAAGAAGCTGCCTGGTTTGTTCGTACTGAGGCACCAGAAGCTCTGGAAGAGTTCCTTGAGGAAACGCCGGTGGGACACCTGCAACCAAAGGGTGAGTTAGCTCTGCTAAAGGGCCATGTGTTTTCACCTGCAACAAGATGAAACTTAAGGGACTGTTACTATGGAGTCAGGAAAAGACAGCCAAGTACAGTTTAGAAGATGTGGGGATTGGACTGCTTAACCCGGGGGCTAGAGTAATGGACAAAGCCACTTAAGTATGTTAAAGTCCAGCACAAATGGGATGTAAATACAGTAGATTTAATGTGAAATACATTTAAAAGAATCTACACAGCAAAGGTTTTAAAGGATGAGGCATTACAGTCCGGAGAAATGGCTGGGTATGAATTATAGGAGCGAGGCGGAGACCCCCATCATTAACTAAATTCACCTCTACGGATTTGCTCTGGGACACCTGTTGCTTTCTCTCAGGTACTTGGCCAGTGCCTGAGGAAAGTACCCAGACGTGGGATTGATGAGAAAGATTCCCTGATGGAGCAGAAGTGCTCATAGGTGGTTAAGGGAGCTACCAGTAAATGTTTCCATGCTATATGGAAAGTGTCCAAGTGGCTGGCAAGGGAGCTGAGCCAGGGAAAACACAGCAGCGTTAAAGTTTGGGCTGTGTGCCCAGTGTGTCTCGGAGCCTGAGGGCTAAAGCGATGAGGATGTGTTCTGGTCTCCTTAAATCTGCATTACCAGGAGTGTAGCCCCGTGGGGGTCCATCTATGCTTTTTTCTGTTGGATGTGAATAAAAGCCACACTTTAGAATACCAACTTCTGGTATTGGACATTAGTTATTGCTTCCTTTGTCTGGAGTTACTTGGGTGCCCCCGTGCAGAGTAGTCAAACCTAGCCAATATGCAGAGTGACATATTCCTCCCCAAACCCAGCCCACCTGGTAGAGCTGTCGGATAGAAACAGCATACCTGAGTGGGGGTTACAATAAGAAAATTAAAAAGCAAATGATTTCAAGTTTTGTCAGTTTGGCTTGTTTGACATAACCACTGTAGAAAGAACATTTTATGTTGGCGCGCTTGTGCCGCCAACATCTTGCAGCAGTGGAGATTTGGAGGTGTGGTCGCTGTTGGGCGAATGCAGGGCACGCACCAGTAGGTGCATCCCGCATTCCCCAGTCAGCCAGCAGCAGAGGTAACACCCTGCCTGGCTAATGAGACGAAGAGATCTGACAAAAGGTCCACTACGACGAGAGCAAAGCTCTCATGCAGCATGACCACAACACGCCTCTCCCTACATGCAGGCAACATGGCGGTAGTGACTGCCACTGTTGCCTGTCAACCCTCCTTCCTTTGTGTCGATGGGGAGTGCCCAGTCCCCTGTCAGCATCATGTAACCCCTGCCCTTTTTTGATTGTCGAGAGAGTGCCCAATCCCTCTGCATCATGCAACCCCCCCAACAGTTTATTTTTGCTGACGGGCGTGCCAATCCCCGTCCAGCATGTATCCCTCCTCTTGAATTTTGCCGATGGGGAGCCCACTCCCCATCGGCATCATATGGTCCCCCTTCCGTTTTTTTGATTGCCGATGGGGTGCCCAATCCCCCTCGGCTCCTGCAGCTACCCCACCTCGTTTGCTGACAGGGGTGCCCAGTCCCCCATCAGCTAAAGCACCCACCCACACACAGGTGGCATGCTGGGAGCCCACCCCAGCATGCCAAAGCACCTATTCAAAGCGAAAACAGTCCCCCCCCAATGTCTTCTATTTTTTTCCCTGTAAAGAAGGAAACGGTCCTCGACGGTCTCCTGGCGCGCCCCACAGCCCCCACTCCACCCACTGCGCACCCTGCCTCCTGACACCTCCCTCACACCATACTTGCCTCCGGAGTCTGGCGTGACTATATTCTCGTGGACCGGAACATGTCTGCACTCTTCAAAGCTGACCACGAACTGAGGAAATGCCGGTAAGCTGTATAATGGAATAAATAGGGTTTTTTCAACTTTGCTGCATATCTCGGGCATTTTTTGGAATTTTTCCACCAAATTTTCAACATGGGGTTTTTGGGACCCCTCCTCATGAATTCTATCACTGTCATGGCATTAATCGGCCTCGAAAGGTGATTTCGCAGTCACTGCGCAGAATCACCTTTTGGGACCGATTTAATGAAACGACAGTGCCAGAGTTCATGAGATGGCCTCTCAAAAAGCCTATGTTGCAAATTTGGTGGAAAAAATCCAAAAAAATAACTTTTATGAGCGTGCCTTGCGCAGTTGCTATGCAGGCTCGTAACTTCGTGAATTCGCAATATTTTCACGCCAGATTTTCAACATTGTCATTTTTGTACACCTCCTTGTGAACAGTACAGCTGTCATTTTCCACATTCCGACTGAAATGCGTTTCCACACTTCCGGTGCAGAATAGCGCAGTTGCTGTGGGAAATTGGTGTTCGGGCCAGATTATGAAAATGACAGTGATACAGTACATGAGCAGAGGTCCTAAAATGCCTATGTCGAAAATTTGGTGATACTCCATAAAATGACTGTTACGAGCATGCGTTGAGCAGATTGCACGCACGCTTGTAACGTGCATTTTAATATTTTCACTCTGTATTTTCACCATTGGCACTTTTCCACACCTGTTGATGAACAGTACAGCTGTCATTTCACGTATCTTGCCCAAAATGTTTTCGCACTTCTGGCGCAGAATTGTGCGGTTGCTGTGCGAAATCACTTTTTGGGACAGTTTGAGGAAATAAGTGACCCTGTACATGAGCAGAGGTGCTAAAATGCCTATGTTGAAAAGTGCAATTCAGAATGGCAGAGGATAGCAATAACACTGCAACCAGGCAGATGGCCTCCTCGGTGTGTCTCGGGAGATTTGCTTGGCTAAGGACTACCAGTTTAACCCAAGATACCCATTCCAAAGCCATGGACTTTCCATATGAGCTTTTGTCTCTGTTCGGACAGCAGACTGAGGCTTACATGAGGAAAATGGATCAATACAAAGCAGCATACCAAAGTGCTGCTGCCAAGGATAAGGCTGCTATCCCCCAAAAGCAACATGCCAGGGGTTGTAGGGGGACAGACCTTACAGACCATTTTTCCAGCTTCAAGCCTAGCCACAATATCAGCAGCAGAGAGGCTATTTCAGAGGCAGGGTCAGGAGAGGCACCAACCACACTAGCCTCAGCACCTCAAAAATAAGACACCCTGTAGGATCTGCTTGGGTCGTATCCTCAGTTCCAGCAGGGGGCAGGCTGACCTATCTCCAGGAATGGTAGTCCATCACCACAAATCGGTGGGTCCTGGAGGTAGTGGGTCAGTGCCTTGTACTCTGTTTCAAGCTCAGGCCAAGACTGAGGGCAAGAGTCTTTCAACCTTCCTCCCACTCTGACACTCTTACTGGAAAAGGAGGTATTGAATCTGCTTTCATTAGGAGCAGTGGAGCCAGTTCCTCTCTTACAGAAAGGAAAAGGCCTTTACTCAAGATACTTCCTTACAACCAAGAAAACAGGGGAGTGGTGACCCATATTGGTTCTCGGACACCTGAACAGGCATTTACTGTAACCAAAATTAAAAATGGTCACTTTAAAAACCTATTTTGCCAACCTTAAGGTAAGGAGACTGGCTGGCATATCTGGATTTAAAGGATGCCTACTTCCATATCCTAATAAGGCAGTCTCACAAAATTCCTCAGGTTCAGACTTCCATCAGGCCACTATCAGTTCAGAGCAATGCCTTTCAGCTTTACTTCAGCTCAGAGTGTTCACAAAATGCTTGGCTGTGTCACACCCGAGAAGGCTGGGAGTGGCAGTTTTTCCACACTTGGATGGCTGGCTCTTAGTGGGGGCAGTCTCCTCAGCAGGTCAAGCAGTTTCTGGCCTTGACACAGGAACTGTTACAGTCCCTGGGGTTCTTGATAAACCAGCAGAAGTCAGTGCTTCTGCCAGTACAACTCCTGGAGTTTATAAGAGCAGAACTGGATTGTCAGAGGAAGGGCCTTTCTTCCTCGGCTGAGAGCAGACACTCTCATACAGCTGGTAGGCTCCTCCAAGCCTCATAGCCTCAGACCGGCCAGGCACTTTCTCCATTTGTTAGGCCACATGGCAGCCTCAACTGCCACAGTGTCAGGAGCAAGATTTCAGATGAGGGATATTCAGCATCACCTGAAGCATTACTGGCACCAGAAAAGGGACAGGTTATCAAAGCTGGTCCCAGTCACTCAAACATTCGTGCAGGCACTCCAGTGGTGGCAGGATCTGGAAAATCTCAGACAGGGGTTCCATTCCTCCAAGAGCATCCATCTTTGGTGCTCACTACAGATGCATCCCTACTAGGGTGGGGAGCACACCTAGGGGTGCATACTGTCCACGGAACTTGGCTCAAACAGGAGTCATTACTACACATCAACCTGTTGGAGCTCAGGGCAGTGTTCCTAGCACTTCAGGCATTTGCCAGCATGCTGCAAGGCAAGGTGGTCCAGGTCAGAACAGTCATGACTACTATGTACTAAATCAACAGAGGCACAAGGTCCACACCCCTGTGCACAGAACTGATGAAAATATGGACCCTGGCCTATTCTCTGTGCATTTTGCTGCCAGCAATCCACCTTCCAATGAAGGACAGTGTGCTGGCAGGTGCACTGAGCAGAATAAATCGGAACCATCACAAATGGTCCTTGAACAAGCAAGTACTGCAGTTGGTGTTCAGAAGGTGGCGCACTCCAGAGGTAGACCTCTTTGCTTCCCCAGACAACTACCAGCTCCCTGTGTACTGCTGCAGACCCCCACTAAAGGGCACAGTACCACCGGATGCATTGGCCCTGGATTGGACAGGGAAGTTCCTGTATGCCTTCCCATTGTTGATGAGAGCCCTGAACAAGCTCAGATCCCAGCCAGCCTCTGATCTTCATTGCCCCAGACTGGGCCAGACACCCATGGTATTTCCCTAGTCCTGTCTCTATCAGTAGCCAAGTGAATCGGTCTACCCAGGAGGCACAATTTGCTGACCCGCTCCCAGGGCAGGATCCTCTATCCCAACCTTCGATCTCTCAGACTCAAAGCCTGGTTCTTGAGGACCTAGAGTATGCAAATCTGAATATTTCAGAATGGGCAATGGAGGTCCTTAGTGTATTCAGAAAACCTGCTACCAGAAAAATCTATACTTCTAAGTGAAAAGGATTTTCTTTCCGGTGCAGGGACAAAAACTTATATCATACCCAGGCTGAGATCAGTAGTTCTTGACTACCTCACCCATCTTCATTCCCTCGGCCTTAGGACCTCTACTTTGAAAGTGCATCTGGCTGCAGTGTCTGCTTACCTGTCGGCAGGTAAACCATCCTCTTTGGCCTCTAATATAGTGTTCCGAAAGTTTTTTAAGGGACTACTGCATTTGCACCCACCTCAAACCCCTGTGTGGGACTTAAACATTTGCATACCACAGCTTATGCAGCCTCCTTTCGAGCCCATCTCATCAGCTGACCTTAAGTATGTGACTTAGAAGGCTGTGTTTTTAGTGGCCATTACTTCTGCCAGAAGGATTAGTGAGATTCAGGCCTTGTCTCTGGAGCCCAATTATGTGGCCTTCCATAGGGACAAGGTGGTACTCGGGACAAAAATTTCTCCCTAAGGTGGTATGACTTTCACACTAATCAGTCCATCACCCTGCCAGTCTTCTTTACTGATCATTTCTCCTGAGGTGAGCGTAGACTACATACCTTGGATGTCGAGCCATTAGTTACTACCTAGAGCACATGAAAGGTCACAGAGGGGATAGAAACCAGCTCTTTCCGACCAATGCAGAGGTTGGCAAGGGTAAACCTGCCACAGAGATCCATAGCAAGGTGGATTGTCATGTATCCAGTTCTGTTATGGCAAGGTGGGTAAGCAGCCCCCGCAAGGGCTTAGGGCCCATTCTGCTAGGTGGACTGCTGCATCAATAACAGCTTCCAGAGACCTTCCTCTTCTAAAAGTCTGTAAGGCAGTTGCTTGGAAAACAGTTCACACATGTACCAAGCACTACTGCATGGACACCCAGGCTAGGAGTGATGCCAGGTTTGGCACAGCAGTTCTGCAGAGCCTATTTCCTAAATAGGTCCTCTGCCTGCCTCCAAAGGTATTGCTTGGGTAGTCTGCAGTTGTCAGAATACAGTAAGATTTCCTGGGGTTTGAAGAAAACATTACTTACCTTAGTAATCTTATTTCTTCTAAGGGAATCTTACTGTATTCTAAGCACCCACCCTTCCTCCCCTGTTGAGACCTACAGGGCTCTACTCACTTCTGTATCACAGATGTTGGAAACTTGTGGGTACCTATTAGTTTTTTGGGCATCTGTTGACTTGAGTCTTAGAGATGCCTCCTGTTGTGTGGATTTTGTTCCCCTAATAGGGGTCTTTAGGGGTACTAAACTGTTTGGATAGTTAGTATTTAGCTTCTGCAGGCTTCGAAAGAATATGACTGTTGCAGGAAGTGCAACCAGGGACAGTGATTTGAAAACAAAGCTCGAGCCTAACATTCCACTATTAGCATAGGTTCTGTTAACCATTTTGGCTCCGGGGCAGTCCTTTGGTGAGACCATACTGCAGTTGTCAGAAAACAGTAAGATTCCCTTAGAAGAAATAAGATTACTATGGTAAGTAATGTTTCCTTTTTTCCTCATTTGTCAGACAAAGGTTTATACCCTCAATCTCCCACACACACAGGAGGCTGCAGATTTTATGGACATGCTGGAGTATATCCACCAGGAATTATGCTACTTTCCATACTCAAACCACGTAAAAAAGCCATAGCAAAAATCACAACTGCAGCCATCGACACAAAAAATTGAGAAAATAGGTGAACAGTCAGGGAGTGGACTATCTGCCCATTCTGATGATCATTTGCTAGTCCAGATTGCTGCTTGAGAACAAGAATTGCACTATCTGTGCACCCCCCCCACACACATACCCTGAAAAAGACCATCTTTATTTAAAAGTGAGATACAGTACTTTCTGTAACTTGACAGGCACTGCCTGACTGGCTCTGAACCTTTGTAACTCCATTTCAATTACTGTGTGGTAGAGTTGTTTTTTAGAGCTGCATAGCTTGTATTTCATCGGCAGGTAGTACATTCTTTGTATATCACTGGTGTATTAAAACAGTGTTTTATCCTGCCTGATATGTCTGTATCTGCAATAAAATGTTCAAATACAAAAAAAATTTGATACTATAGCAAAAAGGTTTATACAACAAAGCTGATCAGGCAGGCAGCAGTTTATTCAGCACATATGACAAAGTACCAGAAAGCACTTTGGAACAAAATTCTGGCACTGGCAGAAAGAGGCAATTTGGCTCAGGACCTGGATGCCACAAAATATTTCTACACAGTTGTAGACACTAATGACACTGCTACCAGGGTTTTGGCTCATACAGTATCATTAAAGTTTTCCTGGCTAAGGACTGCCATCCTTTCCCAGGATACACAACAAGGCCATGGATGTCTCCTTTGAGGAGTTTCATTCTTTGACAAAACAGGCATACATGAAAAAAGTGGATGAATACAAAATCACTTTCAAAAATAAGAAGGAAAAGGCTTCTTCCTCTTCAAACCCCAGGAAATCTTACTGTTTTCTGACAAATGCAGTATGGTCTCTCCATAGGACTGCCCTGGGAGCCAAAATGGTTAATAGAACCTATGCTAATGAAGGAATGTTAGGCTTGAGCTCAGTTTTAAACCACTGTCCCTGGTTGCACGTCTTGCAACCGTCAGATTCTTTACTCCGCTTGCCTCTGTAAGATGTCTCCGGAGCGTTCTCCTTCACTTTGATTGAAGTTTTTTTCTGTTTATTTTAAAAGTCCATTTATTCTATTTGATTTTTTGAAGCACTGTCTTGGTTCACAGATAGAATTAGTCTAGATAGTGTTAGTTTGGTAAGTTGTCAGTTCCTCCTCTGTTCTTCCAACCAGGAGGGAATTGATGGCTCTATCTTGTGTTTACTGAATAAATGTAACAATTTGTACCATCCAGTAAGGTGGTTTTATTTGGTCAAATTTTTTAGTCTTTTTTTTATCTGGGTAATTCTAGATTAAATTTTCAGTTCTAACCAATCGATAAATGTCTCGGACCAAGAAACGAATGGGCTCCACAGGTTTCCAGCATTGTACAGAGTGTGGGGAACTGTTCACTAAGGCAGAGCCTCATCTTATTTGTGTAATTTGTCTGGGGTTTGACCACCTCAAGGAGGACTGAAAAATTTGGAAAAAAATTCCCTCAGTCGACGCTTGATAGGCAGTTTAAATGACTGCAGGAGAAGATGTCTGAAAAAGCCGCTGAACCAGCAACAGACAGCTATAAAGAACCAGAGGACCAGCCCTCTGACAAGGGTGACTCTTCCTCTACTAAGAAAAGACCTGCCGAGCCGGCAGCTAACCCAGCACATACAGGTGAAAGAAAAACATTCAGCCACTAAACTGCAACCAAAGGCATCAGTTCCAAGCGCTGAAGAGATGGCGAACATGATTTGCATCATCCAGTGTCTCCAAGCCAGCCTGGTTCCTGTTAAAAAGCAACCACGTCTGGCTACCACAGGCTTTACTTCGGTTCCCAGTTCATTGGAACCTGAAACGGAGACTTGGAGAAGAATATGATGAGGATTACGGGGAGCTGATTGAACCGGACATTTCCCCAGATCCTCACTGACCTGATTCCCCTGACAAGGGAACTGAAGATTATACTTCTCAATTTCAGTTCATTAGGCAGGGTGCCCAGTCCCTGGATCTCCCCACTCAGGAATCTACTGATAAGGATGAGGAACAGGACTATAGAGAAATGATGGCTGTGCCAACCTCTAAAAGGATTTTGTTGGCCCATCCATATTTCTTTGAAGAAATTGGTCTTAAAGGTGCTGCATACTCCTACTTCTATTCCACCCCTGCAGAAAAAGGTGGACAAAAAGTGTTGGGTGGAGCAGAATTTTTGTTTGAGCACCCTAGCCACAAGGGCGTGGTACAGGCTACAGCCTGTGATAAGGCTGGCATCACACTCTCCTGACAAGGACTCCAGGAGAAGGCTCAATTGCTAAAAAGCAATATGTGGGGTCCTGTCTTGCTATCAAAGAGGCCTCCTATGTGGCCTATGTTGCTAGATATCAGAAGACACTGTGGAACACTATGATGGAAATCACAAAGTCTGTTCCAGCCCCTATGGCAGCAGATATGGAAGAGGCTGCAAAAAGGAGCATAGAAGCTTCTAAAGTCCAATTTCGTGTGGCAGTGGACAGTAATGACACTGCTGCCAGACACATGGCCCCTTCCGTATCCTTAAAGAAGTTTGCTAGACTCAGGACTACTAACCTGACACAAGACGCACTGTCCAAGGCCATGGACTTTCCTTGTGAGCCTCTCTTTTCCGTGAGCAGACAGACCTACATGAAACACAATGGACGAGTACAAGACCTCTACACCCCATAAGCAGCAAGCCAGGGGTCATAGAGGCAGGCCTTATAGACTGTTCTTCCAGCCACAAGCTTATCCACAGTACCAACAGCAGAGGGGCTACTTTAGAGGCCAGGGCAGAAAAGGTGGTAACCATACAGGCTCCAGCACTCGGCCAGCACCCCAACCTAAGCAGACATCCTGAGAGGTCCGCTCTGGTCACCACTTCAGTACAGGCAGGAGGCAGGTTGGCCCACTACCTCCAGGAATGGCAATCCATTAACACAGACAGGTGGGTCCTGGAGGTAGTGGGCCAAGGTCTGGTTCTGTCTCTCCTTCCCCCTCGCTGTCCCATTCTTCGGGAGTCTCCTGTTATGCCCTCTCTCTCCGGTCCACATTCCAGTGCAGTCCATCCCCCACAGGGTCGTGGCTATACCCCCCCAGGTGGGTATGGGGTGAGGGCCTTTTCACCCCGACATCTTGTTGCATCATCGGGATGCTGAAGGTCGGGACCTTGGTGCTCCATCTAGTGGGAGGCAGTGGGTGTTCCTAAGTTCTGGGTGTGCTGTATGCCCCTGACATCAAGCTGCTAAGCGCCAACGTCCGGCACGCCTGTTGTCTTTTAGTCCTCGGGTCTGCTGTACCTAGAGTCTCCTCCACTCTGGGTCACCCAGACAACTGGGTCTAGTACTCACCCTATCCCCCAGAGAAGGTGAGCCGTCCATAGGACAGTAAAACCTCTTCCTGGCTGGCCCTCCAGCTCTATGGCTTGTTCCCAAACCCAGATCGCTGGCGTTGCAAGCAGAAATCTAACCATTGCACCGATGGCCTGGCCTGGCTGTCAGTTGCAAACTCGGACCAAAACTGAGGGCAAATGTTTTTCAACGTTCTTCCCTAGCAGAAACTCTGTTGCTAGAAAAGAAAGTATTAAATCTCCTATCCTTGGGGGCAGTAGAGCCAGTCCCTCTGCCACAGAGGGAAAAGCCCTCTATTCAAGATGCTTCCTCACTACCAAGAAAATAGGGGAGTGGTGACCCATATTGGATCTCGGACACCTAAACATGCATTTACTGAAACCAAAATTCAAAATGGTCACTCTGTGTACAGTTCTGCCCACATTAAAGCAAGGGGACTGGTTGGCATCCCTAGATTTAAAGGATGCCTACTTCCACATCCCAGTGAGACAGTCACACAGAAGGTTTCTCAGGTTAAGACTGCCTTCAGGCCATTATCAGTTCAGAGCAATGCCTTTCGGTATCACTTTTGCTCCAAGGGTGTTCACAAAATGTTTGGCTGTGGTTGTGGCACACCTAAGGAGACGGGGTGGTAGTATTTCCCTGCCTGGATGACTGGCTAGTCGTAGGGCAGTCTCCTCAACAGGTCAGGCATTCCCTAGTGGTCACACAGGATCTCCTGCAGTCTCTGGGGTTTCTGATAAACCAGAAAAAGTCAGAAATACAACCAGTGCAGCTACTCTAATTCACAGGGGCTCAGCTGGATTCAGTAAAAGGAAAAGCCTTTCTTCCACAGGAAAGAGTAAGCACTTTGGTACAGTTGGCAAGCTCTTTCAAGCTTCACAGTCTCAGACCTACCAGGCACTTCCTGCAGTTATTGGACCACATTGCAGCATCAACAGTTACAGTGCTGGGTGCAAGGTTTCAGATGAGATGTTCAATATCATCTATACCAATACTGGCTTCAGAAGAAAGATTCACTATCAAAGCTGGTCCCAGTAACTCAAACCCTCCTGCAGGCTCTGCAGTGGTGGCCAGAGGAGGAAAACTTCAGACAGGGAGTCCCTTTCTTACAAGAGCAACCCTCTCTGGTGCTCACCACAGATGCATCCCTTCTAGGGTGGGGAGCACATCTAGGGCAGCATATTGTTCACGGTTTATGGCCCAGACGAGTCCCTGCTGCACATCAGTTTGCTGGAACTCAGGGCAGTCTTGCTAGCACTGCAGGCATTTGCCAGCATGCTTCAAGGGAATATGGTCCTGGACAGGTCAGAACAGACAGCATGAACACAATGTAATGTAACAAGCAGGAAGGCACAAGGTCCACACCCCTGTGGACAGAGGCCATGAGAATATGGAGTCTGGCTTACTCACTGAATATTCAGTTGTCGGCAGTTCATCTGCCAGGCAAAGACAGTGTGTTGGCAGATGCACTGAGCGGTATACATCGGAACTATCATGAACAGTCTTTGAACAGTCAGGGTACTATAGGTTTTCAAAAGGTGAGGAACTCCAGAGATGGATCTCTTCGCCTCACCAGACAACCACCAACTCCCAAAGTATTGCTGCAGGCTTCCAGTGACAGGTTCAGTGCCACTGGGTACACTAATTCTAGATTGGACAGGAAAATTCCTGTATGCTTTCCCTCCATTTCCCTTGTTGTTCAGGGTTCTGATCAAGCTCAGATCCCAGTCAGCTACAGTGATCCTAATTGCTCCAGATTGGACCAGGCAGCCATGGTACTCCCTGGCACTGGAACTTTAGGTAGCTGAGCCAGTCAGCCTCCCCAAGAGGCACAATTTGCTGACTTCATCCCAGGGCAGGATTCTGTACCCAAACCTTTGGTCTCTCAGGCTCAGGCTCTTGAGGACTTGGAGTATGCCAACCTGCACCTCTCAGTGTCATGGAGGTCCATAGGGTTTCTAGAAAACCCTCTACCAGGAAGATTTGTACTTCCAAATGGAAAAGATTTTGTATTTGTTAGAATATAAATCTGGACCATAATCAGGCAGGATTGCCTGTGGTTTTGGATTACCTAACCCATCTTCATTCTCTGGGTTTAAGGCCCTCCACATTGAAGGTGCATCTTGCTGCAGTCAGCAGCTAAGACATCATCCTTGGCCTCTAATCCTGTGTTTAGGAGGTTCTTTAAGGGATTGCTGCATTTGCACTCACATCATAGAACTTTCACACCAATGTGGGATCTGATCATTTGCATAGCACAGCTGATGCAACCACCCTTTGAACCCATATCAACAGCTGATCTCAAATATGCAACTTGGAAGACTGTGTTCCTGGTTGCCATTGCCTCTGCCAAAAGGATCAGTGAACTTCAGGCCTTGTAAATGGAAGCTGACTACGTTGCTTTCCATAGGGACAAAGTGGTCCTTGGAACCAATAACAAATTCCTTCCTAAGGTGGTTTCATATTTTCATATTAATCATCAGTCCATCACACTTCCAGTTTTCTTTATTGGCCATTCCATTTCAGGTGAACAGAGACTGCACAGCTTGGATGTTAAAAAAAGCTAGAAGCTACTACCTGGAGCATACAAAATGTCACAGGGGAGATAGGACCCAACTCTTTCTGACTTATGAAGAAGTGGGAAAAGGTAAACCTGCCACTAAGAGATCCATAGCAAGATGGGTTGTGGCATGTAGCCAATTCTGTTATGGCAAACTGGGCAAACAGCCCCCTCAAGGGCTCAGGGCCCATTCCACAAGGGGGGGGGGACAGCTGCATCAATAGCGGCTTCAAGAGATATCTCTTTATTGGAAATCTGTAGGGCAGCTACCTGGAAAACAGTTCATATATTCACTATACATTATTTCCTGGATGCCCAGGCCAGGAGCGATGCCAAGTTTGGCACAGTACTTTTCAGAGCCTGTTTCCCAAATAGGTCCTCTGCCTGTCTCCAAAGGCACTGCTTGGATAGTCTGCATTTGTCAGAATACAGTAAGATTTCCTCCTGGGGTTTGAAGAAAACATTACATACCATAGTAATCTTGTTTCTTCTAAAGGAATCTTACTGCATTCTGAGCTCCCACCCTTCCTTCCCTGCTAGGACCTACAGGGTACTGCACACTGCCTGTATATTGATGTTGGAAACCTGTGGCTACCTAATAGTTACTTCGGCATCTGTTGATCTGAGTCTTAGAAATGCCCTATGTTGTTTAGAGGTGTTTTTTAAACTAGTTAGGATTAGTTAAGTTTAGATTAGTTGATTAGTAGTATTAGCTTCTGCATGCTTTGTAAGAATCTGACGGTTGTAGGAAGTGCAACCAGGGACAGTGGTTTGAAAACTGAGCTTGAGCCTAATATTCCATCATTAGCATAGGTTCTATTAACCATTTCGGCTCTGGGGCAGTCATATGGTGAGATCATACTGCATTTGTCAGAATACAGTAAGATTCCCTTAGAAGAAACACGATTACTATGGTAAGTAATGTTTTCTTCAAACAACATGAAGTCTTGCTATATTATAGACATTAGCAGTTTGATCCAGCTCTAGAACTGCCCCGGAGTGCAATGGTTAAAACCATTCCAAAATAGAATTTTGGCACGAGAGCAGCTCTATCTGTGTCATTTCAAACTTGAACTGTCAGATTCTTTACTCCGCCTCAGTGAACAGTCGCTCCGTAGATTTCTCCTTCTGCTCGGTTCATTTCTCGGTTTAAAAAGTGTTTTCTCGGTTGGATTTAACAGAGAATAGTTTTATTTTAACCTCAAAACCGTTCGGTTCAAGCTCTATCTGTGGTAACCGTAAGTAACTGAAGGTTTTGTCTGTTGGAACTTGTGAGTTATCGGTTCGGTTTGAACCGATCAGTGTTTAAAACTCATTTAAAACTAAAAGTTACTATTTTAGAGTGCGGTTCCGGTTCTTATCGGTTCTAAAAACCCGGATTTATTACGTTTTTCCAATACCCGTGACATGGTTAGGAACCCGATATGGTGTCTTGCTGGCATTGCTGCTAAAGGGCAAGTTTTTGGTTAGGCTGGCATTATGTCTGAGAAAACCCAAAAGAAAACCGGCCCACTGGGTTTCAACACTGTGATGTTTGTGGGGAAGTCTTTGCCAAGGCTGACCCACACACCACATGTGTTTATTGTCTGGGGTTTGACCACCTCCAGTCAGACTGCCAGGTATGTAAGAATTTCCTGCAGCCACCCTGGAAAAAGATTGGGCAGCTCCAGGGGGCGAGAATAAAAGTCCGCTGACCGGATGGCCAGCCGGTTCGGTGCCAACCGAACCAGAGAGAGTGCCCTCTGACCAGGGCCAGACTTCCTCGGGCAAAAGAAAAGCTGGTTCTGAGGAACCAATTCCAGTAAAGAAAACAAGAAAATCAGCAGGTCTGGAGTCCAAAATTCCTTCTCCAACTGCTGCAGAGATAGCAAAAGCCATACAAATTGTCCAGTCACTGTCTCAGGGTCCGTCCGAACCACCACTATCTGGTAAAAGGTCGGTTCGTCCGGTCCCAGTGGTTCAGGATTATGATATTGAGGAATTTTATGAACCAGAGGAGGGGGAGGAGGATTATGAACAGAATGAATGTGGCTGGGAAGGTCTGGGTGTGCCCATTGAACCGAACATCTCCCCAGACAGACCTTTAGAATCTCCCCTATGCTGTCTGAGTCCCCATCTCATTTTATGTTTTATAAAAAAGTTGCTGAAACCCTCCAGCTTCCTTTAGAAGAGGCTGTGGATGAGCAAGAGGAGCCTGATTTTGTAGAAATGATGGATATTCCAGAGTCTAGGAGATCGTCTATTCCTTTACATAAGTCTTTTAGGAAATAAACAATTAAAATTTTAAAAGCTCCTAATTCTGTGCCTCCTGTAGATAAAAAGATGGACAGAAGGTATACATTGTCAGGCCCTGATACAGAATTCCTTTCTCAGCAATGCAGTCATGTTGGGTAGTTCAGGCTGCTGCCTGTGATAAAGCTAATATTCCCTTGGCTTCACATCCTCCTGACAAGGATTCAGGAAGATTGATGCCATGGCAAAAACAGTATATGGCAGCCTCTCTGGGACTCAGGCAAGCAAATTATATGGCCTATGTAGCAGGTATCAGAAATCTAGATGGGATACTGTTATGCAATTGGCCAAGCAGGCCCATGGCCAGCTGGCTAGTGAACTAGAACAGGTGGCTGCTGATGGCATTGAAACCTCTAAGGTTCAGTTTCATGCTGCTGTGGATGTTAATGATGTTTCCTCTAGGGTCATGGCCACATCTGTAGCTTTTAAGTAGGTTGGCCTGGCTCAGGTGTACTAGTTTGTCTGCGGATACCCAGACTAAGGCTATGGATTTTCCTGTGGTGGGAAATTCTCTGTTTGGAGAGCAGACAGAGAATTACATGAAGAAGATGGATGAATATAGGACTACTTACAAGAGTGCCCAGGCTAAGGATGGCAAGCCACTCCTCAAAGGCATGCCCCAGGGGTAGGGTGAGCCTTTTCACAGAGCCTTTCTACCAGACTCAGGCCTCCTCTGCCTATGCTCAGAGGGCTTCTTCAGAGGCAAGGGCAGGCGAGGGTGGGCAGACCTGCTCCCACCCCCAGCCTAAAGCTCCCTGCTAAGCAGGCACCCTGATAGGGTGCCCAGGGCCGTCTCCTGTACCAGTGGGGGCAGGCTGGCTTACTTCAGTCAGAATTGGGCTTCTTTAACCTCAGACAAGTGGGTTCTGGAAGTAGTAAGCCAGGGTCTGGTTCTCAGCTTCAAAAAGTTTCCCAAGTTGAGAAGCAGACTTTTCTACCTGCAAGTGCTTCAGAGACCCTCGCTCTGGAAACAGAGGTCTCATCCTGTTAGCTCTCAGAGCAGTAGAAAGGGTTCTTCCCTGCATCAGGTCAGGGTCTGTATTCCAGATACTTCTTACCCCAAAAAGACAGGAGAATGGCGGCCCATTTTAGATCTCAGATATCTGAACAAGCATCTTTTGAAACCAAAGTTCAAAATGGTAACTCTGGCAATGATTTTACCTTCCCTAAGGCCAGGGGACTGGCTAGCCTCCCTGGACCTCAAGGATGCCTATTTCCATGTCTAATCGGAAGATCCCATGAAAGTACCTCAGATTGAACTGCCCTCAGGTCATTACCAGTTCAGAGCAATGCCCTTGGCCTTACCTCTGCTCCAAGGGTATTCACAAAGTGTCTAGCAGTGGCAGTGGCCCACTTAAGGAGGCAGAAGGATTGCTGTTTTCCATCTAGACGACTGGCTCATTGTAGGCCAGTCCCAGAACAGGTAACATCTCACCTGCAGGTCACCAGCAGCTCTCACCTCCTGGGTTTTCTGCTAAACCTACCAAAGTCGGTTCTGGAACCAGTCCAGGTACTCACCTTTATAGGGCAGAATTGGACACAAAGCTAGCCAGAGCCTTTCTTCCCCCAGAAAGGGTAAGGAATTTAGTGGCTCTGGCCTCTTCCTTCACTCTGCAGGTCTCTCGACCAGCAAGACACTTTCTGCAGCTCAATGGGGCACATGGCTGCATCCACAGCTGTTGTGCAGGGAGCCAGATTTCAGATGAGACATTCAGTTTCACTTGAGAACCTTTTGGTCTCAGAGAAGAGACCCCCTTTCCAAGTTGGTCCCAGTGACTTGAACCTTGATCCTAGCTCTCCAGTGGTGGAAGGATCAGAGCAATTTAAGAGCGGGGGTCCCCTTCATTTCCCCTTCTCACGACTTGACTCTCACTACAGATGCTTCCTTCTGGGTTGGGAGCCCACATGGGCGACCTTTCCACTCAGGAGTTTGGTCCCCAGAAATCTCTGCTCCACATCAATTTTCTGGAACTCGGAGCTGTATTTTTAGCTCTTCAAGCTTTTCTGCATCTGTCCACGACAAGGTGATACAAGTCAGAACAGACAACACCACAACAATGTGGTACATCAACAAACAGGGGCACTCTGTCTTGGCCTTGTGCACCGAGGCAATGAAGTTGTGGTCTCTGGCCTATTCCCTGAACACTTCCCTCATAGCAGTTCATCTTCCAGGGAAGGACAGTGTCTAAGCGGATGCCCTCAGCAGGATTTCCCAGGGCCATCACGAATGGTCCCTGGATCCTCAAGTGCTGGGGATAGTTTTTGCCAGGTGGGGCATCCCTCAGATAGATCTTTTGCAGCCCCAGACAATCACAAACTTCCTCTGTTCTGTTGCAGACCTCCAGTGCTGGGCTCAGTTCCCTGGATGCCCTTCTTCTGGATTGGGAGGAAGTTCCTCTATGCTTTCCCTTTCCTCTCCTATTCAAAGTACTAGTCAAAATCAGATCTCAGCCTTGCAGGGTGATTCTGATTGCCCCGGATTAGGCCAGGCAGCCCTGGTACCACTCCTTCTGTCTCTGACAGTCCATCTTCCCTGTGCCTCCCAGGAATCACAATCTGTTGACTTGTGCCCAGGGAAGGGTTTGATCCGGACCTCAAATCCCTCAACCTCAAGGCCTGGCTCTTGAGTAGTTAGAGGTTGCTGATTTACACCTCTCTCAGGGTGTTCTTGAGATCCTAAAGGCTTCCAGAAAGCCTTCCACTAGAGCTACTCTTAGTTCTAAATGGAAAGGTTTTCCATTTGGTGTGCTGGGAAAATATTTTCCCAGAATCTGCTTGAATTGCCCATTTTGTTAGATTACATGGTACATCTTAATTCATTGGGTCTCAGACCAGCTACCCTGAGAGTTCATTTGGCAGATGTGTCTGCTTTTGTGTCAGCAGGAAAGTCATCCCCTCTTTCCTCTCATCCTGTGTTTTCCAAGTTTTTTAAGGGATTACTCCATACTAATCCTCCCTTTCGGGAACCAGCCCCTGCTTGGGACCTTAATGTTTGCATTGCCCAGTTAATGCAACTCCCTTTTGAACCTCTGTCTTCTGCAGAGCTTAAGTACCTAACTTGGAAAACTGTTTTTCTAGTGGCTATCACTTCTGCCAGACGCATAAGTGAATTGCAAGCCTTGTCAGTGGAGACTGACTTATTTCTTTCCACAGGGATAAGGTAGTCCTTAGGACTAATAGGAAGTTTTTGCCTAAGGTGGTTTCAGATTTCCATCTTAATCAATCTATCTCCTTCCAGTATTTTTCACTGATCACTCCTCTTCGGGTGAGAGGAGGTTGCACAACCTGGATGTTAAGAGAGCTCTTAGTTATTATATAGGCGTACCAAAGGTCACAGGTTCGAATCCCTCCAACTTTTCCTTACCTATGGTGAAGTTGGGAAAGGCAAACCTGCCACTAAGAGATCAATAGCCAGGTGGATTGTCTCTTGTATCCAATTTTGTTATCAGAAAGTGGGCAGAGCCCCCTCCCCCGGTTTGAGGGCTCATTCTACCAGGGGTACAACTGCGTCTCCAGCTGCTGCCAGAGATATCCCTTTATTAGAGATTTGCCAGGCTGCTACTTGGAAAACAGTACACACTTTTACCAAGCATTACTCCTGGATGTCCAGGCCAGGAGAGATGCTCGGTTTAGCACAGCTGTTCTTCAGAGCCTTTTCCTAAGTAGGTTCTGCCCTCCTCCATGGAGGTACTGCTGTGTATTCTGCTAATGTCTGTAATATAGCAAGACTTCATGTTGTTTGAAGAAAAAATTACTCACCTTAGTAATGTTGTTTCTTCTAATGGAGTCTTGCTATATTATAGACCTCCCCCCCCAACCTGCCCCTCTCAGAACCTTTACTTGGTGGGGTGCGGGCAACTAGTGTGGGCACTACTTATGTCCTGTTAGCATTTTGTCCCCTTTGGGACTTTGGGGTGTGTATGTATGCTGCGTGTGTGTGTTTTATTATACTTATGTTCCATTTTCATATTATTAGAATGGTGTTAGTATTTCTGGTCCCCTGACTTGAGTCTTGGTGTTGGGACCATCAGTGGTTATTATTATTTAGGTAGCCATTTTGGCTAGTGTAGGTTAAGCTTCCACAGACCTTAGTGAGTTTGGCTCGTAAAGATCTGACAGTTCAAGTTTGAAATGACACAGATAGAGCTGCTCTCGTGCCAAAATTCTATTTTGGAATGGTTTTACCCATTGCACTCCGGGGCAGTTCTAGAGTTGGATCAAACTGCTAATGTCTATAATATAGCAAGACTCCATTAGAAGAAACAACGTTACTAAGGTGAGTAATTTTTTCTTACAGGTCATACAAAAGGAGGTGCAGAGGCAGTGGATACTTCCAAGAACCTATGTGTCTTGCGCTTCCTATTAGTACCACTCTCAAAGAGGTTACTAAAGGAAAGGGGAAGAAGGGCCTCTAAGCATAGTGCTGCAGCTCCAGTGCCTGAGCCCTAGCCAGAACAAAACCCCCAACAGTTTTGGCCAGGTCGCCCAAAACATTGCCAGTAGGAAGGAAACTGGCACACTACTTCTGAGAATGAGTAAACATCATCACAGACCAGTGGGTACTAGACGTAGTGGGCCGGAGGCTGTGTCTGCAATTCAGTCACTTTCCAAATCTGCAAAAACATGGATGTTTTCTAGCTCATTCTCCACAGGTAAAAAAGTATGCTGGAACTGGAAGTAAAAAGAACTGTTAATATAAAAGTCTCTAGGAAAAACTAGCTGCCCCCCCAGTGGGGCAGGGGCCTATTCTCAAAATGTCTTTATCCACAAGAAAAATGGGGAGTGGTGACTATTTTAGACATCTGGTTTCTGAATTTGAAAAAAAATTCAAACTAGTCACACTAATGTGGAACAGCTACAGTACCCATCACAGGCGTGGTCCATCTCAAGCTACACTTTGGCTCACAACAAGCTACTGCCAAGTTCTACCTAGTACCTGATCTACAACCTGCAGTGATTTCTTGGCCTGGACTTCCTCAAAGCTCACAAAGCCATCATAGATTTTGCATCAAACTGTCAATAGATCCTCTGAGGCAGCTCACAGCTATAGACTTGGTCACTGTGCCTCCTAAGTCAGAGATGGCTTTGCTTGCCAAGACTTGAGGTGAACCACTTCCACAAGGTGCTGTTGGCATCGTCATGGGATTCTCTGCGCTGCATTTCTCAGATCTTCCAGGAAACACCTTATTGGCGGTGCACGGCAGTCTTCCAAAAATGCTGCAGCTTCACAGATGAGCCAGTGGTCATCTCAAAGGGTGCCAACATCGGAAAGTTTGTCTGCTTGTGTACAGGGAACCAGCTCCATCTCATGCAAGAACCTCAGCCTAGTTCCACCAACTCCAGTACTATGACAACCACTGCAGCTTCAACAGAGTTACCTCTGTCAGTGACAATCTGCTTCAGAACTTCCAGCATCAACTTTTGAAATTCCTGGAGAATTAACCAGATGTCTTTGTAGGTCCAGATAACCGGCTTGGATGCTGTGATATCCTGCAACACACTATCGAAGCACAGCCCAACCAGAAACCCATCTGTCAGAGAGCCTACAAAGTGGGACACAAACAGAAACAAGTCCTAGAGGACATAATTAGACATGCTGGACCAAGACATTGTTGAAGAGTCTACAAGTCCCTGGGGTACGCCTTGCCTACTGGTGGTAAAGGACAAAGGGTATCGCCTCGTGGTAGACTACTGAAAACTCAATGCTTACACTGTGCAGGATGCTCATTCCTTACCTACAACCGAAGATGCCTTGGAGTCTTGGTGTGGCCAGCCCTACTTACTTCACCACTCTAGGCCTTCAGAGTGAGTTCTACCAAATTTCCATTGATCCAGTTTCTCGTCCATACACAGCATGGTGCTGCCACATGGGACTTTTTCAGTTCAAACGTCTGCCTATGGGTCTTCGGAACAGTCCAGCCACATTCTAATGTGTTACAGAAGCCGTACTATGTGGATTGTCTTGCAAAACTTGCCTAGTCTACCTGGATGATGTTGTTGTCTTCAGCAGAACTTTGCCAGAGCACCTCCAACATCTCAAAGAAGTGTTTGAACATCTCAGACAGGCCAGTCTTAAGCTTCACCCAGAAAAGTGGTGTTTTGCATAGCATCAAATTAATTACCTGGGACATGTTAGTTCTCAAGGTATCTCTTCAGATCCAGACAAGCGCTCAGAAGTCAGACTTTCCAGAACCTAACAATCTCAAAGACCTCCGAGCTTTCCTTGGCTTGTCTGGCTACTACTGAAAGTTAATTTGCAACTATGCCAAGATTGCAGCTCCACTGTATGCCGTCATCAAAAAGGGATATGACTATACATGGACTTCCGAATGCAAAGAGGCCTTTGAAACCTTAAAAGAGAACCTAATCTCTTCTGTAGTATTGGCCTACCCAAGGTTCGACCAACCCTTCAAACTCTACTCAAATGCTAGTTCCTTTGAAGTGGACATAGTGCTATGTCAAATTCAGGATGGAACAGAATGCATCATTTCCTATGCTGGGTGCTCTTTCCTCACCTAAACAGAACTATTGCATTACAGAAAAAGAATGTTTAGCCATGTTATTTGCCGTAAAGAAATTGTACTTACCTTCGCTACGTCTCCATTACAGCTATCGTTGATCACTCTGCCCTCAGATGGTTATTTGAAATGAAGGAGCCAGTAGGCAAGTTCACCCGATGGATTACTCTGCTGCAATCCTACAACTCTGAAATTCTGTACAGATTGGGTCGAATTCACTCAAATGCCGATGGTGTAAGCCAGAGATGATATCCTTCTGCATCATCCTCAACAGACGAATTCTGCTTACAAGCTCTTCCCTTCCATGACACGGTTGTGCCTCCTGTGGACACTCCTACAGCACCTCGGGTTGTTCTGCTGCTACCAACTGCTTCTACAGAAAGACACATCCTCACTTACTGCAAGCAGGAGAAGAGGTTCTCACCTCCTCTACTTCTGCCTGGCAGTAGTCAAAACACAACAAAGAACTGATCCTCAGTTCACAGACATAATCACATACTTTAGAGTCTGAAATCTTACTGCAACGAAAGAAGCATTGCCAGGATGTACTTTTCTTTGCTTTACAGTACTTCCTCAGTGACGGTGTGCTTTTCCACGTTTGGAACAAGGAAGGCAAGGGTCATCGCACAGATAGAACTCGTGTACAGTGAGTTGTGCCAGCCTCTCTAATCAATCAAGTTCTCTATATTTATTTTATCCAATGTTAACTGCTCACCCTTGCTCATTCACAAACTATAAATGGGATTCTAAATGAGGGGTGCTACTGTATATGGCATACATCAACAAACTAGTCTGAGCACACCCTGAACCCCCAACCCCCACAGGTAAATGTAACAATAAACATAATTTTTCAGCCTGGATTGGCAACTTACTGATTTGATTTCATAAGGAGTGGGTGTCTCTTGGTATTCATTTTAGGGCCCTGCTGTGAAGTCACCCAGCTACCAACATTGAAGTAGACCACCCATCAGCTGGGTCCCAACTCTAAACTGCATCTGCCTCAAATGGCTTACCTTTATAGGGTGCATCAGCCTAAAATTGGCTTAATTAAGGAGCAGTCCCCAGTCAATGTGCAGGCAACTGGTGGGGAGCTAGTTAAAAGAGAAAGCCACACATCTCCATTTGCAAACTTTATCCAATGTTAACTGCTCATGAAAGAGACAAAAAGTCTGATCCATGTTGAGAAAGTCCTTATAAAGATAGCAACAAAGCTTCATCCTTCTAATAAAGAGACAATTATGTATATTATGACTTTCCCCAACCTTGTATCACATTTATTTTATTTAACCCAAAGTACAGAGTAGCAAACCAAGCTGACTGTCCGAACTTTAAATCCATTGCATCATTTCTTTTTTCAATCGTCTTCCAATTCCTCATTTTCAGAAAGCGGATCCTCCTGGGCCAGACGAGCTGTGATCTTCTCTATGCACGTTCCCGCCTCCTTTGGGTCTGTGAAACGGTACTATTTTCTGCCATCTGCAAAGCATTGGTGGGCAGGAAAGGCCATTGAGTAAGTAATACCTAAGTCTCTCCATTTGTACTTCACCCCATCAAATGCCTTGCATTGCATCCTGGTGGCATAAGCAAGATCTGTGTGTGGGGGGGGGGGGATGCGGTTGTCTTCTAAGTAGATTGGACTTTTGTTTCTGATAGCACCCAGGATTTGATCCCTCTCCGCTGCTAAATTGAGGGTAATTAATGCCATGCGAGGGTTTTCCACATTGGTATTAGGCCTGCAGGGAGTGATCTGATAGGCCCAAATAATTTTAAAGTCCGTTAGTCCTGTTAGATCTGATAGCCATGGGCCCAGGAATTGAATCATGTTTTCCCACTCATTTCCTTCTGTGAGGCTTACAATGCAGACGTTAGCTGCGAGAATGGTATTCTCCAGCTGTTCCACTCCGCTCCTAAGGGCCGCTTGCTCCTTCAGTGAAGTAGTGGTTGTTGCAAGGGCCTTCCCTGCTGTCGCCTCCGCACACTTAGTGACATCCCCCATAGCATCTAGTCTAGTTTCCATCGCTTTAAATCATTGAGACAAAGTGTCTAACCTTTGGTCTGTTTGTTGTACTGTCTTCGTTAAAGCATTTATTGAAGTTTGGAGTGAGTTTAAGGAGGCCACTGGCTGCTCCGCATTGGTTGAGGAGGACGCTCCATCTAGGTGGTCTGGCAATTTTACTAAAGAGCGTGGTTGAAAGAAATCCTGTTTGGCTGTGTCCGTTTGGCCCATTTTGGTAGATGTTTATCTCTGGAGGTGCAGAGGATAAGACTATATATGGTGAAATGTCCGGTTTTAGCAAAGTCTCTGAAGAAAATGGCAATTTTAGTGAAACTGTTGCGCTTATCTCGGGAGCTCTGAAAAGTTTCTGCCTCTGGCTGGGCTGCTAGCTCCGCGCGCCCCCCCCCCCCCAACATACTTTCAGAATGTTTTTTTATAGGTTTAAACCAGTTGTACTTACCAGTGAGGACTCTGTTCCACTGTGGGACTTCAATGTGTGCCTTGCCCAACTTATGGAGGCTCCTTTTGAGCCTATGGAAACTGCTGACCTGAAGTGTGTCACATGGAAAACCATATTACTGGTTGCAGTGACCTCTGCTAGGGTGGTAAGTGAATTTCAAGCCCTCTGCACAAAGTCCAATTACATAATCCCCCACAGTGATAAAGTAGTTCTTAGAACCAGCCAACAGAAAATTATTTCCTAAGGCGGTATCCGAATTCCACCTCAACCAATCAGTGACCTTCCCTGTACTCTGTCCAGAGCACTCTAGTCCAGGAGAAGAAAAGTTGCATAGCTTGGACCTACAGTGAGTCCTGACTGCATGGACCAGACAAAAGATGTCCAGACTTGCAGGACCCAGCTTTTTATTTCCAATGGTGAGGTTGGCAAATAAACCAGTTACAAAGAGATCCATCTCTCGTTGGAGACTCTTGCATTCACTGTTGCTATGAAAAAGCTGGGAGAATGCCACCAAGAGGCTTATGGGCACACTCCACAAGAGATACCTCTGCCTCTATGGCATCTTAAAAAGGCATCCCATTGTTAGACATTGGCAAAGCAACCACCTAGAAAACAGTATACACACCTTCAAAAAGCAATACTGTCTGCATGTACAGTCCAGAAGTGATGCCAGCTTTGGAACTGTTGTCTTCAAACATGAAGTCTTGCTATATTATGACAATTGCAGTTTGTCCCACCATTAGAACTGCTCCGGAGGTGAAAGAGTTAACTCCCATTCTAAGAATGGAACTTGGAGTGCGAGCTCGGTTAGAGAAACTCTGTCTGGGTTATTTCAAACTTAAACTGTCAGATTCTTTATCCGCCTCACTGAACAGTCGCTCCGGAGATTTCTCCTACTGCTCGGTTCATTTCTCGGTTTAAACAGTGTTTTCTCGGTTCAAATCAACCGAGAATATTATTATTTAACACAAAACCGATTGGTTCAATCTCTGTCTGTGGTATCGTAAGTAATTACAGTTTATTTTCTGTGTGGAACTTTAGAATGTTATCGGTTCAGTTTTGAACCGATCAGCTTGTTTTAAAACTTGAAATTGAAGGTTTTAGAGTGCGTTCTCGGTTCTTATCGGTTCTAAAAACCGGATTTCATTACGTTTTTTCCAAGACCTGACACGGTTAGAACCGATAGCGGGGTCTTGCCTGGCACTGCCGCTTGTAAGGCAAGTTTTTGTTAGGCTGGCATTAGTCTGAGAAACCCAAAGAAAAACCAGGCCCACTGGGTTTTCAACACTGTGATGTCTGTGGAAGTCTTTGCCAAGGCTGACCCACACGACATGTATATTGTCTGAGGGTTTGACCACCTCAATTCAGACTGCCAGATTTGTAAAATTTCCTGCAGCCACCCTGGATAAGAGAGTTGGCAGGCTCAGGGAACGAGAGGCCAAAAAGTCCGCTGACCCGATGGCCAGCCCGATTCGGTGCCAACTCGAATCGAGGGAGTGCCTCTGACCAGGGCGAGACTTCCTCGGCAACGTAGCTGGCTCGGAGGAGCCAGTTCCAGTAAAGAGAACAAGAAAATCAGCAGGTGTGGAGCCCAAAATTCCTTCTCCAACTGCTGCAGAGATAGCAAGAGCTATTCAGATTGTCCAGTCACTTTCTCCGGTTCCGTCCGAACCGCCACTGTCTGGTAAAAGGTCGGTTCGGTCGGTTCCACCGGTTCAGGTATATGATGTTGAAGAGTTTTATGAACCAGAGGAGGGGGAGGATGACTATGAACAGTATGAATGTGACTTTGAGGGTCTGGGTGTGCCACTGACTGACATCTCCCAGACAGACCTTAGAATCTCCCCTTCGCTTTCTGAGTCCCCTCTCACTTTATGTTTTACAAAAAGTTGTTGAAACCTCCAGCTCCCATTGGAGGAAGCTGTGGATGAGCAAGAGGAACCTGATTTTGTAGAAATGATGGATATTCCAGAGTCTAGGAGATTGTCTATTCCTTGCATAAATCATTTAGGAAACAAACAATAAAATTTTATAAACTCTAATTCTGTGCCTCCTGTGGACAAAAAGATGGACAGGAGGTACACTCTGTCAGGTCCTGATACAGAATTCCTTTCCACAGCAATGCAGTCATGTTGGTGTGGTTCAGGCTGCAGCCTGTGATAAAGCTAATATTCCCTTGGCTTACATCCTCCTGACAAGGATTCCAGGAAGATTGATGCCATGGCTAAAAACAATACATGGCAGCGCCCTTGGGACTCAGGCAAGCAAATTACATGGCTTATGTAGCAAGGTATCAAAAATCTAGATGGGACACTGTCATGGCTTTGGCCAAACAGGCCTCTGGCCAGCTTGCTAATGAGCTGGAACAGGTGGCTGCTGATGGCATTGAGGCATCTAAGGTGCAGTTTCATGCTGCTGTGGATTTTAATGATGTATCCTCTAGAGTCATGGCTACAATATATCAGTTGGGGGGTGAGGATATAGCATGCACCAAGCAGGAAAGGGATCTTGGAGTTATCATCTCTGATGACCTCAAGACAGGGAAACAGTGCGACAAGGCAGCAGGTAAAGCAAATAGGATGCTGGGATGCATAGGCAGGGGCATCACCAGCAGGAAAAGGGAGGTCATAATTCCACTATACAAGACACTAGTGAGGCCGCTCCTGGAGTACACTGTGCAGTTCTGGAGACCTTACCTACGTAAGGACATAGACAGGGTAGAGAAGGTTCAGAGGAGGGCAACAAAGATGGTGCATGGATTGCATCACAAGTCCTATGAGGACAGGTTGAAGGCACTGAACATGTACTCCCTGGAGGAGAGCAGGGAGAGAGGGGATATGATAGAGACATACAAGTATCTTACAGGGAGGAACAGGGTGCAGGAATACACTATTTTTAAGTGAAAAAGATGTTCCAGGACTAGAGGGCATGGGATGAAGTTGGAGGGAGGACGATTCAGAAGAAACGTGAGGAAGAATTTCTTCACAGAACGGGTGGTGGACAAGTGGAACACCCTGCCAGAGGAAGTGGTGGGGGCTGAAACAATCACGGGATTTAAGAATGCATGGGATAGACATAAAGGAATTCTGGAGGTCAGGGGTAAGGGGCAACAGACTTCCTGGAAAACATAAACTGAACTTGCAAACTTAAATGGGCAGACTGGGTGGGCCATAGGCCCTTATCTGCCGACACTGTCTATGTATCTATGTACATCTGTAGCTTTTCATAGGTTGGCCTGGCTCAGGTGTACTAGCTTGTCACAGGATACCCAGACTAAGGCTATGGATTTTCCTGTGGTTGGAAATTCTCTGGGGAGCAGACAGAGAATTATATGAAGAAAATGGATGAATATAGGACTACCTATAAGAGTGCTCAGGCTAAGGAGCGGCAAGTCACTTCTCAGAGGCAGACCCCCAGGGGTAGAGGTAGGCCTTTTCACAGGCCTTTTTTACCAAACCCAGGCCTCCTCTGCTTATGTTCAGAGGGGGTTCTTCAGAGGGAGAGGCAGATGGGGTGTGGGCAGGCCTGCTCCCACCCCTCAGCCTAAAGCACCTGCCAAACAGACACCCTGATGGGGTGACCAGGGCCGATTCTCCTTTACCTGTAGGGGGGCAGGTTGGCTTACTTCGTTCAGAACTGGGTGTCTCTAACTTCAGACAAGTGGGTGCTGGAAGTAGTAAGCCAGGGTCTGGTTCTCAGCTTCAAAAAGTTCCCAAAGATGAGAATCAGATCTTTCCCACCTGCAAACTCTGTAGAGACCTTTACTTTAGAAACAGAAGTCTCAACCCTCCTGGCCCTCAGAGCTGTAGAAAGGGTTTCTCCCCTACACCAGGGCAAGGGTCTGTACTCCGGATATTTCCTTACCCCAAAAAAGACAGGAGAATGGCGGCCCATTTTAGACCTGAGATATCTGAACAAACACCTTTTGAAACCAAAGTTCAGAATGGTAACTCTGGCAATGATTTTACCCTCTCTAAGGCCAGGGGACTGGCTAGCCTCCCTGGACCTCAAGGATGCCTATTTTCACGTCCTAATCAGAAGCTCCCACCAAAAGTACCTCAGATTCGAACTGCCCTCAGGTCACTACCAGTTCAGAGCAATGCCCTTCGGCCTCACCTCTGCCCCAAGGGTATTCACAAAATGTCTGGCAGTAGCAGTTGCTCATTTAAGAAGGCAAAGGATTGCTGTCTTTCCCTATCTGGACGATGGCTCATTGTAGGCCAGTCCTCAGAACAGGTAAAATCTCACCTGCAAGTTACCCAGCAGCTGCTCACCTCCTGGGCTTCTTGCTCAATCTTCCAAAGTCAGTTCTGGAACCAGTTCAGGTGCTCACCTTCATAGGTGCAGAATTGGACACAAAGCGAGGGTAAGGAACTTGGTGGCTCTGGCCTCCTCCTTCACTCTGCAGGTCTCTCGACCAGCAAGACACTTTTTGCAGCTCCTGGGGCACATGGCTGCATCCACAGCTGTAGTGCAAGGAGCAAGATTTCAGATGAGGGACATTCAGTTTCACTTGAGAGCCTTTTTGGTCTCAGAGAAGAGACCCCCTTTCCAAGTTGGTCCCAGTGACCCGAACCCTGATCCAGGCCCTCCAGTGGTGGCAGGATCAGAGCAATTTAAGACTGGGGTCCCTTCATTCTCTATCTCACTCCTTGACCCTCACTACGGATGCTTCCCTCCTGGGGTGGGGAGCCCACATGGTGACCTCTCCACTCAGGGAGTGTGGTCCCCTCAGGAATCTCTGCTCCACATCAATTTGCTGGAACTCAGAGCTGTCTTTTAGCACTTCAAGTGTTTTCTCGTCCTGTTCAGAACAAAGTGGTACAAGTCAGAACAGACAACACCACAACAATGTGGTACATCAACAAGCAGGGGGCACTCGGTCTTGGCCTTGTGCCGAGGCAATGAAGTTGTGGTCTCTGGCCTATTCCTGAACATTCCCTCATAGCAGTTCACCTTCCAGGAAAGGACAATGTCCTAGCAGATGCTCTCAGCAGGATTTCCCAGGGCCATCACGAATGGTCTCTGGATCCTCAAGTACTGGGGATAGTTTTTGCCAGATGGGGCACCCCTCAGATAGATCTTTTTGCAGCCCCAGACAATCACCAACTTCCACTGTTCTGTTGCAGGCCCCCAGTGTTGGGCTCAGTCCCCCTGGATGCCTTTCTCCTAGATTGGGAAGGGAAGTTTCTTTATGCCTTCCCCTTCCCTCTCCTATTCAAGGTGCTAGTCAAAATCAGATCCCAGCCTTGCAGGGTGATTCTGATTGCCCCAGATTGGGCCAGGCAGCCCTGGTACCCACTCCTTCTGTCCCTAGCAGTCCATCTTCCCCTGTGTCTCCCCAGGAATCACAACCTGTTAACCTGTGCCCAGGGGAGAGTTTGGTATCCGAACCTCAATCCCCAACCTCAAGGCCTGGCTCTTGAGGAGTTAGAATTTGCTGACCTACACCTTTCTCAGGGTGTTCTTGAAATCCTAAAGGCTTCTAGGAAGCCTTCCACTAGGGCTACTTATAATTCTAAGTGTAAAAGGTTTTCCATTTGGTGTTCTGGGAAACATATTTCCCCGGAATCTGCTGATTTGCCCATTGTTTTGGACTATATGGTCCATCTTAATTCTTTGGGCCTGAGACCAGCTACCCTGAAAGTACATTTGGCAGCTGTCTCTGCTTTTGTTTCAGCAGGAAAGCCCTCCTCTCTTTCCGCTCACCCTGTATTTTCCAAGTTTTTTAAAGGATTACTTCATACTAATCCACCTTTTAGGGATCCGGCCCCTGCCTGGGACCTTAATGTTTGCATTGCCCAGTTAATGCAACTCCTTGAACCTCTGTCTTCTTGCAGAGCTTAGGTACTTAACTTGGAAAACTGTTTCCTAGTGGCTAATACTTCTGCCAGGCATAAGGAGTTGTAAGCCTTGTCAGTAGAAACTGACTTTATTTCTTTCCACAGGGATAAGGTAGTCCTCAGGACTAACAGGAAGTTTTTGCCTAAGGTGGTTTCAGATTTCCATCTTAATCAATCTATCTCCCTTCCAGTGTTTTTCACTGAACATTCCTCCTCTGGCGAGAGGAGATTGCACAGTTTAGATGTTAAGAGGGCCCTAAGTTACTATATAGAACGTACCAAGGGTCACAGGTTCGAATCCCTCCAACTTTTTCTCACTTATGGTGAGGTCGGAAAAGGGAGACCTGCCACTAAGAGATCAATTGCCAGGTGGATTGTCTCTTGTATCCAATTTTATCAGAAACTGGGAAAGTTCCCTCTGGCCTGAGGGCTCATTCTACCAGAGGTACAGCGCGCCTCTAGCTGCTGCCAGAGACATCCCTATCTGAGATATGTCAAGCAGCTACCTGGAAAATGGTACACACTTTCACCAATCATTACTCCTGGATGTCCAGGCCAGGAGATGCTCAAGTTTAGCACAGCTGTGCTTGGAGCCTATTCTAAGTAGGTTCTGTCCCTCCTCCATGGAGGTACTGCTGTGTAGTCTGCAATTGTCATAATATAGCAAGACTTCATGTTGTTTGAAGAAAAAATTACTCACCTTAGTAATGTTGTTTCTTCTAATGGAGTCTTGCTATATTATGACCTCCCCCCCAGCCTGCCCCTCTTAGAACTTCTACTTGGGTATGGGGTGGGCAACCTAGTGTGGGCGCTAGTTATGCCCATTATATGTTTTCCACCCCTTCTTGGGGTTTTGGGGTGTGGTGTTTTTATTTTATCTCATATTATTGCTTATATTATATTATTACTTCTGGTCCCCTGACTTGAGTCTTTGTGTTGGGACCAGGAATATGTGTTAATAGTCAGGTAGCCAGTTGGCTAGTGTAGGTTACAGCTTCCACACAGACCTTAGTGAGTTTTGCTCGTAAAGATCTGACAGTTTAAGTTTGAAATAACCCAGACAGAGCTTCTCTAACCGAGCTCGCGCTCCAAGTTCCATTCTTTGAATGGGAGTTAACTCTTTCACCTCCGGAGCAGTTCTAATGGTGGGACAAACTGCAATTGTCATAATATAGCAAGACTCCATTAGAAGAAACAACATTACTAAGGTGAGTAATTTTTTCTTATAGATCCCTCTGCACCCTGCCTCACCTTCCAGAACTTGAAATAGGGTACTCTGATTAGTCTGCACCCCCAAAGAAACAGTGGTAAGAATCTTTTATAATTTAGGAACAAGACTTAACTCTGCACTTCAGCATGTGCTTTCATAAATATGATATTTCAGCTGTTACAATTTACTAAAGAATAGGTTTTTTTTCATTTTCTATGTTCCTTTCCAGGATTATAGCACATCTTGGTAGTCCATCTTTAAAGTCTGTTTAGAAAACATCTGAAATAATTTGCGCCTCCCATGTTAACCTCTCAGTCCCTTGGTTTTATGACATCGTAATGTTCTCCATGACGACAAACTGTAATATCATAAACAGCAATTGTGTGCTTAGCAGGGGAGAGCCAGATATATTTTGAAAGACTCAATGAACTAATTGCTGTATTAGCCACAATATTTAGCAGGCCAACAGCAGGGTTAAGCAAAGAAAATAAATAACTAGAAAACAAAGTTAAAACATAATTGCTGCGTTTTTAGGCTTTGCATTATAATAGCGAGTTGCGCTTTAAGAATATGATGTGGGTAAAAAACTAAGAGAGATCTGTTTTGGTTTTATTAGAAAGAAACAACAAAGCAGTAGAGGTAGTTCAGCCGGATTAGTGGAACACAGGTTTCTACTCTCATTACTTCCTAGTCCCAAAGACAACAGGCAGCATGCACCCTATTCTAGATCTCAGGAAGTTAAACAAGTTCCTGTACAAGGAAAAGTTCAAAATGATATCACTTTTACCTCTGATTTATCAACACTATTGATCAGCCTCCTTGGACGTGCAGGATGCCTACCAACACATTGCCATTCACCCAAAACACCATAAATACCTCAAATTCATGGCATTGGGTCAGCACTATCAACTACCAATAGGGAGGCAGTATAGCGCAGTGGTTTAAGGCTCTGAGCTGCAAATCTGGGGACATCCAGCAGACCAGACCTGGGTTTGAATCCCACAGCTTCCACTTGCATACTGTGACCCTGAGCAAGTCACTTAACTTCCCTGTGCTCCCAGGTCGCACCTGTAAAAAAGCTTTCAGCTTAGTGTGCTACTTCCTGGTTAAACAACTTAAAAAAAAAAAAGCTGAAGCAGGAAGATAGAAAGGAATTAATAAAGACATTTTCAGAGGTAAAAGCACCTTTTGCAGTGGATAAACAGGCTGTAGTAAATAGACTTGCATCAGATAAAGATATCTTAATAAGAAAATGTATACAGGAACTATTGGCTTTTCAGTACTAACTTGTGATTACAGGGGAACTAAGGGAGCTGTATATTTGAGAAAATTAAGAGTTAACATCTGGTTCTGAAGAGAAGGATCTGAGGTATACAACATAACAAAAAGTGATTAAATATACAATAATGTATGGGGTCAGTGTATAATGAGAATTTAATGCCCACCCGAGGTGTGAGATGCTACATAAACCCCAAGGGCAAAGCCCAAGGGGTTTATTAAAGCATCCCAAACTGAGGGTGGGCATTAAATTCTCATTTATACACTCACCCCATACATTGTTTTATGTAATTGCTGGGGAGTGTTTTCTTGGCTACGTCAGTTTTTAAATGCGAGTGACAGTTTGACCAGCAGATGGGGATGGTGTTAAGAAGTTCCTCGTTTCATCCCCTGCACGTTGTTTTGAATAACTGCATGCTCATTTATTAAACAAAAAAAAGAAAATCACAAACAGAGTTCTTGATAGATTAGTACCCCCCTCCCGCGTTAGCCTCGAGCTGATGTGCTGACCTGTGATCAGTGCAAGAGACAGAGAGTCTGTGGCGGCAGTTGCAAAAATGACGAACCGCTGGTCTTTGAACGGGCACGATTCAGGAAGGTGTGGTGGCTGAGAAAGACAATCCTGGTAGGAGCCGGAGAAGAAAAGTATTATTTTTGTCTTCTGTCTGGTACTCGCCGGTTAGGGAGGCTGTGTGAGGGGGAAATGCACTTCCAGGAACAGTCTGTGCATGGACACAGTGTGTGCATGTGCACAGTGAGAGAAATCGGGTGAGTGTTCGCTGTTATAACCCATGGGTTATAACAGCAAATTATAACCCGGTTTCTCAATAGGAGAAAATATTTCCCAGTTATTACATACTAACTAGACACAAAAAAGTGTTGATCTGATGAGAACTCTAATATTTTAGGATACCCTAACGGATCCAGGTACAGAACTGATAGTACTCAAGAAATTACAAGTTTTTAAAGAGGCAAGTTGAGAGTGTTAATAGCAAAATGAATCTACTAAAAGAAAAATTTTGTGATCTCGTTAAGGAAAATAACATTTTTTCCTTTTTCAGGAAAAGTATTTTGACCTCACTAGCTTATATGCCGTAGTGCTATTGATACAAGTTTAAGGTTATATGAAATATTATAAATCAGTGGTTAAGCAACTACACAAATGCACTTATATTTATTCACAGTCATGTATTGCAATATTTATTTATAAGAAATTGTTAGGCTGTTTTGATGTAGAACAAGAACACTGTTGGATCTTGGGGGAACAGCATGAACTTACATGATGGAAAACTGCTTTTCTTGGCACTGAAGAAAAATAATTGGGTGGAGGGTCATATTAGTTGTTCGGTGGTAGGAGCATGAGCTGATGCATCACAAGAAGTTATGTTTTTATCAGTAAAGTGGATTGATTATTATTTTTTTGTTTTATATTTATATATATATATATATATATACACACACACACACACACACACACACACACACACACACACATTTATTAATAGCACAGCAGTGTGGGCCTGTGGAAGTGGCAGGGCCACAAAACATTACCCATTTAAGTGTGTGGAGACCCTGAATAAACGTTAGAAGATTTGGAATACATTGGAGTTCATCCCGATTTATTCTTTGATAGCTTGGATTGTCACCTTGTAGATGACCCAAGACCTTTTCTTCTCATATAGAGGTGTGGCAACCTGAACCAATATTGTTGTCAGAATGATGCGTTGCCAGCCCATCGACTGAGTTCTGGTCATCAAAGTTTAAAAAAAAAAAAAGTGATCATCGGAACATAAGGATAAGGGTAGATTAGCGCCTTCGGTGATCCAGGTCACCGCTTAGCCTGTAGGTAGTCAATCTGCATCGTCGCCGTCTGCTCTGGTGGCAGTGACGACAGCCCCCACCTGACCATCTCCCAGACGCCAAGGTCGGGGCTTGACTTAGGCACTACCATACCTACTATGGATGGTGCATCACCATTGTCGACGGAAGCAGACCTGTGTGAAGATGTGTGATAAAACAGACACAGGAAGTCAGGGGCATAAAAACGCAAATGTGCGTTATTTTATTCAAATCAGAAAATAAAAATAAATATACAGAAAGCAAAATATTATTCAATGTCCATTATCCAGCAAACTTTCTAATTTATTTTGAAAATTCCTGAGGCTTAGCTTCAGCCTTTGCAAGCAGAACAGTGTGGAAACAAGCACACACTTCTGAGGTCCTCCTCACTTGGTAGTCGGTATTCATACTATCTTTGTTACTCCAATTGGTGGGTTTTTATACCTTTCATGGATGACATCACTGTTAGATGATCCACCCATTTTTGATAAAAAACAGTATAAACCTCTTATTCTCAGGAGTTCCCCATGAAACAGTAAAGACATACATGTTAATTTTTCTAGCCTAGACTCAACTCCTCTTCTTGGATAAGGGGGTTTTATGTTTCCGTTTTGTTTCATCTCAAAAGATAGTTTTAATAAAATAGTAAGTCCATGAGGGTTCCACTGGGTTTGCTAGGGGAATGGGAGAATGAGGGCATGCTCCTCTTCTCCCTTCTCCTGCCAACCCTTGGAACTCATTACATCTTTTTCTTTTTATTTCCATTAAATCTGTAAATGTGACACCCGAAAATAGACCAGCATACATCAAACATATTTCATTTTCATCCCCGGTGCGAATGGCTGTTCCACAGAAACAGAGTGTGAAAGGAATGGGGGGAGGGCTCTGGGCACCCCACACATGGGCATCCACCCCAGAGAGGGCTCACGCTGTCACAACCTGTTGTCGACATCAGTGGTCACGGCCCCTGGCCAGGGCATCGTTAATGCTCAGGCGGTACTGGCATCATTTTCAGATATGATACGGCGCATATTGCCAGGCTTGCCTTTTCAGCCTGCACTGCTGTCGCCAGGGTTACTGTGTTGCAGGCCCCATCTATTTCCTCAGCTGGTACACAGCAGGCACCTACTGAACAGAGGCCTGTAGCATCACCAGCGATGTCCTCCATTCCTGTTGATGATCAGGACATCGATGAGGAGGAGTATAATCCTAACCTCATATGGGAGGAGAAGGAAGGATATGAAGTGGAACATTGTGCTTCACGTTCCATCTCCACTGTACACTCTTGCAGTGAGGATTCTGTGGTGTACATACCCAGATCTCCTCCTGAAGACCCCACTTCTCAGACAATGATGCAGCAAATGCAAACTATTTGTTTGCTGTGGAAGAAGAGCATTCTTCTAAAAATAATTTGGAGTTTCTGGAGGTGCCCTGCACTCCCTCCATCATTGTGCCCCCAGTTTATCTTGCCTTGGAGGATGCGACTTTCTGCCTTGTATAAGCCAAATACCATACCAGCTGTTTCAAGAAAGGCTGACGAGCAGTACCCTGCCCCTGTTACCAAGCCTTATCATGTCAACCAACCAGAAACTGATTTGGTGGTCATCATGGCTACCCATGACAGATCTAGGGCACCAAGGCATATGAGTACCCTGCCACCTGATAAGAAATCCAGGAGGCTTGATGTGATGGGCAAGTGAACATACATCCCTGCTTCATTAGGCTTGTATGTTGCACACTAACTATCTCCCATGGTTAAGTATCAAAATAGCCTTTGGAAGGCTGCCAAAGCTGCAACTCAGGCCCTTTCAGAAGGCATGGCCAAGAATGAATTGTTGAAAAATCTGAATACAGGTGCTGCGATAGACAAACATCTACATCTGCATGCTCAGTCTATGATGTCAGATGCATCTGCCAGGGCAACTTCCACTGGTAATTTGCAAGAGAAGGTATTCTTGGCTCAGAGTGGTTGGGTTTGCAAATGAAGTGCAAGTGCTGTATGCTCCTTTTGGAGGCACCAACCTCTTTGCCTATCATGTAGAAGATGCTTTGAAGGCCTACACACCTCAAGAATGACTTTGAGGACTGTTAAAGCCTTGTAACCTATACCTGGTAGAGGCAGAGGTAAAGAATCCTTTCAAGTCTGCTGCCTAAGGTGGTGTCAAGCCTGTTATCAGCAAAGCCTAGGGAAGGGTGGTGGAGCCTTGCTACCTCCCCCTCCCCCAGGAGACCATTCCAATGTCACCAAAGCCAGTGGTGCTTCCTCCACCAGCTCAGCATGACTCATGTATGACTCCCCCAAACCACTTCACATGCAGGAGGTGGTGGTATGGGGTTGATTCTCCCTTCATCTAACACAATGGAGGGAGATTACTACAGATGACTGGGTCCTGGAGATAATTGCAAAGGGACATACTCTGGAGTTACTAGAAACCCCTCCAGAGCATCCTCTGTCTCTTTCAACTTATCCTTCCGGGACACCTGTCCCTGCTGAAAGAAGAGATACAAGCTTTGCTGACCAAACATGCTATAGAACCTGTGCCTTCATGCCAGAAAGGCAAACAGATCTACTCAGATACTTCCTAGGCGCTGTGCTAGACCTGCAGGATGTAATCTTCTACATAGAATACAGGATGTTTTGCATAGTCTCCCTGCAAAATCTGATTCTCCTGATCTTCTTTGAGGATATCTCTTTCATCAGGCCACATCTGTGGAACTATAGCTGCTAGGCACTAGGACTACACACAAACTTTTTGCAAGAAGTCTGCTTTTGGCTGCCCGCAACAACATCCTATGTCGGCACTCCCATATAAACGTGGGCAGTCCCTTCCCTCCTCACTTCTGTTCCTGCCATCGATTATACTTGCCAAATCCTGTACAGAGGCAGTGCCGTGATAGTTGACGCTATTTCAGTCATTTCTCTCCCTAGTTCATTCTCACTTTTCATAAGTGATGCCCAACATTGTTTATGTTGTCAAAGGAGCTGGCTAAGCTCTTTAGATACTGCACATGCGGTGAAGATATATTTGGGCATCTCACATGACGTCTGCATGTGCTGCCTTGGCACATCCCATAATGTGAAGGCCTGACAGATTTGCTTTAAATTTAATACCACTACCCGGTGATGCAGAAAGAACACCTTAGAGACCCACCTACTTAAACAGCAGGTATCCATAATAGAGAAAGAGCTCCATTGCATCGCCATCCTGCTCCTCAGGTTCTCACTCGTTGAAGTCCAGGGAGCAAGTTTCCAGACAGCACAAGCATAAGCACTGGGAGAGGGAATGGAGCAAGGAATACACCTCACTGGTTTCCCCTTCATCCCAGTATGACCACTTATGCACCATCGACCACACCAGTGGCAATGCCGCCAGCTGCCCAGACCATTAATCGTTCTGGGTCGGGACAGGTTATAAGCACCACCAGGCCTAATACAGCTGGTGTGTTGCTATCGACGTCGGGGTCGATGCCTCCCCTGTTGACATCACCCAGTGTTCGTGCAATCCACGTAGGTGCTGACATTCAGGTGGTACTCTCTTCCCTCGTGCCGACATTCGGGCAGTACTTTCTTTTTTTGTGAACATGTTGCAGCGCTTATTAACTCCTTCTGTAACAAGAGCTGCATTGATGGGGCTCCTTCAGCAAGCCCCAGCGCCAACACCTGTTGGGTAGACGCGCCAGTTGCTTTCTCATGTATCAGCGGTTTCTCCTGCTCCCTCTGCCCTACTGATTGCATCGATGCGGATCAGGAGTATAACCTTGACCACATCATGCAAGAGGAAGAGTATGTGGAGAGCTTTTATGAGAGGTCCGTCTCCACCATTTTTAGAAGGAGTAAGGACTCTACAGTGTATACACATAGGTTCCCTCCTGAAGACCCACCATTCATCTCCATGATGCAGCAACTCCAGACTGCCATGGGGTTTGAATCTGAAGAGCAGGACATCACCAAGAGAAATTTTGTGGAGTTCCTAGAATTGCCTGACTCCCCACCCATAATTCCTCCTCTGCTGCCTGCCTTGGAGGATGCCACCCTGTCTGTCTGGCACAGGCCAAATATGATACCTGCCATACGTAGGAAGGCAGATAAAATCATCAGGCCCCCCTTCAGGTAAGCCTTTTTTTGCAGGCCAATCTGAGACTGATTTGGTAGTAAGACATTTTTATTGTTAACAAATTAAAATTGTTATTACAAAAAATAGGTGTACATAAATACATAAAATACATTTTACCAGTAAAAACCATCTCAAATTTCCACCAGTCACAGATTTCAACAATGTCTCCAAATACAATACATGACCAACAATCTTTACAAAGAATGAAATAATAATAAATACATTACTAAATCCTAAGCACCAGATTCATTTCCCAAAACATGTTTTTTATACCAATATGTAACTTTTTGTATTCAATTATTCTGCAAAACCTTGATATTTTTTTCTAAACGTAATTGTTTGTTTTTAATTAAGCCAATACATAGGCTCCATATCTAATGTAGATAAAATATCGCCTATATAAATTTTCCTTTGAATATCATATAAAGGGCAAAATAGAAGGTGTTTGACAGAATCTTCATCCTTTCCATAAGCACATGTTTCATAATTACCAATACCATATAATTTGTTATTACCTTCAATCAATCCAAATCTGAACTTAGTGTAAGCTTTTCTGTTATTGGGATTTTGTATTAAGTAAAGGTAGTGATTAGGGCCAGGTTGATTTCTTAAGTTATTAACCAACCATTTACTTAATTTCAAATTTGTGGCCATAGACATATCGTTCTGGTAATAAATGTCTTTGTTCTTTACAATTGTTTTTGATTTCCTTATACGGAATTTTATAATTGAGAGTAATCGGGTCCAGTAAGCCATACTGCCTGATAACATTCTCTAGTATCTTAGTGCTTGGAAAGGTGAAACCATTTGCTTTGTACATCAGCATTTCTTCGATGCACGTTCTTGGCAATGAGCTGTCTTGCATGTTATATGCTTTAAGCAATAGTTTGCTGATTGTATTTCTGAAAACCACCTAATTTGCAATTGGCCTAACTCTAATCTAGCAAGGCATGATCCATGCAGCACCCAATGGTAATGCCAGGATTTATTTATAAAATTTATTAGCTAATGATTCTAGCCATTCCAAATTATCCATTCCCCATATCTCTGCACCATATAGGATCTGAGGATGTACCTTTGCGTTCAAAATCCTGAGTAGACCATTTACCAACTGCACTCCATATTTATAGTTAAATCTTTTGAAAAGTGGTATGATTTTGTCAACCCTTGCAATTATTGTATTAATATGTTCTTTCCACTTGAGATTATATGAATAAGTTATACCTAAATAGCAGAATTTGGTTACATATTCAATATCAAAATGATTACATTACATTCTACACATTCTGTCTTTTCTTATCAGAATATTGTTAAATACCATGTATTTTGTTTTGTCAAAATTGATCTTGAGATCAAGTTTAAAACACTCCTTATAAAATTTATTTAAACTCCTTCTGATCCCTATATAACTTGTGGAGATCAGTACCATATCGTCGGCATATGCCAGGTATGGACAAGCTCTGGAACCCAGCCTGGGCATGTGTAGCTCTGGATCACTCGACACCATCAAGGCTTTATTAAGAAACAGGTTAAACAAATTGGGGGATAATACACAACCCTGTTGATTTGGTAGTAGTAATGCTGACCATGATAGATCGAAGGTGTCTGAACACCTTATTTCCCTTCCCTCCCTAGATGTTTTTGGGAAGAGGACCTTTGCTAGTTTTGATTTGGGCCTGAGAATTTCAAATTATCAGGCCCACATGGTAAAATACCAAAATACCCACTGGTGGAAGGCCAAGGCAGTGACCCAAGCCCTACCAGAGGGTACTCCAAAACAGGAGCTTGTAAAGGCTCTACAAGCAGGGGCAGACATAGGCAAGCATCTCATACATTCTACCTATGACTTTTCTGATGCTTCTGCCAGGGCAGCAGCTTCTGGGGTTTGTCTCAGGAGACATTCCTGGTTGAGGTGGCGAAGTTTGCCACTGATGTTCAACAATCCATCCTCAATGCCCCCTTTAAAGGATATAAAGTTCTGGGCAGATGTACAAGATGTCCTCTCAAACCTGTTGGCCTCATGCAGAACCCTAAAATTGGTGCATTCCCTTTACCACACTCAGCCAAGGAGTAGGCAGAAGGAGCCCTTCGTCTGGCCAGCAACACCGTTCAACAGTCAGACAGCAGCATAAAAGTAGAGACGCATCAGCTTTGCCTGCCCCAGGACCCACCCCAGGCGCTCGCCCAAAAACCCCTAGAGGTGAGGGTGCGGCTGCAGCCACAGGATCTGAATCTGCATGACTCCTTCCTCAACCCCCAACCATCAATTTCTTTAGGGGTGGTTGTGGGGGATGCCTTTCCCTCCACCTGAACCAGTGGAGGAAGGTTGCATCAGATTCCTGGGTCCTGCAGATAATAGAACAAGGCCATGCTCTAGAGCTTCAAGAATCACTCCGAGACCACCCACCAGTGCCTTCCTTCTACCATCCAGAGCACATACCTGTACTACTAGAGGAAGTCCATACCTTGATTCAGCAAAGGGCCATGGAACCCGTTCCTCGGGAACAAAGGAACATCGGGTTCTATTCTCAGTACTTCCTGGTCCCAAAGTGCACAGGAGATCTGAGGCCCATTCTAGACCTAAGAGATATGAACTTTTTCATCCAATACAGAAATTTCACAATGGTAGCTCAGCAAGGCTTACTCCCACTACTTCAAGTAGGGAACTGGATTTATTCCCTGGATATGCAGGATATTTATCTGCATATCAAGATTTGTGTGCCCCTCCCCCACCACAGGAAATATCTCGGGTTCCTTTTCCAGTGGAAACACTACCAGTTCAGGGTATTGCCTTTTGGCTTACTGTCTGCACCATGGGTCTTTACCAAAAGTTTAGCAGTAGTGGCAGCAGACCTCACAAGAGAAGGATACATAGATACTGTTGGCAGATAAGGGCCTATGGCCCACCCAGTCTGCCCATTTCAGCTCGTAAGATCACTTTAAGTTTTTCTAGAAGTTTGTTGAAGGACTAAATGTCTTCCCCTTCCTGGATGATTGGCTGCTCAAAGCTCAGTCCAAAGAGAAGCTTTGTCAGATTCTAGCACGCACCAGACAACTGTTGGATGCTCTTGGGATTACGGTCAGTGTGCCTAAGTTGGCTCTTGACCCCTTATCAGCATCTACAGTACATTGGGGCAGCCCTGGATGCAGCCCAGAAGTTAGCCTTCAAACAACATGAAGTCTTGCTATATTATGACCATTGCAGTTTGTCCCACCATTAGAACTGCCCCGGAGGTGAAATAGTTAACTTCCATGCCAGGCATGGAACTTGGAGCGCGAGCTCGGTTAGAGAAGCTCTGTCTGTGTAATTTCAAACTAAAACTGTCAGATTCTTTACTCTGCCTCACTGAACAGTCGCTCCGGAGATTTCTCCTACTGCTCGGTTCATTTCTCGGTTTAAACAGTGTTTTCTAAATTCAACCGAGAGTATTATTATTTTAACCAAACCGATCGGTTCAAGCTCTGTCTGTGGTATTGTAAGTAATAGACAGGTTTATTTCTGTGTGGAACTTGTAAATGTTTATCGTTCGGTTTGAACCGATCAGGTTGTTTTAAACTTTAAAAATCAAGCATTTAAAAGCTTTTAGAGTGCGGTTCCCGGTTCTTATCGGTTCTAAAAACGGATTTCATTACGGTTTTTTCCACGACCCGTGACACGGTTGGGAACCGATAAGGGTGTCTTGCCTGGCACTGCCATTAAAAGGGCAAGTTTTTGGTTAGGCTGGCATTATGTCTGAGAAACCCAAAAGAAAAACCGGGCCCACTGGGTTTCAACACTGTGGTGTCTGTGGGGAAGCCTTTGCCAAGGCTGACCCACACACCACATGTGTTTATTGTCTGGGTTGACCACCCATGAGCCAGCCCAGTTCGGTGCCAACTGAACCGAGGGAGTGCCCTCTGACCAGGGCTAGACTTCCTCGGCCAAACGTAAAGCTGACTCTGAGGAGCCAGTTCCAGCAAAGAAAACTAGAAAATCAGCAGGTGTGGAGTCTAAAATTCCTTCTCCAACTGCTGCAGAGATAGCAAGAGCTATACAAATTGTCCAGTCACTTTCTCCAGTTCCGTCCAAACCGCCACTGTCTGGTAAAAGGTCTGTTCGGCCGGTTCCACCGGTTCAAGAATATGATTTAGAAGTGTTTTATGAACCAGAGGAGGGGGAGGATGATTATGAACAGTATGAATGTGACTTTGAGAGTCTGGGTGTGCCCATTGAACCGGACATCTCCCCAGACAGACCTTTAGAATCTCCCCCTACGCTTTCTGAGTCCCCTTCTCACTTTATGTTTTATAAAAAGGTTGCTGAAACCCTCCAGCTCCCATTGGAGGAAGCTGTGGATGAGCAAGAGGAACCTGATTTTGTAGAAATGATGGATATCCCAGAGTCTAGAGATTGTCTATCCCCTTACATAAGTCATTTAGGAAACAAACAATAAAAATTTTAAAGCTCCAATTCTGTGCCTCCTGTGGACAAGAAGATGGACAGGAGGTACACTCTGTCAGGTCCTGATACAGAATTCCTTTCACAGCAATGCAGTCATGTTGGAGTAGTTCAGGCTGCAGCCTGTGATAAGACTAATATTCCCTTGGCTTCACATCCTCCTGACAAGGACTCCAGGAAGATTGATGCCATGGCTAAAAAACAATACATGGCAGCGTCCTTGGGACTCAGGCAAGCAAATTACATGGCTTATGTGGCAAGATATCAAAAATCTAGATGGGACACTGTCATGGCTTTGGCCAAACAGGCCCCTGGCCAGCTTGCTAAGGAGCTGGAACAGGTGGCTGCTGATGGTATTGAGGCATCCAAGGTGCAGTTCCATGCTGCTGTGGATTTTAATGATGTATCCTCTAGAGTCATGGCTACTTCTGTGGCTTTTCGTAGGTTGGCTTTGCTCAGGTGTACTAGCTTGTCACAGGATACCCAGACTAAGGCTATGGATTTTCCTGTGGTAGGAAATTCTTTGTTTGGGGAGCAGGCAGAGAATTATATGAAGAAAATGGATGAATATAGGACAACCTATAAGAGTGCTCAGGCCAAGGAGCGGCAAGCCACTCCTCAGAGGCAGACCCCCAGGGGTAGAGGTAGGCCTTTTCACAGGCCTTTTTACCAAACCCAGGCCTCCTCTGCTTATGCTCAGAGGGGGTTCTTCAGAGGGAGAGGCAGACGGGGTGCAAGCAGGCCTGCTCCCACCCCTCAGCCTAAAGCCCCTGCCAAACAGGCACCCTGATGGGGTGCCCAGGGCCGATTCTCCATTACCTGTAGGGGGCAGGTTGGCTTACTTCGTTCAGAACTGGGAGTCTCTAACATCAGACAAGTGGGTCCTGGAAGTAGTAAGCTGGGGTCTGGTTCTCAGCTTCAAAAAATTTCCAAAGATGAGAATCAGATCTTTTCCACCTGCAAACCCTCTAGAGACCTTTGCCTTAGAAACAGAAGTCTCAGCCCTCCTGGCTCTCAGAGCTGTAGAAAGGGTTTCTCCCCTACACCAGGCCCATCTTGGACCTAAGATATCTAAACAAGCACCTTTTGAAACCAAAATTCAAAATGGTGACTCTGGCAATGATTTTACCTTCTCTAAGGCCAGGGGACTGGCTAGCTTCCCTGGACCTCAAGGATGCCTGTTTCCATGTTCTCATCAGAAGCTCCCACCGAAAGTACCTCAGATTCGAACTGCCCTCAGGCCATTACCAGTTCAGAGCAATGCCCTTCGGCCTTACCTCTGCCCCAAGGGTATTCACAAAATGTCTAGCAGTAGCAGTTGCTCATTTAAGAAGGCAAAAGATTGCCATCTTTCCCTACCTAGACGACTGGCTCATTGTAGGTCAGTCTCCAGACCAGGTCAAATCACACCTGCAAGTTACCCAGCAGCTGCTCACCTCTCTGGGTTTTCTTCTCAACCTTCCAAAGTCAGTTCTGGAACCGGTCCAGGTACTCACCTTTATAGGTGCAGAATTGGACACAAAGCAGGCCAGAGCCTTCCTGCCACTAGAAAGGGTAAGGAACCTAGTGGCCATGGCCTCCTCCTTCACTCTGCAGGTCTCTCGACCAGCAAGGCACTTCTTACAGCTACTAGGACACATGGCTGCTTCCACAGCTGTAGTGCAAGGAGCAAGGTTTCAGATGAGGGACATTCAGTTTCATTTGAGAGCCTTCTGGTCCCAAAGGAAAGATCCCTTTCAAGTTGATCCCAGTGACTGGAACCCTGATCCAGGCCCTTCAGTGGTGGCAGGATCAGAGCAATTTGAGACTAGGGTCCCTTCATCCCCCTATCTCACTCCTTGATCCTTACAACAGATGCGTCCCTTCTGGGTTGGGGAGCTCACATGGGCGACCTCTCCACCCAGGGAGTGTGGTCCCCTCAGGAATCTCTGCTCCACATCAATTTGCTGGAACTCAGAGCTGTTTTTCTAGCACTTCTGGTGTTTTCTGAATCTGTTCAGAACAAAGTGGTACAAGTCAGAACAGACAACACCACTACAATGTGGTACATCAACAAACAAGGGGGCACTCGGTCTTCGGCCTTGTACACCGAGGCAATGAAGTTGTGGTCTCTGGCTTACTCCCTGAACACTTCCCTCATAGCAGTTCACCTCCCAGGAAAGGACAATGTCCTGGCAGATGCTCTCAGCAGGTTTCCCAGGGCCATCACAGATGGTCTCTGGATCCCCAAGTACTGGGGATAGTTTTTGCCAGATGGGGCACCCTCAGATAGAATCTTTCGCATCCCCAGACAATCACCAACTTCCACTGTTTTGTTGCAGGCCCCAGTGTTGGGCTCAGTCCCCCTGGATGCCTTTCTCCTAGACTGGGAAGGGAAGTTTCTATACGCCTTTCCCCCCTTCCCTCTCCTATTCAAGGTGCTAGTCAAAATCAGATCCCAGCCTTGCAGGATGATTCTGATTGCTCCAGATTGGGCCAGGCAGCCCTGGTACCCACTCCTTCTGTCTTAAGCAGTCCATCTTCCCCTGTGTCTCCCCAGGAATCACAACCTGTTAACCTGTGCCCAGGGGAGAATTTGGTATCCGAATCTCAAATCCCTCAGCCTCAAGGCCTGGCTGTTGAGGAGTTAGAATTTGCTGACCTACACCTTTCTCAAGGTGTTCTTGAAATCCTGAAGGCTTCAGGAAGCCTTCCACTGAGCTTCTTATAACTCTAAATGGAAAGGTTTTCCATCTGGTGTTCTGGAAACATATTTCCCGGAATCTGCTGACTTGCCCATTGTTTTGGACTATATGGTCCATCTTAATTCTTTGGGTCTGAGACCAGCTACCCTGAAAGTACATTTGGCAGCTGTCTCTGCCTTTATTTCAACAGGAAAGCCCTCCTCTCTTCCGCTTACCCTGTATTTTCCAAGTTTTTAAAGGATTACTTCATACGAATCCACCTTTCAGGGACCTGGCCCCTGCCTGGGATCTTAATGTTTGCATTGCTCAGTTGATGCAACCTCCCTTTGAACCTCTGTCTTCTGCAGAGCTTAAGTACTTGACTTGGAAAACTGTTTTCCTAGTAGCTATCACTTCTGCCAGGCGCATAAGTGAGTTACAAGCTTTGTCAGTAGAGACTGACTTTATTTCCTTCCACAGGGATAAGGTAGTCCTTAGGACTAACAGGAAGTTTTTGCCTAAGGTGGTTTCAGATTTCTATCTTAATCAATCTGTCTCCCTTCCAGTGTTCTTCACTGACCATTCCTCCTCTGGTGAGAGGAGGTTGCACGATTTAGATGTTAAGAGGGCCCTAAGTTACTATATAGAGCGTACCAAGGGTCACAGGTTCGAATCCCTCCAACTTTTCCTCACTTATGGTGAGGTTGGGAAAGGGAAACCTGCCACTAAGAGATCCATTGCCAGGTGGATTGTCTCTTGTATCCAATTTTGTTATCAAAAACTGGGAAAGTTCCCCCTTCAGGCCTGAGGGCTCACTCTACCAGAGGTACAGCTGCGTCTCTAGCTGCTGCCAGAGACATCCCTATCTTAGAGATATGTCAAGCAGCTACTTGGAAAACGGTACACACTTTCACCAAGCATTACTCCCTGGATGTCCAGGCCAGGAGGGATACTCGGTTTGGCACAGTCGTGCTTCAGAGTCTATTCCCTAAGTAGGTTCTGTCCCTCCTCCTTGGAGGTACTGCTGTGTAGTCTGCAATTGTCATAATATAGCAAGACTTCATGTTGTTTGAAGAAAAAATTACTCACCTTAGTAATGTTGTTTCTTCTAATGGAGTCTTGCTATATTATGACCTCCCCCCCAGCCTGCCCCTCTCAGAACTTCTACTTGGGTATGGGGTGGGCAGTCCAGTGTGGGCACTTGTTTATGCCCATTTTATGTTTTTTCCACCTCCTTTTTTCTTGGGGGTTTTTGGGGTGTTGTGTTTTGTTTTATCTTTTCTTATCTTATCATATCTTATTTTCTGGCCCCTGACTTGAGTCTTTGTGTTGGGACCAGGAATATGTGTTAATATTTAGGTAGCCAGTTGGCTAGTGTAGGTTACAGCTTCCACACAGAATCTTAGTGAGTTTTGCTCGGAAAGATCTGACAGTTTCAGTTTGAAATTACACAGACAGAGCTTCTCTAACCGAGCTCGCGCTCCAAGTTCCATGCCTGGCATGGAAGTTAACTATTTCACCTCCGGGGCAGTTCTAATGGTGGGACAAACTGCAATGGTCATAATATAGCAAGACTCCATTAGAAGAAACAACATTACTAAGGTGAGTAATTTTTTCTTCCTGCCCGAGGATGGGACCATGCATCTGATTGCACAGGCCCAGATGGTATACAGTACAACAGGTATGTCAGTCAGGACATTCCTGAGACTATTTGGCTAGGTGACAGCAGCCATTGTCAGGTACCACTGGCCAGGCTGTATGTGAGAATTCCACAATGGACATCGAGTACAGTTTGACCAACGCACAGAGGACCTTGAACAGAAAGTTTCAGCAACCTCTCCTGTCCGGAAGATGCTTCTGTGGTGGATGGAAACCTGCCATTTGTTAAAGGGGGTTCCTTTCCTGATCCTCTTCCCCCATCATATTCTCATTACAGATGCCTCTGGGATGAGCCAGGGGGGCACATTTGGGGCCCATCAAACACAGGAAACATGCACCAGAGTGGAGAACACTCTGCACATAAATGTCCTAGAAATGAGGGCTTTTCTGTATGATCTATAGGCCTTCCAGACCCATCAGTCCCCGGACTCACTCCTACCTCCTATGCAGGGAAGCAATGAGGGTTTGTACTGGGCTCTAGAACATGGTCTAGAACTGTCAGCAGTCCATGTTCCAAGTGTCCAAAATGTCTTGTCAGACAGGCTAAGCAGATTGCAGTCCAGTGTGCTGGAGTGGGAGCTGCTGACATTGTTAGCAGAAGACCTGTTTGACAGGTGGGGCCATCCAGAGTTGGACATTTTTGCGTCCCCACACAATGTAAAACTGCTGCTTTTCTGCTCGCTCTTTCAAGGCCCTGGAGTTTTCTGTCCCTTTCATGGAAGGGAAGGTTACATTACGCTTTTTCTCTCTTCCGTCTAATCCAGAGGGTGCTAAACAAGCTCCAAATGGAGGGGGGGGCCTCATACTCAGTGCTTCCCTTTGGCCTCATCAAATCTGGTTCCCCTTACTGCAGCAATTGGCAGTGGAACCACCAGTGCTTCTGCCCCTGTGCAAGGGTCTACTATCACAAGAACAGGGATCCCAGGTCCATCTGAACCTCAAGTCACTTCATCTCCATGCATGACTCCTGAAGACATAACCATTGCTAGGTTTGGAGTATCTCAAAAGGTGGCTGATTTCCTGGTGGCTGCCAGAAAACCTTACACCAGGGCAACTTTTTCTGTAAAGTGGAAACGGTTTGCTTTGTGGGTTGCTTCTCATCAACTGGATCCATTTACTTGTCCGATAAATAAGGTTCTGGAGTATTTGCTGTCCTTGTCGGATGCAGACTTGCAATACTCTTCTATTAAAGCACATTTGGTGGCCATTTCAGACTTTCATGTGCCTATTGATGGTCATGGGGTTGCTCAGTTGGAGGTGTCCTGTATGTTTTTGAGAGGCATCCTGCATTAGAAGTCTCCTATCCTCTTTCCAGTCCTGGCTTGGGACCTGAATTTTGTCTTAGAAAAGCTTACTTTGGCTTCTTTTGAGCCAGACATGACTTGTGGCCAATGCTTCCTTTCTTTGAAAGCATTATTTCTAGCAGCGTGGATATGTTGTTCATCCACACTTATTGGCATGTCCCTTTCCCTTTAAATCTTGCCGGAAGTCTTCAAGCTGGCTCCTCCCACCCACCTGGGTGGTATAACTCTCGGCCCCGCCCCATGATGCCAGATCTTCCTTTCTGCTAGAAGATTTAGGTTCCCTCGTGCTAACTCTAGCAACCGTAGGCCCTGGCTTTGCAACGTCGTTTTTTACCGCATTTGTCTCTTAAACTCATTTGATTCCGATAATAGCGTATCAGATATGGAGGACAAGTTGCTCCCTGGATTTCACCAGTGTTCATGCGGCCAGAAAATGTCATGCACCAATCCCCACCTTACTTGTATGTACTGCCTAGGTGTCTGTTATGACACCACCACCTGCACCTTTTGCTTAGCCTTCCATCTTAATGTTTTGGATGACTGCATTGCACACCTTAAGCTGGGGAGACCAGAGAAAAGGAACCCGCTGGTGAAATCGAAGGAAGCGAGGTGGGTGGTTTCCACGGCCATGGGATGCTCCGAACAGCTAGAGCAGATGAAGGCTTTCGAGGAAGAAGCTGCTCAGGCTTCGGCCAGTCGAAGTTTTTTTCGTTCCTCTCAACCTCGGCTCCACCTTCTCAGGTTCCTTTAAGGAGTTGTGCCAGTCTCTCGCCACCAGGGGTGAGGCACCCACTGATGTGTGTGTGTGTATATATATATATATATATATATATATATATATATATATTATATATATATATATATATATACATGTATTGTGTTGATTATTGTCACTCCATTTTGTATGATATTATTCCATTTTGAAATGCTTAATGCTTAATCATAGTTATATAAGATGTTTTGGACAAGATGTTATGAGACTTTTCTTTTGGAATCTCTGGCATTGTTTGGCTCATGATGTTCTGGACACCTGGCCAGTGTTTGGGGCATGATGATCTGACGAATGCCAACTATTTATTATGAGAATAAGTGGTGTTTGTCATGCTGAACTCGTGATGTTCTGGGCACCTGGCCAGTGCTTAGGACATGGTGGTTTAGCATTTCTAAATACCAGATAAAACATATAAAATGGGACTTTCCAGATGCCTGGTTTGAAGCCTCTCCTGCAGGGTGGACGCATCGCTGTGGGGCCAGTTCCGGTTCAAGAGACTCTAGCCAGGCTGACAAGGGGCTTCCAGCCATTGGAAGAGGGCTTGGATGATGCTTTGTTGAATCGGTGATGTATAACCTTTGTATTATATTTTGTTATAATAAAGCTTTGGCTTGCTGTACTTATTGTATTGTTATTGTGTGTATATGAGTGTGAGTCAGTAAATGCCTGGTTTGAGTTGGCAGAACATTTTGGCGAATGGCAGGATTCAAAAATAAAATGTCTATTTTAAAAAAAAATGAGTTCTTTTTTAAAGGTGTATTAATCAAACAAGCAAGGGCAACTGCCCTTTGTACTTGTAATTTGTGCTTGCTGCAAGTATATACTGTTAGAGCCAATAATGGCTTATAGTTCAGGCTGCTTTTAGGAGAAAAGCAGCGGTTGGTTAGTAAAGTTAAATAAGCAACATCTAAAAAAAAAAAATAAACTACTGTAAATGTAACGCACAGTAGGTGACTACAGACGGATAATTTAAAATCCCCCCATGTTGCCTATCTGTGTAGTTTCAAGTTTTTCTGTATCAATTTCAAGTTCCTTTGCCTCCTATAGAGGCTAAAACATTTAATCCTAAACCCAAGTACTGGGGACCTACCAAATAAATCTCAACCTAGTACTGTTAGAGATTTTTGTTTGTTTTGTTTTTAAACTGCAAACCAGAGCTCTGAAAAAGACTTGGTTTGGCAGGTTACTAAATGGCTAAAAACCTTTAAAAGGGTTAAAACCTTTAAAAGAGTTAATAGCTGCAGCGCTTAAAATTATCACAAAGGTCCTGCAGTCAGTTTTCTTACTTAGACTAGTATATCAAAAAAAACCTTGGCACCGGTAAGTCTAAATTTTTTTTTTATTCAAAGTTGTTTTATGTCTGTCTGTTTTATTTCTGTAATACGTATACTAAACAAGGTAATGCTCGGTCTTTCTCATGCATATTTTCTAGCTTATATCTGTGTTCTGTAATTATGTTCTGTTGTCAAGGTTGCAAAATAGAATTGACTGCCTTCAGTGCACAACAGGTTACAAAAAAAAAAAAGAAAAAAAAGCTTCTTTGCCTCATAGCTGACTGTTTTAATTGGCTTTATTTGTAATAAAACATTTGTGCTGCCTAGATAGGGTCAGTAAAAAACTTTTGTTTGTAGTTGTTGCTTGGAGCAGGTAGTGTTAATGGTAAAAAATTATGACGTCATATAGATTGCAATGTGCAAAAAGAGTTGTAGTTTGCAAGCAACGTGCCAAGCCACTGCTAGGTGAAAATGTAATGTGTTAACAGCTATAAATGGCTTTATCATACTTCTAGTTAAAACCAAAACCTTTTTGCAAAATGGCAGAGTGCCATATTTTAGTTATGTGCCAAAAGGTGTAATCATGTTATACAAAATGTGTCCACTTACAAATAATGTGTTTAAACAGTGTTTTGTTCTGGAAAGATTTGGCATGGCAATATGTATAAATGTGTTGGTTTAAAAATTGTCAGTGTTACAAGACAGGCAGGAGGCAGCACATATATCTAAACCACGTACAGTTTTCTAATAAAACTATGGGCATTACCTCAGCAAATTGGTGTAAAACAATGTCAGTCTTATTTTGTGTTAAGTATTTCTTTTTGTGTATATGTATGTGTGTGTACTGTCTTGGCCAGCAGTTTCATCGTGTACTCTATTGTTATTTAAAAATATTTTAATATTGGTGGTGTTCAAGGACACTGCAGAAATGGCTGGGTTTAAATGACCCTTGCATGTACACTGTGACCTTTTGCACATTATTTGACCTTCTTGTGTTTCAATATTTTATGTTACTACCAGTTCAAACTTAATGTGTATTCCATGCCTAAAGCACAACTTTTCACACAAAATGTATGTTTTCATAAAAGCACACCAAGAGTAAACCATGTAATTTGACTTTTTATTGCAAAACTAGTATTCTAAGTGAAGAGGAACAAACTTTTACAATTTTAAAAAAAGGACTATTACAGCTGTTTTTGAGAGTTTACCATCTACAGAGATACGTACGTACGGTATTACCATCAATCTGGACATTTTGTCATGCTTAGGATAAGGGAACCCAGGGACGCTTGGCTTCTTTTATCCTATAAAAATAATCTTGTTTTATTTTTAAACTAATGTGTGTTTGTTTTTGTTGTTTGTCTGTGTTTCACAGCTAACCTTTTTATTGCTACAGTATTTGAGCTGTCTCTTGCACCTCGAGCTGTGTCTTCCACCAGTAGGAGCTTGGAGGGAAGGGGTAAGCTACCCTTCCTCCCTTCCAGTGTAATACCCACAAAGGTTGCAAGGTACGTGTCATATTTATACTAATTCATGGTCTGTAGCCAATGGTTTAACAACCTGGCTGCCCACTTGGGCTAAAAATGAGTGAAAAATTTATTCAAAAAAAATATGGAAAAAAAAACTGTGGCAGAAAATATGGACTATGGTGCAAAATACTCAGACCACTGTATTTCATGTTGATGCTCATTGTGCTTCAAATACACTAAAACAATGGTATAATTCTATTGCAAATAAAAAAGCTAAAATTCTTCCAGTGAATATTAAAAAAACTCAGTCAGCAGTTATCAGGGCTGGCAAAATGGGCACATCAAAAATGTGGACATTTGGGAGAGAAAGCCACTTACAGGTGGGCATATAGTAGGGGTGTACCCCTAACATTGAATTTGGTTAAAACTGTTATTGCTCAGTGTCCTATATGCCAACATGGGCAACAAAGACCAATCCCTCATATTGTAAAAGGACAATTGGGGAGGGGAAAATTACCGGGACAAATTTGGCAAATGAATTACATTGGACCTCTACCCCTTAGTAAAAAATGTCAATATGCTTGCACAGTTGTAAATACATATTCAGGGTATTTATTGGCATGCAATTAACTTAATTATGTTGTACTATAAAATACCCTTGCAGATACAAAGTGACAATGGTTCCCATTTTAGGGGGAAAATGGTCACATCCCTTATTACCCGCAGGCAGCAGGGTTAATTAAAAAAATAAATGGATTGCTAAAAAAACAGTTTAAAAAATTGGGGGGGGGAGAGCCTACGAAAATAAAAAAAAATTTGCATAAAGCATTACAAATTTTAAATAATAGACCAATTAAAAAATCTGAGACCCCCTTAATGCAAATAATAACTCCTAATTTGCAAGTGCAGGCTTACTCAACTACAAAAACAGTATTATATTAAAAAATTACACCAGGAGCTCTGTCTCCTTGCAGGGCAACCCCAGAAGCTGCTGGACTTAATTTACATGCCCTTCAAAAATACAAAATAAACAGCAAAAACATTCAAGTAATAAAAACTGGTATTAAAATACAAATTCCACTGAGACATTTTGGTTGGATAGCATCTAAATCAAAACTAGCCCTCAAGGGAATACAAATTTTGGGAGGGGTGATTGATTGTAATTATCAAGAAAAAGTAAAAGTAATTTTGTTAAATAGTAAAAAACAAAATCTGTTAATTCAACAGTATGACAGAGTGGCTCAATTGTTAATTATTCCAGTTAACAAAGTGACCCCTATAAAGGGACAAGCCCCCACACTCTTAACAGCAAGGGGGGATAAAGGTTTTAAATCTACAGGAGGTTTTAACAATGGTGCCAAAATATGGGTTACAAACCCAAATGGCCCTCCTAAACCAGCTGAGGTAATAGCCACCGGACGAGACAACACAGTGTTAATTATCAGATCAGGAAAAAAAAAATGGGAATACGTGCCTGCACATAAATGTTATCTTCAAAAATAATAAAATTTGTATCTTTCTAGGTCCAGCAATGGATTTTAAAAGGAATGCTGGTGTGTCTTATGGTCCATTTGGCAGAGCTAGTTACCCCTGGAGGAAGGATTCAAAGGGTTAACTGTAATGACACTGGTTGTAAAGAAACCTGGAGTTAAAAAATAATACCAAAAATAAAACCCAGGGGAACTTTAGCTGCCCATCCGGACAGAAGTGTGTGGTACTGAACATGACATTTTCACCAGGGGTCAATCTCTAAATGACAACTGGTGGCTCAGGACAATATGCCTACAAAACAAATAAAATCTCTTTGCAGAATAAGACTGCTATTAAATGCTGCAACTTACCAAATAGTTGCATGGTGACTGTACAACATAGACTTAATTGCTGCATAAATCAAACAGACATTTTCAATGCAAGTATTACTTTAATTGACATAGACACGTTATTCTGCATGAATGCTACTGCAATAACTAATAAAACTACTTGGGTAAATCACATTACAGTGTTAAAAAATCATCCTGTAATTAGCAATAATAGTATAGTTAAGGTTCCATCCACATGTACATCAGTAGCGCAGCGGTATCAGAAAAATGTAATCCATTTTAACATAACGTTTATGTTTAGTAAAAAATGCAAATATAAAAGAGCTTGGTATAATACGCTATTAGGTGGAGCAGGAGCAGGCATGAAAATTTTTAATAGTGTTAATATAAAAACACTGACTAACAGGCTTCAGGCAGTAAAAATTAATGTATTTAGCTTAATTAACTTACAAGCTCAATGGATGCCAACTGTTTTCTTACCCCAAAAATTAACTTTAAATTATAATTTTGAGTTCTTGCAGTTATTTAATGCTTCACAGGTATGGGGAATGAGAGTAGCAAAAAATATTTCGCAATTTATTAATTGGACAAAATGCACAATGCGACATATGTATTCTATAATGCAAAAAACAAAGCACAAAGTGATTTAATGAGTAATAATAAATTTATATGGAGGACCGTGTTTAAGCAATGGATACCAGTCACTAATTGAATATCGGTATCTTCTAATAAAGTTATTAAAAATAAAACATTAATCCAAACCCAAATGTAAACCGTGATAGTGGCAGACCAAGTAATTAAATTAGGCTCAAAAATACAAACTAAAACTACTCACCATTGGTGGGACATATTTACTGGATAATCTCCTTCTGCCACTAAAGTATTAAACAAATTAATCCATCCAATTTTAATAATTGCAGTAATATTGTTTGTTTTAACTGTGTAAAATTATTTATCCTATAGAATTAGGAGACTGTATGTAAATAAACCTTTTATGATGCCATTTTCATACAAATTGTATTCACAATAATCAAAGGACCAAATATTGTGTATATGTATATATATATATATATATATATATATATATATATATATATATATATATATATATATATATATATACACACACATGTATTGTGTTGATTATTGTCACTCCATTTTGTATGATATTATTCCATTTTAAAATGCTTAATGCTTAATCATAGTTATATAAAATGTTTTGGACAAGATGTTATGAGACTTTTCTTTTGAAATCTCTGGCATTGTTTGGCTCATGATGTTCTGGACACCTGGCCAGTGTTTAGGGCATGATAATCTGACAAATGCCAACTATTTATTATGAGAATAAGTGGTGTTTGTCATGCTAAACTCGTGATGTTCTGGGCACCTGGCCAGTGCTTAGGACATGGTGGTTTAGCATTTCTAAATACCAAATAAAACATATAAAATGGGACTTTCCAGATCCCTGGTTTGAAGCCTCTCCTGCAGGGTGGACGAATCGCTGTGGGGCCAGTTCCCGGTTCAAGAGACTCCTAGCCAGGCTGACAAGGGGGCTTCCCAGCCATTGGAAGAGGGCTTGGATGATGCTTTGTTGAATCGGTGATGTATAACCTTTTGTATTATATTTTGTTATAATAAAGCTTTGGCTTGCTGTACTTATTGTATTGTTATTGTGTGTATGTGAGTGTGAGTCAGTAAATAGCTGCCTGGTTTGAGTTGGCAAAACACCCACGGGCTCGCACTCTTCCCGCCCTTGCAAGAGGGACAAGGATCCGAAGTCTTCCTCCAGAAGACGATCCTGGGACGGAGAGAAGTCCGAGTCCCAGGAAACGGCGGTCTCGACTTAGGTCGAGATCGCTTCCTCGGCCACCGGCTTCACGGATCTTCCGTCTGGCCAGGTAGACACCGAGGCATTGGCTGAACCAGCCGAGATTTTTCTCGAGCCGATTGAGCCACTTTTGCTGACTCCAGTCGATGATTCTCTAGAGAGGATACCTATCCTCCCTTTCCCCAATCACGAGACGCCCCCTGTGGGTGTCTTGATCGAGGGAATCGAACCGGAACCTCGATTTTTCCTGAGTCCAGTTTCCCCCGATCGACCTGACCGACCCTGTCGGTCTCGATCGAGGACTCGGTCTTCTTCGACCGGAAAATCTAAGAAAGGCCACCGGCATTCTAAAAAGAAGCGCCGACGCAGATCCTCATCCTCCTCGGACGAGGAGAGGCTTCAGAAACTCCGACGCTATGAGGCGCTCATGTGGCAACAGCTGATTTTGGCTGGGCAGAAGCCGGCTACGCCATCCGTCCCGGGCATTACTTGGCCTGCACCTCAAGGGCCTACGCCGACCCCTCCGGAACTGAAGGCTTCGGTTCCTCCGCCTGGGGGGCTGGTCCGTATTCCGGCTAGGCCCATACCAGTTTCACCACCTATTAGGGTGGAGCCACTGCCTAAGCAGACCCCCAGTGGAGCTCTCTCTAAAGAGGACCATCCAGACACCGGGCTTTCCCAATGTCTGTCCATCACGGTCACTCCAGATCACCCTCGGCGGATCAAAGGGGACATGGGTGGGAGACCGCTGTACCCCGACTCCTCTGATTTGGATACCACCGGTTTGCACTCCCATCCTGCTGATGAGGAGTCGCTCTCGTCGGCCTTGGAGGAAGGTCCCTCCTCCTTTCAGGGCATGCTCCACCTTATCTCCGATTCTACCGGGATGCCCTTGGAGTCCATCCAGAAAAAGGCAGAGAACCCCCTTACGGATATCCTTAAGAGGGGGGATACCCTGACGGAGGCCTTTCCAATAGCGGAAGCCATTATTGGTCCAGCCCTTGAGCTTTGGCATCATCCAGCTTCCTGCCCAGCACCATCTGCCTGTACGACCCATAAGTACGCGGTGCCTATGGGATCCCTGCCGGGATTCACGGAGCATCCCTTGGCTGAGAGTCTGGTGACTGCTTCCGTCTTCAGACGTACTGGTAGCGCGGCCGACACCGGCCAACCTCCGGACAAGGAGTCCAAGAACATGGACCACTCTGCCCATAAAGTCTACGCGGCCTCTTCCTTGGGCCTTCATCAGGCCAGTTCGGCTGTAATCATGGCACAGTTCTCCCATGCCCTCCTAGTGTCACTGGATGAAGTACTTCCTCACCTCCCCATGGACATGTAGACCACAGTCAAGGAAGTCCGTGATCAGGGCTGTGCTGTTGCCAAACAGCAGCTCCAGATGGCCCTGGACATTGGTGATTCTTGTGCCTGCTCTTTAGCAGCCACAGTGGCCATCCACCGGAGGGCCTGGCTGAGGTTATCCTCCTTTCTGGCGGACACCCAGCACAAGTTAGTTGATGTACCTTTCCTTGGTACCGACTTGTTCGGCCCAGGAGTGGCAGGCCACCTTCAGCATATTCAACAATCCAATGCCACCTTGGATGCCACTTCTGCTAAGGGTTCCTCGGGCAAGGACCAGCAGAAGAGGAAGAGGAAGCCTTTTCAACAGTCCTCCCCAGTGATCAGACAGCCCTCCTACCAAGGAGGTCAGCAGCACCAACAGCAGCAGCAGGCTCAAGCTTGGCACCCTAGGCCCAAGCAGGGCCCTCAACAGCCCTGTAAAGGAGGGTGAGGCGCAGGTCCAGGAGCTTCCTCCTCCTTCTCTAAGCCTGCTAAGTGACGGGTTGGGGGTTGCCACCCCTACACCCATCACACCTACCCTGGGTCCTCCCGTGGGAGGGGTTGGTTCCGCCACTTTCTTTCCGCCGGTTCCGATATCACTTCAGACAGGTGGGTTCTAGAGGTGGTAGGGCAGGGGCTGCCTCTGGAATTCCAGCAGTACCCGCCCAGCTGAGCCTGAGCCCTTCGGGAGGAAAGGATCTCAGCTCACATGCAGTCTGCTCTTCGAGATGACATAGCTCAGCTCCTCCACAAGGAGGCTGTAGCTCCAGTGCCAGATCCACTTATAGACCCAGGCTTCATATCCAGGTACTTCCTGGTGCCCAAGTGGATGGGAGGTTGGCACCCCATCCTAGATCTCCACGACCTGAATCAGTATCTCAGGTCTCGCACCTTCCGGATGGTAACTCTGAACCAGATCATACCATCCCTGGAGCGAAACATGTGGTTTTGTTCACTGGATCTACAGTATGCGTTTTTTCACGTCTCAATCCGTCCATCCCACCAGCGGTTCCTCCGCTTCAGGGTCGAAGGCACTCTGTATGAGTTTCCGCCATGCTGTGGCGGCGAGCACCTCAGTGGTCCGTTGGGCCAGGTGACACATGTGCCCCCTTCAGTGGGAGCTGGCCGCCCAGTGGACTCAGCACCACGGTCATTTCGACCAGCTGATCACTGTAACCCAGCAGATGTGGGACGCTCTCCAATGGTGGAACACCCCAGAATGGTTGCAGGAGGGGATCCCGTTTGTCCGCCTTGAGCCGATGGTTGTTCTCATGACTGATGCCTCTCTCATGGGCTGGGGATCCCACATGGGGGACCACAGGGCCCACGGGTTCTGGACCCCCGAGGAGTCCCGATACCACATCAACCTGTTGGAGCTCAGAGCAGGTCAGAGTGACACTGTCAGCATTTGCTCCTCAGCTCTGGGGTCAAGTGTTTCAAGTCCAGACGGACAATACCACAACCATGTACTACCTCAACAAACAGGGCGGCACACACTCCTGTCTGCTGTACAAGGAGGCACTCCACATCTGGACCCTCGTTAGCTGGTTGGAGGTGGATCTCCTAGCCATCCATGTGGCAGGAGTCTCGAACCAGCTGGCAGCTTCTCTCAGTTGCATAGGCCAGACATCCCACCTGTGGTCACTCCATCCAGAGGTAGCATACATTCTGTTCTCCTGTTGAGCAAACTGTTGGTGGACCTGTTTGCCTCCAGGGAGAACGCCAAGCTGAGTCCGTATCATGCCCGCCCCCCTCAGCAGGGCTCGCTGCAGGGGGATGCCTTTTCAAGGTCATGGATCCCAGGCCTCCTCTATACCTTCCCTCCATTTTCCTTGATCCACAAGGTGTTACTCAAGGTGAGGAGGGACAAGACAAAGGTGATTCTGGTAGCCCCAGATTGGCCGTGCCAATTCTGGTACCCAGATCTACTCAGCCTCAGCTGCAGGCCCTCGGAGTGGCTTTGTACATGCCCAGACATGATATCACTGAACCAGGGGAAGTTCTTCCATCTGGACCTTCAATCCCTGCACCTCACAGCCTGGCACCTGAGCGTCTAGAGTTCCACGCTCTGGGTCTTTCTGAGGATGTCTACACTGTGGTGGAGGCATCGACCAGGAAATGTTATGCCTTCAAATGGAAAAGGTTTTCCATTTGGTGTCAGGGTAAGAGTCTGGACCCCTTGTCCTGCTCTGTGGCTAACATTTTGGACTACCTTTGGTCTCTCTCCAAAGGGGGTCTACGGTCGTCGACCCTTAGGGTGCACCTGGCAGCCATTTCTGCTTACCGGGTGTGGGCTGATCAGCTGACATTGGCACAGGCGACAGTGGTCAGGCACTTCTTCAAAGGTCTGGATCACATATTTTCTCCAGTGCGTGAACCTCCACTTCCGTGGGATCTCTTTCTGGTTTTGGCAAAGCTCATGGGCAAGCCATTCGAACCCATGCACAATTATGAGCTCTCACACTTGTGGAAGACTGCCTTCCTGGTGGCTATCACGTCAGCCAGAAGGACAGGGTAGCTGCAGGCGCTTTCAGTGGACTCCCTTTATCTGGTCTTTCACAGGGACAAAGTTGTCCTGCGCCCCCCAACCCGAAATTCCTTCCAAAGGTGGTCTGAGTTTCACCTTAATCAGGTGTTGACTCTGCCGGTATACTACCCTAACTACACCTCGGATGCCAAGTACAGGCTCCATACTCTGGACCTGAGACGTGCTCTCTCCTATTATAAGGGAAGAATGGCGGAAATTCGTGGAGAGGTTCGCCAGATGTTTGTCACCTACGCTGAAGCTGCTTCTGGCAGACCTGCAGCCAAAAAGACCATTGCAAGATGGATCACATCATGCATAGGTCTGTGCTATGAGTTGGCGGGCAAGGAGCCTCCCAGAGGGTTAAGAGCTTATTCTACCTGCCATACTGCTGCATCGGTGGCTGCTTTTAGGGACATCCCTATCCAGGAAATCTGTCAGGCTGCTACCTGGAAGTCAGCAAACACCTTTATTTCCCACTACCACATCGACCTTGAGTCATGCCAGGATGCTGGTTTTGGGGCCTCAGTTTTCCAATCTCTGTTTCCTAAGTAGGGGGTGTGCACCTTGCCTCCCTCCTCCCGGAGAACTGCTAGGAGTCTGCCAATAAGTGTGGATGAACAACATAGCCACGCTCCTAGAAGAACAGGTTACTCACCTGTAATCACCTGTAACAGTAGTTCTAGGAGTGGTATATGTTGTTCATCCGGACGCACCCACCCAACCTCCCCGGCTTTAAGGCGCACAACCTTGCTTCCAGTGGGCTAAGATCTGGCATCAGGGGGTGGAGCTGAGAGTTATACCACCCGTGTGAGTGGGAGGAGCCAGCTTGAAGACTTCTGGCAAGATTTAAAGGGAAAGGAACATGCCAATAAGTGTGGATGAACAACATATACCACTCCTAGAACTACTGTTACAGTTGAGTAACCTGTTCTTTTAGATGCTGTTACTTCTGCTCAAAGGATTTTAGAGCTTCAGGCTCTAATGTGTGAGCCTCCTTATTTGATTTTTTAAAAAGACAAGGTGTCTTTACGTACCAGTCCTAAGTTTCTTCCTAAGTTGGTGTCTGAGTTTACTTTGAATCAAACCATCCACCTGCTACTTTATTTTCCTGGGCATGCTAATCCAGGGGAAGCATTGCTCCATATTTTAGATGTACGTAGAATACTCGGGTACTGTATACACTGCATGGACTGCAGGAAGTCCTCACAGCTTTTGTTTCCTTCACCCCTAGGAAAGAGGGTGCACTTGTTTCTAAACAGTGCTTGTCCAAATGGTTGGCAAATTGTATAACTTTTTGTTACAGGAAGTATGGTAAGGAACTTCCTGGTGTCATTCTTGGTCATTCCACCAGACGTATGGCCATTTCTGTTGCCTGTTTCAAAAATGTGTCGGCTGCAGAAATCTATACAGCTGCCACCTGGAGTACTGTCCACGCCTTCACTAAACACTACAGTCTGAACATTGTCTCTTGAAAAAGGGCAGGTTTGGGCCTAGCTGTGCTTCAAGGCCTCCTTTCTTAGGCCTGTAGGTTCCAGTCACCCAGACTGTTTTATTGTCAGTGCTGCTTGGTACTCATTCCATAGGTGGGGCCTGATGAGAGATATCCTCAAAGAAAATAGAACAGTTACATACTTACCTAAACAGTAGATCTTCAAGAGAATCTCTTTGATCAGGTCATGCCATCCCACCCTCTGTCCTCCTTGGATTCAGAGCTCTGTAACTCCTGTCTCTTTCTGTAGGACGGTCTACCTGCTGTTTTCAGCCTCACCTGGTAGACAGAACCATAAGTTTTCTCCTGGTTCTTTAGAGGGATGTCCTCTGAGCGTGATCTCTGGCAGGGAACTGAGGAGGGAAGGGGCTGCCGACGTTTATACGGGAGTGCTGGCATAGGACGTTGTCATGGGCAGTCCCTAGCGGACTGCTTGCAAAAAGTTTCCATGTGGTCCTAGTGCCTGGCAGCTATAGTTCCATAGGTGTGGCCTGATGAAAGAGATTCTCTGGAAGATCTACTGTTGCGGTAAGTACGTAACTGTTCTTTGCAAACAGGGTACTGGATTTTCTCCTCGGACGTAAAGGACACATACCTTCAGATCAAGATCAGACAGCATCACAGAAACTTGAGATTTGTTCTGGAAAAGGAGCACTTCCAGTTCAGAGTATTGCCCTTTGGCTTGTCTTCTCTGCATCAGATATTCACCAAATGCTTAGCTGTGAAGGCAGCAGCCCCCTCGTAGGAAAGGTCTATGTGTCTTCCCATATCTAGACGATTGGCTATTAAAAGACAAATCCAGGAGCCAACTTGAACACACCCTGTCTCACAAAAGGCAATTGTTCAAAGACCTGGGGTTACAGTGGCTGTAGCAAAGTCAGTGCTGTCCCATTGCCAGAGGTTGAAGTATATAGGTGCAGTCCTGGACATAGCACAGGGAAGAGTGTTTCTACCCCTGGACAGGACAGAACATATCATGGCTGAAGTGCAACTAGTGTACAGCTGTTATGACCCAGTCAGAACTTTCCTGAGCCTGCTGGGCCTCATGGCAGCAGCTATTGTGACTCTGCCACTGGCTCGCTTACATATATAGATATCACAATGGACACTGAGAGTGCAGTGGGACCAGTTGATGGATGACATGGATCAACAGGTACTCGTCTCATCCCATTTACGCAAGACACTGATGTGGTGGATGGACCACAGCAACCTCTTGAGGGGCAGTCCATTCTTATTCCCAACTGTGACTCAGATTCTCACCTCAGATGCCTCAGGCTCCAGGTGGGGAGCGTACCTGGGCTCTTACCAAATCCAAGGGTCTTGGACCCAGGTGGAAGCCAAGCTACACATAAATTTCCTAGAGATGAGAGCTGTTCTGTAGTCTCCAGACCTTCCAGGAGCATCTGACTCAGGGTTATCTCCTAGTGCAGACAGAAAGCATCAATGTTATGCTTACATAAACAAACGGTGGGGGCGGGGCGCCACTCATTCCTATCCCCTGTGTTGGAAAGCAATGAGAGTGTGGTACAGGGTCCTACAACATGGCCCAGAGTTATCAGCTGTGCATCTCCCAGGTGTCCAAAATGTCTTGGCAGACAAGCTAAGCAGGTCACAATCTATGATACACAAATGGGAACTGCTGACCTCAGTGTGGACAAATTCTTCACAGGGTGGGGTCATCTAGAGTTGGACCTTTTTGCTTCCCCACGCAATGCAAAAATGATGCATTTCTGGTCGCTCATTCCGTGGCCTGGAGTTTTTTGGTGAGACATGTCCCTCTCTCGGAAAGAGGTTCCTGTTCACATTAGGGAGGGAACTGGCAGCCCCCTTAGCAGTGCTCTTCAACAAATCGTTAAGGAGTGGGGAGGTGCTGGAGGATTGGAAGAGTGCAACAGCAGTATCAGTCCACAAGAGTGGAAGCAAGGAACAGCCAGGTACAGTACATCCTAGGATACCACTAGCCTTTAGTGCTGCCTTTTCACATCGTCTACGGACCTTGAGGTCATCTGATAAGATCATCACTCTGGTAGCCACCAGCTGCTCCCCTCCTATTGAGTACAGTTTCCTTGGGTTACGCTTTCACAGGTGCATGACCTTGCATTTTTTGGCATTGAATTTCAATTGCCAGGTCTTGGACCAGTCCTCCAGTTTTCGGTGATCAGCTTCCATGCTTTGCTGTCCCTCTGTGTCTACCCTGTTGCAGATTTTGGTGTCATCTGCAAAGAGGCATGCCTTTCCCTCCAGTTCATCTACAATGTTGCTGATGAATATGTTGAAGAGGATCGGCCTCAGAACTGAGCCCAGTGGGACCCTGCTAGTCACCCTTCCCTCCACAGAGAGTGCCATTTACTAATATTCCCTGAATTCTCCCATGTAACCAGTTTCTGACCCAGTTTGTAACCTCAGGCCCAATTCCCATGTTCTCCAGTTTTTTGACCAGTCTCCTGTGTGGAACAGAGTCAAAAGCTTTGCTGATGTCCAGGTAAACCGCATCCACTGCCCCACCATGATCCACTGTTTTGATGACCCAATTGAAAAAAATCTACCAGGTTTGTCTGGCAGGACCTGCCTGCTGTGAAACCATGTTGATTTTTGTTGAGCTGACCAGTTTGCTCCAAAAAAACTATGATTCGTTCCTTCAGCAGGGACTCCATCAGTTTTCCCATGACTGACAGAGTAACCGAATGGTAGTTACTGTATGTATGCTGTCTGGTAGAAGGCTTTCTGGCCGCATCAGCTACTTCAGGTGATAAATCACACTATGCAATGGCTATGTCTTCAGGAGCTGTGCATGCAGGTGCAGAAAGTTCAGGTCCAGATGGACCAGAGACCCCTTGTTCTGTGACAACAGGACTCTGCACAAAGGCAAGGGTACTGGAGACTCCACTGTTAGCTGTTACAGCAGTGGCCAACATAGCTGTCAAAGCCACAGAGGTGCATTGAGAATTAGGTCGGCACCTTCCATCTGTACTTTCAGTAACACTCTATATTAATGGGATGGGAGGGAACAGAAACATAGAAGTTATTGGCAGATGGGGACCATACAATCCATCAAGTCTGCCCTTGGTTTCCTACCCCCGTACTTAACTGCCTGCTTGTGTATCCCACAGTGCCTGTCCCATACCCGCTTGAATTCCCCCACTGTCTTGGCTCCCACCACCCCCTCTGGCACACTATTCCATGGTTCCACAATGCGCTCTGTGAAGCAGAATTTCCTTGTATTGCTTTTGAACTTTCCTCCCTTAAGTCGAAGGTTGTGCCCTCTATTCCTGCTGTAGTCCTTTACCTGAAAGAGGTTCTGCACGTGCACCCTGTTGTTGCCTTTAAGGTATTTGAATGTTTCTATTATATCCCCACAATTCCTACGTTATCCTAGGGAGTATAATTTGAGGTCATCCAGTCTTGCCTCTTACGGTTTCTGATGCAAGCCCTGCACCATCTTTGTTGCTCTTCTCTGTACTGTCTCTAGCCTATCTATTTCCTTTCTGAGGTGTGGCCTCCAGAACTGGATGCAGTACTCCAGGTGAGGCCTGACCAGGGACTGATACATGGGCATGATTACGTCATGCCTTCTGCTCGTGATGCCCCTCTCTATACGGTACATACTCTATGAAGTGAAGGCATTTCACCTTGTGGGCCACTTCCAGACATTTGGATCCATTCACCTGTCCAGTAAATGTGGTGTTGAAATACTTGCTGTCACTGTCAGACTCTGGTCTGCAGTATTCCTCACTGAAGATGCATCTGGCAGCTATATCAGCTTTCCATGTCCCTGTGGCGTATGGTTGCCCAACACTAGAGATCTTCCATATCTTTTTGAGAGATATTCTGCACATGAAACTTCCCATTCATAATCTGATCCTGCCTTGGGACATCAATGATATACTTGAAAAACTGACTTTGGCTCCTTTTGAGCCAGCCATGAGTTGTGGCTTACGCATTCTCTCATGGAAAGTGTTATGTTTAGTTGCAGTCTCTTCAGCTCAAAGGATTTCAGAGCTACGTGCTCTATTGTGTGAGCCTCCTTATTTGATTTTTCATAAAGACAGTGTCTTTACATACTAATCCTAAGTTTTTGCCAAAGATGGTGTCTGAGTTTACACTAAATCATAGCATCCACCTTCCCATTTATCATCCTGAGCATGTCAATCAGTGTGAGGCATTGCTCGATACTTTGGATGTAAATAGAATCCTAAGGTACTATATTGTTCACACCAAGGACTGCAGAAAGGGTGCCCTGTATCAAAACAGTGCTTGTCCAAATGGCTAGCACATTGTATTGCATTCTGTTATAGAAAGTACAGTAAGGAACTTCGTGGTGCGGTTCGTGGTCATTCCACCAGGGATATGGCCACCTCTTTTTCCTTGTTTTAGAAATGTCTCTGTGGCTGGCATCTGCGCTGCAGCCACCTGGATTACTGTCTACACTTTTATTAAACATTATAGTCTGGACGTTGTTTTTCTTAGACAAGCAGACTTCGGCCTTGCTGTTCTACAGGGCCTGCTGTCCTGAACAGACTGCACCAACCTCCCAGTTGTATTTTGGGACTGCTTGGTACTCATTCCAAAGTTATGGCCTAAGAGAAGAAATATCCTCGAAGAAGATATAGGGGATTGTGTATTATGACACAAGATGCCACACAAAGTTGAGGGTCCTGGCTTGCTGGAGGGCAAGCACGTGAATTCCAGTGATCATCACACAGTGTGGCTCAATATGAGCACTACGACACAGACAAGACACATAAAGGTGAGGGTTCTGGCATGCTTTAGGGCAGACACCTGGTTCCAGTGATCATCACACAGTGTGGTTCAATATGAGCTCTAAGACACTGACAAACCACACAAAGGTGAGGGCCCTGGCTTGCTGGAGGGCAGACACCTGGGTCCAGTGATCATCACACAGTGTGGTTGAATATGAGCACTACGACACAGACAAGCCACACAAAGCTGAGGGTCTTGGCTTGCTGGAGGGTAGTCACCTGGGGTCCGGTGATCATCACACAGTGTGGCTCAATATGAGCACAATCACACAGGCAGGCCAAACAAAGTTGAGGGTCCTCGATAGCTGGAGGGCAGGCACCAGGGTTCCAGTGATTATCACACAGAGTGGTTCAGTATGAGCACTACGACTCAGACAGGACACATAAATGTGAGGGTCCTGGCTTGCTAGTGGGCAATCACCTGGGCTCCAGTGATCATTACTCAGAGTCATTCAATATGAGCACTACGACACAGACAAGACACACAAAGGTGAGGGTCCTGGCTTGCTTTCGGGCAGGCACCAGTGGTCCCGTGATCATCACACAGAATGGTTCAATATGAGCACTATGACACGGACAAGCCACACAAAGGTGAGGGTCCCGGTTGGCTTGATGGCAGGCACCTGGGTTCCAGTGGTGATCACACAGTGTGGTTAAATATGCACACTATGACACAGACAAGCCACTCAAAGCTGAGGGTCCTGGCTTCCTGGAGGGCAGGCACCTGAGGTCAAGTGATCATCACACAGTGTGGTTCAATATGAGCACTACGATCCAGACAAGCCACACAAAGTTGAGGGTCCTAGCTTGCTGGAGGGTATTCACCAGGGTTCCAGTGATCATCACACAGTGTTGCTCAATATGAGCTCTGTGACACACACAAGCAACATCAAGGTGAGGGTCCTAGTTTGCTGGAGGGCAGGCACCTGGGGATCCAGTGATCACCACTCAGTGTGGTTCAGAATGACCACTATGACAAAGACAAGCCACAGAAAGATGAGGGTCACAGCAGGCTGGAGGCAGGTACCTGGGTTCCAGTGATCATCACACAGTGTGGTTCAGTAAGAGCACTGTGACACAGACGAGCCACACAAAGGTGAGGGTCCTGGCTTGCTGGAGGTCAGGAACATGGGTTCCAGTGATCATCACACAAAGTTGTTCAGTATAAGCACTATGACAGAGACAAGCCACACAAAGGTGAGGTCCCTGGCTTGCTGGAGGGCAGGCACCTAGGGTCCAGTGAAAATCACACAGTGTGGTTCAATATGAGCACTATGACACAGACAAGCCACACAATGGTGAGGGTCCTGGAATGCTGGAGGGCAAGTGTCTGGGGTCCTGTGGTCATCACACAATGTGGTTCAATATGAGCTCTATGACACAGACAAGACACACAAAGCTGAGGGTCCTGCCTTGCTAGAGGGCAGGCACCTGGGGTGCAGAGATAATCACACAGTGTGGTTCAACATGAGCACTATGACACAGACAAGCCCTACTAAGCTCAGGATCCTGGCTTGCTGCAGGGTAGTTACCTGGGGTCCAGTGATCATCACACAGTGTGGTTCAATATGAGCACAATGACACAAGCAAGCCAAACAAAGGTGAGGGTCCTGGCTTGCTTGTGGACAGGCACCTGGGGTCCAGTGATCATCACACAGTGTGGTTCAATATGAGCAGTATGACACAGACAAGACACACAAAGCTGAGGGTCCTGCCTTGCTAGAAGGCAGGCACCTGTGGTCCCATGATCATCACACAGTGTGGTTCAAAATGAGCACTACGTCACAGGTAAGACACACAAAGCTGAGTTTCCTGCCTTGCTAGAGGGCAGGCACCAGGGGTCCAGAGATCATCACACAGTGTCATTCAATATGAGCACTACGACACAGACAAGCCACACAAAGCTTATGGTCCTGCCTTGCTAGAGGGCAGGCACCAGGGGTCCAGTGATCATCACACAGTGTGGTTCAATATGAGAACTATGACACAGGCAAGCCACAAAGGAGAACATCCCAGTTGACTGGAGGGCAGGCACCTAGGGTCCAGTGATCATCACACAGTGTGGTTCAATGTGAGCACTATGACACTGACAAGCCACTCAAAGCTGAAGGTCCTGCCTTGCTAGAGTGCAGGCGCCTGGGGTCCAGTAATCATCACACAGTGAGGTTCAATATGAGCACTACGACACAGAGAAGCCACACAAAGCTAAGTGTACAGGCTTGCTGGAGGTTAGTCACCTGGGGTCCAGTGATCATCACACAGTGTCATTCAATATGAGCTCTACGACACAGCCAAGACACACAAATGTGAGGGTCCTGGCTTGCTGGTGGTCAATTACTCTAGGGTCCACTGATCATCACACAGTGTGGTTGAATATGTGCACTACGACACAGATAAGCCACACAAAGCTGAGGGTCCTGCCTTGCTAGAGTGCAGGCACCTATGGTCCAGTGATCATCACACAGCGTTGTTCAATATGAGCACTATGACATAGACAAGCCACACAACGGTGAGGGTCCCGGCTGACTGGAGTTCAGGCGCCTGGGTTCCAGTGATCATCACACACAGTGTGGTTCAATATGAGCACTATGACACTGACAAGCCACATAAAAGTGAGAGTCCTGGCTTGCTGGAGGGCAGGAACATGGGTTCCAGTGATGATCACACAGTGTGGTTAAATATTAGCATTACGACTCAGACAAGCCACAAAAAGCTGAAGGTCCTGCCTTGCTAGAGTGCAGGCCACTGGGGTCTAGGGATCATCACACACAGTGTGGATCAATATATGCACAATGACACAGACAAGCCACACAAAGGTAAGGGTCCTGGCTTGCTGGAGGGCAGGCACCAGGGTCCAGTGATCAGCATACAGTGTGGATCAGTATGAGCACTATGACACAGACAAGCCACACATAGGTGAGGCTCTCAGTTGGCTGGACGGCAGGGACCTAGGGTGCAGTGATCATCACACTGTGTGGTTCAGTATGAGAACTACGACACAGACAAGCCACAAAGGAGAACGTCCCGGTTGACTGGAGGGCAGGCACCTAGGGTCCAGTGATCATCATACAGTGTGGTTCAATGTGAGCACTATGACACAGACAAGCCACTCAAAGCTGAGGGTCCTGCCTTGCTAGAGTGCAGGCGCCTGGGGTCTAGTGATCATCACACAGTGTGGTTCAATATGAGCACTATGACACAGGCAAGCCACACAAAGCTGAGTGTCCAGGCTTGCTGATGGGTAGTCACCTGTGGTCCAATGATCATCACAAAGTGTCGTCCAACAGGAGCTCTACAACACAGCCAAGACACTCACATGTGAGGGTCCTGGCTTCATGGAGGGCAGGCACCTGAGGTCCAGTGATCATCACACAGTGTGGTTCAATATGCGCACTAGGACACAGACAAGCCATACAAAGGTGAGGGTAATGGCTTCCTGGAGGGGCAGGCACCTGGGGTCCAGTGATCATCAAACAGTGTCAATATGAGCACAATGACACAGCCAAGACACACAAATGTGAGGGTCCTGGCTTGCTGGTGGGCAATCACCCTACGGTCCTCCGATCATCACGCAGTCTGGTTCAATATGAGCACTATGACTCAGACAAGACACACAAAGGTGACGGTCCTGGCTTGCAATGGGGCAGGCACCTGGGCTACAGTGATCATCACCCAGTGTGGTTCAGTATGAGCTCTATGACACAGACAAGCCACACAAAGTGAGTGTCCTGGACTGCTGGAGGGCAAGCACCTGGGGTCCAGTGATCATCACACAGTGTTGTTCAATATGAGCACTATGACACAGACAACCACACAAAGCTGAGGGTTCTGCCTTGCTAGAGGGCAGGCACCAGGGGCCCAGTGATCATCACTCAGTGTGGTTTAGTATGAGAACTACGACACAGACAAGCCACACAAAGCTGAGGGTCCTGGCTTGCTGGAGGGTACTCACCAGGGCTCTAGTGATAATCAAACTGTGGTTTAATGTGAGCACTATGACACGGACATGCCACACAAAGGTGAGGGTCCTGGCTTGCTTGCGGGCAGGCACCTGGGGTCCTGTGATCATCACCCAGTGTGTTACAATATGAGCACTAAGACACAGACAAACCACACAAAGGTGAGGGTCCTGGACTGCTGGAGAAAAGCACTAGGGGTCCAATGATCATCACACAGTGTGGTTCCATATGAGCAGTATGACACAGACAAGACACACAAAGGTGAGGGTCCTGGCTTGCTTGTGGGCAGGCACCTGTGGTCCCATGATCATCACACAGTGTGGTTCAAAATGAGCACTACGACACAGGTAAGACACACAAAGCTGAGAATCCTGCCTTGCTAGAGGTCAGGCAGCTGGAGTCTGGAGATCATCACACAGTGTCGTTCAATATGGGCACTTCGACACAGACAAGACACACAAAGGTGAGGGTCCTGGCTTGCTACGGGGGAAGGCACTTGGGCTACAGTGATCATCACACAGTGTGGCTCAGTATGAGCTCTAAGACACTGACAAGCCACACAAAGTGAATGTCCTGGACTGCTGGAGGGCAAGCACCTGGAGTCCAGTGATCATCACACAGTGTTGTTCAGTATGAGCACTATGACACAGACAAGCCATACAAAGCTGAGGATCCTGCTTTGCTAGAGGGCAGGCACCAGGGTTCCAGTGATCATCACACAGTGTGGTTCAATATGAGCACTACGACACAGACAAGACACACAAAGCTGAGGGTCCTTGCTTGCTTGTGGGCAGGCAATTGTGGTCCCCGTGATCATCACACAGTGTGGTTCATTATGAGCACTATGACACTGACAAGCCACATAAAGGTGAGGGTCCTGGCTTGCTGGAGGGCAGGAACATGGGTTCCAGTGATCATCACACAGTGTGGTTCAATATTAGCATTACGACTCAGACAAGCCACACAAAGCTGAAGGTCCTGCCTTGCTGGAGTGCAGGCCCCTGGGGTCCAGGGATCATCACACAGTGTGGATCAATATGTGCACTATGACACAGACTAGCCACACAAAGGTAAGGGTCCTGGCTTGCTGGAGGGCAGGCACCAGGGTCCAGTGATCAGCACACATTGTGGTTCAGTAAGAGCACTATGACACAGACAAGCCACACAAAGGTGAGGCTCTCGGTTGGCTGGACGGCAAGCACCTAGGTTCCAGTGATCATCACACTGTGTGGTTCAATATGAGAACTGTGACACAGACAAGCCACAAGGGAGAACGTCCCAGTTGACTGGAGGGCAGGCACCTAGGATCCAGTGATTATCATACAGTGTGGTTCAATGTGAACACTATGACACAGACAAGCCACTCAAAGCTGAGGGTCCTGTCTTTCTAGAGTGCAGGCGCCTGGGGTCCAGTGATCATCACACAGTGTGGTTCAGAATGAGCACTACGACACAAACAAGCCACAAAGCTGAGGGTCCTGGCTTGCCGGAGGGTAGTCACCTGAGGTCCTGTGATCATCACACAGTGTGGTTAAATATGAGCACTATGACACAGACAAGCCACACACAAAGTTGAGTGTCCAGGCTTGCTGGAGGGTAGTCACCTGGGGTCCAATGATCATCACACAGTGTTGTTCAACATGAGCTCTACTACACAGCCAAGACACACAAATGTGAGGGTCCTGGCTTCCTGGAGGGCAGGCATCTGGGGTCCAGTGATCAGCAAACAGTGTCATTCAATATGACCACTATGTCACAGCCAAGACACACAATTGTGAGGGTCCTGGCTTGCTGGTGGTCAATCACCCTATGGTCCACTGATCATCACACAGACTGGTTCAATATGAGCACTATGACTCAGACAAGACACACAAAGGTTAGGGTCCTGGCATGCTACGGGGCAGGCACCTGGGCTACAGTGATCGTCACGTAGTGCGGTTCAGTATGAGCTCTATGACACAGACAAGCCACACAAAGTGAGTGTCCTGGACTGCTAGAGGGCAAGCACCTGGGGTCCAGTGATCATCACACAGTGTTGTTCAGTATGAGCACTATGACACAGACAACCACACAAAGCTGAGTGTCCTGTTTTGCTAGAGGGCAGGCACCAGGGGCCCAGTGATCATCACACAGTGTGGTTCAGTATGAGCACTACGACACAGACAAGACACACAAAGCTGAGGGTTCTGCCTTGCTAGAGGGCAGGCACCAGGGGTCCAGTGATCATCACACAGTGTGGTTCAGTATGAAAACTATGACACAGACAAGCCACACAAAGCTGAGGGTCCTGGCTTGCTGGAGGGTACTCACCTGGGCTCCAGTGATCATCAAACTGTGGTTCAATATGAGCACTATGACACGGACCAGCCACACAAAGGTGAGGGGGCCTGGCTTGCTTGTGGGCAGGCACCTGGGGTCCTGTGATCATCACCCAGTGTGTTTCAATATGAGCACTAAGACACAGACAAACCACAAAAAGGTGAGGGTCCTGGATTGCAAGACGAAAGCACTAGGGGTCCAGTGATCATCTCACAGTGTGGTTCCATATGAGCAGTATGACACAGACAAGACACACAAAGGTGAGGGTCATGGCTTGCTTGTGGGAAGGCACCTGCGGTCCCATGATCATCACACAGTGTGGTTCAAAATGAGCACTATGACACAGGTAAGACACACAAAGCTGAGGATCCTGCCTTGCTAGAGGGCAGGCAGCTGGGGTCCGGAGATCATCACACAGTGTTGTTCAATATGAGCACTACGACATAGACAAGACACACAAATGTGAGGGTCCAGGCTTGCTGGTGGGCAATCACCTGGGGTCCAGTGATCATCACATAGTGTGGTTCAATATCAAAAACTATGGCACAGACAAGACTCACAAAGGCGAGGGTCCTATCTGGCTTCAGGGCAGGCACCTGGGGTCCAGGGTTCATCACACAGTGTGGTTCAATATGAGTACTATGACACAGGCAAGACACAGAAAGCTTAGGGTCCTGCCTTGCTAGAGGGCAGGCACCAAGGGTCTAGTGATCCTCACACAGTGTGGTTCAATATGGGCAGTACGACACAGATAAACCCCACAAAAGTTAGGGCCTTGGAGTGCTGGAGGGCAGGCACCTGGAGTCCAGTGATCATCAAACAGTGTGGTTCAGTTTGAGCACTGCAACAAAGACAAGACACACAAAGGTGAGGGTCCTTGCTTGCTGGTGTGCAGACACCTGGGGTCCAGTGATCATCACACAGTGTGGTTCAATATGAGCACTAGGACACAGACAAGCCTCACATAGATGAGGATCCGGCTTGCTGGATGGGAGGCACCTGGGGTAGAGTCATCATCACATAGTGTGAATCAATATGAGCACTTGGAAAAAGGCACGCCACACAAAGGTGGGGGTCCTGGCTTGCTGGAGGGCAGGCACAAGGGTCCAGTGATCCTCACCCAGTGTTGCTCAGTATGAGCTCTATGACACAGACAAGCCACACAAAGTGAGTGTCCTGGACTGCTGGAGAGCAAGCACCTGGGGTCCAGTGATCATCACACATTGTGGTTCAATATGAGCACTAGGACACAGACAAGCCTCACATAGATGAGGATCCGGCTTGCTGGATGGGAGGCACCTGGAGTAGAGTCATCATCACATAGTGTGAATCAATATGAGCATTTGGAAACAGGCACGCCACACAAAGGTGGGGGTCCTGGCTTGCTGGAGGGAAGGCACAAGGGTCCAGTGATCCTCACCCAGTGTTGCTCAGTATGAGCTCTATGACACAGACAAGCCACACAAAGTGAGTGTCCTAGACTGCTGGAGAGCAAGCACCTGGGGTCCAGTGATCATCACACAGTGTTGTTTAATATGAGCACTATGACACAGACAAGCAACACAAATGTGAGGATCCTGGCTTGCTTTTGGGCAGGCACCTGTGGTCCCATGATCATCAGACAGTGTGGTTTAATATGAGCACTACGACACAGACAAGTCACACAAAGTTGAGGGTCCTGGATGGCTGGAGGTCAGGAACCTGGGGTGCTGTGATCATCACACAGTGTGGTTCAATATGAGTACTATGACACTTACAAAGCACACAAAGGTGAGGGTCCTGGCTTGCTGGAGGGCAGGCACTTGGGGTACATTGATCATCACACAGTGTGGTTCAGTATGAGCTCTATGACACAGACAAGCCACACAAAGTGAGTGTCCTGGACTGCTGGAGGGCAAGCACCTGGGGTCCAGTGATCATCACACAGTGTGGTTCAAAATGAGCACTACGACACAGACAAGCCACACAAAGCTGAGGATCCTGCCTTGCTAGAGGTCAGGCAGCTGGGGTCTGGAGATCATCACACAGTGTGGTTCAATATGGGCACTTCAACACAGACAAGACACACAAAGGTGAGGGTCCTGGCTTGCTACGGGGAAGGCACTTGGGCTACAGTGATCATCACACAGTGTGGCTCAGTATGAGCTCTAAGACACTGACAAGCCACACAAAGTGAGTGTCCTGGACTGCTGGAGGGCAAGCACTTGGGGTCCAGTGATCATCACACAGTGTTGTTCAGTATGAGCACAGGGCCCCTACTTTTCTGCGGCACAGTGGGACCAAGTTCTGCGGCAAGACTACCATTTGCCGCAGAACTTTTGCGGTGGTGGTTTGTAATTTCTGCGGAAGTTCTGTGGCACTAACAAACTACCACACCACAGTGACAGCTTGTCATCCTGACTTCACTTTCATGGCAGTTTTTATAGCAATCAGGATTATCGAAAGCACAGTAACACTAGTTAAAAAAATAACAGAATTATAAAAATAATTTTATGCCTAAAAAAGCAAAACAGATGTCACTCCCTTACGGTCCTAGCCCGTTAAATAAATGACATATGCAGAGGGGATCTTATGAGATAAATAGGGTATTTCTATATGCATGCTATCTATCCCACTAATGAGGTTTCCACTGTATCACTTCTATATTTGTATGTGCTTTCTACACCACTCATGAGGTTCCCATTGTGTATCACTTATATATTTATATGCAATCTGTAACATACGTACAAATGTATGTGTGTGTGTGTGTGTGTGTGTGGAGAGAGACAGAGATACTGTGTGTGTGTATATTTTTATTTATTTTTTTTAATTTCCATGAACTTGCATCCTCATTCATACAGGTCCCATTAGGAATGGAATAGAGGAGTTATTGCAAAACTCATTTTTGATGTCAATCTGCTTTCCCTGACACACTGCGTAACACCATCAGGCCATGACATGCATATGAACCGATTGTGAGATAGAGCTCTCCAGACCAGCACAATGTGTCCACCATGTGACAGAACACTGCACGATACCTTCCCAGGCTCCGAGCAATGATGTGTTCCACCAATCCTTGTGCTGCCCAGCCAGCTCCCAGAGCTAATCTCTGAACCTGAGTTACCAGCACGGAAACACAGCATGCTACCCTCTGGCCCAACAGCTATCCCTGCACACAACATTTCTCCATAACTTTTAGGTGATTCTATCAACCAATGACGATATGTAATCAAAAACCCTGGCAAAAATGCATACAGTGCAATTATTTATTTAACAGGTCTATTCTTTCAACAGGTCTACACATTATTATATTCCACTTTTCTGGGCATAATTATTTTTCTTAAAAATGACAGTTAAATTCATTTTACCAGTTATTCATTTCAGATGGCATCTCTATACCTTAAAGGCACAAATAGGTTTGTACAAAGTGAGGTATGGACTTAACAGGTCTGTGCTATTGACAAGGTTTTGTTTAAGCTGGTCCTAGTGCAATAATGTAAGACTGAAAACTGTATTAGGCTGTAGTGCAGGTTGAGCAAATATCACCATGCCTGATGTGCTGTGCCACCGTCTCTGGCAGTGGGAGCTGTGGTAGATAAGTGACTGTTCATTTCGGTTGCAGAATGCAGCCATTTCATTAGCTAATGTATGAAGTTATAGCAATGATAACATCACATTCTGAGCATACGGGGGGGGGTTAGGGTATAAAAAGAGGGGAAGGGAACCAGATTGTATGGAAAAACAGAAATATTAATAAAAAAATCAACAAGAAGAGTGAATCTGCAGCACCACAGAAGTTCTGCGGTAGATTGCAAGTTCTGCACAAAATTCTGCGGCCGCAGAATTCTAGGGGCCTTGTGTATGAGTAATCACGCACAACAACATGGTTTTTCAATCAAGAGGTTTCTGTGGTAACTAGACACATTGAGAGCGCGGACTGAAAAAACAGTATTATTGTATATGGTTGCTCATACACAATATTTTATAGTGTATGGGCAACCACCATTGCCAGCCTGTATCCCAAAAAGGTCCATCCTAGTATTGGAAGTGCCTTACTTTAGTGCAGGCTCTTCTGTGTTTTTCCTGGCGCCACTCACTTCCTAGTCCAGCTCTCACCGCCACGGCCATTTCATCACACCTGTGCGATGATGTTTGATCTTGTTTTGCTGTGGTAGTGATGTCCTCAGTGCAGCACATCATGACGTCCCTACTGCAGCAAAACAGTGCTGTTCCAGGCATGGATTTCCATGCTAAACTGCATTCTACCATACACTATAGAACAGTTACATACTTACCATAACAGTAGATCTTCAAAAGAATCTCTTCCCTTAGGCAACACCATCCCTTCCTCCTTCCCTCTTTATCATCGGCTGTAGGGGTATATGGCATCTAGTTCAGCCTTGGGAATTTCCATGGCTGCTAGTTCCAGTGCCTGCATTTGCCTAATATCAGAAGCGCTAGTGTAATCTCCTGGTTCCCATGAAGTGAGTCTTCTGAGCACAACCTCCAGCGAGGAACTGAGGAGAGTTGGGGCCACTCACATTTATGTAGATGCTGATGTGTGTTGTCAATGGAAGTGGTGGCCCCCAGTTAGCAAAAGTTTCCATGTGGTCCTAGCATTGATGTGGCTATAGTTCCAAAGGTGTGGCCTAAGGGAAGAGATTCTCTCTAAGATCTACCATTATGGTAAGTACATAAACTTTCTTTACCAGGGAAGCCTATACCTGTAATTGGAAAAGAGTTCCCATTTGGTGTAGCAAACTGGCTTTTTCCCCTGCCAGTTGCATGGCTGTCAGAATACTAGGCTACCTGTTATTAGTATTTTCGGGTTTAAAACCAGGCTTCATGAAGGTTCTCCTGTTAGCTGTTTTGGCATATAAATGCCAAAAATGGGCTGCTTTGAAGGCCCTTGCCAATTTTCTTTTTTTTTTTTTATAGAGATTTTTATGGTATTTTTTTGTATATTTTCTCCCGCCCAAGGCCCCGGCACACGGCCTTGCATGTGTATGGAGGCACGCACGTATACCAGAAGCCAGCTCAGCCCCATCCACCCACCCATACTGCTGCCTGTTCCTCACCTACACTACCCCACTGGACCTCCACCCAGTGGGGAAGGGACTACAAGGGGGGCGACAACCCACCCCCAGGAGAGGAGAGAATTCTGCTCCTCCCTCCCATCCCATGCCGACACCCCGGTGACCCTGAACCCGGGTTGCCAGCATAGTATGAAGAAAAGATTCCTGAAGTAGTGAAATTATTTATATCCCCCGATGTCAGAATCCTGTCTATGCTTAGTACTAGGACTTTGTTTTATCTAAATAATGAGCCCCCTTTCGAACAATTGCACTCTTTTGATTTAAAATTTGTGTATTGGAAAACAGCCTTTTCAGTAGCTATTGAATCAGCCAGGAGAGAAACTGAGCTTAAGGCTCTTTACATTTACCCTGACTATTTAGCTTATCAGAACAATAAGATAGTCATTAGAACTCACCCATGATTCTTGCCCAAGGTTTACCTCAGCGTTCCATAACCAGGCCTTTGCACTCCCTTGCAGTTTTCCCAAAACAACATGGTTAAATGGCCCTTCACTTTCTGTATGTTAAATGAACACTGAGATTCTGTATCAACAGAGTACACCAGATGCTGCAGTAGTAATATTGTTTCTTCCAAAGGGATCCCTCACTAGGTTTAACAGCTGCATCAGTCCCCTGAATTTAGCTTTCCCCAGAGCTTTAAGAATTTTATACAAATTAAGGAGCATTAGAATGAAATTAAAAACTCTGCTGTGTGGTCACGCTCACCTCTGCTCTGTAACAGCTGATTTATTTCTCGAGGTGAGCATTAACCACTAAAGCTAGCTAAATGACTAACAAGAAGTACCCATAAGGGGTAAATGTTTTGGGAAAAAAAAACATACACTATGGCAGAAAAATATTTAAACTGTAAAAACCATGGAATATCAGTTATAAAACAATGTGACAAGTAACGCTCAAGCAATTAAAAGGAAACTGATTCTTTTGAGAACCTTTTTCCAGGTTCGTGAAGGGGAGGTAGGGATGGGATTGTTTAAACCTAGTGAGAGATTCCTTTGGAAGAAACAACATTACTATGGGTAAGTAATTTGTTTCTTCAAACCCCATTTTATTTATTTATTTGATATTCGGAAATAACCTGTGAGCCAAGGCTCTTTTACAAAGGTTCTATGTCATGTGAACAGCGTATAGACATTCAATCAAGAAGGCTACAGAGTTTTAGGACATTTGAGACATTGTACAGCACAACAATCAGGAAAAAGGTTGCAGAGTTTCTTAGACATTTACAACACTATACAGTATATGGACATTATCCAGGAGTCCCTCACTAGTTGTTTTTTTGTAGCTCATCTTTATTTGGTAAGGAAACAGAGCTTGAAGAACAGTACATCACACAATGCTTGTGAAAATAGTTCATACCCTCACTAGTTGTTTAACAACTGCAGACTCCAGCGCAGTACCCTGGGAGGCTGAGTACAGAACCTATTTAGGAAAAAGGTTCTGCAAGACAGCAGTGCCTAAGCTGACATCTTTTCTGGATTAAATGTCCAACAGTAATGCTTTGTAAAGTTGTGTAACTTCCTCCAGGTAGCTGCTTACAGATCTCCTGAATTGAGACGCCTCTGGATGCTGCCACCAAGGCAGAAGTTACATTCATAGAATGGGCTCTCAGCTCCTGGGGCAGAAGCTTGCCAGCTAAATACAGGCTCCTAACCACTGAGAAATTGTTCTCGTGGATATCAGTTTACCTTGACTTATCTCACTGTAAATTACAAATAACTGAGGATCTGGGGACCTGACGTTTGTGTGGTCCAAGTAGAACTCTAGAGCTCTTTTAACATTCAGACTGCAGAACCTCTGCTTCCCTGGAGTGGAGTGCTCTGTAAATATCACTGGAAGAGTGATCGACTGATTCAGATGGAATTCAGGCGCCACCTTGGGGCGGAATTTTTTGTTAGTCCTCAGTTCTAACTTGTCCCTGTGGAATATGATATAGCTGGGTTCTAACCCCAGGTATTCTTCTATATTCCTAACTCTCTGCAGTCAGCCTCCTAAGCAGAGCTGCCCGGAGAAAATGGAACTATATGCAAATGATAGAACTATCATTTTTTTCCCAGTTGTTTAACCAGGTAAGAGACACTAAGCTGAAAGCTTGTTTACAGGTGCAACGTGGGAGCACAGGGAAGTTAAGTGACTAGCTCAGGGTCACACAGTATGCTAGTGGGGGCTGTGGGATTCTAACCCAGGTCTCCAGATTTGCAGCTCAGAGCCTTAAACCACTGCGCTATACTGCCTCCCAGTATCCCTGCCATCCTCCTATCATTGGCTCATGACACATATTCAAACTGCTGCCCTTATCTGCTGCAATGTTCCATCAACATATCAAATTTCTTTCTCCGCCTGACAAGTCAAGACGCCCAGAAGACTTCCCATATCAGTTGTTCCTTGTGGTTCTTCACCGAATATAAGTAATTTCTTTTATTATTATTTTTATTTCTGCCTTTATTTTCTCTTTATTACCTTAACATTAGTTCATTAGCATTATTTAGTGTTGTTTTTGATTTAGGTCATACAAGCATTGCAGGGTTTAATACCGACTCCAACCCTTCAGCAACGGTTCAAACCCCGGTTGCCCCTTCCTCTGAACCAAACCCATCTCAGGATACAATGGAGTTTGAGGAGTATGATTTACCTGAAATGGATGAAGGTGAGCCTATTGAACCAGAAATCTCACCAGCGCAGGAATTCAGTTCTCCCCCTAGACCAGAGGATTTTTCCTTTGTAAGGAGAATAGTGGATGCCCTTGACCCAGCTACCACAGAGCTCAAAGAAGATGAAGTAGAGGTTGAATATATGGATATGATGAGGTTAACACCCTCAAAGAAAATTCTTCTCCCTATAAACAAGTTCTTTAAAAAAGTCTTGTTTAAAATCCTGCAGACTCCAAATTCTGTTACACCTGTGGACAAGAAGGCAGATAAGTACCAACTGGACAGACAAGGGGCTGAATTCCTCTTCACTCACCCTGATAATCGGGATAGTCCAGCAAGCAGCCTGTGAGAAGGTGAGGGTTCCCTTAGCTTCTCACCCACCTGAGAAGGACTTCACAAAATAGACAGTATGTCAAAGGAGGGTTATTTAGCTGCTTCACTGGGAGTAAGACAGGCTAACTACCAAGCTTACTCAGCACAGTACCAAAAATCACTGTGGCAGTCCATATTGGCCATGAGAAGGCCCCTTCACCTCTCTCTGATTTGGCAGAAACAGCAAGGTTCAGACTGGAAGCAGCCAAGTACCAATTTCAAATGGCAGCAGATGCCAGTGACAATGCTGCCAGATGGATGGCCCTTACCATAGCCCTTAGAAGGCTGGCATGGCTCAGGGCTATGAATTTAACACAGGATACCAAGGCTAAAGCCACGGATTTCCCTGTAGAGGATCATTCATTATTCGGTCAACAGACTGGAGCATATATGAAAAGGGTGGATGAATATAAAGCCACCTATAAGAGTAATTCCTCAAAAGAGATGCCTTCTTCCTCCTATAGGCCATATGGAATGGGAGGTAGAGGAAGGACAGCTTATAGTAAGCCTTTTTATCAGGCACAGACTGTCCCACAGTATCAGCAATACCCACAGCAGATTGGGTATTTCAGGGCCAGTGGTAGAAGGGGCTCTAGGAGAGGTTCCCAAACTACCCAAGCTCAGCCCCAGGCAAAACATAACCCCTGACTTAATGATCAAGGCCGCCTCCCCTCTACCAGTAGGGTGCAGACTGGCTCACTATTCCAGGCTTGGCATTCTATCACCACAGACAAGTGGGTCCTGGAGGTAGTGAGTCAGGGGTTGACCCTGAGCTTCAAATCATTTCCCCCCTTGAAAACAAGGGTGTTCAAACCAGCTTCCCTCATAGAGAAAAAACTCCTGCAGAAGGAAGTTCAAAGCTTACTCCAGCTGAAAGCAGTGGAGTTTGCCCCAAATCATCAGAAAGGAAGAGGTCTCTATTCAAGATACTTCCTCACCAAAAGGAAAAATGGGGAGTGCCGGCCTATTCTAGACCTCAGATTTTTGACCCGGTATTTAATAAAACCAAAGTTCAAAATGAACACACTGGCAATGATCTTGCCAGTTATCTGGCAGGGAGATTGGCTGGCATCTCTAGACCTAAAAGATGCCTACTTTCACATCCCAATAAGAGAATCTCACAGGAAGTACCTCAGATTCAGCCTTCCATCAGGACACTACCAATTCTCAGCTCTACCTTATGGTCTCACTTCAGCACCCAGGGTGTTTACAAAGTGTCTGGCAGTGGTAGTGGCATATCTAAGAAGGTTAGGTATATCAGTCTAGTGGTGGAAAGTTCACCACAGCAGGTACAAGATCACCTAAAGGTAACATTAAACCTGTTACAGCCTCTAGGATTCCTAGTAAATCCAGGACAAATCTGTTCTCACTCCAGTACAAGTTCTGCATTTCATAGGAGCAGAACTGAATACAATACAGGGAAGAGCTTTCCTCCCTCAAGACAGGGTTAAAAAAAAATTAATTCTGCAGTTAGCTGCCTCATTCAAGCTGAACGAGCCACGACCAGCACGACAGTTTCTGCAACTTCTGGGACATATGACTGCAGCAACAGGCACAGTCCTGGGAGCCAGATTCCAAATGAGATGTACAGTTTCATCTCAGAGCACACTGGTGCCAGAGAAAAGACAAACTGACAAAACCAGTTCCAGTAACAAGAACCCCGCTTCAAGCCCTTCAGTGATGGAAGGAAACAGATAACCTCAGGGAAGGAGTACCTTTCCAAAGGGAAACCCTATTAACTATCCTTACAACTGACGCCTCTGATAGTGTGGGGTGCTCCCATAGGGAATCACACCACTCACGGAACCTGGTCCATCAGTCACTCCTGCATATAAATTTGCTGGAGCTAAGGGCAGTGTTTTTGGCCTTGAAAACATTCTCCCATCTGGTACAAGGGAAAGTGGTGCAAGTCAGGACAGACAACACCACAACAATGTACTGTATAAACAAGCATGGGAGAACAAGGCCAGACCCCCTATGCACAGAGGCTAGGAAAGTCTGGAGTCTGGTTTACTCACTAAAGGCCTCATTACAGGCCATTCACGTACCAGGAAAGGACAATACCCTGGCAGATGCTTTGAGCAGGATCAACCAGGCACATCACGAGTACTCCATCAACAAGCAGGTGCTGGACTCAGTGTTCAGGAGATGGGGCATACCAGAGGTGGAGCTCTTTGCATCATGAGAAAACCACCCTCTGCTCCTCTTTTATTGCAGATCACCAGCCACGGGAACAATCCCACTGGATGCTCTGGCTCTGGACTGGTCAGAGAAAAGTCTGTATGCTTTTCCTCCCTTCCCTCTCATCTTCAGAGTCCTGATCAAGCTCAAGTCACAACCTGCATCAATGATTCTGATGGCATTAGACTGGGCCAGGCAGCCATGGTACCGTCTACTACTTTCTATGTCGGTTGCCAAACCAATAAATTTACCCAGGAGGCACAACCTGTTGACCTCCCACCAGGGGAAAATCTTGTATCCAAATCTCAGGTCTCCCAAACTCAAAGCATTGCTCATGAAGACCTAGAATATACAAACTTAAATCTTTCCCAAACTGTTCTGAATATCTTGAAAGGACATAGACAACTTTCGACTAAGAAAACCTATTCTTCAAAGTGGAAAAGGTTCTCTATTTGGTGTAATTCCAAGGAGATTTCTCCTACTTTAGTGGAGATCCCAATTGTCCTGGAATACTTCACATACCTCCACTCTCAGAGGCTGAGATATACATCCCTGAAAGTTCATCTGGCATCAATCTCAGCCTACTTTTCGGCTGGGAGAGGTATCTCCATGGCATCCAATCCCATTTTCAAAAAGTTCTTTAAAGGTTTCTGCCACTTGCACCCTCCTATTAGGGAACCAGTTCCTCTATGGGACCTGAACATATGCATTGCTCAGCTCATGAAACCTCCTTTTGAGCCTATGTCCTCTCTACATTTAAAATGTTTCCTGGAAAACTGTGTTTCTGGTTGCAGTTACTTCAGCCAGAAGAATACGTGAACTACAAGCCTTGTGTGTGGAGAAGGCCTATCTTCTAGGGACGTGCATATGTTGTTCAATCCACAGTTATTGTCAGGTTCCTTGCTGCTTTAAATGTTGCCGGAAGGTCTTCAAGCTGTCTTCTCCCACCCACCCGGGTGGTTAAACTCACGGCTCCGCCCCATGATGCCAGATCTTCCTTACCGCTTGGAAGCTCAGGTTCCCTCCTTAGCGCTCTGCGTTTAGGCTGGATTCACATTCCTCGGTAATCCAAAACTTATTTTATGGTTTACAAGACTTCGGTCTGTATCTTCCCTCGTGGCTGCAATGGACAAATCGACTCCCGGATTTAGTCGGTGCCCCTGTGGGCAGAAGATGTCCCAGACCAATTCGCACTCCACGTGCGGTTATTGCCTCTGACTCGGGCATGACTCACAGGCTTGTGAGTTGTGCAAATCCTTTTCGGCTTCAGTCTTGGAGAACCGCGCTGCCCGGTTACTGTTGGGGGCGACCTGAGAAACATTATCCTCCGGTTAAGTCTAAGGAGGCCCGTTGGGTGGTGTCCGTGGCTGCGGGCTCGACGGAACAGCTAGAGCAGATGATTGCCCTTGAGGAGGAGGTTACCCAGGCCGCATCATCATCATCCTCGGTCGCGGCATTTATCCCGCTCTCCTTGGAATCCTCTTACACAGCTTCTTTCAAAGAGCTTTGCCAATCCCTCTCCAACAAGGAAGAAGGCCCTTCGGACATTCCTCTAGGTCCAAAAAGAAGGACCGCAAGGGTAAGTCCCACCATCGACATTTGTGGGAGCGGGAGAGGTCCCCTTCCCTTGAGAGTAGACACTCGACTTCGGTTGAGGTTGCGGCTAAGGCCACTGGCTTCACGGTGTCCCAGTTAGGTCAGCCGGCCGAGACGCCCATCGACGCGGTCGAGATTTTTCTCGACCCATCGGACGGTCTGTCTACTGGAGAAGCCGACAACCCTTCTTCACCGGTTCCCCTGGTGGAAACCAAGAACTTGCCTGTGCCTCCTGTGCCAGAGTCCCCGGTTAAGGTCCCTGAACCGAGGGAGGAGCGGGTTTCCCCTGCCCCCTCTCAGACCCACCCTCGGAAACACTGAAGTTCTCGGTCTCAGACCTCTTCTCGGTCCAGCCGATCCCGCCAACATCGGCAGTCTCAGTCTCGGCACCGTGGAAAGTGGCAGCGCCACTCATCCTCGTCTTCGTCCTCTTCGGAGGATAGGCTCCGGCGCAAATTGCGTCGGCGCTACAAGGAGCTAATGTGGCAGAAGCTCCTTTTGACTGTGAATAGGCCAAATTTGTCATCTTCCCCAGCCATTAAGTGGCTGTCACTGGAACAGCCGAAACAACTCCTCGCAGCGGTTGAAGGGCCGAAGCCGGCACCGGTTGTTCAGCCGAAACTGGCTGCGCAACCATCATGGTGGAACCCCTGCCTCCACAACCTAAATTTGGGGCCCTGACCCAGGATTCTCGGTCGGGTCAGGGCTTGCCCCATCGGTTGTCAGTCACCCTCACTCCCAATCGACTTCAGCAGAGAGTGGCTCAGGTGCTCGGCAGCTGTTCTCAGACTCCTCAGAGTCTGATGATGATGACTCCCTGTTCTCCAGGCCACTTGACTTGGAGTCCACCGTGGGTCAGTCAGTGTATGAGAGCCCATCCTTGTTTTTGGGATTGCTTTGGCTCATATCAGAATCCACTGGGATGAAGCTCGAACCCATTTCAAAGTGGGCTAAGTATCCCCTCACGGAGATACTAGACTGAGGGAATTCCCCCACTGAGTCCTTCCTGGTGGCCGAAGCCATTGTTGGCCTGGCCCTGGAGCTATGGCAGCGGCCAGCTTCTTGTCCAGCACCTTCGGCCAGGATGGCTCAGAAGTACGCTGTCCCCACCGGTTCACTCTCCGGTTTCTCAGAGCACCCCTCTGCAAAGGGGCTCATGACTGATAGCGTTTTCCAGCATTCCGGAAATGCTCGGGATGTGGACAAGCCTCCTGACAAGGAGTCCAAGAAGCTGGACTACTCTGGGTGGAAAGTTTATGCCACTTCCTCCCTAGGCCTTCGTCAGGCCAGCTCGGCCATCCTGATGGCACACTTTTCACACGCACTTTTGGGCTCCCTGGATGAGGTGATTCCTCATTTCCCAGCTGACCTCCAAACTATGGTCAAGCAAGTGCGGGATCAGGGAAGGGTGATGGCCAAATAGCAGTTCCAGACCTCCCTGGACATCGCTGATTCATGTGCCTGGGTAGTAGTGGCTGCAGTGGCCATGCGCCGCAGAGCTTGTCTGCAGATCTCCACCTTTACAGCGGATACCCAGCACAAGCTGGCAGACGTCCCCATCCTGGGTACCGATTTGTTCAGACCCAGGGGTGGAGGGTCATCTCCAATGGATCGAGAAGTCCAACGCCACCTTGGACTTGGTCACGTCTGCCCAGAAGGACAAAGGCCACCAGCAGCAGTGTAAGCCCTTTCATCCTTCAGCCTCTGCGGCACGTCCGGCCCAGCAACACCAGCATCAGGGCCAGCAGGCTCACACTTGGCACCCCAAAGCCAAGCCTGCTGCTTCCTCCAACAGGAAGCTGGGAGGGAAAGGTCCAGGAGGCTCCTCGGCTGGTCCTTCCTCCAAGCCTTCCCAGTGATGGGTTGAGGGGTGTCGCCTCCAACCTCGTCACTCCTCCCTGGGTGCCCCCCATGGGGGGATAGTTCCGCCACTTCATTTCCACCTGGACCGTTATCACCAAGGACCACTGCGTGTTGAAGTGGTAGGAAAGGATCTGCTGCTGGAATTCGAGCAGTCCCCACCCTATCGAGCCATCGCCCCACGGGGGGCTATGGGGTCTGCAGCCTCTCTGTTGGCCCGTCGAGCTGACATTGTCCTGCTTCTCCAGAAGGAGGTGATCAGGGAGGTGGCGGACCCTCCTTCAGACCCAGGGCTTGTGTTCAGGTACTTCCTGGTCCTAAAACGGATGGGGGGGCTGGTGCCCCATTCTAGACCTTCATGACCTGAACAAGTTCCTAAGGTCTCAAACCTTCAGGACGGTCACTCTGGCTCAGATCATCCCATCCTTGGAATAAGGCATGTGGTTCTGTTCTCTGGACCTTCAGGACGCATTCTTTCACGTCCCAATCCGTCCGTCCCACCAGTGATTCCTCCACTTCAGAGCAGAAGGATCCCTTTATGAGTTTTGGGCCATGCCTTTTGGCCTCTGTCCAACTCCCAGGGTCTTCACCAAATGCATGGCAGTGGTGACAGCATTCCTGCAGCTCCGAAGGGTCCAGTTGTACCATACCTGGATGACTGGCTGCTTGCAGACTCTTCCAAGTCGGAGGTGGAGCGGTCCAGGGATCTGGCCCTCCAGGTCTGTTCTCAAATTGGCCTCCTCATCAATGAGGCCAAATTGGAACTCATGCCAATGCAGGTGACTCAAGTCATCGGGGCAGAGCTCGACTCTCTTCAAGCCAGAGCACGGCTCCTGGCGGACAGGGCCGATGTTCTTTTCTCCTTTGCCCAGTCATTTCTGGTTGGACAATTGTGCCCTGCCCGGGACTTCCTGTGCCTCCTGGGCCTCATGGCAGCCTGCACCAGCATGGTCCATTGGGCCCGCTGGTACATGCGTCCCCTACAATGGGGACTGGCCCACCAATGGTCACAGCGCTTCCAGTCCTCTGGACCAGCCAGTGATGGTGACCCAGGAGATGGGGAACACTCTCCAGTGGTGGATCATTCCCGCTCATCTGCAGGAGGGTATCCTGTTTGTCTGCCCAGAGCCGATGGTCACTCTAACGACCGACGCCTCTCTGATGGGTTGGGGTTCCCATCTGGGGGGAGCTTAGAGTGCATGGCCTCTGGTCCCCCCAGGAGTCTCGATGCCACATCAACATGCTGGAGCTTCGAGCGGTCCGACTAGCCCTCACCACCTTCGCTCCATTTGTATGGGGTCAAGTGGTCCAGGTCCAGACGGACAACACCACGACCATGTACTACCTAAACCGCCAGGGTGGGATGTGCTCCTTGCCTCTGTGCAAGGAAGCTCTCTGCACTTGGTCTGTTGTGTGCAGACTAGAAGCGAATCTCCTAGCCATTCATGTGGCGGTAGCCTCCAACACTCTGGCCGATACCCTAAGCTGGATAGGTGCTGCATCTCATGAGTGGTCTCTCCTGCCGGAGGTAGTACATGATCTGGTTTCCCACTGGGGCACACCTCAGGTGGACCTGTTTGCCTCCAGGGAGAATGCAAAGCTGAGGCTGTTTCATGCCTGCTCCCCTGAGCAGGGCTCGCTGCAGGGGGATGCCTTCTCAAGGCTGTGGACCCCGGGCCTCTTCTACGCCTTTCCCCCATTTCCCTTGATCCACAAGGTGCTGCTCAAGGTGAGGAGGGACAAGGTGCAGGTGATTCTGGTAGCCCCAGACTGGCCCCGTCAGTTCTGGTATCCAGATCTCCTCAGCCTCAGCTCCAGGCTCCCGAGACGGCTTCCAGCCCACCCGGACCTGATCTCAGTCAACCAGGGGAAGGTATACCACCCAGACCTTCAATCCCTGCACCTGACGGCCTGGTTCCTGAGCAGCTAGAGTTCCAGGCCTTGGGTCTTTCCGACGAGGTCCTCAACGTTGTTGAGGCATCCCGTAAGGCATTGACCAGAAAATGCTATGCCTTCAAATGGAAGAGATTCTCAATTTGGTGTCAGGATAAGGGGCTGGACCCTTCCTCCTGTTCCTTGGCCAGCATTCTGGACCACCTATGGTCTCTTTCTTAGCTAGGGCTTCGGTTGATGACCCTTAAGGTGCACCTGGCAGCCATCTCTGCTTACTGGGCGCGGGCTGGAAAGCAGTCGGTGGCACGGGAGAAGGTGATCGGGCGCATTTTCAAAGGCCTTGATCACATATCCCCTCCGGTGCGAGAACCTCCACCTCCATGGGATCTACTGCAGATATTGCCTAAGCTCATGGGCAAGCCATTCAAACCAACGCACAGGTGTGACGTCTCTCACCTGTCGTGGAAGACTGCCTTCTTGGTGGCTATCACATCAGCCAGAAGGATGGGAGAGCTCCAGGTGCTTTCCATCGAGTCTCCTTATCTGGTCTTCCACAGGGACAAGGTTGTCCTGCGCCCCCACCCGAAATTCCTTCTGAAGGTGGTGTCGGAGTTTCACCTTAACCAGGTGTTGACTTTGCCAGTGTTCTACCCCAATCATACCTCGGAGGCTGAATATAGGCTCCATACTTTGGACCCTAGAAGAGCACTCTCTTATTATAAGAAGTGAACGGCTGAAGTTCGGGGAGAGGTTTACCAGCTGTTTGTCACCTACGCTGAAGCCGCACCTGGCAGACCTGCAGCCAAGCAGACGATAGGCAGGTGGGTCACCTCCTGCATAGATCTCTGCTATAGGTTGGTGGGCATGGAGCCTCCCACAGGGATAAGAACTCATTCTACCCACCTTACCGCTGCTTCGGTGGCTGCTTCCAGGGACGTCCCTATCCAGGAAATCTGCACTGCAGCTACCTGGAAGTCAGCACACACCTTCATTACCCATTACCACATCGACCTAGAGTCACTCCGGGATGCTGGTTTTGGGACCTCGGTTCTCCAGTCCTTATTCCCTAAGTAGGGGTTGCGCGCCTTGCCTCCCTCCTCCCGGAGAACTGCTAGGAGTCTGCCAATAAGTGTGGATTGAACAACATATCCACGTCCCTAGAAATACAGGTTACTCACTTGTAACAGGAGTTCTAGGAGTGGTATATGTTGTTCATCCACACAACCCACCCGACAACCCTGGCTTCGACGCACAACCTGGCTTCCAGCGGGCTAGAGCTGGCATCATGGGGCAGAACCGAGAGTTTTGCCACCCGGGTGGGAGGAGCCAGCTTGAAGACCTTCTGGCAACATTTAAAGCAGCAAGGAACCTGCCAATAAGTGTGGATGAACAACATATACCACTCCTAGAACTCCTGTTACAGGTGAGTAACCTTTATTTTCCTTCCATAATGACCAAGTGGTGCTGAGAACAAATAGGAGATTTCTTCCCAAGGTGGTTTCCAATTTTCACTTAAACCAATCCATTACATCGCCAGTTTTCTTCACTGAACATACTAATTCAGGTGAGCGCAGACTACATAGTCTGGATATCAAAAAGGCATTAAGTTACTATCATAGGTATGATAAGCAACAGCTGTTTCTCATCTTTGGGGATGTAGGTAAAGGCACCTCAGCTTCTGAGAGGTCAGTCTCTTGCTGAACAGTCCAATGCATTCAGTTTTGCCATTCAAAAGTTGACAAGGAACCCCCAGCAGGCCTGAGAGCTCATTCAACTAAGGGCACAGCTGCTACTATAGCAGCATCCAGAGATATCCCATTACTGGAAATCTGTAAAGCTGCTACCTGGAGGTCAGTACACACTTTTACTAAACACTACTGTTTGGACACACAGTCCAGAAGTGATGCCAGATTTGGCACAGCAGTCCTGCAGAGCCTCTTTCCTGAGAAGGTTCTCTGCCGACCTCCAAAGGTACTGCTTTGAAGTCTGCAGAGAGTTATCAATATAAAAGAATACCTGTGGTTAGAAGAAAAAAGTACTCACAGTAGTAATCTTCTTTCTTCCAAGGTATTCTTCTATATTCATAACTCTCCCACCCTGCCTCCCCTTCCAGAACCAGAGTCTCTGCACTCCTGATAGTTTTTTCTAATTGAAAGTCCCAAACACTGGCATATATGTTTTTTAAGCCTAGTGGGAAATATTTAATTCTCACCCCAGGAATATTCCAATATTCCTAACTCTTTTGCAGTATACCTTTAAGGTCAGATCTGCCCAGAGATGAATGCTATATAATGATGGAATCATTGGCATGAGCCACTTTTCAAATGCTGCCACCTATCAACTGCCTACATTCTAACCCACAGATTTCTGTCTCCGCCTTTCAAGACCAGACGCCTGAAAATTTCCTCATCTAGTCAGAGAAGCCTTAATTAATAACACATACTTAAGTATTTTTCATTTGCTGCCTCTTATCAGTGTTATTTTAATAACCGTTAGTTTATTTAGCTAGTTTTGTACTATTTTCGCGGTTTCTCATGGTTCGGGATAACTGCTGAGGAACCTAGGTACTTTTAGTTAGTTTTGATGGGTTTTCCCCATTTATTTATTAGTTTCTGTAAGTTTTATGTTAAAATCTTTGTTTTTTAGAGCCGATAACTTCGGTTCTGAACACTAATCCCGGTTCTATTTCTATCGGTTCCCGGTTCTGCTCGGTTTCTCTGATCGGCTCCTGAACCATCCGCAACCAATAAATTTGTTGTATTTTATATTTAAAAACCTTTAGTGTTTTGCTGTTGCAGTTTTTCTCCAGTATGTCAGAAAAACCTAAAAAGAGAACCGGAGAACCTGGTTTAAAAAAATTTTCTGAGTGTGGTGAAGTTTTTGTCAAGGCAGATAAGCACTCCATTTGTGTTTTCTGCCTTGGTTAATTCAAAAACTAATTGTGAAATTTGCAAGTCTTTTCCTGAAAAGATGTTTGAAAAACATCTGGAGAGATTAAATAAGAAACTGAAGGGTCCCTCTGGCTCTGACCAGCCAAAACCCTCAGGGTCTGTGGGTGACACCACAACTGCTACTGTTTCTACCCCTGATATGGGTAAAAAGAGACCCTCTGAACCAGCTAGCTATCCAGTTCCAGGAAAAAAAGTTAAGAAAACAAAGCACACTGAACCACCTGTGGAAAAGGGGACTTCTGTGGTACCTGCCACTGTGCCTTCTGTTTGCAGGGTCTGCTGCCTGTGGTTTCACAGTCCCCAGTCCAGACCCCTGCCCTCCAACCCGCCCTCCTTTCCTGAGGAACATGGTGAGGAGAGGAGGAGGAGGAAAGTGAGCCTATAGATCCTGAGGTCTCCCCTGAACAGGAGTTTGACTCCCCTCCCAGGACTATAGAAGATTCTTCTTCTCATTTTTCCTTTATCAGGAAAATTGCTGATTCCTTGGACATCCATACCTCTGAAGCTGTAGAGGATGAGGAGGAGGCTAAATATTTGGAAGTGACGGGACTGACTCCTACTAAAAAACTATCACTTCCAATAAACAAGTTTTTAAAAGAGATATTTTAAAACTCCTCCAAGCTCCTGGGTTTATCCCTCCTTTGGACAAAAGGTTGGATAAAAAGTATCAGCTTGACAGAACAGGGGCTGAATTCTTATTTTCACACCCTGACTACCAGGAGGTGGTGCAAGCTGCAACTTGTGACAAGGCAAAAGTCCCTCTGGCTTCCCACCCTCCAGAAAATTGAAAGTATGGCCAAGAAAGGTTACCTGTCAGCCTCTCTGGCCATTAGGCAAGCTAACTATCAGGCCTATGCAGCCCAGTACCAGAAGGCTTTCTGGCAGTCTGTCCTGGACATGGCTGAGAGAGACCTTCTCTTCTTTCGGCAGACCTAGCTGAAACTGCTAGGTTTGGCCTGGAAGCTGTCAAATACTAGTTCCAGATTGTAGCAGACAGTAATGAAACTGCTGCAAGGTGGATGGCAAATACCATCGCACAGAGATTTGCTTGGTTGAGAGCCACAAACCTCATGCAGGATACACAGAATAAGACTCTGGATTTTCCTGTGGAGGGCACTTCCCTATTTGGCAGCCATACGGAGGCCTACTGTATATGAAGAAGGTGGATGAGTATAAAGCCACTTTCTATAGCAATTCTGCAAAAGAAAGACCCTCCACCTCCTCTAGACCTTTCAGTAGGGGAGGCAGGGGCAGACAGTTCCATTCCAGGCCTTTTTATCAGGCCATGGCACTTCCTCAGGCACCCTAATACCCGCAGCAAGGGTATTTTGGGGTAGGGGCAGAAAAGGTGCCAGGCGTGGTGCCCAGCCTCAGCCCCAATCCAAGTAGGACTCCTGACTTCATCAATCAGGCTGCCTCTCCTTTGCCAGTAAGGAGCAGACTGACCCATTTTTTCCAGAACTGGAAAACCATCACCACAGACAAGTGGGTTCTGGAGATAGTGGGTCAGGGCCTGTCTTTAAGTTTCAAGTCCTCACCGGTTCAAAAAATCAGAGTTTTCAAACCAGCTTCCCTCCTGGAAAGCAAAGGGCTAGAAAAAGAGGTGAAACACCTTCTTTCACTAAAAACAGTGGAATCAGTGCCTCTGCATCAAAGGGGAAAAGGACTTTAGTCAAGGTATTTTCTCACACCAAAGAAAAATAGTGAGCTGTGGCCTATCTTGGATCTCAGGGTCCTCAACAGGTTCCTAGCAAAACCAAAGTCAAAAAGGTAACTTTGTCTCTGATTCTACCAGCACTCTGAAAAGGAGATTGGCTAGCATCATTGGACCTAAAAGATGCCTATTTCCACATCCCCATAAGGGAGTCTCACAGAAAGTATCTCAGGTTCAGAGTTCTGTCAGGTCATTATCAGTTCTCAGCTCTACCTTTCGGTCTCACTTCAGCACCAATGGTGTTCACAAAGTGTCTGGCTGTGGTAGTGGCTCACCTGTGCAGACAAGGTATCACAGTATTCCCCTATCTAGACAACTGGCTGGTGGTGGGAAATTCATCACAACAGTTAGCAGAACACCTACAGCTCACTCAGCAGCTTCTGCAATCTCTGGATTTCCATTTAAATCTAGAAAAATCTGTTTTTCTTCTCAAATTCTGCAGTTCATAAGAGCAGAATTGAATACCATAGTGGGCAGAACCCTTCTACCCAGAGACAGGGTAAAACACATCCTGCAGTTAGCAGGTTCTTTCAGGCTCAATGTCCCAAGGCCTGCAAGGCATTTTCTTAAACTTCTGGGCCACATGGCAACTGCAGCAGGCATAGTGCTCGGCTCCAGGTTTCAGATGAGGGACATCCAGTTTCACTTAAGAGCTCATTGGTGCCAAAGAAAGGATTCCCTGTCAAAGCTCGTTCCTGTAACAAAAACATTTATCCAAGCTCTTCAGTGGTGGAAAGAGGAAACCAACCTCAGAGAAGGGGTTCCTTTCCAAAAATAACTCCCATCAATGATTCTCACAACAGATGCGTCCCTCTTGGGCTGGGGGCTCATCTAACAGAGCACACTACCCAGGGTACTTGGTCAAGTGCAGTGACTGTTTTACACATAAATTTGTTAGAGCTCAGGGCAGTGTTTCTGGCAATGCAAGCTTTCAAGCCACTGATACAGGGAAAGGTAGTGCAAGTCAGGAAAGACAACACTACCACCATGTATTACATAAACAAGCAAGGGAGAACAAGGTCAAGCCTTTTTTGCATAGAGACTATGAGAATTTGGACCCTAGCTTGCTTACTGGGCTCCTCACTATAGGCCATTCATCTGCCAGGCAAAGACAATGTTCTGGTAGATGCCCTGAGCCGAATCAGCCAGGACCATCACAAATGGTTCCTGAACAGGCAAGTGGTGCAGACCTTATTCAGGAGGTGGGGCACTCCAGAAATAGACCTCTTTGCCTCTCATCAGAGTCACCACTTGCCACAGTTCAGTTGCAGGCCTCCAGCAGTGGGCACGGTTCCTCTGGATGCCCTTATTCTGGATTGGTCAGGGAAATTCCTGTATGCATTCCCTCTATTTCCTCTGGTATACAGGGTGCTGTTGAAACTCGGGTCTCAGCCAGCAACAGTGATTCTGATAGCCTCAGATTGGGTCAGGCAGCCATGGTACTCCCTACTGCTGTCCACGTCAGTGGACAAACGAATACACCTTCCCAGGAGGCACAGTCTTCTGACCTCAATCAATCAATCAAATCTTTATTTATCCAGGTGAACACCATTGAGCAAGCTCATTTACAAGGTGGACCTGCATCACACAAGGCCAAGGAACAATGCATTTATATACGTGCGAAAGAACAAATCAGTGTAGATATACATAAGAATAAAACAGAGTAAACAATAATAGGTAAAGGTTTAGCATTCATATACATGGTATAACATTCCTATATAAATTCATAACATATTCTGGGAAAGATGGAGGTCAGTAAGAAGGGAGCTGCATTAAAAGAAAAGGATGCATTAACAAATTAACAAAACCTCATACATAGCGAAATGGCAAGGGGTAGTGGAAGTAAGGTAGACAGGGGTGGGAATGGTACAGGGACAGTTACACTACAAGGAGCGGTAAGTTAACAGGCTGGGGACAAGTATGAATGGACAAGGGTAGAAGGGGACACTAAGGATGCAGAGTTCATGAGTAATTAGGGGATTGAAATGGGCAAGAATGAAGCTTATAGAAGACAATGGAGGGTAGCAGGAGGCAGACAACAAGCGAGCTATGGGGCGATGGAAGCAGTTGCATATTTCTGAGACAGCTTTGGCATACAGGGTCTTGAACAAAGCAAGACTAATGGGGGTCCTTAATTTCAAAGATTTCTGAAGCTTATTCCAGAGCGATGGCAGTACAAAGCCTATGGCCACTCTCCCAAAGTGCGTGCAGGCCCTGGGCACTTTCAGAGAGACCAGAGAGCAGCTTCTTAAAGAGTAGTTTCCTATCACACTTGGAGGCAGACAATCAGCGATGTACTGCAGAAGTTTGTCAGTGATAGCTCTGAATGTACAAAAAGCCACATTTCTATTATGCCTGTATTGAAGAGAGGTCCACCCCACAGCTGCATATAAGGAGCAATGGTGGGTGGAGAAGGGGAGGCCAGTAATGAAACGTAGAGCTCTGTGATACATTATGTCCAGTTTTCCAAGGTATGAGGCAGCACACTGGCTATAAATGAAATCAGCATAGTCAATTAAGGAGAGGAACGTGGACTGAACTAGCTGCCTCTTGGCCTCTGTGGTTAATAGGCGGTTTATCCTAAAGAAGAGACCAAGCCTCTGCCTCAGTTTTTTCAGCAAATCCTCCATATGTTCCGTAAAGGAGTCTGTGGTCTAGCGAGACCCCCAGATACTTGAACTTCGTTACAAATTCCAAGTTTTCTCTTAATAAAGTGGAGATGGGGGAGGGTACCAGCAATAGCAGGGTACACCGTATAATTTACAGGTGAGAATAGCATCGCTTTTGTTTTTTTGGCGTTAAGTAGCAATTTTTTGCTAAGGAGCTGGTACTGTAGCAGATTGAAATCGGTTTGCAAGTCTCCACAGGCAGCTTCAGGTGATGTACGGCTTGTGTAAAGCACTGTATCATCTGCGAACAGGTGAATATTTGCCTCCTTAATGCCGACGTCTATATTGTTGATGTAGATAGCAAATAGAAGTGGCCCCAAAATGGAGCCCTGTGAGACACCTCTTTTTAACGGTTTGGGAGTGGAAAGCTCTGCTTCAGCCTTGACCTGCTGATGCCTATTAGTAAGGTAATCATAAAACCAGCACTGGGAGGTGGACTCCAGACCTAACATTTTTAATGTAGAAAGAAGCAGGCAGTGGTCGACAGTGTTGAAGGCCTTGCTTAGGTCTAGAAAAACAGCACAGACAAATTTTTTGTTCTCTAAATCACGCTGCCAGCCATTTACCTTTGCAAAAGCCGTAATAGTACTATGTTTAGCTCTGAAAAAGGACTGTATAGGGTTTCGAAGATTTGTATTTTCTATAAAAGATCTCAGCTGGGCATTCACAATTTTTTCCAGGAGTTTTGACAGAGTGGGAAGGAGAGAAATTGGCCTATAGTTATTTAGATCGCAGGGATCCCCAGATTTAAATAGCGGGATGACATGAGCAGTTTTCCATAGGTGGAGGAGAGTCCCTTGTGATAAGGACAGATTAAATAGATGTGTGATTGGTACAGCCAGTACATGGTAAGCAATCTATAGATAGTAGGGGTCAAGGGAGTCAGCGCCAGCACTTTTCTTGGTGTCCAAATGTAGGAGAAGATCTTCAATCTCTTTCAAGGAGGTAGGTGAGAAGGAAAATGCTGTATTAACGGTACTAGGTTCTTGGGGCTGTGCAGTAATCTGGGAGCAAAGCCTACATGCGGGCGAATTGTAGAATGCTAGACCTGCAGTAGCAAAATGGTTATTGAAGGCCTGTAATATCTCCTTCCTGTCATTGATAATGACATTGTCTGAGGTAATTTTTGAGGGGAACGCATTTCCTGACATATGACCAGACAGTTCTTTTATTGTGGACCAAAATTTGGTGGGGCATTTTGAGGCAGAGTCTAGCTCAGAATGATAGAAATTGGCCTTGGCCTGTCTGATCAGCTTAGTGCAGGAGTTTCTGGCTGTTCTGAAGTGACACCATTCTTCGGCTGTATGTGATTTGCAAGCTTTTTTCCAGAGCTTGTCTCTATTTAATGATGCAGTTTTAAGGTCTGCAGTGAACCAACGACACGTTCTAGCCTTTATGCAGGTTTTGACCAGCAGAGTATGGGTGTTAAGGGCACATGTTACAATTTCGTGGAAGATGTCATGTGCTGTACTCACTGATTTGGCTAGGTAAAAGCTCTGCCAGCACAGGGAGGCTTTCAGGTCATTGATGTATGTAAGCGGACCTCCAACCAGGGGAGGCTCCTGTATCCGAACCTCAAGTCACTCAGGCTCAAAGTTTGGCTGCTGACCTAGAGTATGCTAGTTTACATCTTTCTGAACCAGTTATGGATGTCTTATGAGGATACGGGAAATCCTCTTCTAAGAAAACCTATGCTGCAAAGTGGAAGAGGTTTTCTATTTGGTGCTCTATAAATCAATCAATCCAATCTTTATTTTACCAGGTGAACAGCATTGAGCAAAGCTCATTTCCAAGATGGACTTGGACAAAACATATAGTCACACTTACATTGAACAAAAGTCAAGGGGTAAAATAGCATAGAATTACAGAGACTAGATGATCCCTTCAGTAGGCCTAGACACGTTATTTACAGTGTATACACATTTCATTGGTCAACAGCAGATTAAAAGGTAAAATCAGGATTAGACGTAGTATTTACAGTATATACAGACATTTCCTTGGTCCGTACTAGATTAAATGATATAGTAGGAGTATAGTGCCAACCCAGGCATGAGTGCCATTGGTACTGGACTACCTGGTCTACTTACATTCCACAGGCTTACAGCCTTCTACACTAAAGATTCATTTGGCTTCAGTCTCGGCCTATGCATCTGCAGGCAAGTCTGTTTCTTTGGCATTAAACCCCATATTTAAAAGTTTCTTCAAGGGCCTTTCTCATATGTATCCACCAATGAGAGAACTGGAGCCAGCTTGGGACCTTAATATCTGCATTGCCCAACTCATGGTCTCTCCCTTTGCGCCTATGTTTTCAGCACCTTTGAAGTATGTCACATGGAAAATAGTGTTTCTAGTGGCCATTACTTCAGCTAGAAGGATTACTGAGCTCCAAGCTTTATGCATTGAAAAGGACTACATTTCCTTCCACAGGGATAAGGTAGTCCTACACACAAATAGGAAATTATTTCCCAAAGTGGTTTCAGACTTCCACTTGAACCAATCTATCACTTTGCCAGTGTTCTTCACTGACCATTCTTCTTCTGGTGAACATAGGCTGCATAGCCTGGATGTCAAAAGAGCATTGAGCTATTACATGACAGCCACTAAGCCCCATAGGTTGGACAGAACACAACTTTTCCTCACTTATGGGGATGTGGAAAAGGGAAATCCAGCATCTAAAAGGTCCATTTCTCATTGGATTGTCCAGTCTATCCAATTTTGCTATTCAAAGGTGGGCAAGGAAGCTCCAGCAGGGCTTAGAGCCCACTCCACAAGGGGTACAGCTGCAACACTGGCAGCTACATGGGATGTACCCTTGATGAATATCTGTAAAGCAGCAACCTGGCGAACATTACACACATTTGTCAAGCATTACAGCTTGGATATGCAGGCTAGAGCTGATGCCAGGTTTGGTACAGCTGTTCTGCAAAGCCTGTTTCCAAAATAGGTTCTTCCCACCTCCTAAGGTACTGCTTTTCAGTCTGCAGAAGACTTAGGAATATTGGAGTATTCCTGGGGTGAGAAGAAGTTACTTACCATAGTAACCTTGTTTCTCCAAGGGAACACTCGAGTATTCATAACTCTCCCACCCTGCCTCCCCATTTAAGATCCAGTGGCCTCTGTATTCCATGCTGTACCTTAGTGTTTGCATGCCACATTCTACTTTTATTGGAACTTGTTCTTTGGTTTTCTAATTTTCAGGTGATCCTGACGTAGGAGCTTGTGGGATTGTTTATGATAAGTTTATATTTCCTCCAGTTGGAGGTTTGGGTGGGGAATTTTTAAGTAAAATATTATGTATTTTAAATTTTGGGCCCTATCTTTCCAGATGTCCATGAAATTTGAGGGTTAGAATGTAAGTAGTTGATAGGTGGCAGCATTTGAAAAGTGGCTCATGCCAATGATTCCATCATTGGCATAACATTCTATCTCCGGGCAGATCTGACCTTAAAGGTATACTGCAGAAGAGTTGTGAATTTTGGAGTATCCCCTGGGAGAAACAAGGTTACTATGGTAAGTAACTTTTTCGTCCCTTCTTTTTCCAGTTGATTCTGGCATTCAGAGGGATTTAGGATTATAATAATATCAAGGATGTTTCATGCTGTCATGGACAGCTTAAGTTTTGTTACATTAGATAAGTATATTTAGATAAATCTTAGTATATGTTGCCTTGTAGGCTCCTTAGAAATCTGATATGTTGATGGAACGATGCAGCAAATAAGGGCAGCAGTTTAAATATTTGTCATGAGCCAATGATAGTTCTGTCGTTTGCATATAGTTCCATTTTCTCCGGGCAGCTCTGCTTAGGAAGCTGACTACAAAAAGTTATGAATATAGAAGAATGCCTTGGAAGAAACAAGATTACTAAGGTGAGTAATTTTTTCATCTGTACAAAGGGCTTGGAGTTCACGCACCCTAATAACTGAGGTAAGTGCCAAAAAGAAAACTGTTTTCCAGGTGACATATTTCAGAGCATCAGTTGCCATAGGCTTGAATGGAGCCTCCATCAGCTGTGCAATACAGAGATTCAGGTCCCATGGAGGGACTGGATCCCTAAAAGGAGGGTTCAGGTGAATTAGACCTTTAAATAACCTCTTAAAAATAGCCTGTGAGGCTAGAGATCTAGCCTTGCCAGCAGAAACATATGCTGACACTGCTGCCAAATGCACCTTCAGGGTTGAAGGCCGGAGGCTCAGGGACTGCAGGTAGATCAAATAGTCCAGAACAGTGGACAAGCTCACCTGAAGGGGCCAGGCTGCCTGGATGAACATCATAGGGAAAATCTTTTTCACTTGGAAGTATGTTTTCCCAGTTGCTGGCTTCCTGGAAACCTTGAGCACATGTAAGACCTCTTCTGAGAGATTTAGTCCATAGAACTCTAGCACTTCAGATACCATGCTTTGAGACGCAGGTTTTTTTGGTTCTGGGAATGTTATCCTGCCCTGAGACCGAGTCAGCAGAATGTGACTCTGGGGAAGGATGACTGGAAGTCTGGAGGAGAGGGACAGGAGCAGGGAGTGCCATGCCTGCCTGGCCCAGTCTGGTGCAATCGGAATCATTGTTGCTGGCTCCCTACTAAGTTTCAGTAGAAGTGGGAAAGGAGGGAATGCATAAAAAAATGTCCCTGTCCATGAGAAGACCTGTGCATCCTCAGGGACTGTTCCCATTCAGGGAGGCCTGCAACAAAGTTAGAGAGCTGGTAGTTTTCTCAGGATGTGAACAGGTCCACCTCTGGTGTGCCCCACCATCTGAACACTCCGACAGCACCTGCTTGTTCAGTGCCCATTCGTGGTTTTCTTGACTGATTATGCTTAGAGAGTCTGCCAATACATTGTCCTTCCCTGGCAGATGGACCGCAGATAACTGTACTATAAGCCAGACTCCAGAGGTTCAGTTTTCAAAGGCCGATGCAGGGCTTGCATCAAGTCCTGTGTCAAAGCCATTTCTTGGCTCAGCTGTGCCAAACTTTACCACAGCTGCACCCAATTTTTTATTGTCGGGTGCAGCTGGAACAGTTTCCTCACTTTACAGTAGCTTGTGCCAAATATTTGGTACAAGCCCCATAAAAAGAGTTCCCCTAATGCCGCAAGTTAGACTAGGGAAAAGCTGGTCTGATTCATGGCATCTGGCACACAGGATTGAAAATCATGATTGCCAGCTGGGGGAATGCTGCAAGCCCCATGCACCAAATGGTCAGCGCACCAGGAGTTTGTGGCACTTTAGGGGCTTTGAAAATTGAGCACCAGATCTTCTCTGCTTCTGTGCAGTTTGGAAGCTCTTGTTCCTCCTTGTTTGTTGATGTAGTACATAGTGGTGGCATTGTCTGTCCTTATCTGGACTGACTGGCCCCTGATGAGAGAAGAAAAGGCTTTCATTACCAAGTACACTGCTCTGAGTTCCAGGAGGTTTATATGCTGCTGAGACTCCAGTGAGATCCTCTAGATGGCCTTCCCATCCCAGGAGGGAGGTATCCATGGTAAGTACTACTGTGGGTGACTGCTGGAGGAAGGGAACTCCTTCCCTTAGATTTTCCTCCTCCTTCCACCAATTCAGTGCCCTTAACAGGCATGTTGATATGGGCACTAAGTTTGACAGAGGGTTCCACCTTTGTAACCAATGGGCCCATAAGTGGTACTGGACATCTCTCATCTGAAATCTGGCCTCTGGCACCCCTTCTGTGGAAGAAGCCATGTCTCGTAATTGCAGGAAATCCTTGGCAGGTCTTGGCTGTTCTGTTTTGAAGGACTTTACCTGTTCTATCAGACTTACCACCCTCTCCCAAGGGAGGAATGCCTTTCTCTGAATAGTATCCAGCTCTGCTCCTGTAAAGTCCAACACCTGTACTGAGTCTAGTTGAGACTTTTAGAGGTTTGTCTGGAAACCCAGCTCCTCCAGGGTGTGAGAGAGAAAGGTCTTGGCCTCTTGTTAGGAATATCCTGAAACCAACTAATCATCTAGGTAGGGGAAGACCACTACCCCTTGCCTCCTCAAATGTGCCGCCACTACCTCTAGACACTTTGTGAAAAGTCTGGTGCCAAAGAAAGGCTGAAGGGAAGGGCTGTGAACTGGTAGTGGTCATCCTCCACTCTGAATCTGAGGTATTTTCTGTAAGAAAGTCTTATTGGAATGTGGATGTAGGTGTCTGTCAGATCTAGTAACCCCAGCCAGTGACCTTGTTGCACGGATGGAATTACTGTTCCCAGTGTTACCATCTTGAACTTTTCCTTCTTTAAATGTTTGTTCAGATATCTGAGATCTAAAATTTAAGTACAGCAAATACAAACTGAAACAAGCATCAGATATGATGAAGTGCCAAGGTTAGAACAGGCAAAACATGGTAATACAGAGTCTTCAACAGTTAATTGAACTAGAAAATAACCACAATAAGTGAAGGAGAATACAGATGTATATGAGAAATAGACATATTTACAGGTCCAGAAATGGGCATATTTACAGACATTAACACCATGATAGCTTCATGAGTAATATATTATAGCAGCAGAGCAGTACAGTGTAATAGGGGTTAGCAAAAGCAGGAGCAAAGAGGCAAGTTCTTGTATGAAGACTGACCGGGTAGGGCAGGAGACTATAACCGATGGGAGGGAGTTCCAGGCTGAGATCGCAGAGTAGGTAAATGAACACTTACCCATGAGTCAGTGCAGTTTCAGAATTGCCAATAATGGAAAGGAAGTTGATCTGAGTGGGTGAGCACTTGTTTTGCGGTATACGATACCCCTTAGGCATGGGTGATTAAAGAGATTCACTAGTTTATAAACAAAGGAAAGTGTGAGGTACTGTAGCCTAGAGTCATAATCTGGCCAATTTAGAGAAGATAGGATGTCACAATGGTGTCTTCTGGAGTTGGCCCCTAAGGCAAAACGCCCAATTCTAAAATACATTTGTCACAGCCATGCTAGAGAAGATGGTTGAGCACACAGCAGGAGTTGGAGTACCATAGAATAAAATAGGGAGGAGGGATGTGGAGGCAATTTTTTGGCATGCGAAGGACGATAGGAGGAGGCGGAGTTGGTGCAGGAGACCTAGCTTCTGGTTTATGGTTTTAGTTAGATGGGTAGCATGTGACTCTAGTGAGAAGGAGGCATCAAGATGCAATCCTAGATATTTAAAAGTTTTGACTACCTTTATGGTGTCACCTGAATGCACGCAGATTTGGAGAGAATGCAGAGACACAGAGTTTGATAGTTTAGGGGAGGGATTGTGGAATATCATATCCTTCATTTTCTTCATATTCAGTATTAGGTGATTGGCTGAGAACCAGGTTTCAAGCATGATGAAATCGGAGTTAAGACTTTGGTTAAGCCAGCTCATGTTTCCGGAAGAACGGTAAAGGATTGCATCATCTGCATAGAGTTGCACTGATGCACCCCCACAGAAGTTTGGGAGCTCATTAATAAAGAGCAAGAATAGCGGACCATGAATTGAGCCCTGAGGTACGCCATGCAAAATAGGCCTGAAGGTATGAGAGTGATCCAGATTATTTTACCCTTGGCGATCTAACCATAAGATGGCCCTTGAGCCATGTTGGTGCAAGGCTGTCGAGACCTATATGGTGCAATTTATCCAGCAGTAGGTGGTGATTGATGAGATCAAAGGCATTCATTAGATCTATGAACACTGCACCAGTAACTAGGCCTGCGTCCCTAGCTTTAAAGATGTTGGCTGAGACCTTGACCAGGCAGTGGTAGTGCTATGGCCTTTCCTAAAGCCACGCAGGCAGTCCGTGAGAAGCTGATGAGTGTCTAAATAAGACTGCAACTGGTTATGCAGGATCCTCTTTCTTGGATCTTTGCCAGGGGACATAAAATTGAGATAGGTCTAAGGTTTGCAATGGCAAGTGAGCCACCCTTGTGGAGGGGGACTACAACAGCCACTTTCCATTGACTGCACACAGTACCAGAAAGGAAGGACCTATTTAAGAGATTACAAACAGGAGCAGCAAGTGCAACAGCCTCTAGCTTGAGGAACTTAGGTTCAATATAATCATATCCAGGTGTGCTCTCTTCCTTGAATTTAAGTAATAACTTACAAACTTCACTATGTGTGCTAAGTTTTAAATGGAATGCAGAGCGGGGGCCCAGGGTGGTATGGGGCTGGTTAGGAATGGAGAATTTAGGGGTGGGTTTAAGATGAACAGTATACCTGTTGAGGTCAGTGAAGAACTGGTTGATTCCTTCTGCAGTGGAGGGTGATCTTGTAATCGCTCCCCCCCACCCCGGACAATCTGGAGCTGGGACATTGTGTTGATTTCCCTTTGATCAATGAATTCATCTAATTCCAGAAAGCCTTGTAGTTACTTAGAATATTTGTTTGGAGAGAACGGTAATAGGCCTGTTTAGCTCCCCATAGCCTAATTTTGTATTGATTTCTCAATTCACAATAGGATAACCACTCGGAGTGTAATTGCCTGAATTTATAAGTTTTCCAGGCAGAATCTCACTTCTTCGTAAGGGACCTGATTTCACTGGAAAGCCAGGGGGCCTTGATGCTCTTGGATCTGCATTTAGTTAGTGGTGCATGTCTATTGATAATGTCCTTAAAGGTAACAATGAAGTAGTCTAAGACAAGGTCTATGGTTGGAAGGTTTGCAATGGGGCTCCAATCAGAGTTATTAATTGCAGTTAGAAATTCATCACCTTTGAACTATGTCATGTTTCTGGATTTATGGATTACAGGAGGAGGGGCCTCGAAATTGTTGCATCAAACACAAGAGACAGGAGAGTGATCACTGATACAGTCCATTAGAACAGCAGCTGACTTGATCCTATGAGGGCAGTTAGATGCAATTCAATCTAAAAGTGTTGAGGTCCCTGTCCTTGAGTTCTAATGTGTAGGTTCGCTGATATGTTGGGTAAAATTCATGTCAGTGCGCCTTGTTTTTGTGTGGGATGACATGAGGGAAGGCAGCTCATTAGAGGCATCTTTAGGCAGGAGATAAATACAGCCAACTAAAAGTTTCTTTATGTTCCTGAGTGTAAGTGAGATGAATAAAGATTCGACTGAGGATATATTCTCCGTGGGGGAGGAGGGGTTACCGCAGCATGTAGATTAGATTTGACAAAAAAGTAAAACCCCATCTCCTTTTTTGCCTACATGATCTTTTCTGAAGCAGGAATATCCTTGTAGTTCTACCTCATGTTGCTGTATATTAGGTTTTAACCATGTTTCGGTGACTCCAAGGATGTCTGGGCTATGTTTATTGGACCATGCCTAGATCTCAGACATTTTGGGGCAGAGACTTTGAACATTTATGTGTGCAATTTTAATGCCCTTTAAAAGTGCTATAGTGGATGGGGTGATGAGGCAGGTGCTGCTGTAGGATGAGGTGGGCTGGGATATGGTTTGATATCGCTCATTTGAAGAAGGAGAAGGAAAAGGTGAAAAATGATGGATAACTTTGGTGAATATAAGCAACTAGATCTGAGGTTAATTCCACATATAGCAAGCAAAAAGGAATGTGTGCAAAAGCCAAGAAAGAATGCATCCGTTTTACTCATAAAAAGAATGGCGAGGGAGTATGGGGCTGAAGCAGAGTGAAGAGCACTAAAGTGAAGGGATGTGGGTTTGGTGGCTTGGAAGACCGGACAAAGTGCAAGAAGATTGTCCAGAAACAAAAAAGATAAGATAATTAGCAGGGCAAGAGCAAGTCCCAGTCCCAGCTTAGCCATGGTGAGGCACAGTGGTATGAGTAGCCAGGGGAAATTCTTAAGAGTATAGGAAGCTATTAACCCTCTACAGGATTTGTAACCAGGATGGTGACACTGAGTGGCTCATTTACGCCAAACGTTACAGATTCAGTGAATATAACCAACAAAGCAAGCCCAAATGAAACATTCACCCTCTAGTGGAGCTGCCATATAACGAGCAGATGGGAAACTTGGCACTTAATCACACGACCCATCACTGGCTATAAACGAAAGGCCAGCCAAGGGTGGGTGTGCTGGGGAAGGGTGAGGAAGTCAGCACAGCAGCTGCCCGATGAGCTGTATCGTCCAAAATTCCTAGCTTACAGGCTATATTTTACAAGGTTTTAAGAAGCCCCTGTGATCACTTGTTAGCAGTAAATTAAGAAGCCCCTGGAATCAATTGCTAAACTAGCAGTAGGAAGCTTAATTAGGAGGCCCCTGCTTAAATTAGGAAGCCCCTTGAAAAAATAAACTGTCAAGTAGCAGGTGAGCGTGTCGGAAGCTACAGATGTATTTAGTAGATAACACTGAGTTCCAAAAAAGCACTTTGCATTACAAAATTTGTTAAAAAATGGTCGGAGCACTTAGCATTAAGAGACCAGTGCAGGACTTAAGTAATAAGACAACCCCAACTTAAAAGTTCAGAGTAGAATTAAAATGTTTTGGCTGAAGTGGCGTGGTCCCAAGAAAAGGCGCCAAATTCAAAAGAAAGTTGAATGCAGAGTTGCCAAGTCCATTGTGATTCTGTACCTGAATCTGCACTGTGGGAGAGCAGGGGGCTATTCCAGTGGCTCATGTCGCATATTGAGGAGCCCAGAGGGCAGGGTGTGTGCTGTGGAGATAAGGGGATAGAGGTTAAAAGGATTAGCAGCAGGGAGAGGGCTAAAGAAACAAAAGATTAAGAGAATTAAGAGCGGCGGGGAGTGCTAAAGAAACTGCAGGGAGAGACAGCAAAGTAGTGAGAGAGAGGAGAAAATCGATGATTGGCCAGGAATGCAAAGTACGCTTAGACAGGTAGAAGGAAAATGAAAAAGAAACAAATAAATAAGGGCAGTTGAACTGGTCTCTACTAAGGCAAGCTGAATTCATTAAATGCTGTAATTGGCAGATGCAGAGCTAGGGAAAAGTCAGAGCAAGTCACATTTCTGCTGAGCAACATTAAATGCTGTAAAATAGGCAAATGCTACACTGAAAACACAGTACTAAATACAGGATCTAATACAAAAATTGCAAATCAGTCAGCACAGCAGCTGCCCAACGAGCTATGGCATCCAAAATTCCTAGCTTACAGGCTATATTTTACAAGGTTTTAAGAAGCCCCTGTGATCAATTGCTAGTAGTAAATTAAGAAGCCCCTGGAATCAATTGCTAAACTAGCAGTAGGAAGCTTAATTAGGAGGCCCCTGCTTAAATTAGGAAGCCCCTTGGAAAAATAAACCGTCAAGTAGTAGATGAGCTTGTTGGAAGCTATAGATGTAGTTAGTGGATAACACTGAGTTCCAAAAAAGCACTTTACATTACAAAATCTGTTAAAAAATGATCGGAGCACTTAGCATTAAGAGAACAGTGTAGGACTTAAGTAGTAAGAAAACCCCAACTTAAAAGCTCAGAGTGGAATTAAAACTTTTTGGCCAAAGTGGCGCGGTCCCAAGAAAAAGAGCCATATTCAAAAGAAAGCTGAATGCAGAGTCGCCGAGTCCATTGTGATTCCATTCCTGAATCTGTGCTGAGGGAGGGCAGGAGACTATTCCAGTAGCTTCTGCTACACACCGAGGAACCTAGAGGGCAGGGTGTGGGCTGAATCTGCGCTGCGGGAGGGTGAGGGGCTATTCCAGTGGCTCCTGCCGCATATCAAGGAGCCCAGAGGGCGGGGTCACCACTCCCCATTTTTTTTTTTGCATCAGGAAATATCTGGAGTATAGCTCCCTCCCGATATGGGGGTTGGGGGGGGGGACTGTTTCCACTGCATTTGCCAATATCATATTTTTTACTTCTAACTCCGGCAGGAGTTTTTCTGCTGGGGTATGAGGAGGAAAGGCTCTGTGAGTCTGCAGCTCCGAAAGCCTCTTGAACTGGAGAGAGAGACCCTAACTTACTATTTCCAGAACCCACCTGTCTGTGGTAACATTTTCCCCAAGCCTGAAAATAGTGGGTTAGCCTTCCCCCCACTAGCAATATTTGGGTGACCTGGGCACATGTGTCAGGGGTTTTGTTTCTTCTGGGGCTTGGGAACTGGAGTGGCATCCCTATTTTTGGGGATCCTTCTGCCCCTACCTCTGAAAAAGCCCCTTTGGGAGCCGTAGTCACAGATCACATAAGCATGGGGGTAGTTGCCCTTGCCCCTGCCTCTCCTTCTGTAATATCTCTGGGGAGTGGAGGCCTTTTCCATCTTAGTGTTGCTTTTGTAAGTGGTTTTTTATTCATCCACCTTTTTCATTCAAGTCTTTTTCTTGTCACCAAGCGGAAGGGTGGAGGGCCATTCCAGTGGCTTCTGCCACATGTAGAAGAGCCAAGAGGGCAGTGTGTGGGCTGAATCTGTACTGAGGGAGAGCAGGGGGCTATTCCAGTGGCTTTTGCCGCATGTCAAGGAGCTTGGAGGGCAGGGTGTGGGCTGAATCTGCACTGTGGGGGGCTATTCCAGCAGCTCCTGTTGCATATTGAGGAGTCCAGAGGGCAGGGTCACCACTCCCCATTTGTTTTATGCATCAGGAATTATCTGGAGTTTAGCCCTCTCCTGATTTGGGGGAAGGGGGAACTGTTTCCACTGCATTTGCTAATATTGTCTTTTTTCACCTCTAACTCCAGCAGGAGTTTTTCTGCTGGGGTATGAGAAGGAAAGGCTCTGTGAGTCTGCAGCTTTGGAAACCCCGTGAACTGGAGAGACCCTGACTCACTATTTCCAGAACTCAACTGTCTGTGGTAACATTTTCCCAAGCCTGAAAATAGTGGGTTAGCCTCCCCCCTCCAACTGGCAATAGCTGGGTGACCTGGGCACATGTGTCAGGGGTTTTGCTTTGTCTGGGGCTTGGTAGCTGGAGTGGCATCCCTACATTCGGGACCCCTTCTGCCCCTACCTCTGAAAAGGCCCCTCTGGTAGGCATAGTCATAGGTCACATAAGCATGGGGGGGGAGTCGCCCTTGCCCCTACCTTCCCTTCAGTAATATCTCTGGGGAGTGGAGCCCCTTTTCCGTCTTAGTGTTGCTTTTGTAAGTGGTTTTGTATTTATTCACCTTTTTCATGTAAGTCTTTGTCTTGTCACCAAGCAAGCAATTTCCTGCACATGACAAATCCATGGCTTTTGTCTGTGTCATGGGAAAGGTTTGTAGTTCTAAGCCAAGCAAACCTACTGAGGGACACTGCATGGACCATGACCGTGGAAGCCGTGTCATTGGTATCCACAGCCATATGAAATTGGTACTTGGGGTGGAGAGTGGCTTTACATTTTTTAATACCTCAGGGCAGGTTAAATATTTTGGTAGATATAGTTCTGACCAGTGTTGGAGGGGATGTGGAGATCGGGGGACTCGTATCCATATTTTCCAGTCCTGCCCACACATGCAGTCATACTGGAGAAGTTATCAGGTGTGATGGGTAAGATCTTAGAGGTTAATTTACCCCTTCTTTTTCAGACTTGGATTTTAGGTTTACTGTCACCAGAACTTAGAGGCAATAGTTCTAAATATTTATTTTTGGTGCAGCTTTAAAGACGATTACGCAATTGTGGTTAAAACCGACAGTCCCTGTGTTAGATCACTGGGTGAAACACTGTCAGAAGATTCTGACAATGCAGCGCATTACAGCTTCTCTTAGATTTTAGAAGGATACATTTCAGAGCCGTTGGCCACCCTTTTTTCATTTTCAGGCAGAAAAGGGAGGGGTATCCTTGGTAGAAATCCTGGCTCGTTATTGTGCTTAATTTGTATCTGATATTTGTGGAGGGTTTTGTACTGCTTTTCAGTTTATTCTTCCCTTCAGCGTCACATTGTCTTGGATATCTATGAGAGGCTATGTATGGTTCTTTTTTTGTAAATCTTGAATAAAGTTTAATTACAAAAAAAAATTGGTACTTGGTGGCATCCATGGCAGTTTTCACTGTTTCTGCCAGATTCCAAGCCAAATCTCCAGTGCTTTCTTACTTGTGGCCACTACAAAACTCCAAAGTGCCTTTTGGTGCTGAGCAGAGTAGGCCATATAAGCAGCCTGTCTGAGCAGCAAAGAGGCTGACGTGTAAACTTTTTTGCCATACTGTCCAGTTTTCTGGAATCTCTCGCTGGAGGCTGAACAAAATGGAATACCTTAGCCTTGTCACAGGCAGCAGTCTGCACCACTCCTTCATGGTCATGGTGGTTGTATGAGTACTCAGCACCCTGTTTGTCTACCTGGTACTTTTTCTTTACTTTCTTAATGTCAGCAGCAAAGGCAGGAGGCTGACAAGACTTTAAAGGTGGTTTTCTGTAGGTACTTGTGGATAGGCAAAATCATTTTGTTGGAGCTCTGCCCATCATATCTAAAAATTCAACCTCATCCTCTGCCTTCTCCTGAGGTGAGAGATGGAGGGTGTTTACCATCACAAAAGTAAAGTGAGTAGTCCTCTGAAGACCGAGGAGGGGAATCAAAATCCTGTTCAGGGGAGCTGTCCAGGTCTATAGGCTCCCCTTCCTCCTCCTCCTCCTCGGCATGATACATTTCTTCCTCCTCCCCCAAAGGCATCATCATCATCATCATGAGCATCAGGGCCTGAAAGGGGGCTGGCATGGTCATACAGGCACCCATAACTTGGAAAGCCTGGAAGGACTGCCACGCTTTAGTCATATCTTCAAATGAGGGAAAGTTAACTTTGCTCACTGGTGTCTTCTTTGCCTTTTCTGCAGGAGGGGCAGTGACATGCCTTTCTTTTTGTGTTTTCTTAACAGGCACCGTCACTGATGTCTGCCAGCTGCCCACTGGCATCTTCTTTGCCCTTTCAGCAGGAGGGGCAGTGGCATGTTTTTTCTTCATGTTTTTCTTAACAGGCACCACTTCTGATGCCTGCTTAATGGCTCTCTTAATTTTGGTGGTATCAGGGCTCCCCTTTTTAGATGCCCTGGTGTCTGTGCCATCTTTAGCAGATTTGTGCTTCTTTTTTCTTTAAGGGACTGGACCCTCACCTGAGCCTTGTTGAGATGAGGAGTCATAATGTGAGGCCATCATTTCTTTAAATAGTTTTGAGCAAAACTAAATACAAGATCATAACTGGTAAAAATGTGGCCAGATACACAAATCATGGCGATCTGCCTTTGCCAGAGAATCAAAACAAAAAGTACAAATTTTCCTTTTTTTTTTTTTTTTTAACTGCAGGTCCAGCTGCACATTCCTTGGGTCTAAACCTAAGAACGGTTCCGAGATAAAAATCTCCCAGATGCAGTTTGGTTCCAATGATCGTATGAACCAAACAGGATTTAAATAGTAGTAAAAAATAAAAGTTTAAAACCATACGCTCGAGGACTTCTGGTACAGCCTCCAGCTTGATGGATGCCTGAACATCACGCTCCTCACCCACGCACCCAATAAATTAAATAGTTGACCTTCAAACAAAATGTTTTTATTTCAATAAGAATTTGAGTGAGATGGCTTCTAGTAAGACCAAAAGCATTGACAATAAGTTCAGCATCTTACCTCAGGATGAAGACATGCCAGACCGGGAGATATCTGCCTTGGAGCGTTCACAGCAGCTATGCGCTCCTCCTCCACTAAGCCATCCGAAACTAAACCGAGGAAGGCAAATACAATGTCTACCAAACTAGATCAGATTTTAAAGGAACTCCAGGAGTTTAAAGTGGAGTTCCACTCCTTTAAAGACTCACAAGAAATGCTACACACGGATATAACAGAGCTACAGACTAGGGTCTCTTCTTCGGAGGAATCCTTGACCGTGCAGGCCGACTGCATTTCTCAATTGCAAACCGCTATGCTCAAGTTATTAAAATCTGCCATCTTACCATGGAACGACAGGAGGATACTGAAAATTGGCATCGCCGCTGAACTCTCTGCATTTATGCTATGCCTGAGAATAGTGAGGGGATGGACATACAGGACTTTGTAGGGACACTTCTCAGATCCTCCCTTACATTAGATCCCGATTTTTAATTGGAGATTGAACATGTTCATCAGGCCCTGGAGCCTAAGCCTACAAACCCCAATACTCACCCTAGGTCCATCATAATCCCGTTTTCTCCATTACCAAACAAAAGAGTTGCTTCTCAAGAAGGCTTGGGCACAGGGCAATGTCTTTTATGGGACTATTAGGATTTTTATAGACAACAATTATGCCCCCACTACCATGCAATGCAGAAGAGAGTATATCCCCTTGTTTCCAATTCTGCTTCAAAACAAATTGAAATTCCACACCCCATGCCCTGCTAAGCTGATCATTTAGTATCTGATGGGACAACAAAGCAATGAAAATGCTTCTGCTGCAATGGAGGATCTACAAAAAAGGGGTTTCAACATTCTCACAAGCACGGCCTTGCCTCAGAGAAACCAGACCAGTCGTACTATGGGGAGAGTCACTCCTCTGGAATTATGGATCAACAATCTTCCTTGGACTTGATCAAGAAACTCCTGCAACAGTTTTCCACACTGGACACATGAATACTGGATTTGACACAACTACTGCAGTGCAGTGAGTAGCCTGATGAGTCTGGGGCATTTTCTGGCACCCTTTTTCTTTTTCCTCCTGGGGGGGGGGACTGGTGGGGCTGCTTGGGCCTGTGCCCCATGGTGCCTGTGTTTGGGCCCCTGATGGGGTGCTCTCTTGGATTGGGGCAGTCACCCATGGTCCTCTGATCAAGATAGGCCAGTCACCTCTCATTCTCCTCCCTTGGTGTCTCTGAGGTGTGGACGGACCCTGGGGATGGTGAGCCGAGCTCTGAGGTCCACTTAACGAGGCAGGGCCCTGAGATGATGAACAGTGGATTTGGATGGGGAGCCTCTGACCTTATAATGCATTTTATTCTCGCTAGATAGGGACTTGCTGTGGTCGGGGCTCCCCCCTCCCCTACACCAACCTGGAGGAAATATCCTGTTGTGGTTAGAGTGGCCAGTGGTGGGTGGGGGCCAAGTGACTTCGGCTCTTGTCCACATATTCCACACTGATACCATGCCTGCTAAATCCTGCTAAATAGGGTATACATTTTGATTGGAACCCACTCTATCTTGGGCCCATCACTAGCATAACACCAACTATACAACATGGCTTCAGGAAAGGTCATGGCACCGACACTGCACTTATCTGGCACACATCCGATATCCTCAAGTCTATGGACCAGGGCACCCCAATGGGGGCTCTATTCATTGACCTGTCCAAGGCCTTTGACCTGGTCAGCCACAAACTTCTCCTTTCCAAACTTCTCCGACTAGGTTTGGATGTGCACTCACTCTCCTGGTTCAAGAGCTACCTGATCAGTAGAACCCAAAAAGTCCATTGGAGAGGAACACAATCTAGCACCAGACCTGTGGTCTCTGGGGTACCCCAGGGCTCGATCCTGGGTCCCCTGCTATTCTCCCTTTTTCTCAGTGACATTGAGGGGGGTCTGCGGGCTGAGCAACTTCATCTTATACACGGATGACACTGTTGTCTACTGCAGTGACCCTCTACCCAGTGTAATCTCTGCCAAACTGCAGGCCAGTCTCTCTGCTCTTGAGGCCTGGTTCACCTCCAATTCTCTTGTGCTGAATGAAGAAACAACTAAGGCTGTTCTGTTTGGGACCAGACGTCCGGGGCACTGACAGATGTGAACTACTCCAGCTCAACACAGCCCAAGGGAAGAGAGTTGAGGTCATAGACAGGATCAAGTACCTTGGGATCCTCCTTGACCAGGAGCTGTCCTACAAACCCCACATCGACTCCTTAACTAGATCCATCCACCAGAGGCTTGGACTCCTCTACCGGCTGGGTAACTCTCTTTCTGGTGAGGCGCGATGCGCCATAGCCAACTGCAACCTTCTCCCTTCCATCCTATATGGTGACCCCCTGCTGCAGTTCCTCCGGGAGAAGGAGCTCAGCAAACTTTCCGTGCTCTACCACAGGGTGGCTCACTTTGCAACAAACTCCTCCCCCCAGGAGGCATCACTGCGAGGTCCTTGCAGACCTAAACTGGCCCACCTTACGGCACAAGTTGGCCTATTCCTCTGTATGTTTGGCCTTTAAATTCACCTCCTTTGGCCCTCCTCCCCATCTGAGTGGGCTGCTCACTCCAAAAGTCCAGAGCCGTACCTTGCGATCCTCGGCAAGTCGTCCCCTTGACATCCCTTGTGTTCGCACCAACCAAGATAAGCGCTCCTTACAGTATGCCACTTCGTACTTATGGAATGCCCTCCCAGCAAGTCTGGTTGACAAGCCTACTCTCCTAGGGTTTAAAGCAGGCCTCAAAGTGTACCTTCTGAAACTTAGTCTCTGTGGTTGTAATCACTAGCCCCCTGCCCGGGCTGGTTGTCATACTGTCACTAATTTTGCCACTTCTATTTCTCCCATGAATCTCTTATGCAAAACTGTTAAATGTACTGTGCACCTGTTTAATACTTTATGAGCCTTATGATGCCTGCTGTCTCTGTGTTAAGCGTCTGGTACCAATTCCCTATATGTATCAGCTGTAAATACTGTATATTGATACCTATGTATGTAATTTACTGTAACTAATTCCAGGTCGCCCCTGAAAAAGGGATCTCTGGTCTCAGTGGGCTTACCCGGTTACCAAAATCTAAATAAATAAAATAATAAATATACAATAATAGGGGCAGTGGCGGATGGCAGGGCCAGGAGGGGCTTCAGTCCCCATGGCACCAGATCCTCATTAAATAGGGGTTCCTTGGTAAAAGTTTACTTCATACGTGACTGGTGGAGTGTTTGGTGGCATGGAGTTCGGTGTGTGGTCGCCTGTGATTCTGGTCATGCCAAGACGAGTTGGGGAGAGAGAGAACTTGGAGAGTAGGTGATGTACTGGTTCTGAGGATTGGTGGGAATACTGGCTGCTCGTGGTTTGGGGGTGCACCCCTCTCCTGGGAGCCTCAGGGGTGGGTGGTGGTCTGCTCAATCAGAGGAGGGGGACTTTTTAAGCTCTGTCCTCCCTCCAGGCTCATTTCTCCTCCTGTCCCGGGGTTAGATGCCCATGACCCGTAGGCTCTTACATAACTGTGTAGGCTGGGAGTTGTGTTTCTGGTGGATCGATTTTATAATATAGCAGGCTTACCCCGACTTCTTGCTAACTATTCCATGCATGGTGGCTTGCCAAATAGAACTTACTATAATATCTGTAGTCCTTATTTCAAAGTTAATCTATACTGACCCTCTGTTTCCAATTTTAACAGTGGACTTGGATTTTTGACTTTCCTAGATACTACTTATATAGAGCTGCTACCTTGCAGATTTACAAGGTCATACATGGAAGCAGGATGTATTCATTGTGACACTTGGCCAGCTGGTTCTGATTGCTCTATGATTTTGCGATATAAAAAGGTAGTGTGTGAGTGTCTGTCATGAGACATCCTGTGCTCCTGGGATGATCCCCTCTCCCACCGGTTTCAGTTCAAATGACAGGATATGTTAAACAGCAGATCTCAGTAATGTGATGAACTTCCAAGTTGCATTTTATGGCCGTGTTTATGATCTGTGTTGCTTTGAAGCCAGGAAACATAAAATATCCACTTTATGACGTCTTCAGAGGAAGGATAGTTAATTTCAACTGGCGCTAAAAGAAGCTATATGACATCTAGGTCAGAAAACTGCAGAGTTGTAAAAGTCGTGTGATGTCTTTGAAAAGCAGGAAACCATACTAGATCAAAGGAAAGACTTAACTGAGAAGTCATATTGGGAAATGAGTTTTTGCTGATGTCACCTTATTTAATATACCCCCTGATTAGGACATGCTGTTTGTTTAAGTTTTTATATTTTAAAAGGAGGAGCTAGATGGCATCATAGAAGGGGTGGAGATACAGGGTTTAAACTGTATTCTGTATTTCCACTTAGACACACTTTTCTTGGTGGGCTGTTAGAAAACAAGATCTACTATAAGCACTGTAAGAAGGATATACATTAGATAGGAAAGTCTAATTGTCTTGTGGTAGGAGTTTGTTCTTTTTCCTTGTTTTTTTGTTAAGTGATTGTATGCTTTGTGATATATTGTTATGTGTTTACATTTTACATATTTTTATCCATTTTCTAACTAAACCTCTTATTTTAAAGAGACTGCCTGGTGTGCCTTCGAAATTCTTTCTTTTGCCTGTGAAGTATAGATGGTTAAAGTTGACAACTGTGCATAAGCGTAATGGTGTTACTGAGCTGGAAAAAGGTAAGAAATACCCCAGGTCTTTCATAGAGTTTTAAGGGTTACTTTTTGGATACCTGGTTAGGTGCCCTTGGCAAAAGATATCTGGCATCCCCTGAAGAGCAGATTATCCGAGCCTGTACATTTGGGTATGCTAGCATAAAGTTCACAGTTTGAATCCCCCAAGAACTTGAGACCAAAGGTGATTCGGACCCACAAACAGGCAGGAGTATTACCCTGTTCTGTTACCTGTCCACAGTACTGCGCTCAGAGATTGGCCCTGTGGGAGCAGAGGGCCCGACCTGCTAAGTGGGTTTGTGACATTCATAACATTCTAGCATTTATCCAAATGGAATAACCCTCCTTTATGAAAAGATGTATTGGCTTTTTTTGTAAGGTGTGGAGAAATTGTTTGGCCAAATGGGGATGAAGCACCTTTTTTCCCTATTGGTCCTCAGACCCCTCTCCCATCCTATTTTCCTTTATGGTTTAATACAAGTTGGGTTTTTCCTAATTTCCTTCCCCTTTCCCAGGTTACAGGGATTAAGTTCCCCTGAGGGGAACATTCCCAATATGGGATATGCATACCCCTATAGGCGGGTTAGTATGCCACCTCAGTCAGTAATGCCTTGGGTAGCATCTCTGACATTGAAAGTTCAACTATATTATCCTCGTATACTATGGAGAGAGAAGAGGTTTGATCACTTAACTCCTAGTTTAAAGGTTTCTGGCCCAGTTAGCCTATAAATTTGACTTTTTATGCTCTGCCGGGTTGGCAGACCAGTTCAATGTATACTTCTTAGGTTGTTAGTCATTTTGGTTTAACAAATAGGGTACAAAGATATGGAGCTGTAAGGATTTAATAACCGGTAGTATGATAATCTGTTTAAAAGGTGATTTAATATTCTGGTGTACATCACTGGAAGGACTTGGGGGGTGTATGGGATAGCATGGTACTTTTACTTTGCTCCACCATGGGGGCCGGGGAGTAGAACCTTTCTCTCGTGATTTTCACATATAATACCAATGAGTACCCCCTTCAAGATAATATTGCACAATGTAAATGGGCTGACCGGATCTATTAAGTGGTACAGACCATTAACGGCCTTGAAAAACTTAAACCCGACCTTCTGCTACTGCAGGAAACTCATCTGTCAACATCCCAACACCAGAAACTCCTTAAATTTGGTTTTTCGCAATTGATAGATTCGGCATATTGGCATGGTAGAAGGAGGGGGGCAGTAATCATGGTCCTTAAAACACCCCCCTGCGTGATCACTGATCACTACACAGACAAAGAGGGTTGTTTGGCACTAGTGACGGGCACGATCCGAGGTCAAACCCTGACAGTATATAGCACCTCTATCCCGCCAGGTACTGATGCCTCCACCATCCAACAAATCATAGATTCAATCCTGACACACAAACAGAGGGGCCACTGGTGGTGATGGGGGATCTTAACTGTCTATTGAATCCATCCCTAGACACTTCGGCGTCCAGACCTCCATCATCCTCTTTGGGCCAGAAGCATCTTAGATGCGTGTTTCATGACGTGGGTTTGGTGGACACCTGGTGCCACTTGCGCCATACCCAGAGACAATTCTTTTATTATTTGTTTATTTATTTATTTAATGAAATGTTTCACCAGTAAGGGCACACTAAACAACAAGTCTCTCATCTCACGGTGCATCCTAGGGGAGAGGGGAGATGGAGGAATACATCCAAACAAGCAAAGCACATTTTTACAGAGAGTCAAGTCATTTTAACATAGGAGTACAGAAAGTAAAACACATAAGTGCAAATACACATAAACAAAACAGCAAAAATGCAGTAGACTCTTGTGGAAGAGAGCTGGGCTAAGTGCTAGAGTATGCACTATATCCAAGGGAGAATTAATAGTTAACCAGAAAGCAATAAGCTGGCACGTTGGTGCAGAGGGCTGAGGCGTTGGACGCCTTACCTCGAATCATGCCGGTGACCAGGGTTCAGGAGCGGACTGGGGTCGGTGGGGAAGGAAAGGATTGAGCATCCGGAGGACAGCTCTTCTTTCCTGGGAGGGAGGAGGGTAGATGATCCCACTGTCTGGCAACCCCCGGTGGAGACTGGGGGTGTAGCAACAGTTGGGATCTCCAGAAAATGGGGATTGGCTGCAGCGGCGTTCCTGTGAATGTGCACGGGAGCACATACATCTCAAGCTGGTGCGCATTGCACTGCCATGCCTGTTGGGGGGCAAGAAAAGTGGAAAACCCTCGGTTGCCTGGTAGGTGAAGGTGGGTCCAGTGGGATGGCCCCCATGCACAGTTCTGGGTCCTGCCAGCTGACGATTGGCTTTCCCTCCACTCCCTGGTCACTCTACTAGATTATAGATAGAGTGCCAGCAGGAGTTGGCGGTCCCACCCTGGGGGGCTCGGAGCCGGAGGGGGGGCTCGGTGGCCAGAGGAGATGGAAGGAGACAGGCCCAAGCCAGGAGTTGGTCAGAGGGCTTCAGGAGTGCGGGAGAAGGTGATACCGCCCTGAGAGACCACACCGGAGAGAGGCCAAGAGTCCAGTGAGTAGGGGGCATAAAGAAAGCTGGAAAAAAAAAAAAGCAAGCAATACACTATATCCATGGGAGAATTAACAGTTAACCAGCAAGCAAGTGACAAATGGTAGTGAGGAGGTAGCAATGGGGTGAAAAGGAAGGGGAGGAGTAGGCATATTAGTTCTGAAGGAGAGAACCAGAGGAGATGGAGGTGCATAAGGGATTTGATAAGGGAATTGGTAGTTATTGTATGGAGAGAAGAAAAAGGGAGAAACAGGGATTAAGCACAGGTACAGTTTACTGAGAAGAAGTTGTGCAGTGCAGAAGAGATGGAGTATGGGGAGGGTGAGAGTCAAATCTGATGAGGAAGAGCATACCACAGTTGACCGGCACTCAAGACTTGATTACTTTTGTATAAGTGGTGAGCATTTAGAATTAATCCATAATGCTGAGATTAAAAATATATACCTTTCTGACCATGCCCCTATTACATTGGAATTGGCCATGTCCCAGGAAAGGAAGAACACAATGTAGCGCTGCAACCCCTCCTTATTGAAGCATCTGGCCTTTAAGGAGTTATTAGAAGAAAAAAATCCAGAGATCTTGGTGGATAATTCCTCCCCCCAGATGTCTCCCCAGCTTTTGTGGGACACCCTTAAAACTGTCTTATGAGGCTCCATTATTGCTTTTGCCTCTAGGAGAAAATGGCAAAGTGAGGCCTGCCTTAGGGAGTTGCAAGATAAACTCAAATTTTTGCAAGAAGCTCACATGCAGGGGAGATCAATCTTTAGCGGAACAAGTCCTCCACACTCATCAAGAAATACAATGGCTATTGAATAATAAGACAGAACAGGCATTAACTTGGCTTCGCCAGAAATACTATGAGGGAGGAGTGCAGGTGTCACGAGTTCTAGCATACCAACTATGTAAGCAAACGCAAATAGTCAGAATGACTAAAATTAAGGACCCACAAATCGGCAGATTAACCATACTAATTTGCAAATTCTTTCCATTTTCAGACAATATTATATGGATTTATATTCTGAGACCTACCCCTTCCCCAGATCCGACACTAGTTACTACATTTTTGTCCGACCTCAAGCTTCCAGCCCTTGGTCCCCATCATATCAAACAATTACAACAACCCATCACATCCCAAGAACTTTATCATAGAATTCAAAACCTTAAGAATGGGGAAAGTCCTGGTCCAGATGGCTTTGGAGCCAAATTTTATAACGGTACATTTGAATTGATGATAAATCCTTTTTTTGCAGCCCTTGTGAAGAGCCATACCACTGCTGAGTACCCCATATCATGGAAGCAAGCTGTGATCTCTGCTATCTTGAAACCAAATAATCCCTCTCACCTCTGCGATTCCTGTCACCTAGTTTTGGTCCTGAATCAGGATTATAAAATTTACACTAGTATCCTGGCCCATAGACTTAATGACATACTCCCCCTCTTGGTGCACCCAGACCAATCAGGGTTTATTAAAACCAGACAGATGACCGATGACATCAAACGGACGTTGTATATAATTAATCATGCTTATACATCTAAGACCCCATTATTGATTCTGAGCTTAGATGCCCAGAAAGCGTTCAACAGGGGTTCTTGTTCTTTTCTCCAATCTGCCCTCTCATGATTTGGCTTCCCCCCAAAATTTCTAGATAACATTAAAGGAATTTATACTAATCCTGAGGCTATGGTTCACGTCAATGGGTCCCACGCTGCTCACTTTTCCTTATCTTGTGGCACCCAGCAGGACTGTCCCCTCTCCCCGTACATTTTCACATTATATGCAGAACCTATAGCCCAATATTTACGTCAATCCAAACAGATCCAGGGATATTCACTGGCTGCTCGGTCGCATAAACTAGCTTATTGTGCAGACAGCCTTTTACTATACAGCATATTACTAACCCGGAGTCATCACTGGCTGCACTGGAAGAGAGGATGTCAGTGGTAGAATGGGTCACAGGTTATAAAATTAATCAAAGTAAAACAGAGGTGCTGTGGATACAGAGTCCTCCTTCTCCATCTGTAAGGGTAAAATACCTGTTTCAGTGGAATTGATCACACATCACGAATTAGGTATAGATATTACCCTGGACCTGTATTAAGTATTTGCGCAGAACTATGACCTCCTCTTTACACGGGTCAAGGCAGATTTATTGAAATTGACTCATCTTCCAATATCACTTCTTAGTAAAGTTCAGTCCATCCAAATGAATGTCCTTCCCAGAGTATTATATTTTATGCAGAATATCCCATGCCCCCCACCAGTGAAAGAAATGAATAGGTGGAATAGAATTATTTCATCTTATTAATGGCAGAGAAACAGGCCATGTATAGCTCTGAGAAAACTTCAATTACCTAGGGAAAGGGGGGACTGACTCTCCCTAATCCTTCTAAGTATGCCTTAATAGTGGTGCTTACCCACGTCTCATTGGTTGGTTTCCTCAGCAGGGGCTCCTATGTGGGTATGGGTTGAGTGGGACATTGCTGGTCTTCCCTTGGACTTTTCCACAGTATATCAGCCTAACACGGTGGATTTCCCCAGAGAGAAATCCCTATATACCCTGACCTTGATAAATTAGTGGGTAGCCTATTTATGACAGTCCAAGAATCAGATGGGGGCTAAGTGGGTGGGAATACCAGCACTGGACCAAGCTTTTGTCCTGGCAAGACTAGATATAGAGTTTAAGAGATGGCAAAGGAGGGCCTCACCCATACATTTTATTTTTACAGTAATGGCATCTTCAAAATCTTTTCAAAGCTCCAGACTGAATTCTCCGTGTCGCAAAGGGATTTCTATAGATACCTACAAATATGTCATTATCTCAACACTGTTTTGGGCTTGGACGTAACCTCCAAGACAATCCCCCATTATTCACAATGATCACCCAGATACAAAGGGAACTATCCTCATGTCACCTGGTGTCTTGTTATTATAAGGCCATGACAAACCTTCCAATGACTTAGACAATGTACAAGCAAACTGAGAGACAGATCTGATAGTGGAGCTTACACCGGGGGACTGGACTAAGATTTGACAAAGACAGCACTGGCCTACGAACTCTTACGCTGGAGGGAATTTGGCTGGAAAGTGACGATACGATTTTTCCAAACCCTACAGATCACAGTCAAGTACACAACAACTGAGGACTCCTCTTGCTGGAGAAACTGTGGATATCTCTATGTATGCGCTTGTTCTCTGGTTTTTGCCAAGTTCTTGCAGATTTCTGGAATGGGGTGGGGAGAGCTCTGGAGGAGATCTTTCCTGCTCTGGGATGCCTCACACCAGAGAGAGCCATATTACTACACTTACCTAAACAGCTCAAACAAATACACCAGGTATACTTAATAAGTATCCTTGCAGCAGCTGAGAAGGTGCTCACCCGACTATAGCTTCAGCTGACATCCCTGATGATTAAAAGTTGGGAGGACACAGTATGTGACATATATAGAATGAAAAGTATGACAGCAAAACTTCAAGATAAAACTTCCATTCTTATGAATCGATGGACCACATGGTTCACATACATAGCATCTCATAGGCTAGATATAATCCTGTGATATGTTGGGAAGTTTGAATAGTCCCCAGTAGTCCGGTCAGCTCATTGTATTTCTATTATTCGTTCCAAGAGCTATATTAAATACAACAGTGCATCTAGGGGTCCTTAGAATGTTTGCACCCCCCCACACACACACAATAGTGGATTTTTACTGCTATACTGTTTTTTTTTTCTTCTTTAGTGCAGACCCACCCTGTCTCCCTCTTACAGAGATTTGAAATGCTGTATTCTGTGTTTCTTGATGGATGTAACAGCTGTGAAATCAAATACTTGATCTGTCATATTATTTTATTCGTACCGTTAAAGGAATAAATACACAGTTTCAAAAAAAAAAGTATGCTCAAAAGAATATCATCCTGGTTCCCGAACCAAAACAGAACCAGGACTAAGTGCGAGGACTGCAAGTTGGGAATAACCTGGACAGACTTGCAAAAAATCCTGCTGGTTCCCCCCCCCTCCCAAATTTAAAAGTGGATCCCGAAAGGGAAACCACATCCTATCAGGCCTTCTCCGGTTCCCTGGAACTGAAAAAGGAACCGAAGATACACACACACACACACACACACACACACACACATACACACTTCCGCCAGTTTAAAATTAAGACCCTAAATAATGCAGAGTTTATTGCTTCATTAACTAACAGAAAATCAACACAAATAAATGTCACGACCCTGAAGAGGAGCAACTTCAGGGTGATGCTACTTTTCAGGCAGTGAAATGAATCTGCTGTTACAGGGCAGAGGTGAGCATGACCCCACTGCCAACTTTTGAATTTCATTCTAATGTTCCTTAATTTACATAAAATTCTTAATGCTCTGGGGCAAGCTCAATCCAGGGGACTGATGCAATTGTTAAACAACTCTGAGGGATTCCTGGGGTTTGAAACAACTGCTTGTCATTTACGGAGATATCTCAATAGGCTTTCTTGTGGCTACAATACCCTATCCCGTGGGATAGTGTCCTGTATTGACCATTGCTGTATGCTTGCCTGACACTGTCCCCAAGGGACTATGTGCCTATTCCACGAGGAATGTGGCCACATCTGTGGAGGCCTTTTGGTCTATTCTCTCTTTCTGAAATCTGTAAAGCAGTTACTTGGGCATCCACCCACACACTTTGGACATTATTGTCCCATAAGGACACAAGCCTTTTGTTCTACTGTACTAAAAAACTTATTCCGCAAGTACTTCCAGTAGTTAATGAAATGTGTGTGACTATAGATGAATCCTCATTATTAGAAGAAAACTACTTGCTGTACCTTTGTTTCTTCTAGAGAAATTCCTTTAAAGCCACACACGGCCATCCTTCAGTCTTCCACTATCTGGCATATTTGGGTATGGTGTACTATATTATACTATTTTAAACTATTTACAAGTGCTTTTCCCTTCTGCAGAAAAGAGCTGATGGATAGAGGAACCACGTGTGAAAAGTGAAGGCATGCATACAGATGCAGTTTGTATCCAATTGGATGGTCTTTGAAATGCTACCTCCCCAAGCTGGTATGATACAAGGTGTGTGGCTATACAGGAATCCTATAAAATCAACTGTAACAGGTATGAGTTTCTGAAGAAGGACTGGTTGGTCCGAAAGCTAGAGCACTTTGTTCTTGTTGTTACATCTACGTTGGTCCATTAAAAGGTATCAAATCATTTGCTTCTGGATCTATTCTTGCAAGGACCAATACGGCAACTACTAAATCTAGGTATGCAACAGGTAAGTAACCCTTTTAGCACCACAAATAGCAGACAGAAATGTGAATTTTTACAAGTAGCCTGTTACAGTTTGTTTCAGAAATGTTTTTATTTGTCCATTTGTTGATTGGGAATTTTTTTCTTGGTAGTATTAGATGTAATGTAAATAAGCAATAAGACATGATATAGTAAATGGTTTGGGCTTATTTTGTATAGGAATCGGTGGCTGCTCAAATGTTGTTGTGCACATTCTAAAAGTTGAGCGCATTCTAAAAGTTATTGTGCACATTCTAAAATTAATATTCATCAGTCTCTCGTTAATATTCATCAGGCCCGCACTATCCACCACTTGACTGGATGAAACTGAGCTTTTCAGACCAGGAATCAAAGCAAACATGGTGGCGCCTCTTAGCGAGTGGTACACAGGGATGATGTCAACACAAAGTGCCAAGTCGGCTCCGTGTTACCAAAGCACAACAATTTATGTTTTCTTTCTTAATACTGTAAATGAACTCCTGACACAAATCTCTCAGGACTGGAATGGGACTGATACAGACTGAACTGCCGACAACAAGTGGCAGCATTAACAAAAGGTGGGAAAACTTGTGAGACTAAAAACTCCAGAAATACAACTTATGGGAACCATATACTATAAAACAAAATAAAGTATGGGTGTCCAAATACAACTCGCCCTGTGTTTCCACCTTGGGGTTGAGATACCAGCATGGACCTCTCAAGCTTTGCTCTTGGTCCATATGGTAGTATCTCAACCCCTTGATGGAAATACATGCTCATTGTGTATGGATGCTCATACGTTATTCCTTATATGGTGTGTATAAGGTACGCAATAATACATGCCTAGTTGTGTGGTTATTGTGTAATAACTGTATACCCCAGGTGGGTTGTGATGCATGAGGCATTCTAAGGGAAAATACATTCATCCCAAAAATAACATGACTAATTTACCCATTTATGCTTATTGTGCTTTATTTAATGGGTTACTAATTACAAAATGAAAATCATTTTTTTATTAAACTAGGATGGTAAGAAATAAATAAAAAAAATGAAAAAGCTTTAAAAAGTAAAACACAAAAAAGTTTTGAGACTGTATGCTGTTTATGTTTTTACTTATGCCACAAGAGGGAGTTATGTGACTGGCTATATGAGTGGTTTTTGATCATCACACTCACTGGCCCAGTCTTTCTCTTTCTCTATCTCTGTCTCTCTCTGTCTCTGTCTCTGTCTCTCTCTCTCTCTCTCTCTCTCTCTCTCTCTCTCTCACATTCTTCCTGCATGTGTATGCAGGGTTTTTAATTAAAAAAATTTGCCTTTTTTTCCTCAGTTTACTCATTTTTCAAGCACAGTAGGACACTTTGGGGGTATAAATTATGCTGATCTAGCCACACTTCCAGTGACTGAGAGCACTCGGCCTGGGGTGCCGAGCCTCACTACACCTCGGGTTTGCATTTAGATCAGCATAATGCATGCCCTGTCATGGCTTATTACTTACTTATAAGAAAGTCTTTAAAGTGTCTGACTTAATAAAATTAAGAAGTCGTTAAAAAAATAAAAGCCCTTCATTGACTTATGCTTCCATTTTAACTTTGAAGACAAACAGTAGTGCATATTCTGGTAAGGAGGGTAGTTAAAACAATAAAAGATAGTGAACCCCTGAGTTGCACTAATTTATTTAAAAAACACATAATCAGTACAAGTATTTTAATGGGAATGTGTTCAAAACTGTCGAACCTTCTAAGTTTGGGGGAATTTGTAGATTTCTCCTCAACAGGTTCACCCATCCCTGATTCAAATGCTTGTGTTGTTATGAACGTCAGAACATTTTCTGTTTTTAAGCAGTTTGGTATTGCCACTTCCCTTTTTTTTAACAGGGTGTTGCCCACCTTTCCTACTCTTGGTTTTTAGGATTGCCTCTTTGTGATTGCCTCCCTTCATCACCTTGTTTCTTTTTTTCCTGTATTTTCCCACATTCAACAGGTAGAATACAGAAATTCAAAATTCTGCACCATTCCACCAGTAGAATGCTCATCTGCCACGTACACACATGGTGGGCCGTGCAGGTGCCAGTTGTTCTTGTCATTTCCCCCCATTACCAAATAAGTACAGACACATTGGTTGAATTAGAAAGGGCCACAGCACTCTTTACTTATAATTCAACAAATATTTATAGTATACAGGAAACAGAAGCGTAAAAATTTACAATCTAACCAAATGACTTCACATTATTTTCAATAAATAAGGAGTAGAAAATATTATCAGAGTATTACAATCCAAAAAAACATACAATCTAGGAAATGTCTCTGAGGAGGCTGCAAACAAGAGACCCATAAATCCAGGCCACAGTTATATTTAGAGGAACTTTGGCACACACTCGGAGGTGTGCCCTTCAACGCGTTGGTCTGCAGCATGCCAAAGGGTTCCTCCTAAAGTTATAAATAACTAACGTGATTTCAGTCAGTCAGCATGCAGAGCCGCTGTATATCTTATCCTGTGTACCATGTGCTCTGGCACTGGAAGGTTAGGGGAGAGTGCTTCTTGTTAGCGCTGGGGGAGGACTGTATAAGTTAATTTAAAAAAGGAATCTAAGCCTATTGTAAATCACACAAGCTAAATTCAAGTGATTTATAATAAGATAATAGGGCCTCCTGGGGTGTCTCTTATGGTATAAGAGACACTGCTCGTGAGGCTTCGGCAGGCTGAACTGCTCAGCTTTGCTTTGCAGTTCTCTCATCCAGACCTCTTGCTCAATGTCTCTCATACCATATGAGACGGCCATTTTGAGGTCCTATTAATTTATACCCTACTGTACTCCACCCATTCGCAGAGGAATCGGTACCCTGCCCCACTGTTTATGGGCACAGATGTTCATCCTCAGCCAACAGCTGCTATCAACCCATTCAATTTAATGAACTTTAAAAGAACTTGAAATGTGTCTGCTGCACTTGCCCCTTCTTGTGACTTATCACTTTGTTAGAGTGCCTTGACAAATGTCATTCGCAGATCAACTTCATCTTTAACGTGGCCCCCACTCATACCAACCACTGTTGTGCCACCCCCTCTTCCCCACATTCAGGGTGGGTGGGATAGAAAAGAATTCCTGAGCTGCTGGGCCACCAAACTAAACTGGAAAGAGGCCAGAGGAGAGCTCTGCATAAACTTAAATCACCCCTTTGCAAAGCCCACCAGGCAGGCCCATCAGCCGGGGGTGGATTCGGGAGCTGCTCCTCTATTAGCAGTTTCAGCCATGTGAGAGTTCCCTGGGCACTGATTGACAGCACTGCATCCTTTTTTTGGCATGAAAACACACTTCACCCTGGAGCTAGTGTAGGGCTGGCATCTTCACATCCTTCACTTCTTTCGCTGCACCATCACCCTCACCACACGTAGACCACCAGTGGGGTTGGGAGATGAGGTGAGGAGAGAGGAAAGCTATTCAAATTCAGTGTGGAGCCAGAGCCTCAGTTTTATCAGAGATTCCCTGGCAACCAGGTAAAGATCAGAGGGGAATTTTTTTATTTGTGTATATGAGTAAGGAAAGTGTTATGATCAGGGAAGCAACATTTGACTTATTTGTTTTGTTTTTACTTTAGTGGGAGTTTTACTTTTATGGCCTAGATGAAGGTGTTTAGGATGTAAAACTGGCAGACATATTTGTGATGGCAGGTCCATTATGGATGCAGGGAGACTGATGTGCTAATTGTGAGATGTGGATAACAACTGCCAGTTTAAAACTGTGTAGGTCTTGCCTCCCCCCACTGAGCTACACCTGTAGAACATAGACCCCATTGCCATCAGGACTGCCTGGAAACTTTAGCCTAGCTGAGGCTGCTGACGGTAATGGGCATCAACAGCACCTATAGCATGGGTGGCCTTGTGTCTCCTCAGTTCTTTCTCTTTTGCTTTCAACTTCTACATCATACTGAAAGAACACCCTCCTTGGACCGGAATGCCTGCACTTAATTGTTGTTTTTGTTATTGTATTTCAGTTTGTTAATGTTTCACTTCAACGTTGTTTTCTGAGGTCTGTGCATTCTGTTCCCTACATTGTAATGTGCAGGTGCTTTAGGCCCTTCTCTGCTGCTCTGGCATCACTGCCTGCTCTCCTGCTGGTGCCAGCTGTCCTGTCATTGTTGGTCTCCTGTCCAAGGTTGCTGTTTGTTTCCTGTCCTTTTCCATGTTTTTTTGATGGTCTCTACCCTTGAAGCCTCTGGTGTTTGTCTTCCTGTTGCTCTCCCATGGTTTCTCCGCTGATGATATTCTAGGTCCCTCCCTGTGGATTCCACTGCTTTGAGACAAAAGATGAGTTCTGGCTGTCCTATTGTCCTCTGTTGCCATTCTGACCATCCTTTGTGACACAAAGGTCGATTCCTGTTTTTTTTGTCCTAGCCCATTTCCGTGGGGCCCACAGCTCCTTTCAGTGCAGTTAAATGATTTTGCCTCATTGACGTTCTTGCTGTTTTGCCCAGCATCTCCTTCTCAGCCAGTTATCACATGGCTTTACCTCTTTGATGCTCCTGCTTTGTGGGCTGTCCTCTGTTTCTTATGGCGGCTGTTTTTCTTCTCTGGAGAAGGCTTCTCATCGACTTGTACATTGTTCGTCACTTGGCTTTCCCTCGTTAACGTAATCTCCTGAGTTCCATGTATAACCATACAAAGTTAATATACAAAGTACAGGGGTGTGAGTATGGGGGCACAATTCAAAAGTAATCTACAAATAGAAATAGATAATCAGTTCTGGAGAGCCAATTTGGAGGCTGTGGAGTACATGACATCTCCATAGTCCAGAATTGGTAATCACATTTGTGCAACAATATGCTTCCTGACATTCAGAAAAAGGCTACTTTGCCACCTGTACAATGCACCCAGTTTAGTTAAACAGTTTTTAACAACTGAGTAAATACGCTTGGAGAATAAGAGCTCCTGGTCAAGCATAACGTACAGATATTTGAACTGAGACACATATTCTGACTCTTCATTACTGCGAGTTTTGATAAGTAAAGGGGCTGATAAGCTAAGCCAGTGTTGACAGAAAAAAAAGCATTGCAGTCATTTTCTTTTGGTTTAGTGTGAGCTGGTTTGAGATACACCAGTTTTGGATATTTGTAAAGTCTCTTTTCAAAGAGTGCTAATTGTTGAACATTGCCCAGCAGTATATAGAACAGACTCATCTGCATGCCGATGAATGCTGCAGGTATTTACCCTGGTTGAAAGATAATTAACAAAAAGAGAGAAAAGGAGAGATCCAAGAACAGATCCTTTCAGAACCACCAGAAAGGAGGCAGAGATTGCCTGAAATATATGACAGTCCCCACAACTGTTTGTGTCATTTGCCCCACATATACTGGGCATCCCGTATATAAGCAGTGTCTTTCCAAGTATAAATCCTCCTTCATTTCACTGTTACCAGAAGTCTGGCAAAATGCTTCCTGGCGTGGTGACTTCTGAGGCTTATTTTCTGTTGGTCTCAGCCTATGAGATCTGTTTGGCTGCTAACTGCAGTTAGATCCTTATATTACTAAACATTACGGTCTGGATCTAGTTTCCCATAGCATGGCTGGTTTTGACCTGGCTTTGCTACAAAATCTGCTGTCTTATGGGGTGTTATCCATCTGGGAAGATAGGTTTATTATGTACAAGTAATGGCAGATGTTTAAAACATTGTTCTATATAGAGCCATACAGCCGTCTCCCTCTGTCTCCCAAACGGCAAGGAGAAGAGCTATTATTGTCAGGTCACTGCAGGGTCTGCTTTATGGTTGCCCAGTTATTTTACTGGGAGGACTCTAGTGATCTGATTTTTTTTTCACCCCCAGAGTGCTGCACTGCATACTAGTATTTGGTATTAGTTCAAATTCCTGGTGTCAGTCTACATGTAACAATGTTTCTTCTTGTATTTATATGAAAACTGTACAATTAATTTTGCATTCATTAGAACCATTATATCACAGTGCATTGAGGTTTGTGTCTGGACTCCCATGCAGAACTCATTGATGATTATATTCGAGTACAGGTTGCTCTTCCATTACACACCGTGGAGAACAACACTGGTTCACGTTTGTTGACAAAATTCACTTCCCTCATCTTTGTTGAATACCTTCCAACCTAAAACATTTTCAAAGTATAGATTAAGATCAGCTACATTTCAATCATTTCAGATACCAAGGTACAGAACGGAATATGGGGAACTGACTTTAGCCGTAAGTGTCCCATGAGCATGACAGACAATCCAGAAAACATGTAAATTAACTGTCCTTCTTCCAATAGCATGTTTCAGGGCTTCCTTAGCAGGTTTGTCATATAAACATTGTACCTGTTTTGGTTGATTGAACTGTATATTGAATATTTGAATAATTTATAGGTTACTAATTTAAAAAGTTTTATATGCAACTGTATGTATTGTAAGTCATTGTTTGTATTTGTATTAAATGTTTAAATGCAATTGTAAGAGTTTTATTCTCTCAATCTGTTTATCCAATAAACAAATGATTGATTGATTGATTCTTCTAGTGGTATTCATCTAGTGCCATTTGCCGCACATCCTCCCTAAATGGTGCTATTAGCATTCAAATGGTCAGTGTGATATTCCTTCTGCAGGAAAGATTTGATAGTTGCAGAGAGTTGGGCATCAGGCATGCGGTGGTGCTGAACTTCAAATTTCATCTGAGTACTGTATTTCAGATTCTGGCTCTGTCATGGATTCTCCCAGTACAGATCTATGGACGAACAGTAGTAGACAAACAGACATCGGCAACCCAGGTTCAGGAACAAGGCCAAGGTATGGGAGGGCTGGCTGGGGAGAAGGCTTGAGTGTCCATGGGACTACTCACCTCCTCCAGGGGGGAGGGTGAGGTAGGGCTCGGTGCATGACTGGCCTCTGGTGGAAGCTGGAGGCACAGCCAGCTCGAGCGCAGACTCTGGGGGGGATGCACAACAGATGCCAGTGCATGTGCCTCATGCCTCCAGCAGAAAAATGGAAAATTTGGCCCCAGCAGACTGGGATGACAGAGCGCCTGGCACCATTCCGGATCTCCTCTGCCTGTCCTGGGGCTCTGACATCCTGACAAAATGGTGAATTATGAGGGCATGGACCCTACCTCGTCTCCACCTGGGGAGTATAGCCACGGCTCCATGGGGGACAGCTTTGAGCACAAGGGTCCAGGTAAGGAGGGGGCGACAACCATCTGGATGCGTTTGTGACTCCTGAAGAAGTAGGTGTGCTGGTGGCAGGGGGAGCATAGATAGAAATGGCAAAAAAGGTGCTAACTCCTTTCACCCCTCCTGTACAGCTGTGCAATCTCTCTATCCTACTGAGCTTCCTGTTGAACTGAACCAATAGAGTAGATCCCATATGTACATCCCTGGGTGGAATTGCATCTCATGGTTATAGACTAGGAGAAGACATTCACACTCAGGGAATCTTTTTGAGGCAGGGAGAGGCATGCTTTTCTTTTTCTTTTCTTCAAACCATTTAAATTGATGTTAATTGCACAGTAAATGATAACATACATTAGGAATCAGAATTTAAGGTTGGATGGGAGGTATTTTTTTACCTGGTTTGCCAACCTCATTTGAAATCCTGATAATACGTTTATACTGCACTAACTATAATAATCCAAAGGAAAATACTTTCAAATTTCAATTATTATGTAAGTGTTCTTCCCTAAATGAATTTATGACAGGTTTCTCTATGCATGGTATAGCTGGAATAACACTTCAGGTTCTGTGGTTATTTAAGTGATGACACCCAGTTAGACAGAGCGTACAAAGGCATAGCTGGCTAATATTCTGAGTAAACTCCTGCTAACTAAATGTTATTCCTATTATACCACCAGGAGTTTTGAAATTGACACTTTAGCCACTCCGTGGTACAGCAGTTGAAGTGGACAGTGTCAGCAATGCTGCTGTTCTCCTTTTCTTGTTAGACTAGATGTGAACTAACTATCATGGGCATGTCTTAAATGTGAATAGACTATCATGGGCGTCATAGGTGCTGGAACATGGGGAAAAGTGGGGTGCTGAAGTTCAAAAGGGCACAGGGGAAACAATGATAGATATTGCAAGCACAGGTGCAGTTTGAATGCTCATGGGAAAAAGTGAGGGTGTTACAGCCAGCCACACCCATGGGGTGGGGGAGTGAGCGGTCTGCCAGCCCAGAGGAAATACATGAGTACAATACTGGAAGCACTCAAGAAAGTATTGATCAGCACCTATAATGGGTATGTCTTAAATGTGAACAAATGATCATGGGGGTTCTTCCCTGTGAATAAACAGTCATAGGAGTCTCTTATGCATAAATAAACTATCATGGGTGTGTTGAATGTCATTATAAAACAGGAAGAGAAAATTATACGTCCTGATTGGTCATCAGCTATGCAATAGAAGCGTCTAATGCAAGACTGAAAACCAATGCTGGCCAACAGGATGCAGGATAGGGAAATAAATCTATGAGCCAGTGGAATTTAAAAAAAATTGACATCCACTATTTTCCCCCTCACATATGCAAATAGAGAGAGTGAGAACCAGACATGGTAAAACCAGTATTTTATGATTTAAATAAAAGAAAACTAGGGTAGTTCCGAACCTCACACATTCAGATTTTTTTTTGCTTTAATTGCTGATCAGTACTTTCTTGATTGCCTCCAGTGCTGTACTGTGTGTCTTTGTCTGAGCTGGCAGACCGCTCACTCCCCTGACCCCCAGCCGCTGGCTTGTTCAGTTTTTATAAACCAAACTTCATTTAAATCAGGCTTACAGAAACCAGATACAGTAAGTATTTTATTACTATCTCTACTAGTGTTTGAGTCACGACCCCAACCCCCACACTTCCCCCATCCGTGTCACTCCTTCCCTCACCAGTCAAGGCTGTTAACAAGTCACATAACAGAAATTGAAGGGGGCACTCAAATTTCATTTGGACATCACTACAAAGGAAAGTACTGTTTCCTGGCGAGTATTACGCTGAAGTGTTTCCTCTGCCCTGCTGCCAGACTGTCCACTGCTCAATCGCTACCCCACTCAGTCTCCTCCATGCCAGTTTGCTCACGCTTTCACTCTTTTGATTTAATCAAATGTGCAAGACAGGTGTGGAGTAAACAAAGAAAAACAAAAGTAGGTAGGTAACATTTTTATTCATACAAAAATGAATATGTATAATTCCACTGAGCCGAATCTCATTCTCAGTGAGGTCCAAAGTTCAAATTCCAGTTACTCTTACATTGATTACACACTTTGTACAATATAGAGAATACTGGATGGGTAACTATGCAGAACCAGTGTGTTCTGCCACAAAGGAATTCTGATTCCCTCTGACCTCAAGAGCAAAGCTCAAGAGGTCCATGGGAATCAGAACCCCGAGGTGGCAAAACACACTGGTTCTACATAGAGTTGCTCATCCTGTATTTTTTATAATGTATAGTACTGTGTGAAAAATGTGTTTTGTGAGTTTTTTTGCTTTCAAAATGAAACTGACTCATGCAGTCTCTAGAGGTTCTAGAATGCTGTTCAACCGCAGTAGGGTAGAACAGCATTCCATGACATTGGAACTGTGGTAGAAGAAAAAATTACTCACCTTAGTAATGTTGTTTCTTCTAATGGAGTCTTGCTATATTATGACAATTGCAGTTTGTCCCACCATTAGAACTGCTCTGGAGGTGAAAGAGTTAACTCCATTCCATGAATGGAACTTAGAGCATGAGCTCTAAAGAGAAGCTCTGTCTGGGTAGTTTCAAACCTAAACTGTCAGATCTTTACGAGCAAAAACTCACTAAGGTCTGTGTGGAAGCTGTAACCTACACTAGCCAACTGGCTACCTAAATATTAACACCCATTGCTGGTCCCAACACCAAAGACTCAAGTCAGGGGACCAGAACTAATAGTATAATTTAACAATATGAGAAGTAATATAAGGAAAAATGAAAAATGAAAAAACACCACACCCCAAACCCCAAGAAGGGGTGAAAACACATATAATGGGCATAAACTAGTGCCCACACTAGGCTGCCCACCCCATACCCAAGTAGAAGTTCTGAGAGGGGCAGGCTGGGGGGGAGGTCATAATATAGCAAGACTCCATTAGAAGAAACAACATTACTAAGGTGAGTAATTTTTTCTTCAAACAACATGAAGTCTTGCTATATTATGACAATTGCAGACTACACAGCAGTACCTCCATGGAGGAGGGACAGAACCTACTTAGGGAATAGGCTCTGAAGCACAGCTGTGCCAAACCGAGCATCTCTCCTAGCCTGGACATCCAGGGAGTAATGCTTGGTGAAAGTGTGTACCGTTTTCCAGGTAGCAACTTGACATATCTCTAAGATAGGGATGTCTCTGGCAGCTGCTAGAGAAGCAGCTGTACCTCTGGTAGAATGAGCCCTCAGGCCAGAGGGGGGATCTCTCCCCAGTTTCTGATAACAAAATTGGATACAAGAGACAATCCACCTGGCAATTGATCTCTTAGTGGCAGGTTTCCCTTTTCCGACCTCACCATAAGTGAGAAAAAGTTGGAGGGATTCGAACCTGTGACCCTTGGTACGTTCTATATAGTAACTTAGGGCCCTCTTAACGTCCAAACTGTGCAATCTCCTCTCACCAGAAGAGGAATGTTCAGTGAAAAACACTGGAAGGGAGATAGACTGGTTAAGATGGAAATCTGAAACCACCTTAGGCAAAAACTTCCTGTTAGTCCTGAGGACTACCTTATCCCTGTGGAAAGAAATAAAGTCAGTTTCTACTGACAAGGCTTGCAGCTCACTTATGCATCTAGCAGAAGTGATAGCCACTAGGAAAACAGTTTTCCAAGTTAGATACTTAAGCTCTGCAGAAGACAGAGGTTCAAAAGGGGGTTGCATTAACTGGGCAGTGCAAACATTAAGGTCCCAGGCAGGGGCCGGATCCCGAAAAGGTGGATTAGTATGAAGTAATCCCTTAAAAACTTGGAAAATACAGGTGAGCGGAAAGAGGGATGGCTTTCCTGCTGAAACAAAAGCAGAGAGACAGCTGCCAAATGAACTTTCAGGTAGCTGGTCTCAGGCCCAAAGAATTAAGATGGACCATGTAGTCCAACGCAATGGGCAAATCAGCAGATTCTGGGAAATATTTCCCAGAACACCAAATGGAGAACCTTTTCCACTTAGAATTATAAATAGCTTCTAGTGGAAGGCTTCCTAGAAGCCTTTAGGATTTCAAGAACACCTGAGAAAGGTGTAGGTCAGCACTCTAACTCCTCAAGAGCCAGGCCTTGAGGTTGAGGGATTTGAGGTTCGGATACCAAACTCTCCCCTGGGCACAGGTTAACAGGTTGTGATTCCTGGGGAGACACAGGGGGAGATGGACTGTAAGGGACAGAAAGAGTGGGTACCAGGGCTGCCTGGCCCAATCTGGGGCAATCAGAATCACCCTGCAAGGCTGGGATCTGATTTTGACTAACACCTTGAATAGGAGAGGGAAGGGGAAAAGCATAAAGAAACTTCCCTTCCCAATCCAGGAGAAGGGCGTCCAGGGGGACTGAGCCCAACACTGGGGGTCTGCAACAGAACAGTGGAAGTTGGTGATTGTCTGGGGCTGCAAAAAGATCTATCTGAGGGGTGCCCCATCTGGCAAAAACTATCCCCAGTACTTGAGGATCCAGAGACCATTCGTGATGGCTCTGAGAAATCCTGCTGAGAGCATCTGCTAGGACACTGTCCTTTCCTGGAAGGTGAACTGCTATGAGTGAAGTGTTCAGGGAATAGGCCAGAGACCACAACTTCATTGCCTCGGTGCACAAGGCCGAAGACCGAGTGCCCCCCTGCTTGTTGATGTACCACATTGTTGTGGTGTTGTCTGTTCTGACTTGTACCACTTTGTTCTGAACAGAAGCAGAGAACGCTTGAAGTGCTAAAAAGACAGCTCTGAGTTCCAGCAAATTGATGTGGAGCAGAGATTCCTGGGGGGACCACACTCCCTGAGTGGAGAGGTCGCCCATGTGGGCTCCCCACCCCAGGAGGGAAGCATCCGTAGTGAGGGTCAAAGAGTGAGAAAGAGGAATGAAGGGGACCCCCAGTCTTAAATTGTTCTGATCCTGCCACCACTGGAGGGCCTGGATCAAGGTTTGGGTCACTGGGACCAACTTGGAAAGGGGGTCTCTTCTCTGAGACCAATAGGCTCTCAAGTGAAACTGAATGTCCCTCATCTGAAATCTTGCTCCCTGCACTACAGCTGTGGATGCAGCCATGTGCCCCAGGAGCTGCAAAAAGTGTCTTGCTGGTCTAGAGACCTGCAGAGTGAAGGAGGAGGCCAGAGCCACCAAGTTCCTTACCCTCTCTAAGGGAAGAAAGGCTCTGGCCAGATTTGTGTCCAACTCTGCACCTATGAAGGTGAGCACCTGAACTGGTTCCAGAACTGACTTTGGTAGATTTAGCAAGAAGCCCAGGGAGGTGAGAAGCTGCTGGGTGACTTGCAGGTGAGATTTTACCTGTTCTTGGGACTGGCCTACAATGAGCCAGTCGTCCAGATAGGGAAAAACAGCAATCCTTGCCTCCTTAAATGAGCAACTGCTACTGCCAGACATTTTGTGAATACCCTTGGGGCAGAGGTAAGGTCAAGGGCATTGCTCTGAACTGGTAGTGACCTGTGGGCAGTTCGAATCTGAGGTACTTTCGGTGGGAGCTTCTGATTAGGACGTGAAAATAGGCATCCTTGAGGTCCAGGGAAGCTAGCCAGTCCCCTGGCCTTAGAGTGGGTAAAATCATTGCCAGAGTTACCATTCTGAACTTTGGTTTCAAAAGGTGTTTGTTCAGATATCTGAGGTCTAAAATGGGCCGCCATTCTCCTGTCTTTTTTGGGGTAAGGAAGTATCTGGAGTACAGACCCTTGCCCTGGTGTAGGGAGAAACCCTTTCTACCGGCCTGAGAGCTAACAGGGTTGAGACCTCTGTTTCTAGAGTAAAGGTCTCTAAAGAGCTTGCAGGTGGAAAAGACCTGATTCTCATCTTTGGGAACTTTTTAAGCTGAGAACAGACCCTGGCTTACTACTTCCAGAACCCACTTGTCTGAAGTTAGAGACACCCAGTTCTGACTGAAGTAGCCAACCTGCCCCCTACTGGTAAAGGAGACCGGCCCTGGGCACCCCATCAGGGTGCCTGTTTGGCAGGTGCTTTAGGCTGAGGGGTGGGGCAGGCCTGCCCACACCCCTGCCTGCCTCTGCCTCTGAAGAACCCCCTCTGAGCATAAGCAGAGGAGGCCTGGGTTTGGTAAAGGCCTGTGAAAAGGCCTACCCCTACCCCTGGGGGTGTGCCTCTGAGGAGTGGCTTGCCGCTCCTTGGCCTGGGCACTCTTATAGGTAGTCCTATATTCATCCATCTTCTTTCATATAATTCTCTGTCTGCTCCCCAAACAGAGAATTTCCACCACAGGAAAATCCATAGCCTCAGTCTGGGTATCCTGTGACAAGCTAGTACACCTGAGCCAGGCCAACCTACGAAAAGCTACAGATGTGGCCATGACTCTAGAGAAAACATCATTAAAATCCACAGCAGCATGAAACTGCACCTTAGAAGCCTCAATGCCGTGGCAGCCACGCTCCAGCTCATTAGCAAATGGCTAGAGGCCTGTTTGGCTAAACCCATAACAGTGTCCCATCTAGATTTTTGATACCTTGCTACATAAGCCATATAATTTGCTTGCCTGAGTCCCAAGGACGCTGCCATGTACTGTTTTTTTGCCATGGCATCAATCTTCCTGGAATCCTTGTCAGGAGGATGTGAAGCCAGGGGAATGTTCGCTTTATCACAGGCTGCAGCCTGAACTACTCCAACATGACTGCATTGCTGAGAAAGGAATTCTGTATCAGGACCTGACAGTGTGTACCTCCTGTCCATCTTTTTATCCACAGGAGGCACAGAATTAGGAGTTTTAAAATTTTATTGTTTGCTTCCTAAATGACTTATGCAAAGGAATAGACAATCTCCTAGACTCTGGTATATCCATCATTTCTACAAAATCAGGCTCCTCTTGCTCATCCACAGCTTCCTCCAAAGGAGCTGGAGGATTCAGCAACTTTTGTAAAACATAAAATGAGAGGGGACTCAGAAAGCATAGGGGAGATTCTAAAGGTCTGTCTGGGGAGATGTCTGGTTCAATGGACACCCAGACCCTCAAGTCACATTCATACTGTTCATAATCATCCTCCCCTCCTCTGGTTCATAAAACTCCCTCAACATCATATTCCTGAACCGATGGGACCGGCCGAACCGACCTTTTACCAGATAGTGGCGGTTCGGACGAGAATTGGAGAAAGTGACTGGACAATCTGAATAGCTCTTGCTATCTCTGCAGCAGTTGGAGAAAGGATTTTGGGCTCCAAACCTGCTGTCTTTTCTTGTTTTCTTTTACTGGAACTGGCTCATCCGAGCCAGCTTTTCGTTGCCGAAGTCTCGCCTGGTCAGAGGGAGCTCCTCCGTTCGGTTGGCACCGAACCGGCTGGCCATCCGGTCAGCTGGACTTTTGGCCTCTCGCTCCCTGAGCCTGCCCAATCTCTTTCCCAGGGTGGCTGCAGGAAATTTACAAATCTGGCAGTCTGAATTGAGGTGGTCAAACTCAGACAATAAACACATGTGGTGTGTGGGTCAGCCTTGGCAAAGACTTCCCCACAGACATCACAGTGTTGAAACCCAGTGGCCCGGTTTTTCTTTTGGTTTTCAGACATAATGCCAGCTCTAACCAAAAAAACTTGCTCTTTTAACGGAGTGCCAGGAAGACACCCTTATCGGTTCCTAACCGCATATTGGTATTGGAAAAACGTAATGAACCGCTTTTTAGAACCGATAAGAACCGGGAACCGCACTCTAAAATCTCAAGTTTAAATACTTCAAGTTTTAACACAAGCTGATCGGTTCAAAACGGAACTGATAAACCTTTACAAGTTCCACACAGAATTAAAACATGAATTACTTACGATACCACAGACAGAGCTTGAACCGATCGGTTTTGCAGTTAAAATAAAACTATTCTCGGTTAAATTGAACCGAGAAAACACTGTTTAAACCGAGAAATGAACCGAGCAGTAGGAGGAATCTCCGGAGCGACTGTTCAGTGAGGCGGAGTAAAGAATCTGACAGTTTAGGTTTGAAACTACCCAGACAGAGCTTCTCTTTAGAGCTCGTGCTCTAAGTTCCATTCATGGAATGGAGTTAACTCTTTCACCTCTGGAGCAGTTCTAATGGTGGGACAAACTGCAATTGTCATAATATAGCAAGACTTCATGTTGTTTGAACAGCATTTTGAAAGGGATGGAATTCTATACAGAACAACACTCCACTATACATTATATAAACATAATACAACATTTCACAATATAAAAACTTTACGGTTTAGTAACATTACCAGGATCTCTACATATATACATTACAGATAACACAAACACAATGTCTATAAAGTGCTTATTTTCATATCTTAATATAAGTAAATTTCAAATTAATAGTCACCATTTAGACTGCATGTGTATTTATCAAATAATGTTTTTATAAAACCCTGAAGAGCAGACTCAAGCCCTGGCCACTCTCTCCACCCAGGACTGAGTGGTCTGGTTGGGGTAAATAGACTACAACTACATCTACCATGAAAGGATAAATGTCCCAAAGAAAATCAAATCTGAGTTGGCTGAAAGACTATTTTTTTCTGTCAATCAGCTATGTTTGTTTTTCCATATTTAAACATGTTTAGAAAAAGTTGTAAAGTAATTTTTAAAAAAGAACCCAATTTTATAAGCACAATAATATACTCTGGGGATGTGCATTAGACATTTCTAATGCACAGCCAGGGGCTGAAGACACTCAGCATGTGGCCATATGCCTTTCTACACCCCTGGCCATGTGTTAGAAATGTCTAATGCACACCACATCATGCCTTTTTTCTTACATAAACTATCATGGGCATGTCTTAAATGTGTATAAACTATCATGTGAGGGTCTTAAATGTGAAGAAACTATCATGGGTGTGTCTTAAATAGGGAATATCCCATGAGGTAGCTTCAAATATGCATGCTATTTGGTTTGGAATGTTGGTGTTATTGCACACTTGCATGAGTGGCACAGCTATAAGTGCATGGTGGCACTAACACCAACATTTCAAACCAAATAACATGCTTATTTGGGGATACCTCATGGAATATGCAATGTATAGCATGGAGGTTCCCACCTTTTTTTTGTCTGTTACGGTTAAAAACAAACTGCATTATGTAAACGGATTATCTTGTTAGGAGTTTTTTGTTTATCTTTTCCACTTTATTAATAAACTCACAACGGACTTCCAGGTTTGCTCTGCCCGACCATGATCACACCTCATCATGGCACGTGTAGCCAAAATAGTTTGATAGCTCACAATCTTGTTTTCTGTGCTTACTTATTTGACACTGTGGCAACTTTTTGTGTTTTTGGTCATGGGGGGGGGGTCATCATATTCAACAACTGAGGAGGCCAACCTCATGTGAAAAACATATCTCAATTACTGCACTACCCTCTGCTGGAAAGTCTACCTGTAAAGGGACTACTTTACGCAAAAATGAAATTTCTACTCATTTTTTACATTTTATTTTTTTACCTATTCCTAAAAATTTTACATGTAACTTATTTTCTAAGTGCAATAATACACTCCAGGGTGTGCATTATGGGCTATACCGCACCTTCCAGAGGTAGAGGTTGTGTTGTGCCTCATTACATCCCTGAGTGGTCTGGTATAACCCACTACTGCCCACCCTGTCAGGTTTTATTGCTTACATAACTACACTTCTCAGGTGTTTGAATACCCTGAGCTGTAACCTCAAGCCTCACAAGCCACCTGGCGCATGCAATAAGAGAATAACTGCACACTCTGTTGTGTGTTATTCTTTATGTAAAGTACAGTCTATTTGGTGAAAAGAAAGGGAAGGTTTTTCTGTAAGAATTAACCCCTTTTGTAGTGTACCACAGTTTATGTTCTAGCTGCTCTGTTGCAGTGGTATTTTAAAATGCAGCAACAAAACTTAACAGATGATTGTAGTAGAGCTGAAAATAGATTTGTTTGTAATTATAAGTTTCTAGGAAAGCAAGTGCAAAAGGAAATGAACACTGGCCTGTATGTGGATGCCACAGCTGTTCATACTTTTGATATTAACCAATCGGCAGCACAAAGGAGCGTCACTTTTGATCTTTGTAGAAACAAGTTGATTTCTAGTGCTAAGTCTACATGTCAGTCATTTTTTATTGGAGGAGGAGGACAGGATGCTGATTGAGGTTTATCCTTGACCCCAAACCATAGCTCAGTTCTATCTGCCCATTCTCCAAAAAAAGAACACAGTTTAGATAGATGTAGCTTGATTTTTATTTTTAAAGTATCAGTTTGCTAGAGGAGAACATTTTTCAGCACACCATTATTAGCAGTTATGCATTTATGACATCTTAAGTTCTCTGCTGCATCAAGTTTTACCCATGCAACCAGTCACTCTCGATGTACTTGCACCCTTCTCCTTTAGGCCTTCCCTAGAGGATCCCCTCTAGCTTCCAGAGTTATTGCGTAAACCCAGCCATGGGACCACCAGGTCCCTTAGGGTCTGTAATGACCCTCCTGATCTAGCTTACCCCTGACAGGTGAGGGGTGGGGCTCCCTGCTACCACCAAGAAGTAGCAGCTATAACATCATTCAGGCTGTCAGTTGAAAGGACTGGAGCCAGGCCACTGTGGGGTCAGGTGGCATGGAAGGAGCCTCAGGAGCTGTCGTTTAGGATGACGGTGCCATATTCCAGTGTTCTTCCAGCCCACCCACCTCCCTCTGCATGTATAGTCAGCTCAGGAGCTGTCATTTAGGATGACAGTGCCATATTCCAGTGTTCTTCCAGCCCACCCTCCTCCCTATGCATGTATAGTCAGCTCAGGAGCTGTCGTTTAGGATGACAGTGCCATATTCCGTGTTCTTCCAGCCCACCCTCCTCCCTATGCATGTATAGTCAGCTCAGGAGTTGTCATTTAGGATGACAGTGCCATATTCCAGTGTTCTTCCAGCCCACCTACCTCCCTATGCATGTACAGTCAGAAGATCCCTGAGAAGAGGGCACCTGGTGGTGTGTGGTCACTGCTGCCTAGGACACCACCACTATGTCACCACCAGGGACCGCTGATAGAGTGGTGTCATGTGGCCCAGCCACCCAGGAGGAGAATGTAATTTTAACCCTCACTGCTGACTTCAGAGCACCACTCCAAGTCACCAGTTTGCTAGTTCAGCCCCCTCCACTTAGCTTCGTGAAACCAGCCCAATCAACCATTTACAAAATTGTATTTATCATCTGTTTTGTAATTAATGTGGATCTATAATAAAGATGACAGTTACTATCAGTTTCCAAAAATCTTCTTCCCTGAGGTCTTTCTTCAGCTATGTACGAGAGCTGTATTCAGATTGCAAATGCAGCTAGATTTTTATGTTTGCTTGCACGCATGTGCAAGAAATATAGTCCCATCATCCAAGTTTTCCATAGGTGTGGCACCTGTCTTCCAATGTGGTCCGTGTGTTTGCAGGCATGGCCACAGTTTGCCAATGAATGCTGCAGCTGTCTATGACAGCAGTTGAAAATGCAGTACCGTACAGTTGAAAGGCAGAGCTCCACTTCAGTGAGCAGTGAGAAGCTACTGCCTGCTCATGCGCTCCCCCCCACACACACGCATGCATATTAACATAGTGCCATCATCAGAGTTTTCCGTAGGTGTGGCACCCATCTTCCAATGCAGTCCGTGTGTTTGCAGGCGTGGCCACAGTTCGCCAATGAATGCTGCAGCTATCTATGACAGCAGTTGAAAATGCAGTGCTGTACAGTTAAAAGGCAGAGCTTCGCTTCAGTGAGCAGCGAGAAGCTACTGCCTGCGCATGCGTTCCCCCCCACACACATGCACATACATATTGCATGTTAATGCGCTACCCCCCCATTCACTGTATGGCCGATGAGGGGTACCTAATCCTCGTCGGCTCCAATGTTCACCCCAACAGACAACCGGGTGCCACACTGGGAGCCCACCCCAGCGTGGTAACAGTCCGTATGGCCAGGGGTGCCCAATTCCTAGTCTGCTCCACTGCACCCCCCACCCCAAACAGCCTTCTAGCTACCATGCTGGGAGCCCACCCCAGCATGGCACAAATCCCGCGTAGTCCAAGAAAAAAAAGAGAAAACCTTCCCTCGTTGACTGTCCTGATCCCCGCTTTCCCCACCTGCACCCACCCTCTGCACACCCTCCCTCCCCACACCCCCTCACTCCATTCTTACCTCTGGAGTCTGGCGCGACGATCTTCGGTGGACCCGAACACGCCTGCACTCTTCAAAGCCGACCGCGAACTGAGGAAATGCCCGTAAGCTGTATAATGTAATAAATAGTTTTTTATTGTAATGTATATCTCAGGCATTTTTGGGAATTTTTTCATGAAATTATCCAACGTGGGGTTTTGGTATCCCACCTCAAGATTCTGTCACTGTCATTTTGTTAATGCTTGAAAGGTGATTTCATGATCACTGCATGGAACCACCTTTTGGGACCGATTTATGAAATGACAGTGTCACATTCATGAGGTAGGCCCCAAACCCTATGTTGAAAATTTGGTGAAATAATTCCAAAAATGACTGTTTTACGAGCATGCGCTGTCTGTTCCTCATGCGCGGTAAGTTCACGACCTTTCAATATTTTCACTCCAGATTTTCAACATTGCCATTTTACCACACCTCCTTATGAGCAGTACAGCTGTTATTTTCACATTTTGCCCAAAATGTGTTTCCGTCTTGTAGCACACAATGGCGCAGTCTCGGTGTCTGAAATCAATGTTCAGGACAGATTAAGAAAATCACAGTGACACTGTTCATGAGCAGAAGTGGTAAAATGGCTATGTTAAACTTGGTGAAAAATTCCCCAAAAGGACTGCTTTTCGAGCATGCGTTGCGCTATTCCTACGCACGCTCATAAGTTCGTGAATTTTCACTATTTTCATTCCAGATTCTCAACATTGCCATTTTACCACCCCTCCTTATGAGCAGCACATCTGTCATTTTTCACATCTTGCCCAAAACATGTTTCCGTGCATATAGCGCACAATGGCGCAGTCAGTGTGTGACAATCAATGTTCGGGACATATTAAGAAAATTACAGTGACACTGTTCATGAGCAGAGGTGTTACAATATCTATGTTAAAAATCTGGTGAAAAAAGTCCATAAAATGACTGTGTTACAAGTGACCATTGCGCAGTTTCCACGCACCCTCGTAAGTTCATGGATTTCTAATATTTTCAGTCCAGATTTTCACCACTGGCAATTTTCCACACTTCTTTATGAATAGTACAGCTGTCATCTTTCACACCATGGCCGAAATGTGTTTTCGCACTTCCAGCTCAAAAATGCGTGGTTGCTGTGGGAAATCACTGTTCGGGACAGATTAAGAAAATCACAGTGACGCTGTTAATGAGCAGAGGTTCCAAAATGCCTGTGTTGACAATCTGCTGTAAAAAAATCCCAAAACTAATTGCATTATGGGTGTGCATTGCACAGTTTCTACACACACGTGACTTTACCAGTTTTTTTTTATATTTTCACTGCAGATTTTCATCATTGACATTTTTTCCACCTCCCCATAAACAGTACAGCTGTCATTTTTCACAACCTGTTTGAAATGTGTTTTTGTACCTGTGGTGCTAAATGGCATAGTCGCTGTGCAAAATCAGCTTCCGGCTAGCGAACTGATATTGCCACTGTTCATAAGGTGGGGGTCACAAAAAAAACATGTTGAAAATTTGGAGTGAAAATGCCAACGAACACCTGAGACATTGGGTTTTCAGACCATAACATAGAAACATAGAATTTGACAGTAGATAAGGACCGCTTGACCCACCTAGTCTGCCCATTTTCCTACCTAACAGATAAGCTGCAGATCCTAGTTAACTAACAGCTTACTTCCTCCTACCCTCCCCCACTAGGACTGCCTTATGTCTGTCCCATACATTCTTGAATTCCCCCACTGTTCTTGACTCCACAACCTCCTCAGGGAGGCTGTTCCATGCATCCACAACCCTCTCCATGAAAAAATACTTCCTCACATTACCTCTGAGCAGTCCCACCTCTGTCTTCAAATTGTGCCCCCTTATTCTTGCACATCTCTTTTTCTGAAAGATGTTACCCTCTTGGACTTTGTTGATTCCCTTGAGGTACTTAAAAGTTTCTATCATGTCCCCTCTCTCCCTTCTTTCCTCAAGGGTATACATATTAAGCTCCTTTAGTCTTTCTTCATATATCTTCTGGTGCAGACCCTGCACCATTTTGGTTGCCCTCCTCTGGACAGCCTCCACTCTATCTATGTCTTTGTGGAGATGGGGTCTCCAGAATTGCACACGGTACTCCAGGTGGGGTCTCACCAACTGTCTGTACAGTGGGATAACAACTTCCTGTTTTCTACTATTGATGCCTCTCCCTATGCATCCCAGTATCCCCCCAGCCTTCCTTACTGCCTTCTCACATTGCTTGCCCACCTTTAGATCATCTGATATAATTACCCCCAGGTCCCTTTCCATTTTTACTGTTGTGGGGTATCTCACCCCCCACTGTGTACTCTTCCCATGGGTTTTTGTTTCCCAGGTGCATTACCTTGCACTTCTTTGCATTGAATCTGAGCTGCCATACATTTGACCATTCCTCCAACCTTGCCAAATCCCTTCTCATCCTTTCCACTCCATCTTGTGTATCAACCCTGTTGCAGATCTTTGTGTCATCTGCAAAGAGACATACTTTTCCTTCCAGTTCCTCTGCAATGTCACTTATAAAGACATTAAAAAGGACCGGTCCCAGTACTGAACCCTGCGGTACTCCGCTGGTAACCCTCCTTTCTTCACTGTGGACTCTATTTACTACTACCCCTTGCGTCCTGTTGTCTAGCCAATTTTTTATCCAGACTACCATCTTGGGACCCATTCCAAGGCTGGCTAACTTGTGTATTAATCTTTTGTGTGGGACTGTATCAAATGCCTTGTTAAAATCTAGGTAGGCCATGTCCACAGCCCCTCCCTGGTCTACTACTTTGGTCACCCAGTCAAAGAAATCTATTACATTTGTCTGACACAACCTTCCCATCGTGAATCCATGCTGCCTTGGGTCCTGTGCCCCACTGGCCTCTAGGTACTTAACAATTCTTTCCTTCAGAAGTTATTCCATAATTTTCCCTACCACTGAGGTCAAACTAACTGGTCTGTAGTTTCCTGCCTCTGTCCTGCTTCCACTTTTGTGAAGAGGAATCATATCTGCCCTCCTCCAGTCCTCGGGTACCACCCCATCCTCCCATAATTTGTTAAAGAGAGTAGTCAGCGGTGTCACTAGTTCTATCATTAGTTCTTTTAGAATTCTTGGATGAATCCCATCAGGCCCCATTGCTTTGTCCACCTTCAATTTTATTGGTTCTTTCAGAACCCTTTCTTCTGTAAATGGACTGGTATCGACCCCCGTCTTCAGAGTGTTTCTCTTGTTTGGTTTAGGCACCTCCCCCTCCTCTTCCTTTGTGAGTACTGAGCAGAAATATTCGTTCAGTATCCCTGCTTTTTCAGTATCACCCTCTACCCACATCCCCTTCCCTTTATTAAGCCTCAGTATCCCTCCTTTGGTCTTTCTTCGCTCCCTAATATACCTATAAAAGGTCTTATCCCCCTTCTTAACAGAGTTGACTATCCTTTCCTCGGTTTGGGCCTTTGCTATTCTGACTGCTTTTCCAGCCTCTTTCTGCTTTAACTGATAAAGTTCTCTGTCCTGCTCCTTCTGTGTTTCCTTATATTTCCTGAATGCTGTCCTTTTCTCTTTAACCTTCCCTGCCACCTCTTTTGAGAACCATAGCGTTTTTTTCCTTCATTGTGTTTTGTTGATTTGCTTTACACAAAGGCTTGTTGCCTCTGTGATGGCTGTTTTGATTACTCCCCATTGTTCCTTCACCCCTCCTTCTTGCCTGCTTGCTAGTGCTTTTCTGAGGCACTCTCTCATTTTCCCAAAGTCAGCCTTCCTAAAGTCCAATACTCTTGCTATTGTATGGCTTGATTGTATGACTGTGTTTATCGTGAACCACACTGTTTGGTGGTCGCTTGTTCCCAGATGGCTACCCACTTCTAAATCTGAGATTCTTTCTCTATCCCCATTTGAGAGTACCAGGTCTAAGACTGCTCCTTCCTGAGTAGGTTCCAATACTAGCTGTCTGAGGCATGCCCCTTGTAGGGCATCAAGAATGACCCTGCTCTTGGATGAACCTGCAGTAAAGGTGCTCCAGTTAACATCTGGCATATTCAGGTTCCCCCATCAACAATATCTTCCCTTTTTCTGCCATCCTAAGGATGCCTTCTATCATTTCCTTGTCCACTCCCTCCCCCCTGAGATGGGGGTCTGTATACAACCCCCATGCGGATTGTGGTGCCATTCGCTGTCTCCAGCGTGACCCACAGTGCCTCCTCTGCTCCCTGTTTACTCTTTAGTTCTACTGCTTTGATCCCCTTCCCTTACACAGAGAGCTACTCCTCCTCCTCCTTTTACCCTCCCTGTCCCTCCTGTAGATTGTGTATCCTGGCATGTTGACATCCCAGTCATGGTTCTCTGTGTACCATGTTTCTGTGACTGCCACAATATCCAGGCAACCCTCTTCCATCAAGGCCACTAGTTCAGGGAGCTTGTTACACCGACTACGGGCATTGGTACTCATCGACCTCCACTTTTTGATGGCCTTACCCCTTTTAGCCCCATTCCTGTCCTTACTGCCTTTGCCTTTTTTTACGTTTACATCTGTCCTGCTCCCTAATGACTTCTCTACCTTGGTGTTTACCTCACTACTGTGTTTTGTGGGGGGAGGTTGGGCTTTCCCTGCTCCTTTACAGTGCCTCCCCCTTGGCTAGTTTAAATGCTTGCCAATGAATCATTTAAACCTCTCACCTAATCAATTGTCAAAGCTCGATGTGGAGGGATCGGGAAGGGGGGAGAAGGGATTGTCAATGGATCAATGTAAATGGATTAATGTATATGGAGCATGAGTATGTATGCTTGGATGTATAATGAAAGTCTAATAAACATATTATGCAAAAAAAAAATAAACCTCTCACCTAGGATCCTGGTTCCCCCCTGGACAGATGCAGACCATCGTGCTAGTATAGGTCTGCATCCCTCCAGGTGGCTCCCCAGTCCCCAATGAAGCCAAAACCCTGAGCTCCACACTAGTTTTTCAACCATTCATTGAATTCCCTGGTGAGGAGTACCATAGCATCACCCTTGCCATAGACAGGCAGCACCTCCGAGAAGGTTACCGTATGCGCTACTTGTCTAAGGCCCTTCCCCAACTCTACAAACTCCTCTTGAACTGCTCTGGTCCCATTCCTATCCAGGTCATTTGTCACTAGGTGGACAATGACATCCAGCTCCCTCCCTCGTGCAGCTGCTTCCACGATCCTGAGGATTTGTAGAGATTGACAGGCATCTGGGGTGTGACTTGGGATTCTCGCCTGTAATGCTCATACCATTCCACACCCTGCAGTCAGTGAGAGGCATCGAGGTGTGTCTTGGACTCTTCAGCCCCAAAGTTCACCCCATTCTCCTATGCAGCACCCATCTCACCGTATTTCCTGATGGAATGGGGTGAGCATAAGGGCCAAAGACCCCAAGGCACACCATGACACTTGTCGGTGTCTGCAGGGCGGGGTGTGGTGAAATGGCATGGCCGTTATGCCTGACAACCCAAAAGCACACCCCAATGCCTGTCAGTCTCTGCAGGGTGGTGGCAGGGTTGGCTTCAGTTCAGTACTTCACTGCCATTCCTATTATGCAGCTCTCTAACTCCTACACTACCAATGCCAGCAAGCAAACATTCGGAATTGACAAATGCTTGTTTATGATGAGTAACACATGGTTCCACCACAGCCAACTTGTGTTTTTTTAGAGGCAGGTCTGGCAGGAGACACTTGTCATGGGAATTGAGTAGAATGGTTAGGTAGATTGGTATACATAGGTTTCATTTGCTCTAACTATTCAATAGGTTATTTAAATTTTTGTATCATGAACTGCTCTTTAATGCATTTAAGCACTGAAGAAGATGTGCATGTTTTTCCCAAAATGTTTCCAGATGAGTTCTGGGACACATGTCTCCATTCACTTCCATGAAATTCCCCAATGGTTAATCTACTGGTTCAGGTTTAAGTTTATATAAGAACAGGAGTTGGACAAAACCATTGAGCAATAGCTCATTCCCAGTGGTGTCCTGTATAAAACAATAACAGCTCAGTTACATATTAAGCATCACAATTTACCATAAAAAGTAATATACAGTCTACCTGGTAAATATTTGTCACAATACAGAGTGTCAGTACAATAATGTTTTTTTTATACAAAAACAAATTGAGTTAAATAGCGTACATTAGCATACATCTATTCCAGTGTCTTGGGTTGCATTCTGGTTCAGCTTTTCCTTATGAATGTCTGCTAGCTTACTATTTACTGAAGAGTATGAATGGACCCTGGTCCTTTCGGCTCTATACTACCATTGCCACTGTAGATGTTTATTTTGCCTTCTTTTTGTAACTGCAGTAAAACTTGAGCTTCGTAATCTCCATCGTGAACCTTTGATTGCCTCCAGGCATTCCCATAATAGTCATGTCCCAGTAGTGGCCCCATGAACCATCTTTGCTTTGACCAAACCCAAAAGGTTTACCTAAAATGGTAGCAAAAAGTAGGGAAAGATGGATTACACTGTTTAAGACAAACTGTTAAGGGTACTGTGAATACCAGCATTTTGCAAACTCTGTGTATACCTCAGAAAGCTACTTGCCAAAACATCCCCAAATCATGCACCAAGCAAGGTATGCTGTGGGCCTTCATTGTTTTTGTGAACCATGACAATCATGTGTTGTAGCAGTTCGGTTAACGTGGTCATAATGTACAGTATGCTATAAATTATGTTACGAAATGGGTAGAAAGAGTGCTGACTTCTGATTGGCCAAGAAGTATTTTCAGCTGGGCTATTCCCACAGTGCAACAACCTGGCTAAACGTACTGTAGCTCAAAAAAAAAATATGTTTAAAAATATGTCCCAATTTGCTTAAAATGAACCCATTTCATTATTGTAATAAGGCACTCCAAGGGATGCGGTATGATGGGCTAACGACCCTTCACGGGAGGTGGAAGTACTCAGCTTCGCCTTGTGCTTCAACCCACCTGAGGTAGGCCATTATGCCACCATAACACACCCCTAGTCATGCATTATTGTTTAATTACTTCTCAGTCTCAGGAAGCTATACTAACATCATTAGATGCAGTTAAAACATTCAGTACATTGGAGTAGAAATTTATGTTCAGTATGCTGTACACACTTAGAAGTCCAAAAGGCTTTATTAAAATTATAAAAGTTGTATATACTTCCCCAAAATCTGGGCTAAAGATCAAGGGCCACCTGATGGCTCCCTTTGCCTTGCACAAGTGAGTCATTCAAGAATGCCAGCTCTCCCCAACATTGTTTGTTTCATGCATCATAACATTTCTCAGTCTGGCAAGGCTCCATGACAATATTAGAGGCCTTCAGATTGCAGATTAGGTTCTGAAATTTAATGCATATGCAGACGACTTCCTCCTAATCCTAACAGACCCAGAAACCAGCCTAGGTGAACTGACAGAAGAAATAGTTTGTCCATGCTCTCTGGATACATGGTTAATGAAAATTATAAAATGGCAACAAAAAATCTAGAAATTTCATTGGCTGAGAGACATCACATGACCATGCTTTAATTACAGAATAAATCATGCAGTAGTGTGTGTAACAAGAATTTTACACATACCCAGGTGCTGGATGCTATGTAAACCCTGAGAGCAAAGCTCAAAGGGTTTATAAACATCCAACACCGGTGTGTATAAATTGAGTTTTACAATTACCCGTGTTTTGTTTTATATAATTGCAGGGCGGTTTTCCACCACAGCAATTATAAAAGTGGAAACACATCACTGTGCAGCCGCAGTAGAGTTCACGCATGTTCCGCAATCGGGTTGAAGCGCCTGCTTAAACATTTACTTTTTTAAAGTGATTCCTCCACAAGTTAAAAAGGTGTGCTGAAAAGAGCTTATTCCAACATTAAAGTTCATTTTTGTAACACTTACATTGGAGCTTGAGTGCAGAGGTGGTAAAGTGTCCCAGGCAATGAAGGTAAGACACAGCTGCCTCACTCATGGAGTGAGGGAAACCCAGTGCGTGTTCGCCAACAGCTGGCTATAACAGAGAATTATAACTGGTTTCTATGAAAACACTCCAAGTTGTTATATCTCTATAAAAGGTATCTCATCTCATTCTCCTCCTCACAAAACCTACTTAGAAGCATTCTATAAGTGTAGTAAGCCCCTCCAGGGTATACATCATAGGATTTTAATGCACTTCCTGGGATGTAAGGACACTTTGACCTCTGTACTTATGCTTTCACTTTGGGGTGCATTAAAATCCTATAATGCACACCGTATTGGCTTAATATTTATATATCAAACTAAACTAAACTTAATCCAAAAGCCAGAAGGGAAAGATCCAGATTCATTTCAATGCTTTGCAGTAACTGCTCACTGCTATTTTTGTATTAAACTTAGATTACGGGCTTTTAGTGACACTTATTTCTTTGCTGTCTTTACTTAGAATTGTTTTTGGGCTGTTGAAAATGTAAAACCTAGTTTGGTGTGCTTGTAGTGGTGGTATATTCCTATGCTGTCTTTAATTGCTGCAAATGTTCACTCCCCCCCCTGCCCCCGACTCTTAATTATATGCCCTTTTAAATCTGATTGACAGGAGCTAAGTACAGGCAATAGTTGCAGTTGTGGAGTAAGGGGGAAGAAGCCTGCCCTCAGCACGACAAGTGTTTAGACTCATTTTTTATTTATTTATTTTTTCCTTGTTTAAAGAAAAGTATCTAAGGATCAGTGGCAGGATTTTTAGGACAGTAAATTAATAAAAAGGGAACTAGGAGAGCTTCAGTAACTGACAAATACTGGAATAGCAGTGTAAGTGCAGTATAATGTGGGGAGAGGTGCAATGCATGCTGTGGACAGCCATATTTAGGTAGACCTTCTGGACACTGAGGTGCTGCCCTATCTGCATGCATCTCTCTGGACTGCGGGATGAAGTAGCCAGACTCAGAGCGGAGGAAAGCAAACTGGGTCAGAACCATCACCACTATCCAGAGACCACCCCAATGCCGCTGCCTCAAAGGATGCCGAGCGAGGGCACTTGGATGACAGTGGGCTGGGAGGGTTAGGCGGTCAGGCAGAGGCACATCCCAGATCCTATTCCACTCCAGAACTCATATGCCGCGACTGGCAAACGGGGACAACCAAATGGAGGTACCCAGAGAAGTGGAAGGAAAGGATGAGGAGGCCAGCCAAGGAGGTGACCTCAGTGGGGATAGCAGTGGACCCCAGAGGAGGAGGAAGCAAATTATGGTGGGGGACTCCATCATAAGAGGGATCCAGCTAGGAACACAGGAGCGGGGAAGACAGGAAGGTAAGATGCCTACCAGGTGCCACAGCATGGAGGGATGGGAGGAAGATCCTGGGAATCACCAGGAAGGCAAGACAGGAGGGTGAACTGGATGTCATTATCCACCTAGGTACTAATGACCTGGCAAATGGGGAGCCAAAGGAAGTTCAGGAAGAGTTTAGGAAATTGGGGAGGGGTCTCAAGCAAGTAGCTACTTCTGTCACCTTCTCGGAAGTACTACCTGTGAGAGGCATGGGAGAGCATAGGGGCACATGCACCAGGAACTTAAGTCATGGTTGAAGAACTGGTGCTGTGAGGAAGGGTTTGGATTCATTGGTGACTGGGGACCCACCTGGAGGGATGGAGGCTTGTTCAAGCCTGACAGCCTGCATCCATCCTGGAGGGGAATCCAAGCACTCAATGATAAGTTTAAATGCTACATGGACAAGCATTTAAACTAGCCAAGGGAGGTGGCAGGCCAGCAAGGAGGGTACCTAATTGCCCACCCCACAACTATCAGTGGAACCAGTGAAAAGGAGGAGTGGATATCTCTACAAAGCAGTGTACAAAAAATGGAGATAAGCACCCAAGAGGTAGATAGACAGAAAAGGGGCAAAATTCAACAGAAGGGCAGACAGCAGGGAGAACCAGGGATAAAGGACAACCAGGGAAGGGGCTGGAGTAGAACAGCTAAACAATCTAGGGAGTTCAAATCATGGAAAGCCATGTGTGCCAATGCCAGGAGCCTTAGCAACAAGATGGAGGATTTGGAGGCTGTCAAGGTGCAGTCGGACCTGGACATTGTGGCCATCACAGAAACCTGGTGTAATGATAACCACGATTGGGAGATGGCCATACCTGGCTACAACATATTCCGAAGAGACAGGGTAGGTAGGAAGGAAGGAGGAGTGGCACTTTATGTGAAAAATTACATAAAGGCCACAGAGATCCAGGAGGAACAAAATGGGGAGCGATACTGTGGGTTAAGCTGGAAAGGAAAATGGGGCCAGCCATCTGTACAGGTGTCGTCTATAGACCACCAGCCCAGGAGGAAGAAACAGAGAGCTAATGCTAGCCTTCCAAAGGATGGCAGACAAGGGTGAGGTAGTGCTGGTTGGAGACCTCAATACTCCAGACGTGGACTAATGCATCACAGCAGCAGCATCAACCAGGAGCAGATTTATCCTTGACTCCCTTCAAGGTGCCTTCCTCAAGCAACTGGTCATGGAACCAACTTGACAGAAGGCAACACTGGACCTTGTGCTCACAAACAGGGACAGTGGATGGGTGTAGCAGTGGGCAGCACCTGGGGAACAGTGACCACCAGTCATTATGGTTTGAAATCACAGAAGGAGCAGAACCAAACCACACAAAACATGTATCCTGGATTTTAGGGGGCAGACTTTGGGAAAATGGGTAGATGCTTGAAAGAGGAATTAAGGGGAATGGGGCGGGAATGAGAGGTTGAGGAACAGTGGGCAGTATTTAAACCGGGGATTACAAGAGCAACAGAATTATGCATTAAGTAGGTTAGCAAGGGGAAAGGAAGAGGAGGCCATTATGGTTTTCCAAGGAGGTAGCAGAGAACGTGAAAGCCAAAAAGATTGCATTCAGGCAAAACAAAAAGACACAGACAGGAGGGGATAGGGAGAAGTACCAGGAGAAGCAAAGGGAGGTCAGTTAGGGAAGCCAAAGCTCAGACAGAAGAGCACATTGCAAAATCAGTGGGTAGAGGGAACAAAACCTTTTACAGGCATAAAAGTGAAAAAAGAAAGGCAAAGGGAGGGATAGTGAGACTGAAGGGGGAGGATGGGGGCCGCGTGGAAGATGACAACAGTAAAGCAGACATATTGAACAAGTATTTCTGCTCAGTCTTTACTGAGAAAGATGACGGTAATGGGCCTGAAGGGGATACAAGGGGTGGGAATGATGCAGAAATGGACACCAGTCCCTTTACACGAGAAAGGGTCCTGAAGGAACTGGAAGGAATAAGAGTTGATAAAGCAATGGGGCCATATGGGGTGCACCCCAGGGTCCTTAAAGAACTAAGAGGTGGTTGCTGAACCTCTGGCAATCCTGTTTAGCCGATCACTGAAACAGGAAGGTACCAAAAGACTGGAGGACAGCAGATGTAGTCCCTTGTACAAAAGTGGGAACAAAGAGGCGGGAACTACAGACCAGTCAACCTCACTTCGGTAGTGGAAAAGATCATGGAAGCACTACTGAAGGAGAGATTGGTGGAACATCCAGTTGTCAGTGGACTACAGGACCCAAGGCAGCATGGTTTCACCAGGAGGAGGTCATGTCAGACCAACCTTGTTGAATTTTTCGACTGGGTGACTATGGAGGTGGATCAGGGGAGGGCAGTGGACGTGGCCTATCTAGACTTTAGCAAGGCCTTTGACACTGTGCCACAAAGAAGGCTATTACACAGACTGGGGAATATGGGTGTGGGTAGGACAGTAGTGTGGTGGGTAGGTAACTGGCTGGGCAGCAGAACACAGAGGGTGGGGGTAAATGGCTGTCTCTTCACAGAGGGAAGAGTGACCAGTGGGGTACCACATGAATTAGTGCTGGGACCATTCCTATGCAACATCTTCATCAGTGACATTGCTCAGGACCTAGAAGGCAGAATTTCCCTGTTCGCTGATGACACAAAGCTCTGTAACACAGTGGACACACCAGAGGGTGTAGACAGAATGAGAAGGGACCTGCAGAAACTTGAAGAATGGTCAGGGTTTTGGCAGCTGAGATTCAATGCAAAGAAGTGCAAGATAATGCATGTGGGGCACAAAAACCCTGGCACAATATATCAGTTGAGGGGTGAGGATATAACATGCACCAAGCAGGAAAGGGATCTTGGTGTTAACTCTGATGACTTCAAGGTAGGGAAACAGTACGACAAGGCAGCAAGTGAAGCAAATAGGATTCTGGGATACATAGGTAGGGGCATCACCAGCAGGAAAAGGGAGGTCACAATTCCACTATACAAGACACTAGTGAGGCCCCACCTAGAGTACAGTGCAGAGTTCTGGAGACCTTACCTATGTAAGGACATAGGATAGAGAAGGTTCAGAGGAGGGCAACAAAGATGGTACAGGGATTGCATCACAAGTCCCATGAGGACAAGTTGAAGGACTTGAATATGAACTCCCTGGAGGAGAGGAGGGAGACGGGATATGATACAGACATGCAAGCATCTTACAGGGAGGAACAGGGTGCAGGAATACACTATTTTTAAGTGAAAAAGATGTTCTAGGAGAGTGGATATGTTATTCATCCACTCTTCTTGGCATGTCCCTTTCCCTTTAAATCTTGCCGGAAGTCTTCAGGCTGGCTCCTCCCACCAACCCGGGTGGTATAAACCTCGGCTCCACCCCATGACACCAGATCTTCCTTTCCGCTGGAAGACACAGGTTCCCTCATGCTTCACAGCAATTCGTAGGCCCTGGATTTCAAAGGTCGGTTTTCACCGAAACTTACCTAAAAACTCGTTCTAGGGACATGGATATGTTGTTCATCCACACTCATTGGCAGTATCCTTGCTGCTTTAAATCTTGCGGAAGGTCTTCAAGCTTGCTCCTCCCACCCACCCGGGTGGTATAACTCTCGGCTCCGCCCCATGACGCCAGATCTTCCTTACCGCTTGGAAGCTCAGGTTCCCTCCTTAACGCTCTGCGTTTGCGACTGGTTCCTATTTCTCCGTTTGCGGATTTAAAATAATATTTGGCAAAAGTTCAGTCTTGATCCCTCGCGCTGCGATGGACAAACCGACCTCGGATTGAGATGCCCATGCGGGCAGAAGATGTCTCGGACGGATCCACACTCCACGTGTGTCTACTGCTTAGGCCTTGAGCACCACCCGCAGGCTTGCGACCTGTGCTCATCTTTCTCGGCCCTACGCCCTCGAAGACCGTGCTGCCCGATTGCAGCTGGGCCGTCCCGAGGCGTTCGCTTCTCGGTGAAGTCCAAGGAGGCCCGGTTATGTGTCCAAGGTGTCGGGAAGCTTCGGCAGGATCAGCTCGAGCGGATGGTCGCCCTCAAGAGGAGGCGGCGCGGGTCGATATTCTTCCTCGGCCGCGGCATTTATCCCGCTCTCTGGATTCTTCCTACACGGCTTCCTTTAAGGAGCTTTGTCTGTCTTCCACTAAAGGAGAAGTGTTGCCTGCTGGACCTTTTTCTGGTCCAAAAGAGGATGCGGTAAGTCCTCCGTCGATTTGGGAGCGGGAAGTCCCTTTCTCGGCCGCTGACCGCCGGTTGCCGATCATTGCCGCCATCACCACGGTGTCCCCGCCAGGTCAGTTGATCGAGACTCTACTGATGAAGTCGAGATTTTCCGACTCCATTGGACGGGCTGTCGCCTTTAGCAGCCGAGATTCCTCTCCGGTTCCCCGGGAGGAGTTGAGGATCCCTGGCTCGCTTGCTGCCTCGGTTCCGGAGCCCTCGGATGGACCTTCCGAGCCGGCGTGAGGCCGTTCCGCCGACACCTCCCTGCACCGACCCCCGAAATTCCGGGACTCTCGGTCTCGGTTCGACCTCTTCGCGGTCCAGCCGTCTCCCGCCATAGGCGCAAGGTCTCGGTCCGGCACCGTGTCAAGCGGCGCGTGCCGCTGCCGTCCGGGCCCTCCTCCTCGGATGAGGGGAGGTCATGAAATTACGCCGACGGGCACGAGGACCTTAGTGTTGCAAACAGCCTCCCTGGCCGGAATAAGCCGACTCCGGCGCCTTCCCCGGCCATTAAGTGGCTGTCACCGGAACGGCCGACACAACCCCTCGACTTGTCCGAGGAGCCTACACCCAGGCCGGTTGTTCGGCCAAAACCAGCTGCTCCACCGATTCCGGTGGAACCTCCGCCTCCACAGCCACCAATTGGGGCTCCGACCAAGGTTTCTCGGTCGGCTAAGGGTTTACCCCATCGGCTGTCAGTTACCCTCACTCCCGACCGACCTCGGCAGGTGAAGGGTGGCTCAGGCCAGAGGCAGCTCTTTGAGGACTCTTCCGAGTCCGAAGACGATTCCTCCTTCTTCTCCAAGCGACTGGACTTGGAGTCTTCAGGAGGTCAGCCAATGGACGATAGCCCGTCGTCCTTCCTAGGACTGCTTCGGCTCATCTCGGAGTCTACCGGGATGGAGCTCGAACCCGTTCCAAACGGGCCAGGTATCCCTCACGGAATTCTGGACCGAGGGATTCTCCGCCGGAGGCCTTTCCGGTGGCCGAGGCCATAGTGGGTCCGCACTGGAACTTTGGCAGCGCCGCCTCCTGCCCTCGCCTCGGCCAGGATGGCCAGAAGTATCGGGTCCCCGGTTCCTTGTCCGGTTTTCGGAACACCCTGCTGCGGGGTTGGTTACCGACAGCGTTTGCAGCGCCCGGCAACGCCAGGGATGTGGACAAACCTCCTGACAAGGAGTCCAAGAAATTGGACTATGTCGGCGAAAGTCTACGCCGTCCTCTCTCACGCTCGTCAGGCCAGTTCGGCCGCCCTCATGGCACATTTTCTCATGCCCTGTTGGGCTCCTGGATGAGGTCATCCTCATCTTCCCGCCCGATCTGCAGACTACGGTTAGCAGGTGCGGGACCAGGGCAGGGCAGTGGCCAAACAGCAGCTCCAGACTGCTTTGGATGTAGGGACTCGTGTGCCAGATCGGTGGCGACCGCAGTGGCTATCGTGGCGTGGGCTTGGCTGAGGATATCCACCTTTACTTGGATACCCAGCACAAGTTGGCGGATGTTCCCTTTGGGGACTGACCTCTTGACCCTGGGGTGGAAGGTCACCTGCAGAGGATCGAGAAGTCAATGCCACCTTGGACTCGGTCTCTTCCGCTCAGAAGGACAAAGGCCGCAAACCACAGCCTAAGCCCTTTGGAGTCCTTCTGTGTGCCCCGGCCTGACCCAGCTAGCGTCAGGGCCAGCAGGCTCGGCCTTGGCATCCCAAACCCAAGCCGCGGCTTCCTCTAACAGGAGCAGGGAGGTAGGGCCCAGGAGGTCCCTCGGCGGTCCCTCCTCCAAGCCTGCCCAGTAGCGGGCTGAGGGGTGTCGCCCCCATCCCGTCACCTTACCCTAGGTCCCCCATTGGAGAGGGCAGCTCAGCACTTCCGTTCCGCTTGGTCCGCTGTTTCCCACGGACAGGTGGGTCTTGGAGGTGGTGGGAAGAGGCCTGCCTCTGGAATTCGAGCAGGCACCACCCTTCAGAGCCGTCGCCCCTCGGGACTTGAGATCCCCAGCCTCACTGGCGGCTCGTCGAGCCGACATCACTCTCCTCCTCAGAAGGAGGTGGTAAGAGGTGGTGGACCCTCCTTCAGACCCAGGGTTTGTGTCCAGGTACTTCCTGGTTCCGAAGCAGACGGGGCTGGCGCCCCATTCTCGACCTACAGACCTAAACAAGTTCCTAAGGTCTCGAACCTTCAGGATGGTCACTCTGGCTCAGATTATACCATCCTTGGAGCGCGTGTGGTTCTGCTCTCTGGACTTGCAGGACGCGTTTTTCACGTCCCTATCCGTCCGTCTCACCAGAGATTCCTTCGCTTCCGGCGGAAGGATCCCTCTTGAGTTCCAAGCCATGCCCTTGGCTTGTCTCCAGCTCCCAGGGTCTTCACCAAATGCATGGCAGTGGTGACAGCATTCCTCGGGCCGAGGGGTCAGGTGTACCCCTTACCTGGACGACTGGCTGATAGCAGCTCCTCCAGGAAGGAGGCGGGTGGTCCAGAGATCTGGCCTCCAGGTCTGCTCTCAACTGGGCCTCCTTATCAAGCGAGGCCAAGTCGGAACTCGAGCGAAGCAGGTGATTTTATTCATCGGGGCGCTCGACTCTCTTGAGCCAGGCGCGGCTCCGGCGGACAGGGCGAGGTTCTTTCCTCCTTTGCCCGATCATTTCTGGTTGGGCAATTGCGCCCTGCCCGGACTTCCTGCGCCTCCTGGGTCTCATGGCGGCCTGTACCAGCGTGGTCCGTTGGGCCGGCTGGAACATGCGTCCCCTTCAGTGGGGACTGGCCAGCCAGTGGTCTGGCAGCTGCGATCCTTGGACCAGCTTGTGTCGGTGACACAGGGATGTGGAATGCTCTCCAGTGGTGGACCATTCCAGATCATTTGCAGGAGGGCATCCGTTCGTCCGCCCGAGCGGCGGTCTCTCTGTCGACCGATGCCTCTCTGATGGGTTGGGGTGCCCATCTGGGGAACACCGGGCTCATGGCCTCTGGTCCCGCGGAGTCGATGCCACATCAACCTGCTGGAGCTCCGAGGCGGTCCGCCCTAGCTCTCACCGCCTTTGCTCCGTTCCTCCGGGGTCAAGTGGTCCGAGTCCAGACGGACAATACCACGACCATGTACTATCTAAACCGCCAGGGCGGGACGCGCTCCATGCTTCTATGCAAGGAAGCTCTCCGCATTTGGTCACTCGTGCGCAGCCTGGAGGCGGATCTCCTAGCCATTCACGTGGCAGGAGCCTCCAACACCCTGGCCGATGCCCTGAGCCGGATAGGGGCTGCATCCCACGAGTGGTCTCTCCTGCCGGAGGTAGTACAGCATCTGTTCTCCCACTGGGGCACACCTCAGGTGGACCTGTTTGCCTCCATGGAGAAGCGAGCTGAGTCTGTTCCATGCCGCCCCCTCAGCAGGGCTCGCTGCAGGGGATGCCTTCTCGAGGCAATGGACCCCGGGCCTCTTTCGCCTTTCCCCATTTCCTTGATCCACAAGGTGCTTCTCAAGGCGAGGAGGGACAAGGCGCAGGTGATTCTGATAGCCCCAGACTGGCCTCGCCAGTTCTGGTACCAGATCTCCTCAGTCTCAGCTCCAGGACTCGCGGCAGCTTCCAGCTCGCCGGACCTGCTCTCAGTCAATCAGGGAAGGTGTTCCATCCGGACCTTCAATCCCTGCACCTGACGGCCTGGTTCCTGGCGGCTAGAGTTCCAGGCTTTGGGTCTTTCCGACGAGGTCCTCAATGTAGTTGAGGCGTCCCGTAAGTCGACCAGAAAATGCTATGCCTTCAAATGGAAAAGGTTTTCCATTTGGTGTCAGAAACAAGGGCTTGGACCCTTCCTCCTGTTCCTTGGCAAGCATCTTGGACTATTTATGGTCCCTTTCTAGTCAAGGGCTTAGGTCGACGACCCTAAGGGTGCACCTGGCAGCCATCTCTGCTTACCGGGCGCGGGCTGGGAAGCAGTCGGTGCGCAAGGAGAAGGTGGTCTGGCGCTTTTTCAAAGGCCTTGATCACATTTCCCCTCCAGTGCGGGAACCCCCACCTCCGTGGGATCTACTGCTGGTACTGGCAAAGCTCATGGGCAAGCCATTCGAACCTATGCACAGGTGTGCTCTCTCTCACCTGTCGTGGAAGACCGCCTTCTTGGTGGCTATCACGTCAGCCAGAAGGATGGGAGAGCTCCAGGCGCTTTCCATCGAGTCTCCTTACCTGGTCTTCCACAGGGACAAGGTTGTCCTGCGCCCCCACCCGAAATTCCTTCCGAAGGTGGTGTCGGAGTTTCACCTTAACCAGGTGTTGACTCTGCCGGTGTTCTACCCCAATCACACCTCGGAGGCCGAATATAGGCTCCATACTCTGGATCCTAGAAGGGCGCTCGCTTATTATAAGGAGCGCACGGCTGATATTCGGGGAGAGGTTCGCCAGCTGTTTGTCACCTACGCTGAAGCCGCATCTGGCAGACCTGCAGCCAAGCGGACGATAAGCAGGTGGGTAACCTCCTGCATAGATCTCTGCTATAAGTTAGCGGGCATGGAGCCTCCCAGAGGATAAGAGCTCATTCTACCGCCATACTGCTGCAAGCGGTGGCTGCTTCCAGGGACGTCCCTATCCAGGAAATCTGCAGGGCTGCTACCTGAAGTCAGCAAACACCTTCATTACCCACTACCACATCGACCTTGAGTCACGCGGGATGCTGGTTTTGGGGCCTCGGTTCTCCAGTCTCTCTTTCCCAAGTAAGTATATGGGGTGTGCGTCTTGCCTCCCTCCTCCCGGAGAACTACTAGGAGTCTGCCAATGAGTGTGGATGAACAACATATCCATGTCCCTAGAAATACAGGTTACTCACCTGTAACAGGGGTTCTAGGAATGGTATTGTTGTTCATCCTACATTTCCACCGACACTCCCGGCTTCGACGCACAACCTGAGCTTCCAGCGGGCCAGATCTGGCGTCATGGGGCGGAGCCGAGAGTTATACCACCCGGGTGGGTGGGAGGAGCAAGCTTGAAGACCTTCCGGCAAGATTTAAAGCGGCAAGGATACTGCCAATGAGTGTGGATGAACAACATATACCATTCCTAGAACTCCTGTTACAGGTGAGTAACCTGTATTTCGAGTTGTCGGATCTGATAGTAGCGCATAGGACATGGAGTAAAAATCTGCTCCTGGATTTCGTCTGTGCTCCTGCGGCCAGAAGATGTTGTGCACCGATCCCCACCTAACGTGCGTCTACTGCCTTGGTGTTGGACATAACACCTCCACCTGCATGTTCTGCCTGGCCTTCCATCCCAATATCCTGGACGACCGCTTGGCGTGCCTAAAACTGGGGAGACCGGGAAGAAAGGAACCTGCCGGTGAAATCTAAGGAGACGAGGTGGGCTGTTTCCAAGGCTGTGGATCCGCTGAACAGTTGGAGCAAATGAAGGCTTTCGAGGAGGAAGCGTCTCAAGCTTCGGCCACTCGGAGCTTTTTTGTTCCTCTTAACCACGGTTCCACTTTTTCAGGTTCCTTCAAGGAGTTGTACCAGTCTCTCCCCACCAGGGGTGAGGCGCCCTCGGGCTCGCACTCTTCCCACCCACCTCCCGCCCTCGGAAGAGGGACAAGGACCCGAAGTCTTCATCCAAACGGAGACGTTCTTGAGACTGAGATAGGTCTGAGTCACAGGAACACGCGGTCTCGACCTCAGTCGAGATCGCATCCTCGGCTGCCGGCTTCACGGATCTTCCGTCTGGCCAAGAGATCGAGGAAGTGGCCAAATCTGTTGAGATTTCTCTCACTATCGACCCTATTTTGTCTACTCTGGTTGACGATTCTTTAGAAATACTCCGGTCCTTGTATTTCCTGATGAGTAGACCCAACCTGCTGGTGTCCCCATCGAGGAACCAGTTCCAGACCCTCAGTTTTCACCAACCCCAGTGTCTCCCGATCGATTGGATCGACTTCCGCCGATCAAGGTCCAGAACCCTTTTGGCGGTAAGCGAAAAAGAGTCATAAGCACTTTCGCACAAAGAGGCATCGCCAAGAGATCTTCGTCCTCCTCGGATGTGGAGAGGCTTCGACGGAAACTCTGACACTATGAGGATCTTATGTGGCAACAACTGATTTTGACTGGGCAAAAGCCAGCTCCACCGGCCACCCTGGCCATCACTTGGCTTCCGCCTCCTGGGCCGACGCTGACCCCTCCGGAACCGAAACCTTCAGTTCCTCCGCCCATGGGGCCGGCTGTATCCCGGCTTGGCCCATTCCGGTATCTCCACTGATTCAGGTGGAACCACCGCCTAAACAGCCTCAGGAAGGGGCTCCCTTGAAAGAGAACCGTACAGACACGGTTACCCCTGACTGCCCTCGGTGGATCGAAGGGCATGTAGGTGGGAGGCCATTGTACAATGACTCCTCGGACTCGGATGTCACTGGACTGCACTCCCATCCTGGAGATGATGAGTCCTCCATGGGTCAAGTGGTTCAAGTCCAGACGGACAATACCACGACCATGTACTACCTCAACAAACAGGGCGGCACACACTCCCGTTTGCTGTGCAAGGAGGCGCTTCACATCTGGACCCTCGTAAGCCGGTTGGTGGCGGATCTCCTAGCCATCCATGTGGCAGGAGCCTCAAACCAGCTGGTAGATGCTCTCAGCTACATAGGTCAGACATCCCATGAGTGGTCCCTCCATCCAGAGGTAGCTTACAGTCTGTTCTTCCACTGCGGCAAACCAATGGTGGACTTGTTTGCCTCCAGGGAGAACACCAAGCTGAGGCTGTTTCAAGCCCGCCCCCCCTCAGCAGGGCTCACTGCAATGGGATGCCTTCTCGAGGCCATGGACCTCAGGCCTCCTGTATGTCTTCCCTCCATTTCCTTTGATCCACAAGGTGTTACTCAAGGTGAAGAGGGACAAGGCGAAGGTGATGATCTTGGTAGCCCCAGATTGGCCATGCCAGTTCTGGTACCCAGATCTCCTCAGCCTCAGCTGCAGGCCCTTGGAGCAGCTTTGTACACACCCGGACCTGACATCTCTGAATCAGGGGAAGGTATTCCATCTGGACCTTAAATCCTTGCACCTCTCAGTCTGGTTCCTGAGCGGCTAGAGTCTCCAGGCTCTGGGTCTTTCTGAGGATGTCTACACCGTGGTGGAGGCATCTCATAAGGAATCGACCAGGAAATGTTATACCTTTAAATGGAAGAGATTTTCCATTTGGTGTCAGGGTAAGGGTCTGGACCCCTTATCCTGCTCTGTGGCTAACATTCTCGACTACCTTTGGTCTCTCTCCAAAGGGGGTCTGTGGTCATCGACCCTTAGGGTGCACCTGGCAGCCATTTCTGCTTACTGGGCATGGCAGTCCAACCGACATTGGCGAGGAGACAGTGGTCGGGCGCTTCAGGCCTGATCATATATCCTCAATCGCAAACCTCTCACCTAATCAATTGTCAAAGCTCGTGTGGAGGGATCGGAAGGGGAGAAGGTTGTCAATGGATCAATGTAAATGGTTAATGTATATGGAGCATGAGTATGTATGCTTGGATGTATAATGAAAGTCTAATAAACATATTATGCAAAAAAAAAATAAACCTCTCACCTAGGATCCTGGTTCCCCCCTGGACAGATGCAGACCATCGTGCTAGTATAGGTCTGCATCCCTCCAGGTGGCTCCCCAGTCCCCAATGAAGCCAAAACCCTGAGCTTCACACCAGTTTTTCAACCATTCATTGAATTCCCTGGTGAGGAGTACCTTAGCATCACCCTTGCCATAGACAGGCAGCACTCTCGAGAAGGTTACCAGATAGCTACTTGTCTAAGGCCCTCCCAACTCTACAAACTCCTCTTGAACTGCTCTGGTCCCATTCCTATCCAGGTCATTTGTCACTAGGTGGACAATGACATCCAGCTCCCTCCCTCGTGCAGCTGCTTCCCACGATCCTGAGGATTTGTAGAGATTGACAGGCATCTGGGGTGTGACTTGGGATTCTCGCCTGTAATGCTCATACCATTCCACACCCTGCAGTCAGTGAGAGGCATCGAGGTGTGTCTTGGACTCTTCAGCCCCAAAGTTCACCCCATTCTCCTATGCAGCACCCATCTCACCGTATTTCCTGATGGAATGGGGTGAGCATAAGGGCCAAAGACCCCAAGGCACACCATGACACTTGTCGGTGTCTGCAGGGCGGGGTGTGGTGAAATGGCATGGCCGTTATGCCTGATAACCCAAAAGCACCCCAATGCCTGTCAGTCTCTGCAGGGTGGTGGCAGGGTTGGCTTCAGTTCAGTACTTCACTGCCATTCCTATTATGCAGCTCTCTAACTCCTACACTACCAATGCCAGCAAGCAAACATTCGGAATTGACAAATGCTTGTTTATGATGAGTAACACATGGTTCCACCACAGCCAACTTGTGTTTTTTTAGAGGCAGGTCTGGCAGGAGACACTTGTCATGGGAATTGAGTAGAATGGTTAGGTAGATTGGTATACATAGGTTTCATTTGCTCTAACTATTCAATAGGTTATTTAAATTTTTTGTATCATGAACTGCTCTTTAATGCATTTAAGCACTGAAGAAGATGTGCATGTTTTTTCCCAAAATGTTTCCAGATGAGTTCTGGGACACATGTCTCCATTCACTTCCATGAAATTCCCCAATGGTTAATCTACTGGTTCAGGTTTAAGTTTATATAAGAACAGGAGTTGGACAAAAACCATTGAGCAATAGCTCATTCCCAGTGGTGTCCTGTATAAAACAATAACAGCTCAGTTACATATTAAGCATCACAATTTACCATAAAAAGTAATATACAGTCTACCTGGTAAATATTTGTCACAATACAGAGTGTCAGTACAATAATGTTTTTTTTATACAAAAACAAATTGAGTTAAATAGCGTACATTAGCATACATCTATTCCAGTGTCTTGGGTTGCATTCTGGTTCAGCTTTTCCTTATGAATGTCTGCTAGCTTACTATTTACTGAAGAGTATGAATGGACCCTGGTCCTTTCGGCTCTATACTACCATTGCCACTGTAGATGTTTATTTTGCCTTCTTTTTGTAACTGCAGTAAAACTTGAGCTTCGTAATCTCCATCGTGAACCTTTGATTGCCTCCAGGCATTCCCATAATAGCTGCGTTCCCAGTAGTGGCCCCATGAACCATCTTTGCTTTGACCAAACCCAAAAAGGTTTACCTAAAATGGTAGCAAAAAAGTAGGGAAAGATGGATTACACTGTTTAAGACAAACTGTTAAAGGGTACTGTGAATACCAGCATTTTGCAAACTCTGTGTATACCTCAGAAAGCTACTTGCCAAAACATCCCCAAATCATGCACCAAGCAAGGTATGCTGTGGGCCTTCATTGTTTTTGTGAACCATGACAATCATGTGTTGTAGCAGTTCGGTTAACGTGGTCATAATGTACAGTATGCTATAAATTATGTTACGAAATGGGTAGAAAGAGTGCTGACTTCTGATTGGCCAAGAAGTATTTTCAGCTGGGCTATTCCCACAGTGCAACAACCTGGCTAAACGTACTGTAGCTCAAAAAAAAATATGTTTAAAAAATATGTCCCAATTTGCTTAAAATGAACCCATTTCATTATTGTAATAAGGCACTCCAAGGGATGCGGTATGATGGGCTAACGACCCTTCACGGGAGGTGGAAGTACTCAGCTTCGCCTTGTGCTTCAACCCACCTGAGGTAGGCCATTATGCCACCATAACACACCCCTAGTCATGCATTATTGTTTAATTACTTCTCAGTCTCAGGAAGCTATACTAACATCATTAGATGCAGTTAAAACATTCAGTACATTGAGTAGAAATTTATGTTCAGTATGCTGTACACATAGAAGTCAAAAGGCTTTATTAAAATTATAAAAGTTGTATATACTTCCCCAAAATCTGGGCTAAAGATCAAGGGCCACCTGATGGCTCCCTTTGCCTTGCACAAGTGAGTCATTCAAGAATGCCAGCTCTCCCCAACATTGTTTGTTTCATGCATCATAACATTTCTCAGTCTGGCAAGGCTCCATGACAATATTAGAGGCCTTCAGATTGCAGATTAGGTTCTGAAATTTAATGCATATGCAGACGACTTCCTCCTAATCCTAACAGACCCAGAAACCAGCCTAGGTGAACTGACAGAAGAAATAGTTTGTCCATGCTCTCTGGATACATGGTTAATGAAAATTATAAAATGGCAACAAAAAAATCTAGAAATTTCATTGGCTGAGAGACATCACATGACCATGCTTTAATTACAGAATAAATCATGCAGTAGTGTGTGTAACAAGAATTTTACACATACCCAAGGTGCTGGATGCTATGTAAACCCTGAGAGCAAAGCTCAAAGGGTTTATAGAAGCATCCAACACCGAGGGTGTGTATAAAATTTGAGTTTTACACATTACCCCGTGTTTTGTTTTATATAATTGCAGGGGAGCGGTTTTCCACCACAGCAATTATAAAAGTGGAAACACATCGCTGTGCAGCCGCAGTAGAGTTCACGCATGTTCCGCAATCGGGTTGAAGCGCCTGCTTAAACATTTACTTTTTTTTAAAGTGATTCCTCCCACAAGTTAAAAAGGTGTGCTGAAAAGAGCTTATTCCCAACATTAAAGTTCATTTTTGTAACACTTACATTGGAGCTTGAGTGCGAGAGGTGGTAAAGTGTCCCAGGCAATGAAGGTAAGACCACAGCTGCCTCACTCATGGAGTGAGGGAAACCCAGTGCGTGTTCGCCAACAGCTGGCTATAACAGAGAATTATAACTGGGTTTCTCTATGAAAAAACACTCCCAAGTTGTTATATCTCTATAAAAAGGTATCTCATCTCATTCTCCTCCTCACAAAAACCTACTTAGAAGCATTCTATAAGTGTAGTAAGCCCCTCCAGGGTATACATCATAGGATTTTAATGCACTTCCTGGGATGTAAGGACACTCGGCCTCTGTACTTATGCTTTCACTCTTGGGGCGTGCATTAAAATCCTATAATGCACACCGTGATTGGCTTAATATTTATATATCAAACTAAAACTAAACTTAATCCGAAAAAGCCAGAAGGGGAAAGATCCAGATTCATTTCAATGCTTTGCAGTAACTGCTCACTGCTATTTTTGTATTAAACTTAGATTACGGGCTTTTAGTGACACTTATTTCTTTGCTGTCTTTACTTAGAATTGTTTTTGGGCTGTTGAAAATGTAAAACCTAGTTTGGTGTGCTTGTAGTGGTGGTATATTCCTATGCTGTCTTTAATTGCTGCAAATGTTCACTCCCCCCCCTGCCCCGACTCTTAATTATATGCCCTTTAAATCTGATTGACAGGAGCTAAGTACAGGCAATAGTTGCAGTTGTGGAGTAAGGGGAAGAAGCCTGCCCTGCACGACAAGTGTTTAGACTCATTTTTTATTTATTTATTTTTTCCTTGTTTAAAGAAAAGTATCTAAGGATCAGTGGCAGGATTTTTAGGACAGTAAATTAATAAAAAAGGGAACTAGGAGAGCTTCAGTAACTGACAAATACTGGAATAGCAGTGTAAGTGCAGTATAATGTGGGGAGAGGTGCAATGCAGTGCTGCGGGACAGCCATATTTAGGTAGACCTTCTGGACACTGAGGTGCTGCCCTATCTGCATGCATCTCTCTGGACTGCGGGATGAAGTAGCCAGACTCAGAGCGGAAGCAAACTGGGTCAGGAGTACCATCACCACTATCCAGAGACCACCCCAATGCCGCTGCCTCAAAGGATGCCGAGAACGAGGGGCACTTGGATGACAGTGGGCTCAGGGAGGGTTAGGGCGGTCAGGCAGAGGCACATCCCAGATCCTATTCCACTCCAGAACTCATATGCCGCACTGGCAAACGGGGACAACCAAAATGGAGGTACCCAGAGAAGTGGAAGGAAAGGATGAGGAGGCCAGCCAAGGAGGTGACCTCAGTGGGGATAGCAGTGGACCCCAGAGGAGGAGGAAGCAAATTATGGTGGGGACTCCATCACAAGAGGGATCCAGCTAGGAACACAGGAGCGGGAAGACAGGAAGGTAAGATGCCTACCAGGTGCCACAGCATGGAGGGATGGGAGGAAGATCCTGGGAATCACCAGGAAGGCAAGACAGGAGGGTGAACTGGATGTCATTATCCACCTAGGTACTAATGACCTGGCAAATGGGGAGCCAAAGGAAGTTCAGGAAGAGTTTAGGAAATTGGGGAAGGGTCTCAAGCAAGTAGCTACTTCTGTCACCTTCTCGGAAGTACTACCTGTGAGAGGCATGGGAGAGCATAGGGGCACATGCACCAGGAACTTAAGTCATGGTTGAAGAACTGGTGCTGTGAGGAAGGGTTTGGATTCATTGGTGACTGGGGACCCACCTGGAGGGATGGAGGCTTGTTCAAGCCTGACAGCCTGCATCCATCCTGGAGGGGAATCCAAGCACTCAATGATAAGTTTAAATGCTACATGGACAAGCATTTAAACTAGCCAAGGGAGGTGGCAGGCCAGCAAGGAGGGTACCTAATTGCCCACCCCACAACTATCAGTGGAACCAGTGAAAAGGAGGAGTGGATATCTCTACAAAGCAGTGTACAAAAAATGGAGATAAGCACCCAAGAGGTAGATAGACAGAAAAGGGGCAAAATTCAACAGAAGGGCAGACAGCAGGAGAACCAGGGATAAAGGACAACCAGGGAAGGGGCTGGAGTAGAACAGCTAAACAATCTAGGAGTTCAAATCATGGAAAGCCATGTGTGCCAATGCCAGAGCCTTAGCAACAAGATGGAGGATTTGGAGGCTGTCAAGGTGCAGTCGGACCTGGACATTGTGGCCATCACAGAAACCTGGTGTAATGATAACCACGATTGGGAGATGGCCATACCTGGCTACAACATATTCGAAGAGACAGGGTAGGTAGGAAGGAAGGAGGAGTGGCACTTTATGTGAAAAATTACATAAAGGCCACAGAGATCCAGGAGGAACAAAATGGGGAGCGATACTGTGGGTTAAGCTGGAAAGGAAAATGGGGCCAGCCATCTGTACAGGTGTCGTCTATAGACCACCAGCCCAGGAGGAAGAAACAGAGAGCTAATGCTAGCCTTCCAAAGGATGGCAGACAAGGGTGAGGTAGTGCTGGTTGGAGACCTCAATACTCCAGACGTGGACTAATGCATCACAGCAGCAGCATCAACCAGGAGCAGATTTATCCTTGACTCCCTTCAAGGTGCCTTCCTCAAGCAACTGGTCATGGAACCAACTTGACAGAAGGCAACACTGGACCTTGTGCTCACAAACAGGGACAGTGTGATGGGTGTAGCAGTGGGGCAGCACCTGGGGAACAGTGACCACCAGTCATTATGGTTTGAAATCACAGAAGGAGCAGAACCAAACCACACAAAAACATGTATCCTGGATTTTAGGGGGGGCAGACTTTGGGAAAATGGGTAGATGCTTGAAAGAGGAATTAAGGGGAATGGGGCGGGAATGAGAGGTTGAGGAACAGTGGGCAGTATTTAAAACGGGGATTACAAGAGCAACAGAATTGCCATTAAGTAGGTTAGCAGGGGAAAGGAAGAGGAGGCCATTATGGTTTCCAAGGAGGTAGCAAAACGTGAAAGCCAAAAGATTGCATTCAGGCAAAACAAAAGACACAGACAGGAGGGATAGGGAGAAGTACCAGGAGAAGCAAAGGGAGGTCAGTTAGGGAAGCCAAAGCTCAGACAGAAGAGCACATTGCAAAATCAGTGGGTAGAGGGAACAAAACCTTTTACAGGCATAAAAGTGAAAAAAGAAAGGCAAAGGGAGGGATAGTGAGACTGAAGGGGGAGGATGGGGGCCGCGTGGAAGATGACAACAGTAAAGCAGACATATTGAACAAGTATTTCTGCTCAGTCTTTACTGAGAAAGATGACGGTAATGGGCCTGAAGGGGATACAAGGGGTGGGAATGATGCAAAATGGACACAGTCCCTTTACACGAGAAAGGGTCCTGAAGGAACTGGAAGGAATAAGAGTTGATAAAGCAATGGGGCCATATGGGGTGCACCCCAGGGTCCTTAAAGAACTAAGAGGTGGTTGCTGAACCTCTGGCAATCCTGTTTAGCCGATCACTGGAAACAGGGAAGGTACCAAAAGACTGGAGGACAGCAGATGTAGTCCCCTTGTACAAAAGTGGGAACAAAGAGGAAGCGGGGAACTACAGACCAGTCAACCTCACTTCGGTAGTGGAAAAGATCATGGAAGCACTACTGAAGGAGAGATTGGTGGAACATCCAGTTGTCAGTGGACTACAGGACCCAAGGCAGCATGGTTTCACCAGGAGGAGGTCATGTCAGACCAACCTTGTTGAATTTTTCGACTGGGTGACTATGGAGGTGGATCAGGGGAGGGCAGTGGACGTGGCCTATCTAGACTTTAGCAAGGCCTTTGACACTGTGCCACAAAGAAGGCTATTACACAGACTGGGGAATATGGGTGTGGGTAGGACAGTAGTGTGGTGGGTAGGTAACTGGCTGGGCAGCAGAACACAGAGGGTGGGGGTAAATGGCTGTCTCTTCACAGAGGGAAGAGTGACCATGGGGTACCACATGAATTAGTGCTGGGACCATTCCTTGCAACATCTTCATCAGTGACATTGCGCGGGACCTAGAAGGCAGAATTTCCCTGTTGCTGATGACACAAAGCTCTGTAACACAGTGGACACACAGAGGGTGTAGACAGAATGAAAGGACCTGCAGAAACTTGAAGAATGGTCAGGGTTTGTAAGATTCAATGCAAAGAAGTGCAAGATAATGCATGTGGGGCACAAAAACCCTGGCACAATATATCAGTTGAGGGGTGAGGATATAACATGCACCAAGCAGGGAAAGGGATCTTGGTGTTAACTCTGATGACTTCAGGTAGGAAGCAATGCGACAAGGCACAGTGAAGCAAATAAGTTCTGGGATACATAGGTAGGGGCATCACCAGCAGGAAAAGGGAGGTCACAATTCCACTATACAAGACACTAGTGAGGCCCCACCTAGAGTACAGTGCAGAGTTCTGGAGACCTTACCTATGTAAGGACATAGGATAGAGAAGGTTCAGAGGAGGGCAACAAAGATGGTACAGGGATTGCATCACAAGTCCCATGAGGACAAGTTGAAGGACTTGAATATGAACTCCCTGGAGGAGAGGAGGGAGACGGGATATGATACAGACATGCAAGCATCTTACAGGGAGGAACAGGGTGCAGGAATACACTATTTTTAAGTGAAAAAAGATGTTCTAGGAGGTGGATATGTTATTCATCCACTTTGCTTGGCATGTCCCTTTCCCTTTAAATCTTGCGGAGATCTTCAGGCTACAGCTCCTCCCACCACCAGATTAGTATAAACTCTCGGCTCCACCCCATGACACCAGATCTTCCTTTCCGCTGGAAGACACAGGTTCCCTCATGCTTCACAGCAATTCGTAGGCCCTGGATTTCAAAGGTCGGTTTTCACCGAAACTTACCTAAAAACTCGTTCTAGGGACATGGATATGTTGTTCATCCACACTCATTGGCAGTATCCTTGCCGCTTTAAATCTTGCCGGAAGGTCTTCAAGCTTGCTCCTCCCACCCACCCGGGTGGTATAACTCTCGGCTCCGCCCCATGACGCCAGATCTTCCTTACCGCTTGGAAGCTCAGGTTCCCTCCTTAACGCTCTGCGTTTGCGACTGGTTCCTATTTCTCCGTTTGCGGATTTAAAAATAATATTTGGCAAAAGACTTCAGTCTTGATCCCTCGCGGCTGCGATGGACCAATCGACTCAGTTTGAGATGCCCATGCGGGCGAAGATGTCTCGGGCGGATCCACACTCACGTGTGTCTACTGCTTAGGCCTTGAGCACGACCCGCGGAGCTTGCGACCTGCTCATCTTTCCGACCCTCGTCCTCGAAGCCGTGCTGCCCGATTGCAACTGGGCCGTCCGAGGCGTTTCCCTCGGTGAAGTCAAGGCCCGGTTGGCGGTGTCCGGCGGCGGTATTCGGCGGATCCGGCTCGGCGGATGAGTAGCCCTCGAAGAAGGCGGCGGGGCGTTATCTTCCTCGACGCGGCATTTATCCCGCTCTCTCTGGATTCTTCCTACCGGCTTCCTTTAAGGAGCTTTGTCTGTCCCTCTCCACTAAAGGAGAAGGGCCTGCGTCTGCTGGACCTTTTTCTACCGGTCAAAAAGAGGGACAAGGGCAGAATCCTCCGTCGACGCTCTTGGGGCCAGAAAGGTCCCTCTCCCGGACGTCGACCGTCGGCAGGTCGGCCAGCTCGGCCCGGCCACTGGCCTCCACGGTGTCCCGTCAGGTCAGGTTGACCGAGAACTCCCACTGATGAAGTCGAGATTTTCTCGACCCATTGAGCGAAGCTGTCGCCTTTAGCAGCGAATTCCCCTCCCCGGTTCCCCGGGAGGAGTTGAGGATCCGTGGGCTCGCCTGTGCCTCCGGTTCCGGAGCCCTCGGATGGACCTTCAGGCGGAAGGAGTGCGGTTCCGGCCGACACCTCCTGCACCGACCCGGAAATTCCGGGACTCTCGGTCTCGGTCCCGGACCTCTTCGCTTGGTCCAGCGTTCCCCCGTCATAGGCGGTCTCGGTCTCGGCACCTGTGATAGCCAGCGTCGCGCTCGTCCTAAGTCCTCCTCCTCCGGATGAGGGAAGCTTGGCCGGAAGTCGTCGGCAGTGCGAGGACCTTATGTTGCAACAACTCCTCCTGGCGGGAATAAGCCGACTCCGGAGCCTTCCCGGCCATTGATAACTGTCACGGGCGACCGACACAACCCCTCGACTTGTCGAGGAGCCTACACCAGGCGGTTGTTCGGCCAAAACCAGCTGCTCCACCGATTCGGTGGAACCTCCGCCTCCACAGCCACCAATGGGGCTCCGACCAGGTTTCTCGGTCGGCTAAGGGTTTACCCATCGGCTGTCAGTTACCCTCACTCCCGACCGACCTCGGCAGGTGAAGGGTGGCTCAGGCCAGAGGCAGCTCTTTGAGGACTCTTCCGAGTCCGAAGGCGATTCCTCCTTCTTCTCCAGCGACTGGACTTGGGTCTTCAGGAGGGTCAGCCAATGGGCGATAGCCCGTCGTCCTTCCTAGGACTGCTTCGGCTCATCTAGGAGTCTACGGGATGGAGCTCGAACCCGTTCCAAGCGGGCCAGGTATCCCCTCACGGAGATTCTGGACCGGGGGATTCTCGGCGGAGGCCTTTCGGTGGCCGAGGCCATAGTGGGTCGGCACTGGAACTTTGGCGCGCCCGCTTCCTGCCCTGCGCCTTCGGCCAGGATGGCCAGAAGTATCACGGTCCCCGGTTCCTTGTCCGGTTTTCGGAACACCCTTCTGCTGAGGGTTGGTTACCGACAGCGTTTTCCGGCGCCCGCAGCGCCAGGATGTGGACAAACCTCCTGACAAGGAGTCAAAGAAATTGGACTATGTCGGGCGAAAGTCTCGCTCGTCCTCTCTCGACGCCGTCAGGCCAGTTCGGCCGATCCTCATGGCACATTTTCTCATGCCCTGTTGGGCTCCTGGATGAGGTCATCCCTCATCTTCCCGCCGATCTGCAGACTACGGTTAAGCAGGTGCGGGACCAGAGGCGGGCAGTGGCCAAACAGCAGCTCAGACTGCTTTGGATGTAGGGACTCGTGTGCCAGATCGGTGGCGGCCGCAGTGGCTATGCGTCGTGGGCTTGGCTGAGGATATCCACCTTTACTTGGATACCCAGCACAAGTTGGCGGATGTTCCCTTTTGGGGACTGACCTCTTGACCCTGGGGTGGAAGGTCACCTGCAGAGGATCAGAAGTCAATGCCACCTTGGACTCGGTCTCTTCCGCTCAGAAGGACAAAGGCCGCAAACCACAGCCTAAGCCCTTTAGTCCTTCTGTGCCCCAGCGCCCGGCAACAGCGTCAGGGCCAGCAGGCTCGGCCTTGGCATCCCAAACCCAAGCACGCCGGCTTCCTCTAACAGGAGCAGGGAGGTAGGGCCCAGGAGGTCCCTCGGCGGTCCCTCCTCCAAGCCTGCCCAGTGCGGGCTGAGGGGTGTCGCCCCATCCCGTCACCTTACCCTAGGTCCCCGATGAGAGGCGGCTCCGACACTTCCGTTCCGCTTGGTCCGCTGTTTCCACGGACAGGTGGGTCTTGGAGGTGGTGGGAAGAGGCCTGCCTCTGGAATTGAGCAGGCACCACCCTTCAGAGCCGTCGCCCCTCGGAGCTTCGAGATCCCCAGCCTCACTGGCGGCTCGTCGACCGACACTCACTCCTCCTCAGAAGGAGGTGGTAAGAGGTGGTGGACCCTCCTTCAGACCCAGGGTTTGTGTCCAGGTACTTCCTGGTTCGAAGCAGACGGGGCTGGCGCCCATTCTCGACTCTACACGACCTAAACAAGTTCCTAAGGTCTCGAACCTTCAGGATGGTCACTCTGGCTCAGATTATACCATCCTTGGAGCGGCGTGTGGTTCTGCTCTCTGGACTTGCAGGGCGCGTTTTTCCGTCCCTATCCGTCCGTCTCACCAGAGATTCCTTCTTCGGCGGAAGGATCCCTCTTGATTCCAAGCCATGCCCTTGAGCTTGTCTCCAGCTCCCAGGGTCTTCACCAAATGCATGGCAGTGGTGACAGCATTCCCTCTTGGCCTGAGGTCAGGTGTACCCTTACCTGGACGACTGGCTGATAGCTCCCTCCAGGAAGGAGGCGGTGGTCAGAGATCTGGCCCTCCAGGTCTGCTCTCAACTGGGCCTCCTTATCAAGCGAGGCCAAGTCGGAACTCGAGCGAAGCAGGTGATTTTATTCATCGGGCGCAGCTCGACTCTCTTGAGCCAGGCGCGGCTCCGGCGGACAGGGCGAGGGTTCTTTCCTCCTTTGCCCGATCATTTCTGGTTGGGCAATTGCGCCCTGCCCGGGACTTCCTGCGCCTCCTGGGTCTCATGGCGGCCTGTACCAGCGTGGTCCGTTGGGCCCGCTGGAACATGCGTCCCCTTCAGTGGGGACTGGCCAGCCAGTGGTCACAACGCTGCGATCCCTTGGACCAGCATGTCGGTCGGTGACACAGGGATGTGGAATGCTCTCCAGTGGTGGACCATTCCAGATCATTTGCGGAGGGCATCCGTTCAGTCCGCCCGAGCGGCGGTCTCTCTGTCGACCGATGCCTCTCTGATGGGTTGGGGTGCCCATCTGGGGAACACGGGCTCATGGCCTCTGGTCCCGCGGAGTCGATGCCACATCAACCTGCTGGAGCTCCAGGCGGTCCGCCCTAGCTCTCACCGCCTTTGCTCCGTTCCTCCGGGGTCAAGTGGTCCGAGTCCAGGCGGACAATACCACGACCATGTACTATCTAAACCGCCAGGCGGGGCAGCTCCATGCTTCTATGCAAGGAGCTCTCCGCATTTGGTCACTCGTGCGCAGCCTGGAGGCGGATCTCCTAGCCATTCACGTGGCAGGAGCCTCCAACACCCTGGCCGATGCCCTGAGCCGGATAGGGGCTGCATCCCACAGTGGTCTCTCCCCGGAGGTAGTACAGCATCTGTTCTCCCACTGGGGCACACCTCAGGTGGACCTGTTTGCCTCCATGGAGGAGCAGGCTGAGTCTGTTCCATGCCCGCCCCCTCAGCAGGGCTCGCTGCAGGGGATGCCTTCTCGAGGCAATGGACCCCGGGCCTCTTTTCGCCTTTCCCCATTCCCTTGATCCACAAGGTGCTTCTCAAAGCGCGAGGAGGACAGGCGCGAGGTGATTCTGATAGCCCCAGACTGGCCTCGCCAGTTCTGGTACCAGATCTCCTCAGTCTCAGCTCCAGGACTCGCGGCAGCTTCCAGCTCGCCCGGACCTGCTCTCAATCAATCAGGGAAGGTGTTCCATCCGGACCTTCAATCCCTGCACCTGACGGCCTGGTTCCTGGCGGCTAGAGTTCCAGGCTTTGGGTCTTTCCGACGAGGTCCTCAATGTAGTTGAGGCGTCCCGTAAGTCGACCAGAAAATGCTATGCCTTCAAATGGAAAAGGTTTTCCATTTGGTGTCAGGGCAAGGGCTTGGACCCTTCCTCCTGTTCCTTGGCAAGCATCTTGGACTATTTATGGTCCCTTTCTAGTCAAGGGCTTAGGTCGACGACCCTAAGGGTGCACCTGGCAGCCATCTCTGCTTACCGGGCGCGGGCTGGGAAGCAGTCGGTGGCGCAGGAGAAGGTGGTCTGGCGCTTTTTCAAAGGCCTTGATCACATTTCCCCTCCAGTGCGGGAACCCCCACCTCCGTGGGATCTACTGCTGGTACTGGCAAAGCTCATGGGCAAGCCATTCGAACCTATGCACAGGTGTGCTCTCTCACCTGTCGTGGAAGACCGCCTTCTTGGTGGCTATCACGTCAGCCAGAAGGATGGGAGAGCTCCAGGCGCTTTCCATCGAGTCTCCTTACCTGGTCTTCCACAGGGACAAGGTTGTCCTGCGCCCCCACCCGAAATTCCTTCCGAAGGTGGTGTCGGAGTTTCACCTTAACCAGGTGTTGACTCTGCGGTGTTCTACCCCAATCACACCTCGGAGGCCGAATATAGGCTCCATACTCTGGATCCTAGAAGGCGTAACGCTTATTATAAGGAGGCCACGGCTGATATTCGAGGAGAGGTTAGCCAGCTGTTTGTCACCCTACGCTGAAGCCCGCATCTGGCAGACCTGCAACAGCCCGGACGATAAGCAGGTGGGTAACCTCCTGCATAGATCTCTGCTATAAGTTAGCGGGCATGGAGCCTCCCAGAGGATAAGAGCTCATTCTACCCGCCATACTGCTGCTAGCGGTGGCTGCTTCAGGGGCGTCCCTATCCAGGAAATCTGCAGGGCTGCTACCTGAAGTCAGCAAACACCTTCATTACCCACTACCACATCGACCTTGAGTCACGCGGGATGCTGGTTTTGGGGCCTCGGTTCTCCAGTCTCTCTTTCCCAAGTAAGTATATGGGGTGTGCGTCTTGCCTCCCTCCTCCCGGAGAACTACTAGGAGTCTGCCAATGAGTGTGGATGAACAACATATCCATGTCCCTAGAAATACAGGTTACTCACCTGTAACAGGAGTTCTAGGAATGGTATATGTTGTTCATCCTACGACCCTCCGACCTCCCCGGCTTCGACGCACAACCTGAGCTTCCAGCGGGCCAGATCTGGCGTCATGGGGCGGAGCCGAGAGTTATACCACCCGGGTGGGTGGGAGGAGCAAGCTTGAAGACCTTCCGGCAAGATTTAAAGCGGCAAGGATACTGCCAATGAGTGTGGATGAACAACATATACCATTCCTAGAACTCCTGTTACAGGTGAGTAACCTGTATTCGAGTTAGTCGGATCTGATAGTAGCGCATAGGACATGGAGTAAAAATCTGCTCCTGGATTTCGTCTGTGCTCCTGCGGCCAGAAGATGTTGTGCACCGATCCCCACCTAACGTGCGTCTACTGCCTTGGTGTTGGACATAACACCTCCACCTGCATGTTCTGCCTGGCCTTCCATCCCAATATCCTGGACGACCGCTTGGCGTGCCTAAAACTGGGGAGACCGGGAAGAAAGGAACCTGCCGGTGAAATCTAAGGAGACGAGGTGGGCTGTTTCCAAGGCTGTGGATCCGCTGAACAGTTGGAGCAAATGAAGGCTTTCGAGGAGGAAGCGTCTCAAGCTTCGGCCACTCGGAGCTTTTTTGTTCCTCTTAACCACGGTTCCACTTTTCAGGTTCCTTCAAGGAGTTGTACCAGTCTCTCCCCACCAGGGTGAGGCGCCTCGAGCTCGCACTCTTCCCACCCACCTCCCGCCCTCGGAAGAGGGACAAGGACCCGAAGTCTTCATCCAAACGGAGACGTTCTTGAGACTGAGATAGGTCTGAGTCACAGGAACACGCGGTCTCGACCTCAGTCGAGATCGCATCCTCGGCTGCCGGCTTCACGGATCTTCCGTCTGGCCAAGAGATCGAGGAAGTGGCCAACGAAGTTGAGATTTCTCTCGACTTGATCGACCCTATTTTGTCTACTCTGGTTGACGATTCTTTAGAAATACTCCGGTCCTTGTATTTCCTGATGAGTAGACCCAACCTGCTGGTGTCCCCATCGAGGAACCAGTTCCAGACCCTCAGTTTTCACCAACCCCAGTGTCTCCCGATCGATTGGATCGACTTCCTCGATCAAGGTCCAGAACCCCTTTGGCCGGTAAGCCGAAAAAGAGTCATAAGCACTCGCACAAAAAGAGGCATCGCCGCAGATCTTCGTCCTCCTCGGATGTGGAGAGGCTTCGACGGAAACTCTGACACTATGAGGATCTTATGTGGCAACAACTGATTTTGACTGGGCAAAAGCCAGCTCCACCGGCCACCCTGGCCATCACTTGGCTTCCGCCTCCTGGGCCGAGGCTGACCCCTCCGGAACCGAAACCTTCAGTTCCTCCGCCCATGGGGCCGGCTGTATCCCGGCTTGGCCCATTCCGGTATCTCCACTGATTCAGGTGGAACCACCGCCTAAACAGCCTCAGGAAGGGGCTCCCTTGAAAGAGAACCGTACAGACACGGTTACCCCTGACTGCCCTCGGTGGATCGAAGGGCATGTAGGTGGGAGGCCATTGTACAATGACTCCTCGGACTCGGATGTCACTGGACTGCACTCCCATCCTGGAGATGATGAGTCCTCCATGGGTCAAGTGGTTCAAGTCCAGACGGACAATACCACGACCATGTACTACCTCAACAACAGAGCGGCACACACTCCCGTTTGCTGGCACGGAGGGCTTCACATCTGGACCCTCGTAAGCCGGTTGGTGGCGGATCTCCTAGCCATCCATGTGGCAGGAGCCTCAAACCAGCTGGTAGATGCTCTCCAGCTACATAGGTCAGACATCCCATGAGTGGTCCCTCCATCCAGAGGTAGCTTACAGTCTGTTCTTCACTGCGGCAAACCAATGGTGGACTTGTTTGCCTCCAGGAGAACACCAAGCTGAGGCTGTTTCAAGCCGCCCCCCTCAGCAGGGCTCACTGCAATGGGATGCCTTCTGAGGCCATGGACCTCAGGCCTCCTGTATGTCTTCCTCCATTTCCTTTGATCCACAAGGTGTTACTCAAGGTGAAGAGGGACAAAGCGAAGGTGATGATCTTGGTAGCCCCAGATTGGCCATGCCAGTTCTGGTACCCAGATCTCCTCAGCCTCAGCTGCAGGCCCTTGGAGCAGCTTTGTACACACCGGACCTGACATCTCTGAATCAGGGAAGGTATTCCATCTGGACCTTAAATCTTGCACCTCTCAGTCTGGTTCCTGTGGCTAGAGTTCCAGGCTCTGGGTCTTTCTGAGGATGTCTACACCGTGGTGGGCATCTCATAAGGAATCGACCAGGAAATGTTATACCTTTAAATGGAAGAGATTTTCCATTTGGTGTCAGGGTAAGGGTCTGGACCCCTTATCCTGCTCTGTGGCTAACATTCTCGACTACCTTTGGTCTCTCTCCAAAGGGGGTCTGTGGTCATCGACCCTTAGGGTGCACCTGGCAGCCATTTCTGCTTACTGGGCATGGGCGGCAACCGACATTGGCGAGGAGACAGTGGTCGGGCGCCTTCAGGCCTGGATCACATATCCCCTCCGGTGCGTGAACCTCCACCTCCATGGGATCTGTTGCTGGTTTTGGCAAAGCTCATGGGCAAGCCATTCGCACAAGTGTGCACTCTCGCACTTGTCATGGAAGACGGCCTTCCTGGTGGCTATCACGTCAACCAGAAGGACAGGGGAGCTCCAGGCTCTGTCAGTGGACTCCCCTTATCTAGTCTTTCACAGGGACAAAAGTGTCCTGTGCCCCAACCCGAAATTCCTTCCGAAGGTGGTATCAGAGTTTCACCTTAACCAGGTATTGCTCTGCTGGTATTCTACCCTAATTACACCTCGGACGGTGAGTACAGGCTCCATACTTTGGACCTGAGATGTGCTCTCTCCTATTATAAGGAGAGAATGGCGGAAATTCATGGAGAGGTTCGCTGGCTGTTTGTCACCTACGCTGAAGCCGCTTCTGGGAGACCTGCAGCCAAATGGACCATTGCAAGGTGGATTACATCATGCATAGGTCTGTGCTATGAGTTGGCAGTCAAGGAACCTCCCAGAGGGATAAGAGCTCATTCTACTCGCCATACTGCTGCATCGGTGGCTGCTTCCCGGGACATTCCTATCCAGGAAATCTGTCGGGCTGCTACCTGGAAGTCAGAAAACACCTTCATTACCCACTACCACATCGACCTTGAGTCATGCCAGGATGCTGGTTTTGGGGCCTCGGTTCTCCAATCTCTGTTCCCTAAGTGGGGGGTGTACACCTTGCCTCCCTCCTCCTGGAGAACTGCTAGGAGTCTGCCAAGAAATGTGGATGAACAACATATCCACGCTGCTAGAAGAACAGGTTGCTCACCTGTAACAGTAGTTCTAGGAGTGGTATAAGTTGTTCATCCACACGCACCCACCCGACCTCCCCGGCTTTAGGCGCACAACCTGGCTTCCAGCAGGCTAAGATCTGGCGTAATGGGGTGCAACTGAGGTTTATACCACCTGGGTGGGTGGGAGGAGCCAGCTTGAAGAATTCCAGCAAGATTTAAAGGGGAAAGGGACATGCCAAGAAGTGTGGATGAACAACATATACCACTCCTAGAACTACTGTTACAGGTGAGTATCCTGTTCTTCCTGGACTAGGGGGCATGGGATGAAGTTGGAGGGAGGATGATTCAGAGGAAACGTGAGGAAGAATTTCTTCACAGAATGGGCGGTGGACAAGTGGAACACCTTGCCAGAGGAAATGGTGGGGGCTGAAACAATCACGGGATTTAAGAATGCATGGGATAGACATAAAAGAATTCTGGAGGTTAGGGGTGAGGGGCAACAGATTTCTAGGAAAACAAAGTGAACTTACAAGCTCAAATGGGTAGACTGGGTGGGCCGTAGGCCCTTATCTGCTGACACTGTCTATGTATGTATGTAATCCACAGAAATCATTATACAGTATTATATGGCATAACCCACTGTACCATATGGCAAAATAAAGGAATACATAGGTGGAAAGGTTTAATACTCACCAGTAAATTTAAGACCTAGCGTGAGTGCTCACTGAAGGACTCTTTAAGAGAGCAAGAATTTTAGAGATATATGCAATTAAGTGTCTTCTACATGAAATCTTATGAAAACTGTGAAAGAACACTGGAGCATAATGATAACACTGACAAAAAGATAGTTACCATGCAAAAAGTATGGTTGCATAAGAACTTACCGTAACAATAGATCTTCGAGAGTATCTCTTGCAGCAGGTCATAACATATGGGATTACAGCCGCAGGCATCATTTCCTCTAGATGACTTCTCAGCAGTCAACCCTTGGACCTACCCATGTGGTGTCAGTATGGCATGTATAAAAGGGGGATGTCGAAGTTACTCCTCAGTTATTTTCCATCCTGTTGATCAAATGTGAAAACATATGCAAGGCCTCCAATGGGAACTGAGGAGGGAAAGAAGGCAGCAGCTCGTGAAGTCATAAAAGGATAGGAGCAAAGAACCCTGCTGAAGTAACAGCAAGGGTGAAGAAGGGCAGGGCTGCATGACCTGCTGCAAGAGATACTCTCAAAGATCTACTATTACGGTAAGTTCTTACGCAACCATACTGTCTTTTTTTTGAGGCAAACTCATGCAGCAAGTCATAACACATGGGAAAATTCCCAAGAAGTTACTATACCCAGTGGGAGGAGGAAGCAAACCATCAAGGTTTAGGACAGGAGGCCTTGTAGGATGGCCCACCCAAAATTGGTCTGCTTCTCAGAAGCGATGTCTAGACTGTAATGCTTGGTGAAAGTATGTACAGTAGACCATGTGGCTGCATTGCAAATATCCAAGGCAGAAATGGTCCGGAAACATGCCGTAGATGCAGCCATGCCTCTGGTAGAATGAGGTTTTACAACCCCTGTGACAGTCGTTTTCGTATTTTGCATAGATAAACGTAATGCAGTTGGCCAACCATGTGGACAAGCCATGCTTTAAAACACAAATGTCCTGGTTTCCAGGGGTGCAAGAAACAAAAAGTTGCTCAGTTTTTTGCAACTGTGAAGTGTAGAGAAGGTAAATGCTCGATGTTCTGTGCACATCGAGAATATGAAGCAGGGCTTCCCTTGGATTCGTAGGCTCCACAAAGTACACTGGTAATTGACTGACCTGATTTAAAGTAAATTCAGAAACAACTTTTGGCAAAAATGACGGGTTCATGCGTAAGACACCCGATCGTTATGAAATTGCAGGTATGGAGGTTTTCACATTAGTGCGTGTAACTCTGAGACACGTTTGCCTGACGTAATGGCAACTAAAAACATAGTTTTCTGAGAAAGATAATGGAGGTTGCTGGATTCAGTGGGCTGAAATGGACTCGTAGTCAATTTTTCAATAACAAAATTCAAATCCTACACAGGGACTGGATCCCAGATAGGGGGATGAAGGTGCAGAATAGCTTTTAAAAAGGTTTGAATCAAAAGTGTCTGTGACAAAGGAATGTTGCCCACAGGTAAATGAAATGTGGCAATGGCTGAAAGGCGGACTTTCACAAAGGAATATTTCAGTCCATCCTCCAACAAGGAGAGCAAATAATCTAAAATACGTTGAGGGGAACACTCATAAGGATCCAAGTCCAGTGTAGACGCCCAAATGGAGAAGCGTTTCCATTTCATGGAATAGGAAGACCAAGTAGATGGCTTCCTAGCAGCCAAGAGGACTTCCGCCACCTCTGGGGATACACAGAAGTGTGATAGGATGATGTCCTTAGGAGCCAGGCATGCAGATGGAAGGAGTGAAGGTCTGGGTGTAGCAGGGAGCTGTGCGCCTGGGACAACTAAGCCCGGCAAACCGGTAGAGGAAGGGGATCCAGTTCTGAGAGCTGTAGAAGCAGCGGGAACCAAATCTGCCTTGGCCAGAATGGTGCTATGAGAATCATAGATGTCCCATCCCAGACCATTTTGATTAGTACTCTCTGAACGAGAGGAAAGGGCGGGAAAGCATAAAGCAATCTTCCTGTCCAGGAAAGAGTTCCAGAACCTCGTTTGAGAGAGTAGTAAAGAGGCAGCTTTGCATTTTGCAGAGAGCCAAACAGGTCCAGCTCCAGTCAGCCCCACAGGTGGAAGATGTCATGTAGGATGTTGGGCAGGATTTCCCACTCATAGGCCTGGCCTGTGGATCTGCTCAGGGCATCCGCCAGGGTGTTGGACACCCCGAGGATGTGAACTGCCAGAAGATGAATATTTCTCTGGATCACCCAATACCAAACCCTCATCAGTTCTCTGCAGAGAGGGTTTGAATGGATGCCACCTTGCTTGTATAGGTAGTGAACTACTGTCTGAACTGTCTGATTGCATCTGAAGGCAACCGAGGGGAAGGTTAGTGTCGAACACCTGTAAGGCATAGAGAACTGCTCTCATCTCCAAAACATTGACATGGAGGAGGGGCTCCACTGGTGTTCAAAATCCTTGGGATCTGAGGTGCAGGAGACGAGCACCTACCCTGTCAAGGGGGCGTGTCTAGTCAGAATGAGACTCGGAGGCTGGCCCGCTGGCTCAGGGGCAGGGTGCCGACCTGCGACCTGGGTTCAGGAATGGACCTTGGATATCAGAGGGCCATCCGGGGGAAGAAGGATTGAGCATCCAATGACTGCTCTCCTTCTCCAGGGGGGAGGGTGGTAGACTGTTTGGCATTATACGGACACCTAACGGAGGTTGGGTGTACCACATACGCCAATGCCAATACGTTCGGGGGGCAGGGCAGATGCTGGCCATCATTGCAGGTCCCCGCCCCTGTACATCGGGGAGAAAACCACTGCCGGACACCTCAATGAAGCCTGCCCTCTGCTTCAATCAGCTCCCAGACCAGCTCCTTGTCCTATCCCATCTCTTGCGGTACTACAACCCTGACCTGTGGGGGGTGTATCAGGGTGCTGCAGCTAATGTGGGAGCAGAAGGATCCGTGACCGGGCTGAGGACTGGTGGCAAGGCAGCAATAAAAAGCATACTAAATAAAAAAAAAAAAAAAGGAGACTTGGGATAGGAGGATGAAATGGTATGCCTCGCATTAAATTGTACCTCGGCTTGTACCATTGTAGTGCTCAAAGAACCGGGGAAGGCCTCAAGACTGGGGCATTGAAATTGTCCTCCTTCTGGTCCCAGTGGACTCTGAGGGACCTCTGAAGGACCCTCATATTTAACCTGGTATTGGGGACTGTTGGTATCGTGGCTGCCAAATGTCAAATCAAATCAAACTTTATTTGTAAAAAGCACCTTTCTAAAATCAAGGCACTTGTACATAATTAAAATAAATCAATAAATAAAAAATGCAATTAATTAAAACCATAAATATAAGTTAAAACTCATAAGAGTGGCATTAAAAATCAGTATATGCTAGGCTAAAAAGAAACGTCTTCAAAGCTACTTTAAGCTTTGGACGGTCAGGCAATCTTGCACCTGATGAGGTAGAGAATTCCACAGGGTTGGGGCCATAAAACTAAAAGACCTGGCCCCAGAGGTCTTTAAATGAACCTTGGGAATCTCTAGCAATCCCTCATCAGTGGATTGGAGACAGCGGGAGGGACAGTAGGGATGAAGGAGATCTTGCAGGTAATCAGGCCCCTGATCATTTAGGGCCTTATAGGTCATCAAATTGACCTTGACGGTGATCCGCCACCATACTGGCAGCCAGTGCAGTCCACGGAGTACAGGCGTTATATGACTGGTCCTAGATGTACCAGTCAATAGCCTGGCCTCCGCATTCTGCACGAGCTGCAGGCGGTGGATATCAATGCTCGGTAACTTAAGGTAGAGGGTGTTGCAGTAGTCAAGGTAATAGGTAACGAAAGCGTGGACCAGGGTTGGAAGATCATTGGAAGGAACCAGATGCTTCACCCAGGTGATATTCCTCAGATGGTAAAAAGAGGTTTTGACAACTGCCGACACCTGAGATTTAAGTGTCAAACAGTCATCAAACATAACGCCCACATTCCGCACCCCGGTATGAGGTAGTTAGCTGAATACCCCCAAGCCATAGACCTGAAGGTGATCCTACCAACAAACCCACCTCCCGGCAACCTGAGGCCACAACCAACACCTCTGTTTTTTCTGGGTTTAACTGCAGCCAACTCACATTCATCCAATCCTGGATTTCGGTGAGACAGTTAAAAACCGAAACAGCAGCATCCTGGCCAGGCATAAAGGACATGTACAGCTGAGTATCATCTGCATAGCAGTGAAAACTCAAGCCATACTGCCTAATAATCGCTCCCAACTGCAGCCTGTACACTGCAAACAACATGGGTGCCAAAATGGAACCCTGCAGCACCACGCAGGTTAAGGGGAGTGATGCTGAGTAAAAAATCCCAGACACCACCCTCTGAGTCCTACCCTCAAGGAAAGATCGAAACCATCCGAGGACTGTACCAGACAGTCCACAGAAGAACTGCAGGTGCTCCGGCAGCACACCATGGTCTACAGTGTCAAATACCGCAGAGGGATCAAGAAGGACCAAGATGGAATGGGTCCTTTGATCTCTCACTATTAGGAGGTCATTTAGTACCCGGACAAGGGATGTCTCGGTACTATGTCTCTTCCTAAGTCCGGACTGGAGAGAATCATAGACATTGAGGCTGGTCAAATGATCATCCAGCTGTGACGCAACCACCTTCTCAATAACCTTACCCACAAAGAGAAGGTTAGAGACGGGACTGTAGTTAGCCAGACAGTCCAGCTCCAAGGAGGACTTTTTGAGAAGGGGTCGAACCACATCCTCTTTCAGAGGGTCAGAAAAGATCGCCCTCTCCAAAGACATCCAGACTATTTCGGCAAGGACCAGACCGATTTTATCCACACAGCTCACTAGGAGACGTGTTGGTCCCGGGTCCAAACTATAGTTGGTCGGACGCAATGAAAAAATTACTCACCTTAGTAATGTTGTTTCTTCTAATGGAGTCTTGCTATATTATGACATATGCAGTGAGTCCCAACCTTCGAACTGCTCCGGAGGTGAAAGAGTTAACTTTCCATGCAGGGCATGGAACCTTGAGCGCGAGCTCGGTTGAAAACTCTGTCTGTTGTTCTTCAAACTCAAACTGTCAGATCTTTACGAGCAAAACTCACTAAGGTTCTGTGTGGAAGCCATAAACCTACACTAGCCAACTGGCTACTAAATATAAGAACACATCTTTCTTGGTCCCAAAACAAAGACTCAAGTCAGGGGATCCAGAAAAAATAAAAACATAACACCCAAACACCCCAAAAAGGAGGGGTGAAAATAAGGTGGGCATCTGCCAAGTGCCAACACTACACTGCCCACCCACATCCCAAAAGTAGAAGTTCTGAGAGGGGCAGGCTGGGGGGGAGGTCATAATATAGCAAGACTCCATTAGAAGAAACAACATTACTAAGGTGAGTAATTTTTTCTTCAAACAACATGAAGTCTTGCTATATTATGACATATGCAGACTACACAGCAGTACCTCCATGGAGGAGGGACAGAACCTACTTAGGAAATAGGCTCTGAAGCACAGCTGTGACAAACCGAGCATCACTCCTAGCCTGGATATCCAGGGAGTAATGCTTGGTAAAAGTGTGAACTGTTTTCCAGGTAGCTGCTTGACATACCTCTAGGATAGTAATGTCCCTGGCAGCAGCCAGAGACGCAGCTGTACCTCTGGTAGAGTGAGCCCTCAGGCCTGAGGGAGGAACCTTACCCAATTTCTCATAGCAAAATTGGATACAAGAGACAATCCACCTGGCAATGGATCTTTTAGTGGCAGGTTTCCCTTTACCAACCTCACCATAAGTGAGGAACAGTTGGAGGGAGTCAAACCTGTGACCCTTGGTACGTTCTATGTAGTAACTAAGGGCTCTTTTGACATCTAAACTGTGCAGTCTCCTCTTGCCAGAGGAGGAATGGTCAGTGAAGTACACAGGAAGAGAAATAGATTGATTAAGGTGGAAGTCTGAAACCACCTTAGGCAAGAACTTCCTGTTAGTCCTGAGGACCACCTTATCTCTATGAAAGGAGATAAAATCAGGTTCCACTGACAATGCCTGTAATTCACTTATGCGCCTGGCAGAAGTGATGGCTACAAAACACAGTTTTCCAAGTCAAGTACTTAAGCTCTGCTGAAGACAAGGGCTCAAAGGGGTTGCATAAGCTGAGCAATGCAAATATTAAGATCCCAGGCAGGGCAGGGTCCCTGAAAGGGGTTGGTGTGAAGCAACCCTTGAAAACTGGAGAATACAGGATGAGCTGAAAGAGAAGAGGGTTTACCTGCTGATAAGAAAGCAGACACGGCTGCCAGGTGCACTTTTAGGGTAGCTGGTCTCAGCCCCAACGTATTCAAATGCACCATGTAATCCAGGACTGTGGATAAGTCAGCAGATTCTGGGGAAATATGCCTGCCAGAGCACCAAATGGAAAATCTCTTCCATTTGGAATTATAAGTAGCCCTGGTGGAAGGCTTCCTAGAAGCCTTCAAGATATCCAATACACCTTGGGAGAGGTGTAGGTCAGCAAACTCTAACTCTTCAAGAGCCAGGCCTTGAGATTGAGAGATTTGAGATTCAGGTACCAAACTCTCCCGTGGGCACAGGTTAACAGGTTGTGATTCCTGGGAAGACACAGGGGAAGGTGGACTGCTAAGGAGATAAGGAGTGGGTACCAGGGCTGCCTGGCCCAATCTGGAGCAATCAGGATCATCTTTCAGGGCTGAGATCTGATTTTGACTAGCACCTTGAAAAGAAGAGCAAAGAGGGGAAAAGCATAGAGGAACTTCCCTTCCCAACTGAGAAGGAAGGCATCCAGGGGGACTGAGCCCAACACTGGGGGCCTGCAGCAAAAAAGAGGAAGTTGGTGATTGTCTGGGGCTGCAAAAAGATCTATCTGAGGAGTGCCCCATCTGGCAAATACTACCTCCAGTACTAGGGGATCCAGTGACCATTCGTGATGGCCCTGGGAAATCCTGCTGAGAGCATCTGCCAGGACATTGTCCTTGCCTGGGAGGTGAACTGCCGTAAGGGAGGTGTTCAGGGAATAAGCCAGGGACCATAACTTCATTGCTTCGGTGCACAAGGCCGTAGACTGAGTGCCTCCTTGCTTGTTGATGTACCACATTGTAGTATTGTTGTCTGTTCTGACCTGTACGACTTTGTTCTGAACAGATGTGGAAAAAACTTGAAGTGCTAGAAAAACTGCTCTGAGTTCCAACAGATTGATGTGGAGCAGAGATTCCTGTGGGGACCACAATCCCTGGGTAGTGAGATCGCCCATGTGAGCTCCCCACCCCAAGAGGGATGCATCTGTAGTAAGGATTAAGGAGTGAGACTGAGGGGTGAAGGGGACCCCCTGTCTCAGATTGCTCTGGTCCTGCCACCACTGAAGGGCTTGGATCAGGGTTCGAGTCACTGGGATCAATTTGGTTAAAGGGTCTCTCCTTTGAGACCAAAAGGCTCTCAAATGGAACTGGACATCCCTCATCTGAAATCTTGCTCCCTGCACCACTGCTGTAGAAGCAGCCATGTGCCCCAGGAGCTGCAGAAAATGCCTTGCTGGTCGAGAGACTTGCAGGGTGAAAGAGGAGGCCAGAGAGAGACCAGGGTCCTTGCTCTTTCCAGAGGGAGGAAGGCTCTGGCCTATTTTGTGCTCAGTTCTGCACCTATGAAGGTGAGGAGCTGGACAGGCTCTAGAACTGACTTTTGAAGATTGAGAAGGAAACCTAGAGATGTGAGCAGTTGCTGAGTTACCTGAAGGTGAAGTTTGACTTGTTCTGGAGACTGGCCTACTATGAGCCAGTCGTCCAGGTAAGGAAAGATGGCAATATTTTGCCTTCTTAAGTGGGCAACTGCTACTGCCAGGCATTTTGTGAATACCCTCGGGGCAGAGGTGAGGCCAAAGGGCATTGCTCTGAACTGGTAATGGCCTGAGGGCAGTTCGAATCTGAGGTACTTTCAATGGGAGCTTCTGATGAGAACATGGAAGTAGGCATCCTTGAGGTCCAGGACGCTAGCCAGTCCCTGGCCTTAGAGAAGGTAAAATAATTCCCAGAGTCACCATTTTGAATTTTGGTTTTAAAAGGTGCTTGTTTAGGTATCTGAGGTCCAGGATGGGCCGTCATTCTCCTGTCTTTTTTGGGGTAAGGAAGTACCTGGAGTACAACCCTTTGCCCTGGTGTAGGGGTGGAACCCTTTCCACAGCTCTGAGAGCCAGGAGGGTAGAAACTTCTGTTTCTAGGGCAAGTGCCTCTGATGGATTTGCAGGCGGAAAGGACCTGGTTCTCATCTTTGGAAATTTATTTAAGCTGAGAACCAGTCCCTGGCTTACTACTTCCAGGACCCACTTGTCTGATATTAAAGACTTCCAGTCCTGGACAAAGTAAGCCAGCCTGCCCCCTACAGGTAGAAGAGAATCGGCCCTGGCCACCCCATCAGGTGCCTGCTTGGCAGGGGCTTTGGGCTGACGGGTGGAAGCAGGCTTGCTTGCACCCCGTCTGCCTCTCCCTCTAAAGAACCCCCTCTGGGCATAAGCAGAAGAGAAGGCCTGGACTTGGTAGAAAGGCCTATGAAAAGGCCTGCCCCTGCCCCTGGAAGGCTGCCTTTGAGGAGTGGCCTGCCTTTCCTTGGCCTGTGCACTTCTATAGGTGGTCCTATATTAATCCATTTTCTTCATGTAATTCTCTGTCTGCTCCCCAAACAGAGAATTCCCCACAACAGGAAAATTCACGGCCTTAGACTGGGTATCTTGTGACAGGGCAGTACATCTGAGCCAAACCATTCTGCAAAGTGCCACAGATGTAGCCATGACCCTTGATGACACATCATTAGAGTCTACTGCAGCATGAAATTGCACCTTGGATACCTCAATACTATCCGCAACCACCTGTTCCAGCTCCCTGGCAACCTGGTCAGGGACCTGTTTTGCCAGGGCCAGCACAGTATCCCATCTGGATTTCTGGTACCTAGCAGCATAAGCCATATAATTTGCCTGTCTGAGTCCCAAAGATGCTGCCATGTACTGTTTCTTTGCCATGGCATCAATCCTCCTGGAGTCCTTTTCAGGGGGGTGGGAAGCTAGAGGAACATTTGCCTTGTCACAGGCTGCAGCCTGCACTACCCCCACATGGCTGCATTGCTGTGTGAGGAACTCCGTATCAGAGCCTGATAGCTATACCTCTTGTCCATCCTTTTATCAACAGGAGGTATAGTGTAAGGAGTTTTAGAATTTTTACTGTCTGTTTCGAAAAGATTTATGCAAAGGAATAGACAGTCTCCTAGACTCTGGAATATCCATCATTTCTACATAATCAGGCTCCTCTTGGTCATCAACAGCTTCCTCAACAGGAGCTGGAGAGTTTCAGCAACTTTCTTATAGAACATAAAATGAGAAGGAGACTCAGATAGCCTGGGGGGAGAAACCCCTGACGGTCTGTCTGGAGAGATGTCCGGTTCAATGGGCACATCCAGACTTTCAAAACCACAATCACTCTCCTCATACTCCTCTTCCCCCTCCTCCAGTTCATAAAAATCCTCAAAATCATAATCTTGAACCGGTGGAACTGGCCGAACTGAGCGCTTACCTGATGGTGTTGGTTCGGTCGGAACAGGGGAAAGTGACTGGACAATTTTAATTGCTTTAGCTATTTCCTCAGCGGTTGGAGAAAGAACTTTTGGCTCCCCACTAGCTGACTTCCTAGTCCTTTTAGTTGGAACCGGCTCCTCAGAGCTGGCTCTTCGTTTGCCCGAGGAAGTATCGCCCCGGTCAGAGGGCACTCCCTCCGGTTCGGTTGGGACCGAACCGGGCTGGCCATCCGGGTCAGCGGACTTTTCGGCCTCCCTTTCCCTGAGCCTACCAACTCTCTTTTCTACGGTGGCAGCAGGAAAATTCTTACAAATCTGGCAGTCTGCATTGAGGTGGTCAAACCCCAGACAATATACACAGGTGGTGTGTGAGTCAGCCTTAGCAAAGGCTTCCCCACAAACACCACAGTGCTGAAACTCAGTGGGCCCGGTTTTTCTTTTGGGTTTCTCAGACATAGTGCCAGCCTAACCAAACTTGCCCATTTATGGCAATCCGCCAAGCAAGACTCCCTTATTGGTTCCCAACTGTGTCACGGGTCATGGAAAAAACCGTAATGAAATCCATTTTTTTTAGAACCGATAAGAACCGGGAACCGCACTCTAATGAAGGACTAGTGAAGTTTGAGAATAAACTGATCGGTTCAAACCGAACCGAAAAGTGTTTACAAGTTCCACACAGAATAAAATAAATGTAAGCCTATCTATTACTTACAATACCACAGACAGAGCTTGAACCGAATGGTTGCGGTTTAATTTCGGTCGAAAAAACGATAAATAATACTTTTTAACCGACAAACAAACTGAGCAGAAGGAGAAATCTCCAGAGCGACTGTTCAGTGAGGCGGAGTAAAGAATCTGACAGTTTGAGTTTGAAGAACAACAGACAGAGTTTTCAACCGAGCTCGCGCTCAAGGTTCCATGCCCTGCATGGAAAGTTAACTCTTTCACCTCTGGAGCAGTTCGAAGGTTGGGACTCACTGCATATGTCATAATATAGCAAGACTTCATGCTGTTTGAAGACTGGATGACCATCACAATGTCACTGATTGTAGGGAGGCCGAAGTCACACCACACAAACTGGGTGTCCGACATCTCTTGCCAGCCACCACAGCTCCCATTAGGGAGGGTCAAGCGGATGCTGGACATGATTGTGGCAGCCTTATCTGAAAAGAATCAAGCAAACTCCTCACAACGTTCTTGAGAAAAAGCACTTCCAAGCTGGAGACAGATTGTGCAATCCAATCTGTCCACAGTCCAGAAAAGCTGAGCTGGTCGATTCTGTGCAGCAGCCATTTCCCTGGACAGGAATTCTGCCTTCTTATGGGTAATTGCTGATTGATAGACCACATAGTGGTCCATCAAATTGTCTGTCACATTCCAGGCCCAACTTCCGCTAACACCTCTCTAGCCTTCGTCCCACTCTCCTCAACTCCCTCAGAGTCTCATCAAACCAAGGAGACCTGGGGCAAAGAGTGAGGGGATGAACACGAACAGGAGCAACGGAATCCAGGGCTTCTATCACCACCTTATTATAGACAAGTACCAGGTCCCCTGGATCCATGCATTCACTCGGTATACCCTATGGGTCCAGTGCCACCATCAGGACATCTGGGGAAACACCCCTCAAAGGGTGGTACCAGACCATCTCCGTAGGAGCTGACCTACTAGAGGTGGCCTCGAAACTGAGCCCAGTGGTACGATGGTCAGACCACCCGACTGGTTCCACCACCAAATCGGATATCTCCATCCCCAAGAGAAACACCAAGTCCAATGAATGACCACCAATATGGGTCGAGGAGGAAATAACCTGTGTGAAGCCCAGTGAATTCATTATCTGGAGGAAATCCTGACCAAACTGCGAGAGTTTATCGTTGACACAGGCATTGAAATCCCCCAGGATTAGCCATCTGGGGGATCCCAATGTCAGGTTGACAATGAAGTCTGCGACTTCCCACAGGAAAACATTCCCATCTCCTGGTGGACGGTAGATGAGAAGTATCCTGCACCCCACACCCTCACCCATGATACATTCGAAGGAGTTGGTAGTTCCCACTGGTACCTCCATTAGGCTCAATTCTGATCTAAAACAGATGGCAACACCCCTGCTCCTATGATCCATCCTCTGGCGGTGTATCACCAAGTACCTGGCCGGAATTGATGATGCCAAAACTGAGCCAGCATTCTCATCCAGCCAGGTCTCAGTGATGAAAGCCAGGTCAGATGATCCAACAAGATCCACCTTTATAGCAGTCTTGTTCTTGATAGACTTGGCATTGCATAACACCACCTGAGTAGGTTGAGAACCCGAGGAAGACAGTGTTACCTGCTTGCTACAAGCAGGGCCCTTGAATAATGGAACCAGACAAGGAGTACTCCTTTCCTGGATCCATTTCGTCCCAGGGTGTTTCCTTGTCCCCACTATTCCAATCCACTCACTCCTTTCCATTCCCTCTCCAGGCCTAGCCTTCATCCTCATCCTCCTTCTAACAATTCCCAAAGCCCTACACTGTCTATATACCTCTGGTGACAGTGAAGGACAAGAAAAAGGATGGAGGTCCCTAAGTCCAGAGGGGGAATAAAGCCTGACCGTCCTTATACCTTCCCAACACATCTTCACCACACTCCACAAACACTACAGCAAGCAACCATAAAACACAAACAAACCCTCTCCACAATCAAACAATCAACACCCAAACACAACTACTCAAATCAGCCTCCAAGCTTCCATACCATATCCACTAAACTAACAAATAGAATTATATTGACAAAAGGAAAGGGTACAAGATTAATCAAAATTAAGTAGCAGCATGAATGTCCACAAATTGAGAGAGTAGTCTGTCAACTTCTCAGTTCAAAAAGGTTTTTTAGTGTCTAAAGAGCTCCCATCTCTTAAGACAAACCAGAAAAGGTCAAAACAGGTCCAACTCTCACTTTAAACCCGATGGCCACAAATTCACAGAAGGTCTAAGCAGTTCCCAGCTCTCAATTTCAAAGATTTAACTCCCACCTTTAGGATATAGCCCAAAAGCCAGACAGGTTCAGCTCTCACCCAAACTGGCCCACAACTTCAGGGAGAGGATTCCCACCATAAGTCCAACACCAGAGTCCTTGGCATAGATCTTCTTTAAAAGTCCAAATGAAGCAGATTCCTTAGTTCACTGGCACTGCTGAAGTCCTAACCCCACCACTGCCTTCACAGCTGCTGGGGTAGGCTCGAGTAATTGTACCACAGGGACTAAGCAAGTGGAGGCCCCCAGTACACACCCAGGAGGTAGCCGCTTCCCACCTGCTGAGACCGCAGCTACAGCTCCCAGGCTAGGTCAGCCCACCAGCCAACCCCTCGGGCCACTTAGGAGACGATGGCCGGTCCTTTCTGCCCTTTGGCAGGCCACACACCAACGCCCCATGCCCGACTCGACAGCGAGCAAACAATCAAGTGGCCACACTCCCAGGTGGGCCAAGGGGGAAACTGCCACTCACAAAACCCCCAAATATTCCAAAAGTCCCGCTTCTCCAGGCTAAGGGACTTCCTCACTCAACGATCTTCCATAGCAGGGGTGGTACTACTCCTGTTTCAATCCGAGCACCAAACAGCTCACACCATCATCTGACTCTCCGATGTCAGATTCTCCATGGATCCCACTGCTACAGTTCAATCAATCAAATCTTTATTTATTCAGGCGAACATCATTGAGCAAGGCTCATTTACAAGATGGACCTGATAAGGTCAAGGTTCAATAGTTGATACACAGCAAATACATCATACGCTTTATAAGACAGTTATACATACAGAGAAAAATACTGTTTATACACAATGATGTACAGTGAATTCACATGTTAAAACTCGGTTAAAGGAAGGTTAAGCTAATATCTACAGTATGTACAGTACATACATATCCCAATGGGGGCCATGACAGACACACAACATAATGAATACTAGGATGGTGAAGGTATTATTGGGTGCCATAAGCTGGGGGTTCCCTCCTCCAGGACACCAGCTCTCCACTCTGAATCCTCTACTCTACTCCTTGGGTCTCCTCTGATCATCTAACCGCACTCCAGGAATGTAAGAGAGCCCGGATTGGTCAGACCTCCAATTTTGTTGTTATTATCCAGTGCAATGTCTTAGGGCACTGGATAAAAGAAAGGGAAATATGAATAAAAAAGGAGTTTTCCGTCTAAACTCCAGAAAAGCCCTCTCTAAACCCATTCACGCCACTCGGACCTTGCTAACTCACTTAACTTCCCTAACTTACTGCCAAAACTAAATATGTTAGTTAAACCAATCAACAAACGAACTAAAATGAAACAAAAATAAACTAAAACAAAATAAACTAAAAACAAAGCTAGTGCTACTATGTGTTGTGGACTAGCCCAGCGTGGCCGCCATAAAAAAACTCCTCCTGCTGTCCCAGGAGGCAGAGGTAATCTGCTGAGATCACTCTGCTGGACTCTAATCTGCATGCCAAAGCAATCAGGGCATCTGCCTGAGCTATGGGTTGACACGCCATCCCCACGGAGGTGTCTAACACGGCTTCGATATATTGGAGGCATTGCGCAGGGTCCATTTTGAACTTTGGATAGTTTACCACTATCCCCACCTAGATGAACAACTGCAGGGTTCAAGAAAGTGTGAGCAACAGCGTTTGGCTGGAAGACATTTCAGGAGCCAGTCGTCCAGGTAGGGAAAGACATAGAGGCCTTTGCTGTGGAGGGCCGCTGCGACCGCTACTAGGCATTTTGTAAATACCCTTGGGGCTGAGAAAAGGCTGAATGGGAGGGCCCTGAACTGGTAATGATGACCTTGAAACATGAAATGGAGAAACCGTTGGTCAGCAGGGTACATCAGGATATGGAGGTATGCATCCTTCACATCCAGAGAGCAGTGTCAATCACCTTTGTTCAGCAAAGGGAGAACTGTTGGAAGAGACACCATCTTGAACTTTTGGTATTTGATGTAGAGGTTCAGACACATCAGATCCAAAATGGGGCATAAGTGCCCTGTCTATTTGGGAACCAGGAAAAAATGGGAGTAAAATCCCAATTTTGAGAGTAAAGTATAGATTTCTGTCTATAAGACCAATGCTTGGTCTGGGGGTAATGAGAGACCCATGGTGGCAAAGGAAGAAGTAACTCTATGAACTCCAGTGTGTGTCCTGTCTTGATCAATTGTAGGAGCCACATGTCACAGGAGATGGCTTACCACCCTTGTAGGTGCAGGGAAAACCTGCCCCCGATGGTCGTGGGTAGGGTCTCTGGACCTTCAGGCTGAAGGTAGGCCCCGCTGGGGGGCAGCAGGGATGTAACAGGTTTTCTGAGCATTCCGAGGACCTGGCAATGTTAATTGAGTTTTTCTTTTATTGGCAGGTTGCCTTTGAGCATGGGGATGGCCCTTGTAGGGACGGCCTCTCAAGGAGCCCCTGAAAGTCGTTTTTACTTTTGGATGGTACAGGGTCCAGACCGATTGAAGGGTATGACCGAGTCTTGCAAATCCTTTGATATATCTTGGGTCTGTGGATCAAACAGCTGATTCCCCCTTAAAAGGAGCATTAAGGATAGCTTGCTGCACGTCCGGTGAAAATTCTGACACTCTAAGCCAGGCATGTCTCCTGAGTCAAACTCCTGCTGAGGACGTACAAGTCACAGTGTCAACGGCATCATAGGTGGCCCTGAGCAGGTGGCGACATACAACTGCTGCCGTAGACATTCTGACTGTCCGATCCTCCTGGACAGAACCTGCCGGGAGGGACTGGACAGTTGCCTGGGAGGCATTTAGGATGTCCTCCTGATATTTCAGGTGGTGTCCAATGTATTTAAGTATATGGAGAGACATAGTGGCTGAGGCATAAACTCTTTTTCCCATAACATCCAATTTTTTGGATTCCTTATCTGGGGGCTGAGCACTCATGTGCTGAGGCCGACAGGACCTATCATGTGTGGCATTGATCACCACAGAGTCTGCCTGAGGTTGAGACACAAAATAGGGGTGAGCCACCGGGGCCTGACAAACCCTATCAGCCTTGCAAGGATTTGAGGGTATTTTGAAAGGTTGCTTCCGTGCAGCCCAAAGAGCCTCTTCAAAGGCGTCCACCAAAGGGGGGATAACCAGAGTGGGGAATTCCAGTACACCTAAGTACTGTGTCAATTTCTTACTGGAAGCATCCTGCTCAGTGCTCTGGAATCCAAACATTTTCTGGGGGTGCAACATAATGTCTGAAAATGTTGAATCATCTGGCGGAGAACAGGGGAGCTCAGGGGTAGGTTCACCCTGTATAGAGGAGGCGGCCGTGGAGGTCTGTGGAGATTCCTTGTGATACATGCCATTCTCCTCCTCCAGGTCAGCCAGATCCCAGTCCTGTAGGAAAGGGTCCTCCATGTCTATGTCCTGAGTGTAAATATCCAGAGAGACAGGGGAAGAGCTGGCCGTCCGCTGGGCCAAGGCAGGCTGAGAGGGAACAGAAACCAAAACCGACCCCTCGCTGGGGGGGGCACAGGGTCTGAGTCAGCTCCAGGATAGTGTTCACTAGATCCTGGACATCAATCATGGCCATCTGCCCAATGGAAGCAGCCTGGGCAGAATAGACAGAGTGAATTGGGACCACTGACGGAATAGGGGAAGGCAGTGGAACCAAACATGGAGTCATCAACAAGGGGTGTGTGTAAGACCCCAGGATCATCGACGAGGGTACTAACATTAAGCCCTGTGAGGCAAGACCAGTCGTCAACAATGGGATTGTCGGTGGGCCTGAAGCCCATGTTGTCAACGATAGAGTGATCAATGGGCTGAAAGCCATTGTCGATAATGATGCTGTTGTCGATGGGCCTGAAGCCATTGTCAACAGATGATGGCCAGAGCCCACAGAAGAGGGAGGCAGCATTGGAAGCTTTAAAATCCCCCCAGAGCCCATCATTGATGGAGGAGCCATCGATGAGGGAAGAGAGGAGCCCACAATCATCGATGGTGTAGAAGACGATGTAAGAGGAGCAACTTTCTCTATACTTACCTGCTGTGAAGTATTCATCATCGACAATGAGAGAGCGGTAGAAACATGCTTAGTCTTGCTGGCATGTTTCTTACTAGGACCTTGTCCTGTCAATGAGGAGGGCTCACCCGCAGAGTGGTGAGACCCCAAGGAGGCGGTCGAAGACTCCCAGGGTTGGAGTGCTGCTGCTGCTGCTCCAGAAGGGCAACCTTTTGCTCCATGAGGAACTCTCAGAGCTGCTGAAGCCTTTGACGTTTTGTGGCCTTGTTGAACCAGTTACAGAAGACACACTCCTGGGCACTGAACACAGACTTTGTGGAGGTCCTCTGTAGTGATTCAAACAACATGAAGTCTTGCTATATTATGACAATTGCAGTTTGTCCCACCATTAGAACTGCCCCGGAGGTGAAAGAGTTAACTACCATTCTAAGAATGGAGTTTAGAGCGCGAGCTCGGTTAGAGAAACTCTGTCTGGATAATTTCAAACTGAAACTGTCAGATTCTTTACTCCGCCTCACTGAACAGTCGCTCCGGAGATTTCTCCTACTGCTGGTTCATTTCTCGGTTTAAACAGTATTTTCTCGGTTGAATTCAACCGCGAGTATTATTATTTTAACCGCAAACCAATTGGTTCAAGCTCTGTCTGTGGTATTGTAACAGACAGGTTTTATTTCTGTGTGGAACTTGTAAATGTTTATCGGTTCGGTTCGAACCGATCAGGTTGATTAAAACTTTAAAGAATAAGTATTTTAAAGCTTTTAGAGTGCGGTTCCCGGTTCTTATCGGTTCTAAAAAAAACTGATTTCATTATGGTTTTTTCCACGACCCGTGACACGGTTGGGAACCGATAAGGGTGTCTTGCCTGGCACTGCCGTTAAAAGGGCAAGTTTGTTGGTTAGGCTGGCATCATGTCTGAGAAACCCAAAAGAAAAACCCGGCCCACTGGGTTTCAACACTATGGTGTCTGTGGGGAAGCCTTTGCCAAGGCTGACCCACACGCTACATGTGTTTATTGTCTGGGGTTTGACCACCTCAATTCAGACTGCCAGATTTGTAAAAATTTCCCTGCAGCCACCCTGGATAAGAGAGTGGGCAGGCTCAGGGAACGAGAGGCCAAAAAGTCCGCTGACCCGGATGGCCAGCCCGGTTTGGTGCCAACCGAACTGGAGGGAGTGCCCTCTGACCAGGGCGAGACTTCCTCGGGCAAACATAAAGCTGGCTCTGAGGAGCCAGTTCCAGCAAAGAAAACTAAAAAATCAGCAGGTATGGAGTCCAAAATTCCTTCTCCAACTGCTGCAGAAATTGCAAAAGCTATACAAATTGTACAGTCACTTTCTCCAGTTCCGTCCGAACTGCCACTGTCTGGTAAAAGGTCGGTTCGGCCGGTTCCACCGGTTCAAGAATATGATATTGGAGATTTTTATGAACCAGAGGAGGGGAGGAGGATTATGAACAATGTGAATGTAACTTTGAGAGTCTGGATGTGCCCATTGAACCGGACATCTCCCCAGACAGACCTTTAGAATCCCCCCCTATGCTTTCTGAGTCCCCTTCTCATTTTCTGTTTTATAAAAAGGTTGCTGAAACCCTCCAGCTCTCATTAGAAGAAGCTGTGGATGAGCAAGAGGAACCTGATTTTATGGAAATGATGGATATCCCAGAGTCTAGGAGATTATCTATCCCCTTACATAAATCTTTAGGAAGCAAACAATAAAAATTCTAAAAGCCCTAATTCTGTGCCTCCTGTTGACAAAAGATGGACAGGAGTACACTTTATCAGGTCCTGATACAGACTTTCTTTCACAGCAATGCAGTCATGTTGGGGTAGTTCAGGCTGCAGCCTGTGATAAAGCTAACATTCCCTGGCTTCACATCCTCCTGACAAGGACTCCAGGAAGATTGATGCCATGGCTAAAAACAATACATGGCAGCGTCCTTGGGACTCAGACAAGCAAATTACATGGCTTATGTGGCAAGATACCAAAAATCTAGATGGGACACTGTCATGGCTTTGGCCAAACAGGCCCCTGGCCAGCTTGCCAAGGAGCTGGAGCAGGTGGCTGTGGATGGTATTGAGGCATCCAAGGTGCAATTCCATGCTGCTGTGGATTCTAATGATGTATCCTCTAGAGTCATGGCTATATCTGTGGCGTTTTGTAGGTTAGCTTGGCTCAGGTGTACTAATTTGTCACAGGATACCCAGACTAAGGCTATGGATTTTCCTGTGGTGGGAATTCTCTGTTTGGGGAGCAGACAGAGAATTACATGAAAAATGGATGAATCTGAACAACTTATAGGGTGCACAAGCCAAGGCGGCAAGCCACTCCTCAGAAGCAGACCCCAGGGGTAGAGGTAGGCCCTTTCACAGGCCTTTTTACCGAACCCAGGCTTCTTCTGCTTATGCTCAGAGGGGGTTCTTCAGAGGCAGAGGCAAACGGGGTGCAAGTAGATCTGCTCCCACCCCTCAGCCTAAAGCCCCTGCCAAACAGGCACCCTGATGGGGTGCCCAGGGCCGATTCTCCATTACCTGTAGGGGGCAGGCTGGCTTACTTCGTTCAGGACTGGGAGTCTCTGACATCAGACAAATGGATCCTGGAAGTAGTAAGCCAGGGTCTGGTTCTCAGCTTCAAAACATTTCCAAAGATGAGAGCCAGATTTTTTCCACCTGCAAACCCTCTAGAGACCTTTACCTTAGAAACAGAAGTCTCAACCCTCCTAGCTCTCAGAGCTGTGGAAAGGGTTTCCCCCCTACACCAGGGCAAGGGTCTGTACTCCAGGTACTTCCTTACCCCAAAAGAGACTGGAGAATGGTGGCCCATTTTAGATCTAAGATATCTGAACAAGCTCCTTTTGAAAATAAAGTTCTAAATGGTGACTCTGGCAATGATTTTACCTTCTCTAAGGCCAGGGGACTGGCTAGCTTCCCTGGACCTCAAGGATGCCTATTTCCATGTTCTAATCAGAAGCTCCCACCGAAAGTACCTCAGATTCGAACTGCCCTCAGGTCATTACCAGTTCAGAGCAATGCCCTTCGGCCTCACCTCTGCCCCAAGGGTATTCACAAAATGTCTGGCAGTAGCAGTTGCTCATTTAAGAAGGCAAGGGATTGCTATCTTTCCCTATCTAGATGACCGGCTCATTATAGGCCAGTCTCCGGAACAGGTCAAATCACAGTTACCCAGCAGCTGCTCACCTCTCTGGGCTTCCTGCTCAATCTTCCAAAGTCAGTTCTGGAACCTGTTCAGGTACTCACCTTCATAGGTGCAGAGTTGGACACAAAGCAGGCCAGAGCCTTCCTACCTTAGACAGGGTAAGGAACCCAGGTGGCCCTGGCCTCCTCCTTCCTCTGCAGGTCTCTCGACCAGCAAGGCACTTCTTACAGCTCCTAGGACACATGGCTGCTTCCACAGCTGTAGTGCAAGGAGCAAGGTTTCAGAAGAGGGACATTCAGTTTCACTTGAGAGCTTTTTGGTCTCAGAGAAAAGATCCCCTTTCCAAGTTGATCCCAGTGACTGGAACCCTGATCCAGGCCCTTCAGTGGTGGCAGGATCAGAGCAATTTAAGACTAGGGGTCCCCTTCATCCCTCTATCTCATTCCTTGACCCTCACTACGGATGCGTCCCTTCTGGGATGGGGAGCTCACATGGGCGACCTCTCCACCCAGGGAGTGTGGTCCCCTCAGGAATCTCTGCTCCACATCAATTTACTGGAACTCAGAGCTGTCTTTCTAGCACTTCAAGTGTTTTCTGCATCTGTTCAGAACAAAGTGGTACAAGTCAGAACAGACAACACCACCACAATGTGGTACATCAACAAACAAGGGGGCACTCGGTCTTCAGCCTTGTGCACCGAAGCAATGAAGTTGTGGTCTCTAGATTATTCCCTGAACACTTTCCTCATGGCAGTTCACCTCCCAGGAAAAGACAATGTCCTGGCAGATGCTCTCAGCAGGATTTCCCAGGGCCATCACGAATGGTCACTGGATCCCCAAGTACTGGGGATAGTTTTTGCCAGATGGGGCACCCCTCAGATAGACCTTTTCGCAGCCCCAGACAATCACCAACTTCCACTGTTTTGTTGCAGGCCCCCAGTGATGGGCTCAGTCCCTCTGGATGCCTTTCTCCTAGATTGGGAAGGGAAGTTTCTATATGCCTTTCCCCCCTTCCCTATCCTATTCAAGGTGCTAGTCAAAATCAGGTCCCAGCCTTGCAGGATGATTCTGATTGCTCCAGATTGGGCCAGGCAGCCCTGGTACCCACTCCTTCTGTCCTTAGCAGTCCGTCTTCCCCTGTGCCTCCCCAGGAAGCACAATGTGTTATCTTGTGCCCAGGGGAGAGTTTGGTATCCGAATCTCAAATCCCTCAACCTCAAGGCCTGGTTCTTGAGGGTTAGAGTTGCTGACCTACACCTTTCTCAAGGTGTTCTCAACATCCTGAAGGCTTCTAGGAAGCCTTCCACTAGAACTACTTATAATTCTAAATGGAAAGGTTTTCCATCTGGTGCTCGGGAAGCATATTTCCCGGAATCTGCTGATTTGCCCATTGTTTTGGACTATATGGTCCATCTTAATTCTTTGGGCCTGAGACCAGCTACCCTGAAAGTACATTTGGCAGCTGTTTCTGCTTTTATTTCAGCAGGAAAGCCCTCTTCCCTTTCCACTCACCTTGTATTTTCCAAGTTTTTCAAGGGATTACTTCATACTAATCCACCTTTCAGGGACCCGGCCCCTGCCTGGGATCTTAATGTTTGCATTGCTCAGTTGATGCAACCCCCCTTTGAACCTCTGTCTTCTGCAGAGCTCAAGTATTTGACTTGGAAAACTGTTTTTCTAGTAGCCATCACTTCTGCCAGGCGCATAAGTGAGTTACAAGCCTTGTCAGTGGAGACTGACTTTATTTCCTTTCACAGGGATAAAGTAGTCCTTAGGACTAACAGGAAGTTTTTGCCTAAGGTGGTTTCAGACTTCCATCTTAACCAATCTATCTCCCTTCCAGTGTTCTTCACTGACCATTCCTCCTCTGGTGAGAGGAGGCTGCACAGTTTAGATGTTAAGAGGGCTCTTAGTTACTATATAGAGTGTACCAAGGGTCATAGGTTCGAATCCCTCCAACTTTTTCTCACTTATGGTGAGGTTGGGAAAGGTAAACCTGCCACTAAGAGATCCATTGCCAGGTGGATTGTCTCTTGTATCAATTTTGTTATCAAAAACTGGAAGGTTCCCCTTCAGGCCTGAGGGCTCACTCTACCAGAGGTACAGCTGCGTCTCTAGCTGCTGCCAGAGACATCCTATTTTAGAGATATGTCAAGCAGCTACCTGGAAAGCAGTGCACACTTTCACTAAGCATTACTCCTTGGATATCAGGCCAGGAGGATCTTTCGTTGCTAGCCGATGTGAGCCTATTCCCTAAGTAGGTTCTGTCCTCCTCCATGGAGGTACTGCTGTGTATTCTGCAATTGTCATAATATAGCAAGACTTCATGTTGTTTGAAGAAAAAATTACTCACCTTAGTAATGTTGTTTCTTCTAATGGAGTCTTGCTATATTATGAACCTCCCCAGCCTGCCCCTCTCAGAACTTCTACTTGGGTATGGGGTGGGCAGTCCAGTGTGGGCACCGGTTATGCCCATTATATGTTTTTCACCCCTTCTTGGGGTTTTAGGGTATGGTGTTTTATTTTACCTTATTTTATTATTTTCTGGTTCCTGACTTGAGTCTTTGTGTTGGGACCAGGAATATGTGTAATATTTAGGTAGCCAGTTGGCTAGTGTAGGTTACAGCTTCCACACAGAACCTTAGTGAGTTTTTGCTCGTAAAGATCTGACAGTTTCAGTTTGAAATTATCCAGACAGAGCTTCTCTAACCGAGCTCGTGCTCTAAACTCCATTCTTAGAATGGTAGTTAACTCTTTCACCTCCGGGGCAGTTCTACTGGTGGGACAAACTGCAATTGTCATAATATAGCAAGACTCCATTAGAAGAAACATTACTAAGGTGAGTAATTTTTTCTTCTGTGACCACAGGAACACTTTCAGAATAAAGGATCCAAAGACATCAGTATATGAACTTTTCAAAATTTATTTTTGGTTGGTAGAACTCAACAACGACTGGTAAACAGAACCCCGAAGGAGGACTTGTTGCAATCATGTTGCGGTTGAAAAGAACTGAGGAGTAGCTGGGACCTTTTTAATACGTGCCATACAGACACCACATGGTAATGTTAGGGGGAGGTCCCAGGGTCAACTTCTGAGAAGTCATCCGGAGGAAATGATGCCTGCGGCTGTAATCCCTTGTGTTATGAGCTGCTGCAAGAGATTGCCTCAAAGAAGATGCAAAATATCTCTTAATCAGGATCAGGGTCCCCCATGTTGTCCCCCTTCCCAGGATCCTTCCTTGTGACTTCAGACAGGAGGTAATCAGACCAGCCTACTTTGCTCCTCCCCTTCAGGACATTCTTTGCAATGCAAGGCCAATAAGGAATATAACAGCAGTGATGGAGGGTTTCATCACTGAATCCTCAGCTGACCTTATTTGCATCACTGAGACCTTGCTCTGTGATTGATGGATCTTGCCCTGTACTGAAGGCCTGGGTACTCGGTTGTGTATTGGCTGAGATGTGTCACAGGGAAGGTGGAGTGGCATTTGTTTTAGATCTACCCTAGCACTCATAGCATACCTGACGAGAATTACAATGAACTTTGAATGTGTGGCATTTAGATGCGGATCAGGTATCGGGTGCAAAATTGTGCTAATATACTGGCCTTTGGGGTATGGGGGTGATATTTGCAGGACTTGGCAGGCTTCATGGTAGCCAGCTGCTGAATGTCCCCACATGTTTTGTGCTGGGGGACTTTCAATCCTGGGCTGACAATGAAACCTCACCCACTGGTCAGCAGCTGCTCCAGTTGATTCACTAGGCCTAACACAGGTAGTTGCCTCTATCTTGCACCAGCAAGGTCACACCCTGGACTTGATCTTCTCATCAGGTCTTGACATTAGTGCAGTCAAGGTTGATCCAGTCACTTGGTCAGATCATCGTGCCATGTCATTCCTCCGTGGAGCCCCCTGTATACCCTCCCCCCTATGGAGGTGATCCAGTACCATCTGAAACATAACTGTTCACATTTGCATCCCATCACAGGAGTGGAGTATCTGCTTTAGGGGTGGGTGACCACAGGTCTGCAGGACACTCCAGAGGTGGGATACCAAAATAAGGTAGGAGGTGATGCTGTACATAAGTACGTACCATTTGCTGTGACAAACAACTAAGGGGCAGGTATCTAGATCTTGAATCCATGGGCTGGCTTCTCAGCACAGCGGTAGTGCTACTGCTTGTGACACTGATGACCTGGGTTTGGGAACAAGCCCAAATCATTGAGGGTGAGTCGGGAAAAGGATTGAGTGTCCCAAAGGTTGCTGTCTTTCCCAGAAAGGAAGGATCTCACTGCCACACCACCGCCTGAATGTAGGGGATGGAAGGGTTCGGCATAACCAGGGATGGGAGGAGTCACTCTAGCTGTGTGTGACATCACATTGTGACTTGCACACCTGTAGCCCATGACCATGTGGCCACTGCAGGGGCTGGGTGAAAAGAGGAGAAAAGTAGGAACCCTGGGCCCGATGATGAAGATCCCAAAGCTGCACCTAATTTCCCTGCCTGGACCACTGAAGTATGCTGCCTGACGAAACTGAAGCTAGAGGTACTGTGCCCTCACCTCATCCCCACCTGGGATGGTAAATCACAGTTCCTTGGAGGAAGGCACTTTGAGTCCTTCACGTAAGGGGGACCAGTGATAACCTTGGGGGTAGCAGAAGGAGATTGGGCCCAGAGTGAAGAGGGAGCATAAAAAGAAATAAAAAAAAAAACTTGAATCAACAGTAAAAGTGTTTAGGGAATAGTAGACTCCCTAGGAACAGATAGGAGGTTTAGGAAAGGGAAGGCAGGATACACCCTATCCAGGGTAGGTTAGTAAACTGGTTCCAGGGATGCAAACAGAAGGGTAAGAGTAACACAAAGGAGAAGGGGTAGAAGGGCAAACAGAGCTTGCATTGGTACTAAGTAAAGGCGGAAGAAGGTAAACATCATGGGAGTGATGCAGTGCAATGGCTGTGGTGCCACAGTCTTTTGAGACCTTCTGGAGACTGAGGTACTGCCCCATATGGACATAGGTTGCAGGATACTAGGACAAACTGGCAAGGGTACAGTAGACCTTCTTCCTCACCCAGGGGCCACCAAATCTGACACTACTCCCCTAGAGGATGTCTAGACACTAGCAGGGCAGATGGACCTTGATGGGCTCCAGGAGGGTGGGGGGTGGGGTGGGGAATATGGTGCATGCTCTTCCATCTAAACCAGAGTAGAATACCTTTGCTGTAGTGGAAGAATGGGGCAACTGAGAGGAGGTACCCATCGCAGAGAGAAGAGAGGAGGTGGGGATCTTCAAAAGTGGGAGTCACAAGGAAGGAGGGGGAGGCCCCCAAGCCCAAGAGGAAGCAGCTACTGGTGGGGGACTCTTCTGTGAGGGGGAATGACTCGAGAGCTGGGGGAAGGATGGGAGGTAGCTTGCCTGAGTAGTGCTTTTGTTTGAAGGGATGTAAAGCATATCCACAGACTCACTAAGGCAGTGGGAGTTGGGAGGGAGTTACACATCACTGTCCACCTTGGCGGAACAAGGATCTTGCAAGGATGAAGGTAGGATTAGTGCAGGAAAACTTTAGGGAGCTGGGGAGGGGCCTCAAGCAGGTAGCACACACATTGGCTTTTTCAGTGGTGCAACTTGTGTATGGCTGGGGAGAGGCAAAGGTACTCCATACAAGGGCATTTAATGACTGGTTGAAGGCATTATGTATGGAGAAGGGCTTTGGCTACATCCAGGACTGGGTACCAATCAAGGATATGGGTTTTTATAAGGGAGATTATCTGTATCCTTATAGGAAGGGGATCACCGTCCTTGGTGGGAGGTTTAAATGCTACTTGGATGAGTATTTAAACTAGCCAAGGTGAGGCAGTAAAACCAAGGGAGGCAACAATTATTCCAAACCCCCCCCCAATGGTAAAGAGTCAGGGAGGTTGGGCCCAAGGAGAGAAAACTACCCTAGGGCAAAGTCGCAAAAAGGCAGGGACTGGGACAAGATGAAAGAAGTGGGGGATATAGTTCAGGTAGGGGAGCATAGAGGATTGAAGGAGACCAGGAATGGTGAAAGTAAAAAGGGGAAGAGGTGAGGCAAGGGTGACTTCAGGGAACAAAACAGGCAAGAATAGGAGAGAGATGCAGGGCAGCAGGTATAGGGGAAAGAATGGGTGGAGAGTGATGTGTATTAATGCAAGGAGCTTTGGAAACAAAATTCCAGACCTGGACGCCATCATGGCGGAGGCTGACTTTGATTTTGTGGCCGTAATGGAGTCATAGTGCACTGAGCACCACAACAGGGACATGACCTTATCGGGTTACTCTCTGTTCAGGAGAGACAGGGTGGGGAGAAAAGGAGAAGGGGTTGTATTATATGTGAAGGAGGGAATCAAGGCCGCAGAGGTACAGGGGCACCAAGAGGAAATTGAGGGTCTGGAAGTGCTGTGGATCATTCTGTAGACAGGCTCTGGGGCAGCTATCCCTACTTAGGTACTGTATAGACCTCCAACACAGGGTGGGGAGATGGATAAGGAAGCTGGGGAAGCCGTCGTCAGAACTGAAAGTGAGGGGGAGCTGCTACTAGTTGGCGAATTCAATTTGCCACATGTGGAGTCTTCCAGTTGTGGTATTGGAACAGAGCGGGGCCATGCTTGCCTCCCTACAAGGGGCTTTTCTCAGGTAGCTAGTCAAAATCCCATTAGGGACGGGGCTGTACTGGACCTGAAGCTTATAAATGGGGACAACATTGCGGACATCACAGTAAGCAGTCCCCTAGGTACCACTGATCACTGTGCAATGTGGTTCAACATGAGAAGAGAAGCAAAGAGAACCACATGAGGATCAGGAAAGCGGATTTCAAAGAAATTGGGGACTACCTTAGAAACTGCCTTGGGGGGGGGATTGCCAGGGAAGGGTAGAGACATAGTGGGGACAAATAAGGGAGGGCATGCTTAAAGGAACCAACCTCTGCATGAAGGAAGTGAGCAAAAGCAGAGCAACAAAGATACCATTATATGGTTCTCCAAGGAAGTGGGAAGGGTGGCAAAATAAAAAAGGGTGGCATTCAAAAGTATAAGGAAATTCAGTGGAAGGAGGACAGGGAGCATACCAAGCAAAGTAGAAGGGAGAAGGCAAAGTGGTTAGGGGAGCAAAGATGCAGACAGAAGAAAGGGTTGGCAAAGGGCTTCCTAATGGGGATAAGACTTTCTTCAGGTACATAAGAGGAAGAGGAAAGCAAGGGGAGAGATAGTAAGGATTAGAAGGGCGGAAGGTACTTTTGTTCAGTCTTCACTGTGGAGGGAGGAGGGGACAGACCACAAGACAGAAGCAGGAATGGGGAGGAGGTAGACACAAGTCTGTTTCAGAGGAAAGAGTCCTGAAAGAACGTGCTGCCCTGAAGGTAGACAAGGCTATGGGACCAGACAGGATACACCCCAGGGGGCTAAAGGAACTCAGGGAGGTGTTAGCTGCCCCACTGATGGCCTTGTTTAACAGCTCGCTGGAAACAGGTGTGGTTCTGGAGGACTGAAGAAGAGCTAATGTGGTCCCTCTGCATAACACGCCGGTCAGCAGAGAGTATGAAAGCAACTATAGGCCAATCAGTCTTACTTCAGTGGTGGGGAAATTAAAGAGCTACTGACGCCTGAAAGAAAACTTTGAAAAACATAAGTAGGTAAAATTTTGCTTGTATTCCATATATATATTCTAGATTTCTCATCCCCATTATTTATTACTGAGGAAATGTGCATGAATACATAATTTTTATCTCTTATAGTTACTTTAGTTAATCTGCCTATATAGCTTACTCCCTACTTCAAGTCATAATGCTCTGTTGTGACATCACAATCTGTTGCCATGAGAGTAACTGTGATGTCACAAACAGTGCATTATGACCTCAGGTAGGGAGACAGCAACAGAAACAGATGAACTATTCAGGAGCAAAAATCCTGTTTTCATGCAAGTGACTTCAGCAATAAATAATGGGGAGGATGAATAAAGAACTAATGTGAAATACAAGATGAATTTTATCTAAATATTATGTTTTGTTAAAGTGCTCCTGAAGTTGTCAGCTGCTTTTTGATGGAAACCGTACTGAAAGAAAGGCTGGTTGATCATCTTGAACCCAATGGGCTGCAAAACCACAGACAGCACGGATTCATGAGGGGGATGGTCATGCCAAAATTATTTGATAGATTTCTTTGAATGGGTGACCAGGGAACTAGATCAGAGGTGGGCAGTGGATGTGGCCTATCTGGACTTTAGCAAGGCCTTTGACACTGTGCCACACAGGAGGCTGATAAAGAAGTTGACCAGCCCAGGAGTGGGACCTAAAGTGGTGAACTGGGTTAGAAACTGGCTAATAGATAGAAAACAGAGGGTAGTGGCCAACAGGACTCACTCTATGGTTGAGAGATTGACCAGCAGGGTATTGCAGGGCTCAGTACTGGGACCAGTCCTCTTCAATGTCTTTATAGGGTACATTGCAGAAGACCTGGAAGGAAAGGTATGCTTATTTAACAGATGACACCAAAATCTGCAATATGAGGGGCACTCAGGAGGGAGTGGAGAAAATGAGCAGGGATCTTGAGACACTAGAAGAGTGGTCAAAAACAAGGCAGTTGGGTTTCAATGCTAAAAAGTGCAAAATCATGCACCTAGGGCATAGGAGCCCTGGCACTGAGTATAGGATGGGGGAGTGGGTCCTGACAGTCACTGGACAGGAAAGGGACCGTGGGGTTATCTTATCAAAGGATATCAAGGTGGCATGGCAGTGTGGCAAGACAATGGGGTGGGCTATTGGGATGCTGGAGTGCATAGGAAGGGGTAGCTCTACAGGAAGAGGGAGGTGGTATTACCTCTCTATCATTCGGTTGTGTATCCCCACCTGGAGTACTGTGCTCATTCTCAGTTTTTGAGACTGCACCTCAAAAAGGACATAGACAGGGTGGAGACAGTTTAGAGGAGGGCTACTAAAATGGTACAGTGAGAGAAACCCTATGAAGAGAGACTGAGGGATCTCGACATGTATACCCAGGAAGGGGGGGTGGGAGAGAGAGATATGACATGATCCAAACCTACAAGTACCTCAAAGGGGTGAACGGGGTGCAGTTGGGGAGTCTCTTTCAAATGAGAATGAGCAACAGGATCGGGGCATGCAATAAAGCTGAGGGGGGAGCTTCCAGAGAGATGTGAGGAAATACTTCTTCACTGAAAGGGTAGTAGATGCCTGAAACAGACTGAGCAGAAGTGGTGGAGGCTACAGTGGGGGGGGTGTCCAAGGATGCATGGGATGAAAATAGGGGTATATTAGAAAAGAGACAGGGAGGGTCCTCGGGGACCAGATAGGGTCTGCAGTGGCAGAATAGGCAGGAACATCTAGGCAGACTGTGTGAGCTAAGTCGTCCTTTTCTGCTAACAAATTCTCTGTTTCTATGGAGCCCCACAAACTTTAGGTGGTGCTGGCAAATTGGGCAAAATGACAGCCTGTGCTCAGGGGCCTAGTAGGTCGTGGTGCCCTATAATACTGTTCTCTTGGCTGCCTTGGAATCCCTATGTAACCCCCCTACAAGTTGAGGTTTACTAGAATGTCTTCCTGGGCTCCCTAATGCCCACTGTCAGGCTGGTGTCCTGTCTTCAGTAGTTCTGTTTGTCTGCATGAGAGTGCCCTAGTGAGCCCTTACTGTGACTGACAGTTTCCTCAGCCAACAGAACCTTTTGGATTACAAAGGAAATAGAACTGCCTGAAGCCTGGCCTTCCTGATCATCACCACAAGGTCTACATCTCGCCTGTCCTGCATCCTGGCCTGGGTAGCATGAGTACAATCCAGGGTAGCTTCCTGCAACAAAAGCAGAAATGATTGTGGTACCATCTAATTGTTTTTTTTCTGGGTTAATGCAATGGACTGAGCCATCCGGCTTGGTTTACAAATAATTGGGTTGTGTGCATGTTTAACTGTCTTTCTTTTCTTAAGGGCCCCAACAACAGCTGCAATGCTGCCACCCCAGGCAATGCTTCAGGCTAGCCTGCATGACATACTGACTACCCAGGGTTGTTGAACTGTCTAAATGGGACTTACAGTGCATGCTGAACAATCCTGATTCCAATCAGATTGCTAATCATTTTGTTAGATTCACGCCCCTCCCTTGTTCACTGTCCCTCAATAAATTTGATTGTGTCTTTTCATGTTTAATCTGGCTAGTATGCATATTATTAGTTGGGTTACAGTGGTAAGATTGTATTGCTGATCTTATTTTCCAGGGGATCTCCAGGACAGATGCAGCAGATCCAGCCCTGGCTAAGTGAAAGGGGGGTGAGCACATTAGTATTGTTACACGCTGATTGTGAAGGTATCATTGTGTTATTTCTTAGGCCACTAGCAGGATTGGTGGGTGGTATTAACGTCCCAGAGGGCTATACTAGAGCAATTGAGCTACCCCAATACCATTCCTCTGGGTGGAAGCACCCAGTTACAGAACTCAGGCCCCTCATCCTGTGTATTGCCATAAAGGCAGGGGTAGTAGCCCGTAGAATAGTGCTGCCTAGGGGTTACACCTAGCACCTTTCAATGTAGGCCCCTTGACATCATGCCACAGGTCACCATGGTTTTATGATGAGCAGAGGTGGTTGAAGATGAAGAGATTGTAACTGGAAAGTTCATGGTGAAAATCCTACTTCTTGAACAACAAACTGGTGCTGAGGGCTGCTCACTATGATGAGCATTAGTGGCAATCTCTTTTAAAAAGGCATATTTCCTGTCAAGGATGATTGTTGCCAGGACAAATTGGCTAGATCAGCTCTTCTGCGGTGTGGACCGATTGATTAACCCCCCCCCCCCCAGTCTATGAACCATTTGAACCTTTGCTGCTGAAAAATGCAAAGCGTTTAACATATTCTTTCTGGACAAGGTGTCCTGTATTTAGATTTGTATTTCCTCGTACAGTCTGCCATGGGCTAGCAGTAGCCAGCTGAGGAGGGGCATTGTTAACCTACAAACCTGGGCTAAGTTTCACCCAGTTGTAGAAGAGGAGACACTACAGATCTCAGATATGTGCCCTACTTGCTGTATGTTGGACCTTGTGCCAACCTGACTGCTAGTTGGCTTCTTTTCAGTCTTTTTTTAAACACTCTTTTCCAAGCCTGTTCTCCTATAAACATGATTCTACATACTGATGATGTAGTTCTTCACTGGGAAGGATTTAATGCATTTAAAAATTGAGTTGCAAACAAGCTTTGACACTCTCCAGTCATGGCTCACTGACCATCGTTTAACTTTGAATGCTCAGAAAACAAAAACCATGGTCTTCAGAAATGCAAGGAAAAATACTGACCAGTCTAAGGATTTTGTTATACTGTGAGTACCATGGATGGAAGTAAACTGGCGTTGACAGAACAATTTTCATACATGGGGTAGTCTTGGATTTATCTTTGTCGTATGAACCGTATGTCGACCAGTTAACTAGAACCATTCACATGTCTGGGTATTCTGTATAAGGTGACTGTATCTCTTCTTCAGAAACTCGTTACCTCCTGGCACAGAGCTTTTTGTTATGATAGATTATGGCCTCCTTTATTATGACTCTGCCTCCAAGACAACACTGGATACTCATTTAAATAATGTGCGTTTTGTTACACAACTTCCTAGAAGTTATCTATCACTGTCAGCTACTAAATGTTAGGCAGTGTTTGTCTGTAAGGTGGAGGCATAGCTGTCAGATGGTTTATTTTGTTTAAAGCTTTTAACAACTGTTTGCCTGGGAATGTCAGTGGCCTGTTTCCCTCAGCCTGACATTTGGTAGTCATCCATTTCTCCAATACAACACTATTTGAAAAACCATTTATGCATACTAATCAAGGACAGAGATCTTTGTTTTTTTTAGCCCCACCCACTGTCAGTGCACTGGCTACGGATTTGTTCAGTCATTTATCACTTCATGGATTTACTGTACATTTAGTTTGAGAACACATTTCTTAGCAATTGAAATTTGTCAATGCCTTATTTAATTATTTGGGTCTATTAATGTTTTTGTATTGTTTCATATTTTTGTTTATGCTTTTTATCTCTTATGGATTTTCCTCTCTGGCCATCCATGAAAATGGGTAGGCATCTGCTCATGGCCAGCCAGGCCTTTTAATAAATAAAATCAATATTTCCTAAGATTGTTAGATGTTCCCTGATGGAGGATATCTTTCATATTGTCTTGAAAAGGGCAGACGTTAAACCCCTCCTGAAAAAAACATCTTTGGACCCTGAAAATCCAGTGACTTACAGGCTGCTGTTGAGCCTTCCCTTTCTGGAGAAGGTAATCAAGAAGGTGGTGGCAGCACAGCTGGAGGCTCACCTAGAACTATCTGACATATACACGCCTCTCCAGTTAGGTTGGTTGGGTTTCAGGCCATGTCCCAGTATGGCTCTCGTCAGGGTGTCACATGATCTCATAATGTTGAGGGCTACGTTCCATCTGGGTCCTTCTAGATCTCCCATTGGCATTTGACATGATTGACCATAGCTATTGAATAGCCCTGTCAGGGGTTTAGCCAGTTCCGATGCCAGTTCCCTGATCACCATCGAGTGCATCCAGTCTAGAAACATAGAAACATAGAGGTTGACAGCAGATAAGGACCACAAGGCCCATCCAGTCTGCCCATTTCTTTTTCTACCTTATAAATGTGCCATTGGCCTTTGCTCTGTCAGTGGCCTATCTATTCATATTCATCTGTATTGCTCCCTTATGCCTATCCCATGCCTGTTTGAAGCCCTGCACTGTATTCATAGCCACCACTTCCAGAGGTAGGCCGTTCCATGCATCCACCACTCTTTCTGTGAAAAAGAATTTCCTCACATTCCCCCTTAATCGGCCTCCCTCTAATCTCATGCTGTGTCCTCTTGTCCTGCTATTTTTCTTATATTTAAACATGTTAGACTCTTTCACCTTGTTAATGCCCATAAGATGTTTGAATGTTTTGATCATATCACCTCTCCCTCCTTTGCTCAAGGGTATACATATTGAGCTCGTTAATCTGTCCTCATATGTCTTCTGATGCAGTCCCTGCACCATTTAGGTTGCCCTTCTCTGGACTGCCTCAATTTGGTTAATGTCCTTGTGAAGGTGTGGCCTCAGTACTGCACGCAGTACTCAGATGGGGAGCCTAACCAGTGTCTTATAAAGAGGATTATTACCTCCTTCTTACGACTTGTGATACCCCTACTAATACACCTAACATCCCTTAGCTTACCTACTGGCTTTAGAGGTCTGCTTGGATGATTTCAGGTCATTGGTGATGATGATGCCCAAGTCTCTTTCTTCCTTTGTGGCTGCCAGCAACTCCCCTTCCAGCCTATAGGTGGCTTCAGGGTTTCTCTTCCCTATGTGCATGATCTTGCACTTCTTTGCATTAAATCCCAGTTGCCACTCTTCTGACCATTTTGCTAGTTTATCCAGATCTCTTCTCATTCTGCCCACCCCATCTGGATCGTCAACTCTGTTGCAGATTTTGGTGTCATCTGCAAACAGACAAGCCTTACTCTCTAGTCCATCTGCAATGTCACTGATGAAGATATTGAAGAGGACTGGTCCCAGGACTGATCCCTGAGGTACCCCACTTGTGACTTGCATCTCTTCTGACCGTATACCATTTACCACCACTCTCTGTTTTCTGCCCGTCAACCAGTTTGCCACCCAGTTGACCAACTTCTGACCCACCTCAAGCCTACCCAGCTTATTTATCAATCTTCTATCGGAACAGTGTTGAAAGCTTTGCTGAAGTCAAGGTAGGTGACATCAACTGCTCCCCCTTGGTCCACCACTCTGGTTACCCAGTCAAAGAAATCTATCAGATTAGTTTGACAGGACCTTCCTTTTGTAAACCCATGCTGTCTTGGATCCTGTGCCCCTATGGATTCCCGGTGTTGCACTATCCTTTCCTTAAGGAGTGCCTCCATAATCTTGCCCACTACTGAGGTAAGACTGACTGGTCTGTAGTTCCTTGCCTCCTCCCTGATACCAATCTTGTGGAGTGGGATCACATGAGCCCTTCTCCAGTCTTCTGGGACCTCTCCTGTGCTCAGAGACTCACTAAACAGTTCTGCTAATAGCTCTGCTAGTTCCACCCATAGCTCCTTAAGTACCCTGGGATGTATGCCATCAGGTCCCATTGCCTTGTCCACCCTGAGCTTAGCGAGCTCTTGTAGGACCCTTTCTTTTGTGGAGGGATTAGTGCTCACCTCCCTCCCCCCTGTGTCCATGGTGCTGAGCTGTGGGCCTGCCCTAGCTTCTCTTCAGTAAATACTGAGCAAAAGTATCTATTTAGGATAGATGCTTTTACAGGGTCCTCCTCCTAACATGCCCCCTTTTCTCCTTCGAGCTTAGCAATACCCACTCTGGACTTTCTCCTTTCACTAATATATCTATAGAAAGTCTTGGCACCTTCTTTTACTGTAGTCCTGGAGTCTTATCTATTTTCAGGGCTGCTAGGCTTTTTTCTGACCCTTCCTTCTGTTAACACCACCTGACCCTTTACTGGGATCCCTCTTGCAGCAGTCTTTATGCTGCTTTTAGGCAAGGGCCCGCTATCCTCTGCTGTGAACACAGAACAAAAGTAGCCATTTAAAACAGTTGCCTTCTGCTCATTCTTCTCTATTACCCTGCCTTCCTCCATAAGCCTAATAATTCCCCCTCTCATCTTTTTTCCTATTGTATCTGAAGAACTGTTTCTAAACGTGTGGATAAGGGGGCATCAGAGAGCCATGTTTCTGACTGGAAGGATTTTCCAAATGCTCTGCATTATGAGCCACAAATATTGTGATAAAAAAGTGCTTTTTAGTGACAATCAATTATTTTACTAGCCGATGGTTCATCTAGTGCTAAATCCAGAGATACTAAACTCATGATGGGTCGACCGAAAGGAGCAACAGGAGGTCCCATTCAAAAATTGGGCCTACAGCCACCACAGGCCCATCAAGGTGCACTAGACCACGCTGCAGGTACAAGTGGAGTGGGGGAGCCCCTGCCATGGAACACGGTCCTTAAGATGGCCACAGATATGGACCAAAAGCTCAAGCAAGTACTTGTGAGACTCTGAACACAGGATGTAAAAATAGAATCGGTGACTCAGATTGCTAAACAAGCTGATGATTGTTCACAGAAGACCCAGGTGGCCTTTGTGAAATCTACAACTGAAATCAGTCATCTGGCGTGCTTGAGTGGAAACACTGGAAAATGCAAACAGAGCAATGAAATTGCATTTGGTGGGGGCCCCCAGAAGGCAAAGAAGTGCTCAATTTGCTAACATACCTCAATCAATGGCTTCAAACTCATATCCCTCCAGAATCACAACTGGATTTAGACTCTTTGAAACTTGCCTTCAGAGTGAATTTCAGATGTGCCCAAGCCAACCGAGAGATGGCGTGTGCAGTCCTTTTGGTAACCACCGGCCCAGAGGTCCGAAATATTATCCTGCAATGGGCTAGAATCAACTTTCCTGTTATTATGGAGTAACATGAAATAAAAATATTTCCAGATTGGTCCTATGCAATCTGCACTCACCATAAGCTATTTGATCCCCTGTGGAAACGACTACAGCGTTTGGGGGTGGCTAACTCCCTGTTGGCTCCAGCTTGCCTCCATATCACTTATGGAGGGAAAACTGCTCAATTCAGTGATTCAGAGGAAGTGAGGAAGACAGTGAATCTCAAATATGCTCTTAATAAATGGGAGAGTACCAGGTGATAAGGTGGGAGAATTGATCTATACTGGGTCCAGAGGTTCTTCAATTATCAGCCTTGCCTGCAGTCACTTAGAGGGAGTAAAAATGATTAAAGATATGAGTATAATAGATAGGACGGAGTCTACACATAACCTGATCTGACTTATAATTGAAACTAAATAAGATATAAGTGAAGAGAGAGGTTAAAAAAGATTAAGTACTATTGAAGGATTGGAAATAGTTAACCATAAAAGGATTAAGTGTAATTTTAACACAATGAAACAATTTGATAATTTATTTAAAGGATCAATTAATGACATGAGAACTATTATAGTTGAAAATACAAATTATTATACAGTGTCAAAATATTGGGCTGACCTAATTAACCTGGTTTGACCCTACTGCATCACCAGTAGGATTGGAAGGCAAAAGGAGATCCAACATGGTAGGGCTTGGTTTAATGAAAAATTTAGAAAAGCTAAAAAAGAGCTGAGTAAAGTTATTAGAAAATATAAAATGATCAAACAAGCAAAAAATAATAGTATAGACATAAACAAGGAAAGGAAAAAATATAAACAAATATTAGAAGTAGAAAAATAAAAAAAAAACACTAGAATACTTTGGGAAAAACTGAGGAAGACAGTGAAAGAAAAAGATGGTAAAAAATGTTGGACAATGGTCAGTCAAGGTTTTGACAAATATGCTAGGACAATAGATGCATATATTCATCCTGATACATGAGTACTCTTTTTTACAGAACTTTATCATTCTCAACAAGATGAGGTATTATTAAGAGAAATAGAAAGTCCAAATGATTCAAAAACTACATACCCAATACCTATTATAATAACATTAGAAGAAATAAAAACAGCAATTACTCAGCTAAAATTTAATAAGGCCCCCGGCCCGGACAAAATAATAGGCGACATATATAAATTTGATGTTGACTGGTGGGCTCCAGTTATGGAAAAACTATATAATATTTTTGTACAAGGTCATGAATACCCCCACTAGTTGGAAGGGGAGTATTATATTCCCGATTTTCAAAAAGGTCGACCCAAGTGACCCCAATATGTATCGCCCGATAAGCTTAATAGACATTTCACAAAAAATTATTTACTAAAATCATTCTAGAGAGATTAGAAAAATGGGCCGAGTATAATCATATTTTACATGAAACACAAAATGTTTTTTGGAAAAATAGATCTACAATTCAACATTGTTATACACTTAAACATTTGATCTGGAACTATATAACAATTAAAGACTAAACTCTACTGCTGTTTTGTGAACTTTACATCCGCATTAGATAGTATCAGTAGAGTTATATTATGGAACAAGTTAAAGAAATTAGAGTTATATCCAGAGCTTCTTAATATTTTAATAAGATTGCATTCAGATACATGGGGAGTAGTGCAATACGACCAGTATGAGAATATTTCTAGGTCATTTAAAACAACATGTGGGATCAGGCAAGGATGCTTGCTGACCCCTTTTTTGTTTAATGTATATATATATAAATGATATTTTGAAGGAATTGGAAAACCCAATTTTTCATGCACCAAAAATAGGAATTACCTGAGTAGACTGTCTGGTGTATGCCGACGATCTAGTACTAATTTCAACTTCTATTCTGGGTTTACAAAGGAAACATAATCATTTTTCTAAATTATGTGATGATCATAATTTAAAGATAAATATGTTCAAAACCAAAACATTGGTATTTGGAAGTAATAAGAAACATCTCAAATCATTATGGATAAACTCAGAAAGCGTTGAAAGAGTTAAATACTGTGATTATTTGGATGTCAGATTTAGTCAGACTTTAAGATGGAAAGATCATATCACCCAGATTTTAGAGAAAACCAAGAAAACATTTAATGCATTTAGAATATTTAATGCAAAGATGGGTCGAACATCGGTCAAAGGAGTACTGAGGGTATTTGACGCCAAAATAAACTCAAGTATACTTTATGCAGCTGAAATTTGGGGGTTAGATGATCTGAATAATCTGGAAATATTATGTAATAAAATGAAAAGATGTATTTTGATGGTGCCACAATCAACACCAGCTGGTGTAGTTAATTCAGAATTGGGACAATACTCTATTTCTATATTAGTGAAAGAAAGATTAATTCTTTCCTCACTAAAGTTATTTCTACTAGAAGAAAATAGATTACCTAGGCAATGCCTGGAGGAAGAAATTAAATATACTTTGTTGGGGAAAATGTTCCCGACCTTAGAAACCTTTAAATGTCTTGTTTTTCCGAATGGTCTTGGAGATGTCTTATGGAGTATGTTTGTACATCCACGGTATATGACAGTTGAAAAGATGAAGAATAGGTTAAGGGATCAGGAGAAAATCAAGGTATTGGCAGAAATGAAACAATTTAAGTTGTATAGATGGTACAGACAGATTAAAACAACATATGGCCTGGAACCCTGTTTAGTCAAGCTAATTAACCCAAAGGAGAGGAGAGGAGAATGATAACCAAATTTAGGCTTGAAATATATAACACTAACTATGTATTCTACAAACAAAAAAGGAAAAATACTCTTAGTCCATATTGTAAATGTGATAAGTCATCCGAAGATGACTTAAAAAATATACTCCTCCTATGTCCATTATTTAAGGGACCACGCCTGAAATGGCTTGGTGACATCATTGCGAACCTCAACCTCCCCCCTGATAAAATGGTGAAATACTTACTGAACAATGAAAATGTATGTATATTGCAGAAAGTTGCTGGATTTTTCCAGTCTATTCATTTGTGAAAATTCTTTGTAATGATTTCTAAGAAAGTATACACATTTTTGTGAAATGCAATAATCTAAACTGCAGTGTTCAAAGAATGTATTTAATGAGTGATATCTGTATTTGTATGTTTTAACATTTTAAACATTTTGTAATGACTTTGTCGAACAAATAAAAGTGATTGACAGTGAATCTCATTGTGACTGAATTCCGAAATAGACTACCCCAGGACTCGGGATTGCTGCAAGAATCCGAATAAGACAAGGAAGCCTGAAGACCACACGATATAGACCATGGAGGGGCTGGTGATTAAGGCTGACACCAATGGGCTTGGAAGATGGGACGTTATCCTGTTGGCTTATCCTTAACCCTTTTTCTCCTCTCTACTGCTTGGAGAGGGGCTTTTGAATTGGTGTCTCAGTTCCCTCATATCAAGTGCCATAAAACACCACCGTCATGTATACATGTACCTTAGTTTGTAAACGGTGCCACTATGAGTGGTAGGATACTTGTGGCGCAGTGTCTCGTAGGAGGACTGTCTCCTAAAGCTCCTGAACTGGAGTAAAAATGTTGCTGAGGTTTTGTTATGTTTTCCTTTATTTTTTTTCTATATCTCTCCTCCTTTTCTTTTAAATGGAATTATATAACCTGAATAATGCAGTTAGTATTGCCCTGGACATACATCCGAGTGGTCATGGATTCTAGAGTTAATTGATTTCTGTCACTGTTTAGCTTTAACAATCTAGCGTGGTTGAGGTGTGAGTATCAGGAAATGCAATTTCCCTAATGAGTAGATGAAAATTAAGTGGGAATAATGGTTATATAGACCATAGATTTTATAAATGTCTGCCTAAATATGTTTTCTTTCCCACAGGTTATAACGTGACTGGCTATCCTAATAAATACGGACTGGAGAAGTTTCTTCTCTTATTCTGGGAAGACCCCCAGAAGTTGTGTCATAACTTGTTGGACTACTTACCCTGATGCTAGCATATTTGCATTACTACTAAAATGGGAGTGATTGTAACCTTGCTCCAATGTTTGTAATGCATGGCATGTTCATTATAAAGTAAATAAATATAAAATTAAAATAAATAGAAGGTGTGGATACAGTTCACTATCCACACTCTGGCAGTTCCACTGGAATGGTCTGATTCATTACATGTCTTCAAGCTTAGCTCCTCCCACCACCTGGGCAGTATATCCTCCGAATTGCCCCGTGATGTCAGATCATTCTTTCCACTGGAAGGGATAGGTCTTCTCCTTTTGCAGCTCTGCGATGTTTGACAAATTTCTGGAGAGAGAGCACTTTTGGCAAAAACTACTGCTTCTTCGAACTTTGTTCTCAAACTTCTGCTTGGGCTGGCTCTTCTTTTGACTAGAGATCTCACCATGGAAGAGAGGAAGCTGTCACATGGTTTCAAGTTTAGTGTTACCTGTTGCTAGAAAATGTCAAAAGTCAACCTCCACTTGACCTGCCTGTAGTGTCTGGGATGGTAGCACAACATGGAGGGCTGTGGCCTTTGTCAGGTGATGCTTCCAGCATTGTTAGAAGATTGCAAGGCCAGATTTGTCCTCAGTGGACCCTCAGAAAGGGACCCTAAGGATTGACCTAAGAGCTGCAGAAAGGCTTTGGTGGCTCCTGTGTCTGCTGCTCAGCTTGCGGCACTTGAGTAGGCTACCACTGCTGCAGTAAATACCTCATCAGCCTCGGCGCTGCTCCCAGTTGGGGCCAGTATTGGAGGGTCCTTCATGGAAAGTTTTTGTGAAATGTGTCAGGCCCTCCAGACCTGTGGGGAGAGGTCTTTTCACAGAGGCAAGAAGAACAAATGCTGCTGGCACAGGTTGTGGGACTGGGGGAGATCGTGATCCCCTGTTCCCTTGACTCCCCTGGCTGCTCGACTTTGGTCAAGTGCATGACTGCAGTTACACTGCCTTCAGTTGAGGGTTGGGTTGACAGGTCCTTGATGCCCCAGTCAGACTTGTTCCCCTTGATTCTGGTCAATCAGGCCATCGAGATTTTTCTTGAGCCTGTCAACCATCTGTCTGAGGAGCTCGATGATGACTCAATATCCCAGACCCCAGTGCTCACTTTCCTTACCCAGGAGGATGTGGCCCAGTCAGTGTCCATGACTGGTCCACCCTGGAACCAGTCACAGTGGGTGGCCATGCCTCTGAAGTCAATGCTTCTGAACATGGCTTGGCATGAGGCAGAGGTTGTGAGGGCAACCAGGTTCGGTTCCCCAGCCCTCCCCCGAGCCCCACGGATTGCCAAAAAAATTCAGGTAGTGATCCCACGCCCAAGGCAGAGCTCCAGCTGGTTATTTGAGAGGAATTTGAAATTGGTGCCTTTTCTGAACAAAGACGCTTGCAGTCAGCATAGCATTGTAGATAGGTTTTCCCTGCCTGTTCCACTGCTTCACCTTGCTGCATTTTGACCCCAGTCAAAAGGGAACTTTAAGGAAGCCTGTTACTACTACACTCTTTTTGTCTAGTCTGAAGGGGACTTTAAAGGGGATACTGTGCATGGGTTGTTTGCTACATTCTGCCAATTCATCTGCTATATTTAAAGTATAAGAAACTAAATAGTAATCGGATTCAGCTTTAATCTGAATTTGTTAAACACCAGGCAGCGTATATCAATCTCCTACTGTAAGAACGTCTTAGTGCCTGTAACTTCATCTGCTTATATTTAAAGTACGAGAAACTAATGGGCAAGAAACTAAATAGTAATCAGCTTTAATTCAAATTTGTAAAATGCCAGACAGCGTATATCAAGGAACCTCCTACTGCATGAAACTTCTCTGTGCCTGTAATTTCAGGTCATGTAATTTCAGCTCCTCCTCCCCCTACCTAATTTATTTAAAGCCTCTTCTCTTCCGTAGCTGCAGAGGTCATGAGGGCAAGCAGGTTCCGTTCCTCAGCCCTCCACCGAGCCCTGCGGATCGCCGAAAAAATTCCGGTAGTGATCCCATGCCCAAAGCAGAGCTCCAGCTGGTTGTGTGAGAGGAATCCCCACTGGCACGCCACGGAGGCTGCCCCACCACCCCCACCCTGACCCTTGGTGAGCTGCTACCTATATAGGCTGTACTGCATGACTGTCTGAACCAATCAGCCCTCTTTTCCATTTGCTCCTTATACTTTCCTAACACTAGTGGCTGCCCCTGAGCAGTGGTCCAAACTCACATTAAAATGTTCCCTATCTCTCTCTCTAGCTATGGTTGCTCTGCTCATAACCATATCGTCCCTCCCACCTCCTCCTACCCTAATCAACAATTCTCTCTGCCCCTCATCTCTGAGACTGTGAAGCAACCTCCCCACTCTTCTTCTAACCTAGTGCACCACCCTCTGCACTGCTGGCAAAAGTAGGTACTGGGAGCTACCATCCTTCCTCCCTCCTTTTATGCTGGGTTGACTGCTTTAAATGTCTCCTACACTTTCAACCCTATGTCTACCTCATGTACACCGCATCATCTCCCTATCTGCTGTAAATCAAAAAGGGACATGCGCTTATTAAAACAACTCCTGTCACTCCTGCTTCTTATAGCTGGTGATGTAGAATGAAACCCTGGTCCTCTCTCCCCAAAAAACGGACGCCTCTCCGCTCTGGCAAATCACCTTCCAAGAGGGTTCAAAATAGTACATCTAAATATAGGCAGCATTCTGAGCAAAATAACAGCCCTACAAACAAGTGTCTTATCACTGTGCCCTGATATCTTAATCATTACAGAATCCTGGCTGAAGTCCCACAACCTCGATGCCGAGTTCTCAATACCTGGCTACTCCCTCATTCGGCAGGACCATCAGGGCAAGAAGAAGGGTGGTGGCACTGCCATGTACATCTTCTCCAAACTCTAGTTCACCACAATCAGATCTACCTCACCCACATTAGACTCCCTACTGATCAAAATCTCTCTCCCTCACTAAATCCCTATATACGTAGCAGGGTCATACTGCCCTACGGACACACCACAGCCTATCATGTTAGTCCATCTAGGCACCCTGAGGTCCTTCGCAGTCGGAGGTGAGCTTCATATCCTTGGGGATTTTAACTTGAACTGGCTAGTCAGTACAGCCTCTAAAGCACGTTGTCAAGTAAATTCGCCAAACCTGTCCCAACAAATAACTGAACCCACTCACCTTAACCAGAAATCCAAGAAGCATACTCTACTGGATTGGGCCCCTAACCATCCACCCCATCGTATAATTGACGCTGGCCTACTACCAGACTCTCTCAGCAATCATCACGATTTATTTGGTGCAGAAAATATTCAGACCTAAGGCCTCTCCTCCTGCACACTGTACAATAGATATTACAAATCCCTGGACCTGACCACGCTCCTAAATGACCTCACCAACATCGATTGGTCCTACATCCCTAGGGCTCCCTCCATGGATGAGGCCCTCGATTTCTTCACAACCAGATTCCTTGCTTTCTGGGACTTCCATGCGCCTCTCAGAAGATCCAGAGTAAGGGGGGATCCCACCTACCCTGGGCAACTGCCAACCTTTTGGAGCAACTACTAGTCAGGGACCGAGCCTGGAAATCCTATAAGGCAACAGGTACTCAAGCGGCTCTGCAATACTACCGCTCACTAAGAAATGCCTGCACAAGACTCATCCGGCAGGTCAAATTAAATTATTTCAAGAATGCTTTCCACAATAACTTTACTCATCCAGCACAATTCTTGAAGTCAATTAAATCCCTCCTCGACCCGCCGGCCCAACCCCCTACTCCAACCCTCAATATAGCAAGAAGTACTATCACTGCATCGAGCACCGTAGCCACAGAGCTTAACTCCTATTTCACAAACTGTATGTCCTCTCTACTCTCCTATCACCCCTGGCTCCCTCCCTCAGATCCCCCAGTTTGCTTCTCACCTGCCAACTTTTCTTTTTGCCTTGTTATACCCACCGAGGTAGTAAAAATACTTTGGTCACTAAATCCCTCCAAAAGAAAATGCCCCTCGGGCCTTGACTCCAAAATGCTCCATCTTTCTGCCCCAGCCATAGCCAACCCTCTAGCCACTCTCTATAACCAGTCATTCAGACTTGGTACCATCCCTACAAAATGGAAACATGCCACAGTCATACCCCTCACCAAAGGAGGCGACCATTCCTCCCCGAGCAACTACCGACCTATCTCGCTGCTCCCTATCCTAGCCAAAATCCAGGAGTGCCTTGTACTAGCCCAGCTCTCCCACTTCCCTGACTCCATCTTCTTCTTCTTCACTCCTTACCAGGCAAGGTTTAGGAAAAATCACTCCACCATCACCTCTCTCCTCCGTCTCACCAACACCATCCTCATGGGCATGGATAAAGGGGAGATAACCGCAGCTATCTTTGTCGACCTGGCTAAGGCTTTCGACACAGTTTCTCATGCTTAGTTACTGTCCAAACTCACCCAAGCTGGACTGACTGAGTCTGACACCAATTGGTTCCAGTCGTACTTGGCAGGCAGGTCCCAGTCAGTCCGTATTGGCTCGGCCATCTCCACCTCACTCCCTGTTACCACCAGAGTCCCCCAAGGCTCTGTCCTAGGCCCCTTGTTGTTTTCTATCTTTCTCAATGATCTGCCTGCAGCCTGCCCTCATACGTCTATCCACATGTATGCAGACAACACAGTGCTGTATGCCTCTGGGTCATCCCCCTCCACCATGGCAGCCTGCCTACAGCAGGTTTTTGGCTCTGTCCAACATTGGTTCCATTCAAATCAACTATTTATAAACCCTAAAAAAACTATCTCCCTAACATTTGGCACTCGGGCCAAACTTTCCCGTCTCCCCACCTCCCTGACTTTCCACACATTAGATGGCCCCCCCTGGAGGTTTGCACTTCCTTTAGATACCTTGGGGTCTGGTTACACCAGAATCTTGACTTCACTGCGCATATTGATGCTATACATAAGATGCTACACCCCATGTTAGTTGCGTTATACCGTTGTAACCCCTCATCCCTGCCTTTTTGCAAAATGACAGGTGGCATGCTGTTGAAGCTGATAGCAGTACCTGTTGGGGACTGGGTTCGGGGAGGATAAGGTTACTCGGCACAGGGGGGCCTAGGTTTGTCTACTCTGCACAGGGATACCCAAGTAAATCCGAAAACAGGAAGCAATAACTGTATTGTCCAGAACCAGGAATGGGATTCTACAGTGTGGCTTTTATTCACATCCAAACGGAATAAACAAAGCAAAGATGGACCCCCACGGGGCTACATTCCTGGTAATGCAGATTAGAAACAACAGAACACTTCTTCACTATTTCCAGCCCTCAGGCTCTGAACCCACCAGGCACACAGCCCGGACTTGCATGCAGCTTTGGGTACACAGCCCGACTTGTATACTACTTGGGTTTTCCCCACTGGCCCGGCTCCCCTGCCGGCCACTTGATCCATGGTCCATTTTGGGAAATGAACCAGTTTTCCTGTTGTGGCTCCCCAAACCACCTTAGAGTCTTCGACTCCTAGAGGGAATTTTCCTTCCAATCCCACGTCTGGGTACTTTCCTTATCACTGCCCAAGTGCATGAGGCAAAGTAGAAATCCACAGAGCAAATCCGTAGAGGTGGACCTGGTAACTAAAGATTGGGGGGTCTCCCATCTCCAGCTCCCACAATCCACACCCGGCCATTTCTCTGGAAACTAAATGACTCTTTTCTGAAAGCTTGGCAATGTAGATTACTGGGTAGACGTATGTCACATCTCCTCTACATGTCTTGACTTCCCATATGTGCTGGACTTGAACATACTTTTACTTTTGGCTAAGCCTATTACTCTAGGCCTCCCACTACTTCAGTAGTCCAATCCCCACTTTTACATAAGTCCCAGGGTGAAACATGGGCCCTTTAGAAAGAGCAGAAACTCCCCCTCCGGTTGCAGGTGCCCCACAGGCAAATCACAAACTCTTCTTGTTTCCCAAAAACTCTTGGACCAAATAAGGCAGCTTCTCCACTAGCAGAAAACCAGGGGGTTGCCCCTGGAATATGCAGGACAACCTTCCTGCCCCACCCCTGCACTGAGACCCGATTCAGCAGTCTCCACCACTTTAAAACTATCTTCTGTGTCTCTCTTTAGGTGGAAACACACACCTTTTTCCTAAATGTAGCCCTATGTCAGGGCTGAGGCTCCACGAGCCTAACACAGAGCTACTGTGCACCTCTCTCAGCAAGCTCCAAACTCCAACTGACCTACAGACTACTGTTCAAACCTCCCAACATTCTACTCCAACTCCCTGCTGCAGATTCCATTGTGGCTCATGTAGCTGCGACAGTTCTATGGTGATGTCATCCCTCAGTCTCAGCTGAGACTGAGAACAGAGTGAGACAGTGTGAAATCCATTTAACTGGAGTTTCACAAGCTGCCTTCCCTGCCTACCACTAGGTCTTACTGGGATTCTAGTAACCCCGGGTAACAAGGGGTTACACTCGCCCTTGACCAGGAAAATGACTGTCCGCAGTCATCGTTTACCCGGCTTTAGGTCATCCCACCCTATGTGCTACCTGTGGAGGGGGGTGATCAGGCCCCCTCCTACCATGTGCGAGCACAGGCAGGCAACACTAAGGGCATAGAGGCCTTTAGCTGACATATCAGCCTCTACTCTACCCACTTACTATGGACACCTAGTGGCTCTGGTAGAACTGTCCAGAGCATAGCCCTAATAGCTCAGCATTGCAGTCCCTACGGCTGTTCAGAACCACAGCCTGTCTATCCCCCCCAGCCCTCTAGGGAAAATCTGTCTGCCTCTAACTTAATACCCCAAAACAAAAACAACCCAGGGACCTCCCCGACCTTGGGCAACCTGCAACCACACACCAAGAAAATAATACCACAGTATTACATCACTTTACTGCCTCCTCCCTACCCCCACAACCACACCTGTGGAAGGAAAGGGTTAATACAGTAACAACAACAATAACAACACCACAGTACTTTAAATTACTACACACTAAAGTACTAATGAGGAACTCCGACCAGCCCCTCCTCCTCTTCTTGTCTTCTCTTCTATCTTCTTCAGGAACACCTGCAAGAAAAAGAAAGACAACACACACTCCTAATCTGCATACACAGTCTACCTAAACCCCTACCATCAAAACACTGAAGAATCCTAAAAATATATATATTTTTTTAAGAAAAGGTAGAAAAACAGTATATACATTAGAAAACAGTAGAAAACAACAACATTATTTACAATACACATTTGGGAGGATGGAATGCCCTAAAAGTCCCAACTAGTGACCACAATGCCCGAAGGCTAGTCCATTAAAGAGTCTCTCCTGGACTAGAGCCCGGTGAAGCACAGTTCTAACAGGCCAAAGTCCCAAAGGGGAGAGTCTTTGAGGACAGTTCACACATTTTGGAGTCTGCTAGTGTAGGGTGTGTACTGCAATGTCATAAAGATAGAAAAGTTCGGACTTACCAGCCCCTTGAAGTACGAAAAATCTGAACCGACCTGCACCTCTGCTGAAGACTCTCCCTGGCAGCATTTCTTCCGATACAGCTGGGTGGACATCTTCCGGGAACTACAGGAGGGCACATCTGGAAACTGCTGGGATGATGTCATCTCTGGAGATGGAACCTTAGAACAGGAACAAAAAAAAAACAGCTGGTCTGACGTCATCCGATTACCAGGCGATGAAACAGGATACAACTGGGCTGGTGTCCTCTCTGGATCTGAAGTCATCTGGTGGGCCAGTTGATGGATTCTGGAAAGGCCAGTACACTGTAGAACTGATGAATGTGGGGCACCCGTCCTGGATGTCCATACTGGTGGATCAATAAAGGCACTTCACAGGCTGGTGTGGCAGTATTGACTACCACTGCTCGCTTTCCATTTAGTAGGCACGGCACATTTGCTGGGAGGTCCTTGCACTGAGGCCAATAGTACCGGGGTCAGGACTTAATTATTACCCATCTGGGTGCACATAATTCACACAGTGGGAGATTTCATGTCCTCTCCATCCACTATTCGCACTCTGTCCATAAACAGTGTCCTGCTCTCTTCCACTGGGTATATTTCTCATGAAACAGTCTGCTTTTTACATGCTTGTTTACCCCAGGATGCACACCTTTCATTGCTTTGGCCCAGATCCAGGATTTCCTGCTGTTCTCAATCTCCTCCCAGACTTTCCGAGGAAAGGTCATACCATAGATCTCATTCGCCTTTCTACGAACCAGTCTCTCCTCTTTACTAGCTTTGGTCAACCTGAGATCACTGGCCTGGCTTGGGAGTGGCCAGTCCTGGTTCTGCCAGCTACGCATCCTCAATGAAATTAAAAACGGATCCCTGACTTCTTCTTCTTGCATAGCCAGGGCAGTGGCATCACCACTCTCTTCCATGCATTCCTCCGAGGCAAGATCTTGAGGCTGTGTACCCGTTCCTTTTTCACAAGACCACATAGGTTCCCCCTCATCTTCCTCTTCACTAAGGATCTGAGCCCAGGAGTGAGCAGTCGTCCTCACTCCTGAGACTATCCACTCATCACTAGGTGCGGAGGTCGACACCTCTCATTCAAAAGCCTCCTGCATCTCATCTTCTCCTAAGAGACTTGGGCTAGACCCCCCCCCCCCATCCAGGGGTCTACTGATGCTTTATCCAAACTTTCCTTCCGGGATCTAGCATCCGAAACTTCAACTTCTGGTTCTGTCTCTAACTCTGCACCCTCTAGCTTTGTGCCACACTCCCCTGAGGGGTCTTCCTCCACAGGCTCTGCCTGGTCCTGTGTGCTGCCAACTGCAGATTCCTGAACCTTTGTCCATGTGGGAGCCAAACGAATTTGAGGCACTTTATACAAGCCATATTTTTCTAGGCATCCAGCACAGTGAGGAATCATGAAGACGTCCCTTCCAGCTCTTAAGCATATCTGACACACATGCACTGGAAAACCAGGAATCACCACATGAGGAGGCAGTTGTCCTCCATGGCACCACTTTTCAATGTCCCTCAGTCTATTTACTGCTGCTGTTACTGCAACCCAGGCATGATCCGGGTATTGAGCTGGTCCTGAGGCCATAACTGCAGAAAAACAAACAAAAGTTCGCTGTAACTGAAAGTCCCACTTTACTGAACACTTTCTTTACTTTTAAAATGGCTCCTCTGCTGCTGTGTTTACTTTACTACCCCACCCTGTAATGGCGGCGGCAGCACTCCTGTGCATAAACATTCAGAAATTGGATCAAGCCACTGCTCACCCGATTTACACATACTACTGATAACTTTTGCTCAAACTGCACAAACTTGCTCTGTTCTTGTTCTAAACACATTTACGTGATTTTCCACTGACTTCTTACATGCTGGAAACATTTCTTTGACTCACAGTCCCTTAAAGCTTCATGTTTTTAAGCACAGGATTGCCTGTAAAACTAGTGCTGCACATTTGGCTACAGCTCACAGTCTCTCTCTGGCTTTAAACTTTAAACTGGTGCTGAACTCATTACTATGCACACAGTCAATGGCTTAACAGACTTGCACTTGCTGGCAGGACTTGACACAGTCGTTACTTGCAAACCGACTACACTGCTGCACACGTATTTTGCTGGCATTGGGCAGAAAATCACTGTTTAAGCAATTTCACTGTTAGTACTTACTGTTATCAGTAGCTGTTAGCTGCCATGGGGAAAAACGGCCTGCAGCCAGTCTTGGAGGCCTCAGAACAGAAACGGGTGGGCAGTCCTGCCGATCGTCTCCTCGACCACCACACTTGCAATTCAGACGATCGATTAGCGGGTTGAGCCCGATTTTGAACAAAACAAGTCTATTTTTAAACATTTTTAGCGATTTTAAAACTCTGTGATGCTCCTCCACAAACCAGTACATGCACTCCACTCACACTCCCTCTCGAATGCTGGGGAAGTCACTATAAAGCTGGCTGAGGGGCAGGACTGATTGCGGCCTTACCAATCACACAACGCCATGCAAATGAGCCTCTTCTTCTTCGCGAGTGCTCTTCTTCTCACGGCGATTGTCGAGCAGGCAAATTTAAACTGCAGAAAGCATTTTTTTTTTTTCAACTGACTCCACGGCGGGAGCCCATTTCAGCCATTCACACTGCAAGTCTCTGAGTTCATTTAAAAGCATTTCCAACGTCCAGGGCACAATTTTCCTGTTGCTACCCCTAGTCTTCCACGCTTTTCTTTACAACAGTTCTTTTTAAAAGCATTTCCAACGTCCAGGGCACAATTTTCCTGTTACTACCCCTAGTCTTCCACACTTTTCTTTACCACAGTTCTTTTTAAAAGCTGGCAAAACGCTGTAAACAATTGATGCAGGACAAGAGCACACTCTTTGGCTTTACTGCTCCTTAGTAAACAGTTGGCAATTTAAACAGCAGCACAAGATCCACAGCACACAGTGACCCACTAGTTACTTGCTTCAGCTTTTTGGGCTACCCACTGCCAGATAGCCAAAATGCTAGCCCCTTGCCCAAGCACCTTTCCTCCCAGAATTAAAATCCAAAGCAGTGCCTCCATTTTTGTAACCCCTCACCCCTGCCTTTTTGCAAAATGACAGGTGGCATGCTGTTGAAGCTGGCAGCAGTACCTGGTGTGGACTGGGTTGGGGGAGGATAGGGTTACTCAGCACAGGGGGCCTAGGTTTGGCTACTCTGCACAGGGGCACCCAAGTAAATCTGAACACAGGAAGCAATAACTGTATTGTCCAGAACCAGGAATGGGATTCTACAATGTGACTTTTATTCACATCCAAACGGAACAAACAAAGCATAGACGGACCCCCACGGGGCTACATTCCTGGTAATGCAGATTAGACACAACAGAACACTTCTTCACTATTTCCAGCCCTCAGGCTCTGAACCCACCAGGCACACAGCCTGGACTTGCATGCAGCTTTGGGTATACAGCCCGACTTGTACACTACTTGGGTTTTCTCCACTGGCCCGGCTCCCCTGCCGGCCACTTGATCCACGGTCCATTTTGGGAAATGAACCAGTTTTCCTGTTGTGGCTCCCCAAACCCCCTTAGAGTCTTCGACTCCGAGAGGGAATTTTCCTTACAATCCCACGCCTAGGTACTTCCCTCATCACTGGCCAAGTGCATGAGGCAAAGTAGAAATCCACAGAGCAAATCCGTAGTGGTGGACCTGGTCACTAAAGATGGGGGGTCTCCCACCTCCAACTCCCAGAATCCATGCCCGGCCATTTCTCTGGAAACTAAATGACTCTTTTCTGAAAGCTTGGCAATATAGATTACTGGGTAGACGTATGTCACATCTCATCTACATGTCTTGACTTCCCATATGTGCTGGACTTGGACATACTTTTACTTTTGGCTAAGCCTATTACTCTAGGCCTCCCACTACTTCAGTAGTCCAATCCCCACTTTTAACAAGTCCCAGGGTGAAACATGGGCCCTTTAGAAAGAGCAGAAATGCACCCTCCGGTTGCAGGTGCCCCACAGGCGAATCATGAACTCTTCTTGTTTCCCAAAAACTCTTGGACCAAATAAGGCAGCTTCTTCACTAGCAGAAAACCAGGGGGTTGCCCCTGGAATATGCAGGACAACCTTTCTGCCCCATCCCCTGAGGGATGGGGCACTGAGACCCGATTCAGCGGTCTCCACCACTTTAAAACTATCTTCTGTGTCTCTCTTTAGGTGGAAACACACACCTTTTTCCTAAATGTAGCCCTATGTCAGGGCTGAGGCTCCACGAGCCTAACACAGAGCTGCTGTGCTCCTCTCTCAGCAAGCTCCAAACTCCAACTGACCTACAGACTACTGTTCAAGCCTCCCAACATTCTACTCCAACTCCCTGCTGCAGATTCCATTGTGGCTCATGCAGCTGCGACAGTTCTATGGTGATGTCATCCCTCAGTCTCAGCTGAGACTGAGAACAGAGTGAGACATTGTGAAATCCATTTAACTGGAGTTTCACAAGCTGCCTTCCCTGCCTATCACGAGGTCTTACTGGGATTCTAGTAACCCCGGGTAAAAAGGGGGTTACACAGTAATAAAAGTTGCATCCCCCTGCCCATGCGCCTGGCAATCGTTCAAAAGATAATCCTCCCAATAATGGACTATGGGGATGTAGTCTACTATGTTGCCCCTAAATCCTCCCTGACCATACTAGACCCTCTCTTCCACTCATTCTGCCATTTCTCCCTGGACTGCCCTCCCAGTACACATCATTATGACCTCTACCATTCCCTAGATCTCCCTTCTCTCCACAATAGAAGATTGGTACACTGTGCTAGAACCACTGCGAAATTCTGGTCGCAGTCCCTCCCCTCCTACCTTGCGACCACCGTTAATGTTCTTACCCTGCCAGCCTACTCACTCAGGAACTTTGATTCTCATCTACTTCACATCCCCCACAGGTCCACCAGGTCTGGACAGGCTGCTTTCAGCTTCCGAATGCCTAAGTTATGGAACTCCCTGTCGGCTAATATTAGACATGCCACCAGCACTCCTCACTGCAATGCTATACTCAAGACACATTTCTCCACTACTTGCTCATGCAATCTGCTCCACTGAAGCCCATGCAGTCTTGATGGCAGCTGTCTATTTTCTTTGCTTATTTTACTCCTGCTGTTGCCCACACTGCTTATTATTATGATGTTGGGTGCTGTGAAGAAGCTCTTCTGGCAGCAGTGGACCATCGCAGGGACAGGTAGGGCTCTACCCTATGGACTCTCAGTCAGCTGGCAGCTGCCAGTCATGCATTCATGGGTCCATGCTTAGCATATGTCCCCAGATTCTGCTTCTCCAACCCTGAGGGTGGAGCAACAACCACTGCTGGGTGCAGGCTGGTAAGCCAACAGTGACTCAGGAGAAGGTGGTTGAGTGCTTTTTTAAAGGCCTTGACCATTTGCCTCTCCAGCGTGAGAACCACTGCCATCTTGGGACTTACTACTGGAGTTGGCTATGCTCATGGGTAAGCGATTTGGGCCCATGCACAGGTGTGAGATGTCACATCTGTCATGGAAGCAGCCTTCTTGGTGACTATCATGACAGCCAGAGGGATCAGTGAGCTCCAGGTGCTCTCAGCAGTGTCTTCTTAACTGACGTTACATGAGAACAAGGTCATCTTTAGCGCTCACCTGAAGTTCCTCCCAAAGACTGCAGTGGAGTTTCACCGTAACCAGATGATAAACCTTCCAGTATATTTTACTGATCCATCTTTGGAGGCCGACCGCAGGCGCCATATATTGGACCTGCAAAAGGCACTCTATTATTATAAGGAGCACGCAGATGAAGTTCGGGGTGAGGTTCACCATTTGTTAGTAACATATGCTGAAGCCACGCCTGATAGACTGGCAGCATGGTTTCCATCCAGCCACCAAAAGAGCCACACAAGCGTAGAGATCGGGCCGACTCCAGCTAACCCACCTCCCCCTACCATCACCATCTGTCTCGTTTGCTCATCGGGACCAAGGGACTTCACCTCCGGCTGCCTTGCTCACTAGCCACTCAGTAAAGGCATGGGTGGGGCTAGAATCGAGTGCCAGATTTGAACCAGGGCTTTGTTCTGCTTCTCATGCAACCTGCGATGTTTCCATCCAGTTGCTGAAAGAGCCACATGAGTGCAGAGACTGGGTCAACTACTACTAGCCCACCTCCCCGTACCATCACCATCTATCTCGTTTGTCATCAGGACTAAGGGATTCCACCTCTGGCTGCCTTGCCCACTAGCCACTTAGTAAAGGCATAGGCAGGGCTTAGATTTCACATTTATCTGAGAGCGGTCCTGACAATCGGGCCTACACGCAGCCAGCTGGAGTTCTAAGGGCCACAGGAATAACGGCAACAAAGGAGTCTGCCAGGGGTCAGCCTGAGGTCAGCTATTGGCCAACCATGCTGCTCCTCTGACTTCCTGTCCTTACACTCAGTTCACTCCCTCGCATTCTTGAGACTGGGGACCCTACCCAACAATCCTCCACATAAGGTGGCTGCCACTTTTCATTTTGCCTATTATATTGTAATCTCAGCCTTACGCTGTGTGGGTAACTGTGCTCTCCATTTTGTGCCTGCTTATGTTATCACAGTTTGCTTACTGCTTGCTTTACTACAGGCTGTTTCATTGTTACTTAATTTCTGCACTGCAACTTGTCTAGTGTCAGTTTTTGCTCATTACTAGCAGCTGCTTCATTCCATTCATGTAGTTTGCTTCCTCTAGTCCATTTAGCCACTATTTTGCTGACCCCTAGAAAAATCCTATCCGGGTGCATCCAATTTCTGCATTTTGTCTTAATTATCAATTTAAAGGTGTTGCATTGTACCTTGTATTAAGCTTATCTGTTCGTAGTCTTCTACCTACTTTGCATATTTAGGTATTCAGTAATCTATGGAGTACATCTGTGTTGTAGCCCTTAACGGCTTATTGCTTTCCTATTTTGTAGTTACAGACCAGGTCTGTTACCAGGTGTTAGCAATTGTTGCTAATCACTTATCTAGCACATCTAATTTTACTGATCTGCCTAGCTGTATTTTGCCAGCTACTGTGCACTGTTTTATTACTGTGGTTATGACTGCCATTTTTGCTTTTGACTCCCTCCCCCCTCCTAGACACAATGTGCTTTGCACTCCTCTGCCTGCATCATTCCCCTCCTTCTACCCTTTCATCCCCCTTCCCATCCAACTCTCTTATGCTCCCTTCTCTTTCCCCCACCCATTCCCCTCTCTTCTTATCCTCCTCGCTTCCTTTCTCTCCCTTTCCAGCCTGGTCTCCACCATCCCCTTCCCTCAATGTGGAGTTTCTCCCCATGCCCTCCACTCCCTCACCACCCTCTCCTCCATGCTCTCCAGCCCATTCTAAGGGTAGAAAGCCCCACACTATCCTTCTCCTCATTTTCCTGCTCCTCCTCCTGTCTGGTGATGTGGAGCCCAACCCTGGTCCCTCCCTTTCCTCCCTACCCACCTCCGTTACTGCCAAGGCTCTTAGTGTCTTCTACCTAATGCCAGGAGTCTTTTATCTAAACTTGACCTCCTCTCCATGTGAGTTCAATAACACTGTCCTGAAGTCCTCTGTATGTCTCAGTTCTGGTTCTTCTCCAGGACTCCTAACGCTAACCTGTCCCTTCCTGGTTACCATCTTTTTAGGCAGGACAGGGAAAAACGCGGATGTTGCCATCTACGTCTACTAGATCTTCTCATGTACTATGGTCATCAGGGAGGACATACCCTCCTCCCACTAATTTCTCCTCATCAGGCTGTCATTTCCCTCCTCTGTACCTTTATTCATTGGGTCTGTCTATGCCTCTCATATGATTTCACATTTATTCATGGTTGACTTTCTTTCCTCCATTGCTTCTCATTCCTCCGCAGGTGAATTCATCCTCCTTGAGGATTTCAATGTAAATTGGCTTTCCCCATCCTCCAAATCTACTATTCACAGGACTGAGTCTCTTAATTTGTCACAGGTTATTTTGGAACCTACACGGCTCAATCCCCACTGTGCCAATCATACTATTTTGGACTGGGTTCTAACCTCAAAGCCCACTGCACTGTTGCAGTAGGTATCTTGCCAGACTCATTTAGTGACCACTGCATGACATTCTGCCTCAGAAAAATTCAGTGCCCCCCCTCCTCACCAGAATACATCTGGTCAAGATCGCTCTGGTTGTTAAATATCAGTGCTTTACTAAGTGATTCCGCTGCAGCAGACTGGCCAGCCATTCTCTCTGTCTCAGATATTGACGTGGCACTCGCACTGTTCCACTCCAAATTCTCCTCCTTATGGGACAAGCATGCCACCCTCAGGAACTCCACAGTAAAAACTTCCCACCGCCTCTGGATTACCACCAGAATCATTGATCTGTGCAAGTCCTGAGACCTTGCTTGGGCCCAGGACAAATCCTTCTGCTCCTCTCCTAACCTCAGAACCCTGAGGAACAACTGTACGAAGGCTGCTTGGGCCATGAAATTGCACTATTTCAAGACCAAACTCCAGAAAAATCTTAATGCCTCAGCTAAATTCTGGAAGGTTATCCACTCCCTTTTTGACCCCCCCTTCCCAGTCTACTCCCCCAATCCTCCTGCAAATGGTTCACCAGTGTCTGACCCTACCTTTGTTGCTTCTCACTTCAAATGAGTTCTTCAAAACCTGTGCTCTTCCTTCTTCTCCCCCTCCTGGCTCTTCCCCTTCCCCTCCTGCTTCCCTCCCTCATCCCTTACCAGATTTCCATTTGCCCCCTGTCACCAACCAGGAAACCCTTTTCTCACTCACCTCCTCAAAGTCCAGCCCTGATAGTCTGGATCCCAAACTACTCCACCTCCCAGCTCCTGTCATTGCTGCTACCCTTACTCATCTATTGAATCTTTCCTTCTCCTTCAGTGCTGTTCCCCCAAACCTGGAAATTAGCCTGTTATTCCACTTCACAAAGGGGGTGACGCTTCCTCCCCTGGCAGCTTCCGTGCCTACTCCCCCCTTCCCTCCCTTTCCAAGCTGCAAGAGAAACTGGTCCACTCTAGACTCCTTGACTACCTTTCATTCTCCAGTTTTCTTTCACTTTTACAGTCTGGTTTCCAGAAGCACCATTCTACCATCTTCTTCCTGCTGTAGGTTACTGAGTCCATCTTCTCTGGGATGGATCAGGGGCACATTACGGCCGCTATATTCATTAATTTCGCCAAAACCTTTGATTTGGTGTCCCATCCACTCCTCCTGGACAAGTGAGTTCTGCTGGCCTCTCAGCTCCCACTGTTACTTGTTTCCGTTCCTACCTAACGGTCCGACAATAGTTGGTACTCGTGGGAGATGCCCTATTTCCTCCCCTTCCTTGCCAGTCTGGGGTCTCACAGGGCTCCATCTTGGGTCCCATCCTTTTCTCCATCTTCCTAAATTACCTCCCCTCTGCCCTCTGCCTGTGCCAAAATGCAAATCCACATGTATACAGAAAACACAGTCATCTTCACCTCCGGTCCCTCCACCACAGTTACAGGAGACCTACTCCAGTGGAACTTCAACAGCATTCTGCACTGGTTCCAATCCAACCAACTCAGAACCAACACTAAACAAATGGGGGCCAGACTCACTGCTACCCCTTTTTTCACCACTATGGACTCTTGAAGCAATTCAGTCCTTCAAGTACCTTGGAGTGTGGCTAGACAGTGAGCTTGACTTTTAAGCCCACATCAATGCCATCCATGCAAAACTCCATCCCAAGCTTGGTGCCCTGTACTGCAGCAAAGACTGCTTGTCAGATGCTTGACAGCGTCCCTGCCTCCTACGTGTGCACTTTTTCATATCCCATGAACTCCTTTACAGGCTATGAACATGTTATTGATGGATAGGATTATAAAGGCATCTCTATATATTATTTACCTTTATTTCTACACTGTATATATTTTGTTGTATACGTCTTGCCACTGTTGTTTTATGTATATTTTACTTGTACTCTATTCTGTACCCTCGTCCTTGCAAACTGCAGGCCCACCTTGTAAATGAGCTTGCTCAATGGTGATCGCCTGGGTAAATAAATATTTTGATTGATTGATTGATTGATTGTCTCTGTATGTCCATAGGGAGCTTGTTACCAAAATGGTGCTCCCCATCTTTGACTATATGAATGTGGTCTATGGCACCGCCCCTTCTATTTCCCTCACCAAACTGGACACCCTCTGCAACTCCTTCTGCTGATTTGCTATAAATTACACCCTCTCACACCCACCATTGTTCACTGTATTCATCCCTATGCATCCTTCCTCTGCCCTCCAGTCACCAGGTTCACTGTACCTCCTTCATATCCAGATACTGGTTTGTTTCCCTTCCCTCTTACCTCTCCAACCCCCCCCCCCGCTTTCTGTTCCCACCTTTCCAAAGACTGTCACACTTTTGCCACTCCTCACCTGTGCACCTCTGCTGGGCAATTTTCTTTCTTCTATTGAGTTCCCTCACTCTGGAACCAACTCCCCTCCTCCCTCTGCCTCTCCCAATCCCCTGGCTCCCTCAGGCACAAGTTGAAACTCCAACCCTTACCCACCTGTTTTTGTTACCCTTCCTCCTGATACCTCCACAGCTGTGCCTTAACCATCCTGGTAAGCAGTTGGCTGGGTCCCCCATCCTACCCTGGGTTAACTTCCACACCACACCAGTTTTCTCTCTGCATTACATGGTCAGGCAACAACTTACCTCTCAGATCAATTGCCTGTTGTCAATATTGTTCTTCTTATTCCCCCAAGTATTGCCGCCACTTCTAAATATGCACTAAGAAGTTGTCGACAGATACGGACCTCTTGGCCCGCCTAGTCTGCCTTATATTCCCTACTTACTGTGCCACTGCAGAGTCTACTAGATCTCTAGTCTTCTCCCCCCTTGCCGTACTTCTAAGGTCTCCTTGTGTTTATCCCATGCATACTTGAACCCTGTTACCGTTTTAGCACCCACCACCTCCTCTGGGAGGCTGTTCAAGGTGTCCACCACCCTCTCCATGAAGAAGTATCTCCTCACATCTCCTCTGAGCCTCCCTCCTCCAGCTTCACTTGCTAAGGGTTCTTACTGAGCTGTACCGTACTTTATTCTCTACACATACAACTTTTTGTATTTATTCTAATTTTGTACTAATTTTTACTGAATGTCATTCAAATGTTTTGCAACTATGTTTTGTGCTGCTGTTCTCCCACTGTTCCCCTTCCCCGGGTCACACCTGGAAACAAGCCTTGGCTCAGTGTACCCCTCTCTGTTATCAATTTTTAAATAAATAAAAGCGGACGACTAGAGGGTGGATAACATTCTGGCATCAACCTCTGCTGTAGGTTGGCTGGTAGGGAGCCTCCCAAAGGGCTTAGTGCTCATTTCACCAGACATACCACTACCTCGGTGGCTGCCTCCAGAGACATTCCCATACAGAGATCTGTAGGGATGCTACCTGGAGGAAAGCACACACCTTCATCTCCCATTACAGCATTGACATGTCATGCTGGGATGCTGCTTTTGGGGTCTTGGTTCTTCAGTCTCTGTTCACCAAATGGGGGGGAGGGGTGCCTTGCCCCCTCCTCTTGGAGGACTGCTAGGAGTCTGCCAGAATGTGGATGGTGAACTGTATCCACACCCTTAGAAATATAGCTTACTCACCTGTAACTATAGTTCTAGGAGTGATATACAGTTCACATCTGCACAGCCCACCCAGCATCCCCTGGCAAGTGCTACACGGATCCCTGCTTCTAGCACACAAAGATCTGATGTCACGGAAAAGAGCTGGAGGATATACTGCCCAGGTAGAAGTTGTGAACTTTATTGAATTTACATACCCATCTGCAACTTTATTGATTATGGGAAATTTTAATGTTAGGTTAGGGTCTTTACAGGAAATTTACCAATCAGGGTGGCATCAAGATGATGCATTAGGGATCCGGTTAAGGACATCCAGGGACAAGAGGGTTAATGGTAAGGGCAAAAGAATAATGAACATTGCTGCTGATTTTAATTTAAGGGTATTAAATGGTCGAGTGGAGGGTGATAAGCAAGGAGTGGTTACATTTCTAACAAATAGAGGTGGTAGTGTTTTGGATTTAGCATTTATTGATGTCTTTTCCTTCTCTAAAATCCTTAAATTATACTTCACCCCTACTTGGGAGAGTGATAATTTTCCTTTAGTTATTCACTATGGCCCTGATTCTAGAAATGTTACACCTGGCATAACAGCACTTGCGCCAAGTAGAATGGCGTAAGTAGCAACTTACACCGGCAGTTACGACATGCACTATTCTACTATGTGGCCTGTGACATCTTGAGCCGAAGAGCTGTTACACCAGTAGTTGTGCCATAGACTCCCTGCGACATGGTACTAGGGGGTTTACAGCAGCAGTTGTGCCCCATTCCAGAAGGGCAGCAACAAAGTTCACAATGTCGGGATTCTACAAGAACCCCCGGAGGAGAACCAGCAGCGTAAGTTACACCAGCATTTGGCTGGTGTAACTTATGTATGCCCCCCCCGGGGATTCTTTAGACCTGCCAGCAGTCCAGGAGGCAATCCACATGTGCCCTCCCCCCCCATGCTCAGCATACCCCTGTAGGTGCCCCACAGGGCTGCCCACGTCCCCTGCTCCCAAACCCCCAAACAGTGAATGCCCCACAGGGCAACACGGTCAACCCCTCCACCCATTCCCCAAACCTGAGACACTGCCACAATTGCTGTCCATACCCCAGACCATCCCTGGTAGTCTAGTGGCCCCCACCCAGCTGTGTCAGTCCACCCAGCACCCCCCCCACCTGTCCCCAGCTGGTAACTTGCACAGCCCACCTCACCTCCATGCAGGCCGCGACTGAGGTTCAGTAGGAGTGCTTACTGTATAAGCAGCTCAGGGAGGTCAGTAAGCTACTGAACGCAGTTGGCGGCTGGCCATGGAGGTGAAATATGGGCTGTGCCTGTCGCTGGTTGGGGACCAGTGGGAGGGTGCTGGTTGGACTGGACCAGCTGGGTGGGGGGCCACTAGACTACTAGGTGCCACAAAAACATTGGACTGTGTGTATTGTATATACTGTACAGTACACCAGTCACAAGGGACACGGGATTGGTGTTGTTGAACACATGGTGGCATGGCAGTGGGTGGGGGGCCCCTTGCCCTGCGGGGCACTGCTGGGGTTCGGGCATGGGGGACACTTGCACCTTGCGGCATTGTGGTTATGGCTTGTGACTTCCTCGCCAGGTCGCCCTCTGTTAGGGGCGTGCCTGGCTGTATGTCTCATAAGTTGCAGGACTTAGATGGTGGACCCTGCCCTTCTAGAATAGGGGCAGGGTCCATGTCGCAACAGCGATTGATGCAAGTCGCGTTTGGCGGCGACTTGCGCCAACTTTCTAGAATCTGGGCCTATAAGTTTAAAAGTGACATTATTCAATTTGATTCAGTGGATCCCCAGAAAGCGGAGGTAAACCTTGTAATACATAACAAAAGGTTAATTAAATGGACCCCACAATCAATTCTGTTCATTAGATCTCTTTTAGACAGCTGGGATTTGGAGATAGATAAACAAAGGTATTTGACAGGATGTGATAGTAACCCATTACAGGAATTTGATAGACTTATTTTATATCTTAAATCTCATATTCAGGTCAAGAAAGTACTGCATTCTACTACCAATGTTAAAAGTTCAAGAGTTCATGCACCGTAATTTAATAAGGATTGTAGGAAGCATAGGAGGGTGATAAATAAGACTGGTAGATATTCTAAAAAATCAAATGAATGGTTCCCTTCCATTTCACTGAAGTGGCTTAGAAAAGAATACAAAGATCTTGTTAGCAGTAAAAAAACATATTATAAAAGAGTGTTGTGGTGTAAGTTTCTGGAGTCAATAGCAAACAAAGATAAAACATTTTGGGAAATGGTGGCTTTGGGTACTATGAACCTAGTCACTAATATACATTCAGTTATACCAGCCTCGGTTTGGGTGGAATTCTTCAGAAACAAATATGAGGCACTGAAAATTTCAACTAGCCCCTTTTTACCTCCACTAAAACATTCAACAGCTACTGTCGGAATTAATAGTGACTGTGGCAGAAGTAAATCAGGCCATTATGACTCAAAAGAAAAATAAGGCCACTGGCGTTGACATGTTGGGTGCAGAGTTTTTCCTGGCCTTTACAGACTGGTGGGTGAATAAATTGAACACCCTTTTCAATTTTATACTGAAATATGGGGTGGTACCGAGAGATTGGCTAATAAGTCTAATAATGCCAGTTTATAAGAAGGGTAATATAAATGATCCAACAAATTATAGGCCTATTAGTCTCCTGTGTATTGAGGAGAAAATCTTCTCTCGTGTTGTCTTGGGGAGATTAGAAACTTGGGTTATGATCAATAATTTAATTTCAGAAGAACAAGCAGGATTTAGGAAGAACAAAGGTACTGCTAACAATATCTCTGTATTGAATTATTTAATCGACAAGTACTGTATGAAACAGAAAAAGGCTTTGTATGTAGCCTTTCTGGATTTGAGGGCTGCCTTTGATAGCCTGAATAGAAATATTCTATGGAATTTGCTGATAGAATTTGGTATCCAACCAGAATTGCTGAAAGTATTAATGTTTACATGAAAATACCTTTGCTTATGTTCGATCTTCTAAAGAAGGCTATGTTACTGAGCCTATACCTTTGGGGAAAGAAGTCAAGCAAGCCTGTCTACTGGTCCCACTTTTATTCAATCTTTACATAGAATGGTTAATAAGGGAAGTAAAGTCTGTTGACGCCACAGTACCACCTATTAATGGAAGCAAAGTGGGCATTTTAGTCTATGCTGATGACATAGTGCTATGTTCTTCATCGAAATCTGGGTTAACCCGAGCACTAAGTAGCTGCATCATTCCTTGAAGAATTTAGAATTAAGTATCAACACACAGAAATCAGCTATTTTGACTTTTGGTAGTATAAAGAAAACTGGGCATAAGAATTGGACCATTAATGACATGAATTTTGAAATAAGGAATGAGTACATATATTTAGGGGTTAACTTTGATATAAACATGTCCTGGAGCCTGCATTTTATTAGAGCCAAGAAACGAGCCTTGAGTATTACCAGGGCTATTTTTAGATTTGCACAAAATTATGCGGGAAACTCTTATATTGCTCTTAAGAGAGCTTTTGAATTTAAAATAATTAGTTCACTATTATATGGTGCAAAAGTGTGGGCTTCTTCAAAAAGTATACTCTTATTAGAGTCGGTTCAGAATATGTTCTATAAAATGGTTCTCGACTTATCATACAGAACGCCTACTGCTATTTTAAGACTCAAACTGCAGCTAGTTTCAACAGTTTTAAGAGCAAACTAAGAGCCTTGGCTTTTTGGCAAAAAATATTGCTTGCAGAATCAGACAACTTATTGGCTAATTGTTGGCTGGACAGTAAGAGGCATGTTCACTCTGTAAGGTGGTTTTCAGAATTTAACATTTGTCTTGTAAAAAATGGTATGCCCCAGATTTGGGATAGCATTGCATTTACAGACATCAAGCAATATATAAACTCTATCAAACAAATATTTGTAGATAATTTTTTTCAGTTGGAAGTTAGTAGAGTAAGAGAGATGACTCACTTTGAGTGATATCTGTACTATAAGCAAAACGTGCAATCTAAGTTATACCTGTCATTTTGTGAAAATAGCTCACAGAGGAATGCATTGTGTAAATTCAGATTAGGAATCTTTAAAACAGTTATCAAAAAGGAGCCCTTCTCTGACATCTGTAATAGATTTTGCCCATGCAATCAGACCACTATTATAACTGTGGATCATTTAATATTTGACTGTCCACGGCAAACCAAATTTAGGAAAAAATGGTTGGAGCCAATTTGGGTCATTTGAATACTGGATTTGACAGGAAATTGTTCAAATGTATTTTGTTCTGTCATAATACTGCTCATATCTATGCAGCTGCTAATTTTGCAAACTGTGCACTTTATAGTTTAAGTGGTTGGAAACCTAATTGATGCTAAATTATTTTGTAAGAAATCCAAGTGTAATTTTAAATGTGAATCAAAAATTATATTTTGTATGTCATGATTTTAATATTATACATGCATAAATAAAAATAACTTTGACTTTGGAGGATATACTGCCTAGGTAGTAGGAGGAGCTTAGATTGAAGATATCCGATGAATCAGACCGTTCCAGTGGAACTGTCAGAAAACGAATATGAACTGTATACCACTCCTAGAACTACGGTTACAGGTAAGAAACCTATATTCCCCCCCTTGATCGCCTCTGCAGTTCACATTTCCAAGTCTGCTTTTGCATTTCTGACTGCCTTTTTGGCCTCTCTCATCCTTAGCTGGTATTCACGCCATTCCTTGTCTCCCTAATACTCTTTGTATCTAATGAAGGTTCTTTTTTTAGCCCTGACTGCCTTCCTGACCTTCTCCGAGAACTTGATTGAATTTCTGTGTCTGTTACTCTTAGTAACCATTCCCATACATGACTTAGTTGCCTCTAGAATTGGCTCCTTCAATTTCTCTTCACCTCTCCTCCACCCCTCTGATTTTGTCCACTCCCTTCAGCTTACCCTTGACTAGTTCCCTCATCTGGGCAATGATCGCTGCTCTGAAATCCAGAACGACAGCCTTTGATGAGGGTATACTAGTACCAGGGCTAGTTCAAACCATATGGTGTTGTGGTTACTGGACTCAAGAGGCTCCTCAATCCTCACCCTACCTACTATTTCTGAGTTGGTGAGAACAGTGTCGAGAATGACTCTTTGTTTTGTGGGTTCTCTGACCAGCTGCACCAGCAGGCAGTCCTGCAACATATTTAGCAGGTCCTGATTCCTGAGGTTCTTAGATGCTGGAATGTCCCAATCTATGTTTGGTAGATTGAGATCCCCCACCACCACAACCTCCCCTTTGCTATCCCCTTCTGAATCCATCCCAAGCTCCCCATCCCTCTCACCCCCATGCGTAGCTTCTTACCTGATGTGGCTGTTAGCTGCACCCACAATGATTCCGTCTCCCCCTTCCCTGCCCTAATGGAGCCCTCTGCAGCTGCCTTTATTCCTTCCTTGACATAAAGGGCTATCCGGCCCCCTTTTCCAGTACCCCTGTTTTGTCTATACATGGTGTATCCTGGTATTTCTAAGTCCCGGTCATTTTTCCTGTGTTTCCTGTGTTTCTGTGATGGTGATGACTATGAGGTCCAATCCCGCATCTGCCACAATCGCCTGTAACTCGCTAATTATAATCTTCTTCGGGGGTATCTCAGTCATCAGGTAACACTGTAGGAACCTTCACTGTTGGTGAAGGGGAATCCACATGGAAGATTTTCGGCACTACAACTGGGGCCGCCCATGCCGTCAACGTCACCAACCCTATATAGGCGTAGGCGGACCGCTTCCTCCTCAGTTCTTTCCCGCCATTGACTCACTTACATGGGTCTCCATGGAAGCTCTGTCACAGTATTTGCGCCTTTTTTCAGCCTGCAGCTTTTTTCACTTACTTTGTAAAAAAAAAAAAAATCTCTTTACAAGATATTTCTTGTTTTGTTTATGTCGAGAGTTAATCCTTCCTCTTCTCTTTTTCAATGCTGCGGAAAGAAGATTGCCTCTACAGATGAATATTCAGTTTGTGCCTACTGTCTTGGGCCTGACCATGAAGTTTTCAACTGTGAGCTCTGCCAGAAGTTTAACCGAACCACCCTTCAGTGACACAAAAAGACCTTTAAGAAGTTTCTTATGGAACGACAGGTAGCCAGCTCCGGGCAGGGGTCCTCCAGGGCCATGGCCTCCCAGTCGCCGACTGGATCTTTGAGTTCCCAGGCCTCCAAGGCCCAAGACAAATCCTCAGGGAAAAGTCACAAAAAAGACAGAGATTGCGGCCTCCCCCAACGTTGATCTTGCTCGCTGTCAGCCTCTCCTCCTTCTAGGGGCTCTTCATCGGCTGTGGCCGCTTTGACAAAGAGAAATGAAAATTACGTACCTACCGTAATTCTTGATCTTCTCTTGTATCTTCACCATTCATTACTTACTGGGTGTAAGCCGGAGGCGCGCACCCGTCACGGGAGCTTTTTTTTTTTTTTAACTTTGGCTAACAGCACCGCCCTCGCGAGTGACGTCATGCGTCATGTGCGAGGGGCGGCCGTTAATAGCGACCGACTCCTCCTCCAACTCAGTTCTGTGAGCCGGAGAGGCAAAAGCGAAAGCCGAGAATAGAGATAGTGAGGCAAGATAGCCAAGGGATAGCAAAGCAAGGAAGAATGAACTGAAAAAGGAATAAGCCGATGGAGGAAGGACAGAGAGATAAAGTATCCCTAACCTAGGGACTGCAGGGCCTCCTTACCTGGGCGACTCTAGGAGGAGAGAGAGAGGAGGAAATGAAGAAGAAGAAGAAGAAGAGAAGAGAGAGATGGGATGTTGAAGGGACCAGAATGCCCAACGAGCATAGTTAGCTTATGGCTGAAGGCTCGACTAACAGGGAAGCAAGAATCCCCGGAGATAGGGCTGAAGAGAAGGTTCACCAAACCCGCTAGACAGACTCAGGAGGGCATAGTCCTCATCTTCAACATGCCATTGGTTTTGATACCCACTTCGGGCTCCTGGCCGCGGAAGGCCTTTAACTGGAGGACACCAGAGGAGGGAAGAATAAAACCCAGGCAGCATGAGAGCACTGCTCAGGGGTTTAGAAATGGAAAATGTAAGCCTTTCAGGCGTTTATAAGTATAGAAGTGGGACTCAGTCGGACTCGCCAAGGCAGGCCAGAGGCTCAGGCTGGCTGGGATTGGTTATGGTCAGCACTGCTTGTCTATAAAACTGTCCAAGAGGACACTTGAAAGGAAAAACCAATCATCAAAATCTTACAAGAAGGGTTGTCTGCCCTCTCATCTTACTTCTTGTTTGTTTTTCTTTTTTTTTTTTTTTTTTACAGATAATCACTTGCAGGCTAGGAGCATGACCTCAATACCAAGAATGCCTATAGCAGTCGAAGAGAGTTCCCTCAGCTTTTTTTTTTTTTAGAAAAAAAAACAGACGTGCCCGTTCCTCCGCTCTGCAAGGCAAGAATTAGGGAAGGGGGAGGGTTTTGATTCTAAGGCGTAACAGCTGGAGCAGGATTGCAGGATCAAAACTGAATAGCCTGAGCCAGGCTAAAACCCCAGAGGTATCTCGCCTGAGGATGGCAAGAGATAGTTGTGCAGTTTGATCGCCAATGCAAATCCACGAGATGGCCCAAGAATCTTAGAGTAAATAATTTTATGGAGAAATAAGAACCCCCACAAAGATATAGATTTTTTTTTTTTTGGAAAATTGAGCAATTCTTCCTATCTTTATTTATTTATTTATTTATTTATTTATATATTTTGCAGAGAGAGGAAGGAGATGGGAGGTGGAGAAGCCACAGGAAGAGGCCACTGAGGGGATGGAGGGAGGGTGTAGAATGAATGGTGAAGATACAAGAGAGGTCAAAATTACGGTGGAGTGCGTGTTTCATATCTTCCCTTGTCAATCTTCACCATTTAATACTTCCTGGGTGAGTACCAAGCTCCTCTTCCCCTGGAGAGGGGAAGAGGCCATACCCTGAGGGAACAAGACCCCCAGCCTTCTATTGGTGAGAAACAGAAGGAGAAGACCCTGGCTCATTCAGAAAGCCTAAGTGGGGGGAAGAGCTAGGAGGTGCCTCCCGAGGACAAGGAGACGGAGGGAGCCCCTGTAAAAGTCTCCTAGCTCTAGAGGAGAAAAGATGGGTCCCCCGGAAGGCGGAGCGAATCACCCTACGCCGGGCCAGGGGTGACAACCTGGAAAGACGAAGCCATGCCGTCCGCCTGATGCAGATCGCTGTCCCCGCAAGCCTGGAAGCCACCTCATTGGCGTCATAAGATGCCCTTGCTTGGTGTCTTGCCAGCTCCAGGCCTACCGCGGAGAGGGCAACGGCTTGTCTGGTTTTCTCCGTGTCAGGCATTGATGCCAACAGCTGGGACATCATCGACCACAAATGCCGGTTGTAGGCAGCGTGGTGAGCCTGATGAGATGCAATACGGGCACTCGCACGAGAAGAAGAGAACACTTTTCGGCCCCAACGGTTGAACTGGAGAGAGTCCAGATCCGGTGGGTGGTCGTGCGCCAGGCAGCGGCGCCCAGAAGGAGTATCTAGGTAAACCAAACCAGAGGGCGGGTTGGAAAGGGAACCTAGAGACTCTGAGGGGGCATAATACCTACGCTGACAGTCAGCCGGGGCTGGAGAAGAAGCGGCTGGGGACTGCCAGGACCGGATAGACACCTCCTGGAAGGGGATAGGCCAGGAAGGTACCACCAAATGCTGGGCACTGAATTCACCAAGGAATTCTCGTGTCTCCCGTTCGGTATTGTCTCTCCGAACATAGGAAATCTGAAGATCCCTCACCATCCTCGAGAGGAAATGCAGATATTCTGTGAAATCAGCATCGGAGGAAAGATGAGCAGGGGGTTCCTCTCCCTCAGAGGAGGGAGACGAGGATGATGGGGAGCTGGAATGTCCAGAGGATTCCTGCGGCGGTGGGGAGAGTCGAAAGACCCGCTCATGCATGTATCTAACATATGAGGGGAAGGCCACCGCAGAACCCCTGAACTGCTCCCAGGATAACGGACCCGTAAGGACCGACATGGCCTGGGAGCGGGGGTGGTGAAGGCAGAGAGATGGGAGAGGGGCACCTCCGAAGAGGCAACTGCTCTCTGCGAAGGCTCTGGAATCCGGGGAAAGGAGCCCTAGTAGGAGGGATCCCGGATATCAGACCAGGCTGCAGAATGGAACTCTGGGGAAGCGGAGCCTGGAAGAGCCCTGGGGGAGAACCTCCCCTGTGACGACGCCGGGACTGCATGGATCCAGAAGGGCAGTCCACACAAACACCACTGGAGGGCACCCTAGAACCCTGAAGGGAGGGGCGAGGTTCTGCACTACGGCTCCTGGCCACCCCCCCTGAGGTGGCCAAAGAAGACCGAGTGGCAGACCCCCTGCCCCTCAACCCCTCGGACTCCGAGAGGGCACTCCTCCTCGACCACAGTGTCCCCCTGTCCCTAGAGGGGGCAACAGCACCCTGGTGGGTAGCTGTCACCGGCCCTCCAGAGAGGGGAGCCTCTCCCTCCGTCACCCCCATGCCTGCCCCCCGAGGCTCCCGGCCACCCCCAGCCGGGGAACCCTCAGGAGACGACGGAAGGGGGGACAGAGGGAGGGGCCCGCTGCACCGCCTGGTACCTCTAGCCACAGGGGACCCAGACCCCGAAGAGTGGGGGTGCCAGGATGGGTCCACGTCCGAGTCATCGCCCTCCGAGGAGGACGAGACCAGCTGGACCTCGATGCTGGCCACCCCAGGGGTCCCTGAGGCCATGGTGCCACGAACGGCCCCGGTACCAAGGGTGACACCGCTCGCCCCCCTCACGCCGGTAGCAGCCAGGCCCAACTCCAAACCCCCATGGCGCCGGCAGACCCGGCACCGCTTGGAGGATGGACTAGGCCCACGGCGCTGCCGGCGGCATCGGGAGGTGAGGTGGCACCGCCAATGGTGCTGCCAGGTCCATCGGCACCGCGAACGGCGCCGAGGCCCAAAGCGGCACCACCAACAGCGCCGCCTTGATCACTGGCGCCGCAAACGGCACTGGGATCCAAAGCGGCACCGCCAACAGCGCCGCCCTGATCACCGGTGCTGCGAACGGCGCCGGGATCCAAAACGGCACCGGGAACAGCGCTGCATCGATCACCGGCACCGAGAACGGTGCCAGGATCCGAAACGGCGCCGAAAGGCGGCGAGGGTCCACCCGAGCCAGGCCCAAAAGCCGAGGGCCTCGACACGGGGGGAGCCTGCACCTCCGAAGAGGTGACTGCCGAGGCGGTGTCGGCGTCGCGGCCCCGGAGGGACTACGACGCTCCCCCAACACCGCAGAAGGGGCCTCCTCCTCGGCAAGAAAAGACGAGGAGACCCCCTCCTCCTCAGACCGTATAGGCCCGGGAGGGGACCCGGGGGAAGGGCCTAACGACCTTGCCCGAGAATCCCGAGAGCGACGTCGTCCCCCGAAGGTCGGCGGGGCTTTGCCGAGCTTAAACGCGCGGATTTCGAGGACGCGGCGGTCCATCGAGAAACAGGCGTCGCACGAATCCATATCATGGTTGGGTCCCAGGCAACGAAGGCAAACGCTGCATGCCGTCCGAGACGGAGAAATGCTGGACACAGGAGCACCGACGCATAGCGCGTCTGTTTTGAAAAGCGCTTAGCTCCCGAACCGGACATAACGCGAAATTAACAAGGCTAAAACACAGAAGGAAACACACCCGGCGCCGTTAGACAGAAAAAGGAACAGTCTTACCGGATCGGCGTCGAGTGTGATGAAAAAACAGGAGTCGGAACACTACGCACTTAAACGATGCTACACGCGAACAGGTGCTGCCTCGACGGCGGGAGAAACAGAACTGAGTTGGAGGAGGAGTCGGTCGCTACTAATGGCCGCCCCTCGCACATGACGCATGACGTCACTCTCGAGGGCGGTGCCGTTAGCCAAAGTTTAAAAAAAAAAAGCTCCGTGACGGTGCACCGCTTACACCCAGGAAGTAATGAATGGTGAAGATTGACAAGGGAAGATCTGCTGTCCAGGTTTCTGTGTCTACAAGACCCATACTGACAGCACCTCTGCCTGATTCACAGGGCACCCAGCTGTCAACCTCTGGGTCATCAGCCCCTACATCATAGACTGGTTCATCATTGACGACTCTCCTTTTGAGGCATGTCCCTTCTCTAACCAGGGCTACAGGCTCGTCTGGCTCCCAGGACACAACAAGCGGGTCATCAACACCTGTACTGTCGAATTCCCTCCTCCCCCTTTGATATTCACTATTGACCTGAATGAAATCCTGATCAAGTTCACTAATGTACTTGTTCAGCAGCTGGGTGCCTTGAATAGGCCTAGTTTGCTGATGCAGTCGACAGCTGCTTCATCGTCAATGCCTGTTCGTTGACTCTGGAAGCCTCCCCATGGGCTGCTGCCGGTGAATATGATGCCAGACCCAGAGATAGAGGAGGTCAACGTTGAAGAGGAGTATCACCTTGACCTCATTCTTCCTGATGATACAGAGGAAGAAATACTACCTTCTGACAAGTCCACTGCCTCCTCTGTTAGTGAGGACTCTGTGAAACATACTCCCAGGTCCCCCTGAGGACCCCATATTTTTCAATGTGATGAAGCAGCTGTTCTCCATTATGGGCTTCCACACTGAGGAAGAGGATGTCACCAGGAAAGACCTGGTGGACTTCCTGGAGATTCCAGAATCTCCCCCAAAGATCATTCATTCAGTGCTTCCAGCATTGAAGAATGCTGCTATAGCATCCTGGCACAGACCAGACATGGTGCCAGCTATGCCACGCAGGACAGACAAACTTTATCAAGCCCCCCAGGGTCTTCCCTATTTTTCTGCCCAGGCTGAAACTGATTCAGTGGTCATTAAGGCAGCTCATAACAGATTTAAGGTGCCTAACTACCTTAGTTCCCTTCCCCCAGGCAAGGAATCTCGTAGGATAGACCTCTGGGGGAAAAAAGGGTTTATGCCTCCTCCACCTTAGTCTTGAGGATTGCAAACTATCTGTCACACATGGTCAAATACCAAAATGCCAACTGGAAGAAGGGCAAGGCTACAGCTCAGGCTGTTCCTGATGGCTTAAAATCAGGAATTGCTTCAGTGTTTTCAGGTGGCCGAGGATGTTAGCAAAAATCTCTTCAGAGCACTGTATGACATGGCTGATACCATTGCCGGAGCAGCTGCCACTGGCATATGCCTCCGTAGGCACTCCTGGCTCAGAGTTTCTGGATTTGCAGCTGAAGTGCAGCACAAAGTGCTTAATGCCCCTTTCAATGGCACTTAGCTGTTTGGCCCTGATGTCCAGGACCTCATAAATGATCTGCAGGCCTCGGGCACGGCCATCAAATCAGTTCATTCTCTCTACCACACTCAGCCAAAGGTCAGAGGGTGTCCTACTTTTCATAAGCAGACCAGTAGGCCTGGATCCAGCTCCCTGTACCCAGAGAAAGTGTAGAGCCCAGGCTCCCTTACCAGTCCCCTCTGGTATTGGAGCGGTGGCCAAGTGCCCCAGAAGTGAGGGACCAGCATCTGCGGCTGGCTCCACCTCAGCTTGACTCCTTTCCAGACCACCCCCCAAGTTCAGACCCAGGAGGCAGTGGTCGGAGGTTGGTTCTCCCTCTATCTGAAACACTGGAGGACCATAACTTCAGATGCATGGATTCTGTAGATCATAGAAAAGGGTCACACCTTGGAGCTCATACAGCAGCCTCCAGACACCCCTCCTCCACCCTCCAATAACCCCCTGGCTCACTTGTCTGTTCTCCGGGAGGACGTACAGTCTCTTCTGCACAAGCAGGCCATTGAACCAGTGCCCAGGCACCAGAAAAATCAGGTTTTATTCCAGGTTTTTCCTGGTCCCCAAAAAGCCCAGAGATCTGAGGCACATCTTGGATTTAAAGGAACTCAGTCTGTTTGTCCAGTACAAAAAGTTCCAGATAGTAACTTTGCCAGGCCTAATACTCCTCCTCAAAACCAGGGACTGTCTCTGTTCTCTGGACATGCAGGATGCCTACCTACACATTTTGGTCTTTCCTCCGCACAGGAAGTTTCTTCAGTTTGCCTTTCAGGGCGAGCATTATCAGTTAAAAATGCTGCCCTTTAGCTTATCCTCTGCATCGTGATTCTTTACCAAGTGCTTAGCAGCGCTCACAGCAGCTCACAGAAGAGAGGGACTGTATGTCTTCCCTTATCTGGATGATTAGCTTCTCAAGGCCCTATCCAGGGAACAGATTTTGCTGACTCTGGAGCACACTCTCCAGCTCTTCCACTCCCTGGGCATCACTGTCAACTCACCCAAGTTGGTTCTGGTACCATTCCAAAGGCTGTAGTATATAGGGGCGGTTCTGGACTCAGTGCAGGGGAAGGCTTTCCTGCCTCATAACAGGGCAGCGTGCCTCATAGCCCAAGCTAAGGAAATCACTCAGCATCGGTACATTCCTGCCATAGTGTACCTCAGATTGTTGGGCCTAATGACAGCGGCCATCCCCACCATTCTTCTGGCCAGGCTCCATATGCATACCCTTCAGTGGATCCTCAGGGTACAGTTGGACCAGTGCATGGACGAGTTGGACCAACCAGCCCTGATCACTTCTCCATTACGCAAGGTACTGCAGTGGTGGATGGACTCCTTTAATCTGCTACAAGGTGTTCCCTTCCAAATTTCTTTCCCACATCGGCTCCTAACCACAGGTGTTACCTAACGACAGATCCTCTCAAAGATCTACTGTTATGGTAAGTTCTTATGTAACTGTTCTTTCCTGTTACAATGTCATAGCAATCCAAGACATTTGGAGGAATAACCTTCAGAAAAAATTTCTAGGCAAACAAAGTTTAATGAAAGAAAAAGTTGCTTTACTTCAGCACCAAATAAGGGTTTAAAGCAACTTATTTTGACAGAACAAATACAAAAAAAAGTTTTAGCTGATTTCAGCTCTCCAATTCACAGAAGCCCTGCTCTCTCTCTCTCTCTCTCTCTCTTAAGCCCCCAAATTCTCCTTCTTGCTCTGTCTGGTTTCCTTTTTATGACTCCCAGGTAATGCTCGTTTATGCATTTCTCCCTTGCAGAGATTTCCATGCCTGCATACAGCCACTGCATTTAGCCTTTAAAAGGGCAGGCCAGAAATCAGCAGGACTGGGTCTCAATTCACCCTGTTCTTCTGCTAGTATCTTAGTGGAAAGAGGGGTTCATTGTGAAGGCTGTATGGACTCCTTCACTTATCCTCCCCTTCAGAGCTGTGTCCATGGCATGCTCGGCACTGGCTACCATTAAACTGCCCTCCCAGGAGAAGAAGTCAGCATTATGCAGGGAGCTCACCCTGTGGTGCACCAGGAATGAATGTGGCTGCAGAGCCAGGTGCCACTGGGTGACTCTGGAATTAGTGTCCTGCATAGCATGCAAACATTTGAGGGGTGTGTGATCAGTGACCAGGGTGAAGCATCTTCCCAATAAATAGTAGCACAGGGCTTCTACTGCCCACTTCACTGCTAGGCACTCTTTCTCTAACGTGGCATAATGTTGTTTCCTGGGAAACAATTTTCTGGACAGCTAGAGGATGAGGTGAATCTCACCGGCAAATTCTTGTGACACGGCAGCCCACAATCTGACTTCTGAGGTGTCCATGTACAAAATAAATGGACGGTTGAAATCAGGACTTCCTAGGACAGGTCCCTTACACAACACACTTTTGATAGTTTGGAAGGCCTTCTGACACTCTGAGGACCTTAGAACCTTATTTGGAGCTGACATTTTAGTCAGGCCAGTCAGTGGGGCAGCAAGTGTTGAAAACTCCAGAATGAGTCGGTGATAAAACCCCACTAAACCAAGGAAAGACTTAACTTCTTTCTGGAAGTCAGTACGGGGTTGTTTAAAAGGCCTTTTAACATAACAACTGTGCCTATGTGGCTAGTCCAATCCATGTATCCCAGGAATTTAGTTTCCTGTTGCCCTAGGGCACATTTTGTGGTATTGGCCATGAGGTCTGCCACCCAGAACGACTGAGGTACTACTGCTACATCCCACAGGTGAGTATCCCAATCAGAGCTAAATATGACAATATCATTCATAACAGACAGGGATATAACCCTTGGGGATGGAGGATTTGATCCCATCATTCTCTGAAATGTAGCAAGGATACCATGCAGCCCAGAGGGGAGCATAGTAAACTGATACAGACCAAATGGGTTGCAAAAGCCATTTGCTCCCAGGATTCAGGAGTTAATGGATTTGCCAATACCCCTTAGTCAGGTCTAGGATACTAATGTACTGGGCCTTACCCTGTTGGTCCAGAAGTTCTGCTACCTTTGGCACAGAATATGCATCAAATCTGGAGACTGCATTGACTTTCTGGAAGGTGATACAATATCGAGTGGACCCATCTGGTTTTGGGACAAATACCATAGAGCTAGATGAGTCACTCTGAGAGTCCTTAGTGACTCCCAGTTCCAACATAGAGGGGTTGTCCCCCTGAACCCCCTCTTTGACTTTTCAGGGAGCCTATACAGCTGTTGATTGATCCAGACACCTGAGTCTGTGTCTGTGTGGTGTTGGATCACCTGAATTCCTCCCAGTTTTGGGGAGAATACATCCCCAAAATTTCCTACCAGTTGCTGGCCTTCATTTTTCTGGGTCAGGTTGAACCATTTGTCCAGTGAGATGGGGCTTTATTCTTTTAAAATGCTAGGGCCTACTCTGGCCCGGTGGTGCTGAGGGTTGAGGCACTGGATGCCACACCTCACACCATGCCGGCGACTCTGGTTCGGGAATGGACTCTGGCCGCTGGGGGCTGGCAGGGGAGAGGGAGGATTGAGCATCCGATGACTCTCTCTCCTTCCTCTTGGGGTGGGTAGTGGGGCTTGCATCGCCCTGTAGCGGTGACTGGTGGAGGCCAGCTGTACTACAGTGGCATGCAAAAGAAGGGGGAGAGCATGGCGGGCGTCAGCACCATGTGCTCAGACGCCATTGCACGTCCAGCTCTCTGTAAGGGGAGAAAATGTGGAAAAATGGTGAAGGGCGATCTCCACATCTGATGGCCACACCTTGCACCCCTGGTAGGGGAAACCAAGAGAGGCGCATATCCAGGGGTGCATGAGCGATAAAAAGGCCAGTCCCTGGTGGTGCAGGTTCATGTGGCCTGCACGCATGACCGGGTCTGGGGGTGCAGGGCCGGTGGCCAGAGATTGTGGGGGCCACTGTGCCGAGGAGGCATAAAGTATAGTAAAAAAAAAAAAATGTTAGGGCTTAATTTGAAGATTCCATCTTCAATGTCCTCATCTGTCTCTTGACTAGGGGCCCCTTTGGGTTCTTCTGGGTCAGCTAGCAAAACCTCCTTTCGCTGTCTTTCCAGGTGTTCAACAAATTAACATGATAATTTTTTTCTTTTTTCAGTTGAGTTGTAATACCTCATAATCAACTGGCCCCACTTTTCTCAGGAACTCATGTGGTCCTTGCCATTTAGTCAGGAGTTTATTTTCAGATCTATGGAGTGGAAGTAGTACTCTGTCACCAGGTTTAAAGTCCTGTCATCTGGCCCCTTGGTTATAGTGTCCTGCTTGGGTTTGCTGTGCTTGAGTAAATTTTCTCTAGCAAATTTGCTAATCAAGTTCGGCCCTTCTCTCATGTACATTACATATTGGAGCATGTTGGGGGGACTATGTGCCTGTTCTTCCCATATCTCTTACGAGATCTAGCATCCCTTGAGGTTGTCGTCCATAAAACAATTCAAAGAGTGAGAAACCCATAGAGGATTGTTGCACCTTCTGAACTGCAAACTGCTTTTCTACCAGTCATTTCAGTACTTTGAGTCCATCTTACCCCTCTTTTGACAAAGGTAAGTTCAATCCCACAGCTGCTACCACATGTAACAGTGTCGCAGTGAGTCAAGACTTTTGAGGGACTAGCCATCAGAAAAAAAAAGTCTAGGTAAACTAAGTTCAATAAAACAAAAAGTTGCTTTACTTCAGCACCAAACAAGGTTCAAAGCAGCTTACTTTAGAAGACCAAATACAAAACAAAATACTTTTTAGGTTGACTGAGCTTTCCAGTTACAGCAGCCCTGCTCTCTCCAGATTGTTTAACCAGAAGTAGCACACTAAACTGAAAACTTGCTTACAGGTGCAATCTGGAAGCACAGGGAAGTTGAGTGACTTGCTCAGGGTCACACAGTATGCAGGGGGGGGGCTGTGGGATTCAAACCCATGTCTCCAGATTTGCAGCTCGGAGCCTTAAACCACTGTGCTATGCTACCTCTCTCTTAAGCCCCCAAATTATTTGTGCTCTGTTTGGTTTCCTTTTTATTCCTCCCAGCTGGGGCTCATTTGCGCCTTTCGCTTTCAGGGATTTCCAAGCCAGCATATAGCCAGTGCATATGGCTTCTAAAGGGCCAGGCCAGATATCAGCAGGGCTGGATCTCAATCCACCCTGTCCTCCTGCTAGTGTCTTAGTGAAAAGGGAATCCAGGGTGAACGTTGTATAGACTCTGTCTCTGTTCTCCGTTCTCCATGCACCTGCCATTTAGGCAAACCATCTTCTAGCACATGTCTATATTAACCCTACTCTTCTTGTTAGTAGCTCCACCCATGTCCTCCCCTTTCCCATTTTATTTCTTTCCCCTTGCTTGTTCTGTGTGCCCCTGCCCTTTGACTCCTTTTATTACCTTATTATGGACCACTTTCTGGGTGCCTACATCCCCACCGTTTCTAGCCATTTCTGGGGGAGTCCTAGCTAGGTTCCCCTTTTGTTCTCCTTGCTTTGTGATCCCCCCAGTCTTATTCCCCCCTACTTAGTTTAAATGTCCACCAATATAGACATCAAACTTTTGCCAATATCACTTACCCACTCTCTAGTCTGGTGAAAGTTGTCACCCTTGAAGAGCCTCCTATCCCAGAAGCCTCCACAGTCTCCCACAAAATGGTACCTCTCCTCCTGACCCCATCCCTTCAGCTGACAATTAAATTCCTCAATCTCCTCCTTCCTGTCTCTTTTCCTCCCCCTACCCCACACAGGGAGTACCTTGGACAATGCCAGGGAGACCAAGTGTGCCTTCAGTTCGTCCCCCAGCCTTTGAAAGTTGCTCTTCATCATCTCAATTGGCTGGTTCACCAGATCTCTGGTGCCCAAGTGTACCAGCACTCCAAGCTCCTTTCACCCTCCTCTACCATCTGCCCTATTCTGTTCAAGTCCCAGATAGCTGATGCCCCTGGAAGGCATCTGACTGCCCCATCTCTTTCCCCCACTTCCTAACAACATTACCCCTCACATCATCAAGTTGCCCACTACTAGGTTACTTCTTGCTGCCTTGCTCCTTATCTTACCAGTGGGTGCCACTAAGTCATCCTGGTCACCCTTCCTGACTCTGAGCCCACATCAAAGGAGTCGGGTACCCGCTCATTCTGAAGTGGTGCAAATTTAGTTGCTGTTAAGATATAGTGAACCTAGATGACTTCCATGTGGCTGCTCCTGCCATCCTTTCTCCTTCCTGCTACCCTCCAGATACCTAGGCTAGTGGACCTCTGCAGGAATAGGGGTGCTGTATGTGTCTGGCCATACCAACTCAGCTGTTGAAGCAGCTGGCATATCTCTTCCCTTGCTTGCTCCAGCTTTGCTAGTTTTATAGTAAGTTTGGTTTAACTGTAGTATGCTTCTTTATGCAGATGATTTAATTGTATATTTTTATCTCTAATAGGTTTACTTAGATCTCTAAATCATTGAATTCAGATGTTGGTACAATTTGTGGTTGGTTTTCTTCCAATTATCTGGTGCTGAATGTTACAAAGATACTAATTTGACACTTTTTGACTCTACAGCTAATCTTAGTGAGAATCAAACTCTCCAAATCCATGATCTTTGGGTTGTTCCCTTGAAGAGGTTTTTATGTTTAAATATCTTTGAGTATTACTGGAACCAACATTGACTTTGCTGAACATATAAATTTGGTCTCTAAGAACATTAATCAAAAACTGGTTATAGTTTATAAACGTAAGCAATATTTTTAATATGAAACTTGTCTGACTGTTGCCACTGGGTTGGTGCTCCACTTTTTTGATTGCATTTCTAACCTTTTTCAGAATTTGGGGAGGACTTATATAGCCTTATAAAATGGCAAGAAAAATCTATAAATTTACTTGGCCAAGAAATGTCCCCTAACTGTGCATTAAATCTCCATAAACACATGGTGAGGTGCAGAACCTCATTTTACTCCCCCCTTAAAAACTTACTTAGAGACATTTTATAAGTATAATAAGCCCCTCCAGGTGTGCAACATGGCGGGATTAACCCACGACAGGGTATGGGTTTACTGAGCATTAATTCATGTCGGGTGTGTTTGTGTGTGTGTGTGTGTGTTGTGAGTCATGAGGCCGCAGGCTGAGTGACTTCAACCACCCAGGTGTGGATTAATGTTTAGTAAACCCATACCCTGGACTGGGTTAATCCTCTTATAACATGAGCCACATTATGTTACAGGAGTATGTAAAGGAATTTTAAAATATATGTGTTTGAACATGGATTTGTACTAAAATAGTCCTTCTGCCTAATGAATAATGTGTATAGAGGATGCTGTCTTTGTAGTTGTCCACTAGGTGGATTTGTTGTTATGAGGATGCAAGTGCTGTGAAAGATGTGTAATTCGCCTTTGTAATGTGAAATTCACCTTTGTAGCTCGAAGTTCAGTATTTTAAGGTGAAATTCCACTGTTCGTGTGAAATTCCGCCATTTCAAAATGAAATTCTGTCATTTCAGGTGAAATTCTGCCGTTGGATGGCAAAGTATCACTTTGCAAGGTGAAATTCCTCCTTCTCTGTTACAATGTGTCTATGGTGGAGTGATTCCTCTAAGTCAGTTTACATTGCTGTCAATCAGAATATTGTGGACAAGGCAACTGTGGGTATAGTAGGGATTAATCAATGGTCAGGTGATGTGTTCTGACCAATGAAATTATTGTATTTTGGATAGCCATGTTATAATGGATTTTAATGCACTTGCCAGGGGCATGAGGGCACTCAGCCTTCAGCCTCATACTTTACTATATCTTGGGGCATGCATTAAAATCCTATAATGCAGACCCTGTCATGGCTTGTTACTTACTTAATGTGGCTTACAACAGTACCTCTTGGTTTGTATTGCAGGCACCTGCTCAGAGACATCATTGTCTACTTTATTCCCAACTTGGTGGGATATCCCCTTCTTCATGTATATAACATTCCTTTGGTTGTCTGGTCCATACAGAGATTTACAGTACTGATTCCTTGTCTCTAAATGATCTGTTGTATGAGAGATCTTCAAAATGTAACTTACGTTCAGCAAAAAACCTTCATTTAACCACAAATCTATGCAGAACTAGGATAGGTAAAACAGCATTTTCAAATGCTTCACCTACTTTTTGGAACCCTTTTCCTGATTATTCATAACATTGGCTTTCATGACATTTTTAAATGTCATTTACACCTGTATGATGTATCTATTTGTACTTGTGCCTGACATTATGATGTATTTATATTAGATATATGGGATATGTGGGGGGCACCTGTGGGATAACAAAGTTATTTGTACAGTTGTCTGTGACCTCAAGTAATCTCACGAGTGGCAAAGTCACGAGTGGTCACTGGCAACTGTACAGATAACTTTGTTATCCCAAAGGTGTCCCATACATATTTGATTTATGCAACAGGATTTTTTGGGTTCAGTTTTGTTATATTTATTTTTTTTAAGTTCATTTCCATGTTTTTTCTCTGTGCCTGGTTGCTGTGTTTGGTTTGCAGGGTTGCTGTGCTGAGAAAAATGAGAAAATGGCTTTTTTTCTTAAGAGTGTTTTCATTTAAAATGTGGTTCTGGTTTTGGGGGGGGGGTTGGTTAAGGTGTTCATTTTGTGAGTCTTTGGGATTGTTATAGCTTTGTTTGTAAAGAGCACTGTGAGAAGGTGAAAGTGAAACTGGGAGGCAGTACTGCTGAGCAGGCAGCACAGGTGGTGGTGGTGGTTAGTGATGTAGTCACTGTGTGGATAAATGGGTGATGATGTAATCACTACGTGGATAACTTCAAGTTATCCACATATCCACATAGTGATTACATCACCACCCATTTATCCACACAGTGACTCACATAACTGAAGTTATGTGTCAGGTTTTATCCTGACACCTGTTGCATAACTAATAATATTTTGTACTGTTGTATTTTTATGTGCCTGTGGCCCAGGTCAAGCCTGAAAAAGGATCTCTGGCCCAGTGCTCTTACCCAGTGAACACGTTTAAAATAAATAAACAAATAAATAAGAAAGGTATGTCTGCTTCCAGGTAAATCACTGCTTTTACCTCTCAGCCAATGCTATTAGGCAGAAAACCATCTAATAAGCATTTAGAAAACAAAATAACACTTCAGAAATAAAAAGTAATACTAATGAGGGATTTTTCTTTTTTGTAGTTGTTTAACCAGGAGTAGCACTCTAAGCTGAAAACTTTTTTACAGGTGCATCCTGGGAGCACAGGGAAGTTAAGTGACTTGCTCAGGGTCACACAGTATGTAAGTGGAAGCTGTGGGATTCAAACGCAGGTCTGGTCTGCTGGATGTCACCAGATTTGCAGCTCAGAGCCTTAAACCACTGTGCCTCCCACTGACTCCCATTTCTGAAAAATTACTAAACTTTTCTGTCTGTTATTTTTTGATGCTACCAGCTTTTTAAGTGTTTCTCCGTTCTCTCGATGTCAGAAGAATTTTTAGTTTCTACCATGATAGAACTAAATACCACATACTGGACATGCAGCCCAGCTGTTTATTGCCTTTGACTGTAATAGTAAAGGAAAACCAGTTTCCAAACAATGTCTGTCTAACTGAATTGTCATTTGCGTTCAGCTTTGATATCCCTAGCAGGAAGACAGGTGGAGAGCTCTGTTAAAGTTCATTTAACTGGAGCAGTAGCCATATTAGTGGCTTTTCTAGACAGAGAGTGGTCTCTATTGCAGAAGTAGGTAGGTCTATAGCATGGAGCAGTGTTCGTATTTCCCTAAACTCTGTATTCTGAATGTACAGACCAGAAAGCATGCATGTTATAGGTTAGCATTACTTTGTTTTTGGTTTTCCTTATGAGCTCTGTTGTACTCCATTCACCCAAGTCTGATGTGTTATTTATTGTTAAACTTTTTATTGAAACTTTTCACTGGCACATGGTACCACACTCAGCCACAAGTATGGAATAACCAACCATTTAACAGCAAAGCAACCATCATTAGGGAGAAGGTCCAGCTAACTGAGGGCCACTGGAGTATATCACCAGTGTATGATTCTGTTCTGGATAAGGCAGCTGCCGTTATTCTTAATTTCTCATGTGTCTTGTTCCAATGTCCTAGCCATGCTGTGTGTTTGAACTGGAATGGCCTAGATCCACTTCCCAAACATGGCATACCGTAATGGTCAGGTCAGGGATCCCCTTCCCTATTGCCTGGTAAATTGTTCCCATCCTACCCCTTATCCAGATAGCCCATTTCATTATTAAGCTCACTGTTTCAGTTTTGGGCATGCCTTAATCCAGCTGCAAATGTGTCCGCAGTTCACTCCTTATCCGTAGATATTTTCAGAAGTCTTGCTGTGGGAGTGAAAACCTTTGCCACAGGCCATCAAAGGAGTTCGGCAGTCTGGTGTGGGAGAACTAGCAGGTTCTTTAACATGGGGATAGCTTGGTTGGCCCAGACTGGCCTGTAGAAAGGGAGATTTATCTATATGATACAATGGGTTATTGAATAGGGGAGTCCTACTTAGAAGAGTTAAAAGGCACTTCATATGTTTGCCTAGTGATTTCCAGGTCTGACAAAAGGCCCTTAGTCTGGGGTGCAAATGGAGAGATGCAGGGAATCTAGCATAGATATATACAGAGGGGAGAGAACCGTTTGACAAGCCTGCTTCCATGCACAACCAAGTAGGGGATGCTGCATCTATTTGCTGAAACCACAATGCAGTTTGTGACTCCATGGTGGCCTAGTAATAGCCTTGCATCCAAAGGAGCTCCCTACCACTCCAGGACTAGTGAACTTGTAACCTAGCCCTGCTGTATCAAGGGGGCTTCCCTTCCATAAGAATCTCTGAAGGTTCTATCAATTTTTGAAACCATTGTGGTGAAATGTGGACCGTGAGGTGGCTGAGAAGGTACAGGAGTCCAGCAGAAGAAATAAATTCAAGGGCCACCACCTTCCTGCCAAGGGTCAGATTTAGGACATTCCAATGTTCACATTCCACCTTGATGCTAGCCAGTAGTGCAGCCAAGTCGCGGGAGTAAAGCAACAATGTACGGGACTTGAACGCTCAAAAGTTATATCATCATAAGAAGTAGTGGCCATTATGTAACCAAACTTCCAGTTTACATTACTAACAGAACAACAGATTCTTCATAGACACCTGACCATAGAAAAGCAGAAACACTTGCTAATTTAGTTGTTTATCTAAAAGACAGTCGTACCTCATCACACACATGCAAAACAAAAATGGCAGCAGCGAATCCCGTGGAAGGATAATAGCCACGTTCCTCTGTCCAGATCTTCCAAACATATTTTAGGAACAATGGATTGTACAACAAAACCTATTGAAATTAGCAAAATAAAATGTGTTGAGAGGTCCAAAACTTTGAATTTTCAAGCACTAATGTAGGTGGTACTTGTTAGCAAATAAATGCTATGTTTACAAATATGGTTTTACTAACACATAACACATTCCTCAAATAGAGCAGGGATGCACAACAGGTCAATTTTTTGAACACACTGCTATGGAAATTAAATTATTTTGTAAAAAAAAAACCAAAAAAACAGTTGAAAGTCTCGCTACACTTACATCACGCAGCAGATTGTACATGTTGGCGTAACACAGAGTATTGAATGCAAAGATATGGCCTTCCATTCTGCCATGTTTAGTTGGGTGAGGTTGCAGTATCTGACTGGCAAACAACTAACAAAGCATTCTTACAGATTTCTACAAAAAGAACAATACTGTGGGCTTCATCAGGACTCTGATCTTAGAGTTGCTCAAAATTGGAATTTCTGGAAATTCTGTTCCTTATTACTGAAGGCATTTGCAGAAAAACACTTAGACTTCATCTGTCCTTGCTGCTTTTTCTGCCTTGAAATCATAATCCTCTGCTTGTGACATCAGAATCAGGTTTGTAGCAAGCAGTTGTGATGCCATCTCACAAGCAAAAGGTTATGATTTCATAGCAGGAATAAGCAATGCTGTCTAAGGGGAAAAGATACGGGTTTAATGAACACAGTTTCAGGAATGGAAAATGGAAGGTCCTGAAATTTCTATGGGGGGGTTGGATTTTGTGTAGCTGAGTTCTGCTAATGCTAGCTGTGAATGTTTTGCTGGAAGCTGGAAAAATACACAAGTTTGGTTATACCAGAAAATAGAACTGGTTGAACTTTGTGTGTTTGATTCTCGTGGACTCTTGCAAACCTTTGGGTCACAATGCAAACCTTTAGATTGACTGGTTCAAATTATTTGGACCAGTTGAATGGGTAAACAGGTGAAGCACAGTTTGCAATATATATACAGTTTGGGTATATATTATGGTTCAAAGAACATTCTCAACTTACTGAGGAGTTATGCTTGTGCAACATTGTTGATGATCTGAACATAGTTTAATGAATGTGTTGTTTGACTGTTATCTGTGACTACTTTGGCCGCTTCCACTTTCCATCCATGGTGGACTACCGTTCTGTCAGGGTACAGGAAGGCACTGGTACCCTTTTGAGGAGGGTACCAACCCTTCAGGTGACTCAGGAATGCAATTACTTTAGGCTAAAGGGACCTTAGGACAGAGCCCCAAGGAGAGAGGTGCACCTCTGGTGGAGGAGGAGGAGGAGGAGAGGATGGTGAGGCAAAGAAACAGTGCTTCTGAATGAGGGTGGAGGAGGCTGGCTTAAATAGCTCAGGAAGGGAGTGTGGCTGGTAGCTCCTGCCCATTAAACAGCAGGCATACCCTTTGTGTTCAGTGGGTGTCTGTAACTTATTGAGGAGTTATGCTTGTGCAACATTGTTGATGGTCTGAAGGGGTACTTGAATAAATGTGTTGTTTGACTGTTATATGTGGATACTTTGGCCATTCACACTGTCTGTCCCATGGGGGATTGCCACTGTGTCAGGGTACTGGCAGGCAAAGGAACTTGAGGAGGGTTCCACCTCTACAGGTGCCACAAGAACATAATTCCTTTAGTCTAAAGGTACCTTAGGAAGGAGCCCAAAAGTACCATGCAGCAAGTGGTGAATACAGGGACTGAGGAAGTACTGGCTGACAGTAACTAGTGATGGCTGATAACAGAGACTGATTTGAGAAATGACTGACAGCAACTGGTAACTGATAGCAGACAGAGGTGTGACTTCTATAAAGAGAGAGGGGGAACAGCAGGATTGAAGGATAAGAGAGCCGCCATCTAACCCCAACTCACAGTGGTAATCTACTACTAGGGTAAATGCTATAAATACATATACACTACATTATGGCCTTTGGCACTCAGGAGAGAAAAAAACCCTGTGGAAGAAACCTCTGGAGATCCATGGCCTTGGCCCCTGTCTCTCCTGGCATGAGAACTTATTATTGTGACAGCTCAGAATGCTAATCTGGAGTTCACAATTCAGGGGAAGTTTTTGGTAGGGATAACTCTCTCTCTATTCCTCTAATGAGATAATGCTGTGGGGTACTGTGAGTTAATTTCTGCAGCTAAAATAAGTTGCCCTTGAAGCAGGCCTACCCATCAAAGCATGAAATGAGGAGGGAGTAGCGACTGCTGATAGGCTACCACCCAGCCTCGAGACCATGAGGATGTCTATCATTGAATGTAAAATAAAGGAAGGGGATACGGAATGAGACTAGGTGGACCGTAGGCAGTCACAGGGAGACTAGCTTTCAGAGGTGCTGCTGACATGGTCTGCACAGCTAAAGGAAACCCTGTGGGCTTAGGGCCCCACACTCTGGCAGCTGAAGTCTTAAATGACCTCTAGCAGCTGAAGTCTTAAATCATATACCTTGAGGTGCTGGTCACTGAAGGGTTGCATGGCTAAAGCGTCCCCGGGAGTGTTGGACCTTACCACCCAGTAGGACTGCCAGGAGGCGCCTCAGGAGACAAGCAGTTTACAGACAAGGGCCCTCACATAAGACAAACTCACCCTCAAGATGTGGACTTCATGTGGAGCAGAGCTGTCTATGCACAGTGAGAACCCTGAGGGCAAGATTCTAACTGAATAATGACTGCTGAATAGAATGACTGATACTGATGGAAAATACAAATGACTGAAGGGTACCGAAATTTGAATATACAGCAAGATTAAAATGAAAGGTAAAACCCCAGCCTCAGCAGGAAGGGGTGAAAGCTACAAACACACTAAGACTGGGTTGGTAAATGCTGAAGCAGACTGAGTAAACTAATTCAAATAACAGAACAGAAAAGGAGGGGAGAGGCAGCCTTGCTAGGAAGCCAGGTGAAAGCAATTAAGCAATACAGCTGAACTCTGAGATTGCAAGTGGTGTGGTATGAACAGCAAAATGGGAAGCCTTAAATAACGTAAGACAAAACAGCAGAATGACATAGGCAAGACATACTGTAGAAACTAGAAGGCATGCCAAGAACCAAAACAGAAAAAAAACCCACAGGAGTTACATGGGGACAGGAATGCAGCAGGAGTAGCTGACCAAGCAAATGAAGGAAGCATGAAATGCAGCTAAGAAAGGTAGAAAAAACAAAATACAGTCTAACCCACTTATCGCGGACACTGCTGTAGTGGACACCTGTTTATAATGGACAGATCCACATTGCCAAAAGCTATGGCTGTAATGGTAAAAATCCCATTTATACCATACTCTGCAACACCTGTATAGTGGGCACAGCAAGCTCCTGTTTGGCCCCTATTACATGCTTTAAACTGCCTGCAAATCATCACCTGATCATTCAGCTGGTTTGTCTGGCACTATCAAGCTGTTATTCACCTTGCCTAATGCCTGTCACCTTACTTCTGGTGATTATTTCACAGCACAGGTTGTCTTTCCGATTAACATCCCCCACCCCTTGACATAGGAGGGGGTATTTTCTGATTTTTACTGTAGTGTGTTAGCTATAGTAGAGGATATTTATATTTTAAGATTTTAAGATTTTAGGATACAGCGGACACCCCTTGTAGTGGACAAAACCTGCTTACACAAATGTGTCCATTATAAGAGGTTCCACTATACTGACCTACAAAGCTGCTGAAGGCACAAACCAGACAGAAACCCTAAAAGTACAAAGGGAAAGTGCCACACAGGCATGGGGAGAAGGGGGTGAGGGGCAGAGCCTTTGGCTACAGCAAAGAAACAGTGCTTCCAAATGAGGCTGGAGGAAGTTGGCTTAAATAGTTGGGGGGGGGGTGACTGGTAGATCCCGCCCATTGAACTATAGGCATAGACTTTGTGTTAAAAGAGTGCCTCCTGAGTTCTTCACGTGAAAGAACTGTGAAGTGTAACTGAGCAGGTCTGGCACACAAGGGACCTGAGAAGACACTTTAATAACTTTTGCAGATGCTGGAACAATATAGTATTTTTATCACGCTAGCCAAAAAAGATACACCCTTGTAATTTTAGTGGATTTTATCAGCAGTCTTTAGACTAACTGGCTCGGAAAAATTTACACCCCATGTGAAGGCACTCATAATTGGTTGAATTTCCTACCTTTGACAAATAAATACTATATGAAACCACATGGAATTCTGAATTCCTATGAAGAACTCATGGCCAGCTGTAGCAGTAATCACACTGCCAACAGAGTTTTCATTTTTGAAACAGCATTTATTTTGAACAGCATTTTTATGTCAAATTGCAGAATAAAAATTAAACTGATTAGAATGGCTTTTGTGAAGAAAAGCAGGTTTTGGAGGTGTGTCAGGCTGTGAGCCAATGAGGTGGATGGAAATCAGACTACAGCCATCAGTGGCTGATCTGGTCAATGGTGCAGAAACGTAGAGTTTTCAAAAGTGTTTCACTACTCCAATTAGAGTTCTGGGTTTTGCCATATTGATGATGTTGTGAGCCAACACCCCCTGTGTGATTCTCTCTCGCTTCCTGCCATTCCACTTCCTTTCCCATATTTCTCATTTCCGTTTCCCAGCTCCTGCTGCCTTATCTGTGGGGCCAGGACAACCAGGTGGCCTGTGCAACTTGGCCATATTGTTAGGGTGCTCTGTAGTGCCAAAAGCGAGTTTGTGCATTTCCTTCTGGCTACCTCTGTATTGTTCTGGAGTCCTGGGGAGTGTGAAGCTTTAGATGGCTTGCTGGCCATGGTGTAGCAAGATCCTATGAAATGCTAGCTTTAAGCTAGCCAGACTGGTAGTGTAATGATAGAATTAAGCTAACCACTGAGGCCTAGATATTCAAACTGCGCCAGGCTGTGGCGCAAGCTTGGGCGCAGCACAACTTGATGCGCAGGGGTGTGGACTGGGCGATATTCAACGGAGCTGCGCCATGGCTCAGCAGCTTTGAATATCACACCCTGGCCACCCCCAGTGTGCATGGCGCAATGGCACTGCACCAGCGAAAGTGGCCAGAGTGGAGCACGGGGATGTGCTAGCACAAGTTCCATTGCGACATGCACAGCAACCGCGATATTCAAAACTTAACATGCAAATGGGGCAATAATGTATGCAAGGTGCACATGGGGCCATTTGCATGTCAGTATGGCCCCATTTGCATGCAGGTGTGCCAATCCCCAATGACTTGCGCCTGGCACCCTGCCAGGCAGCAGCCGTCGGGGACCGATGCCCCCTGCAGCTCAATTGCGGGCATCCGTATAAAAGACAGAAATCTCCGTCCTATATCCCTGGTGATCCAGTGGAGCGCTATGTGCCCGATCGCAGGCATCTGTCCAAAAATAGAAAACAGTCCAATATCCCTGGTGGTCCAGTGGACTGCTATGTGCCTGATCGTGGGCATCTGTATAAAATAAATAAATATCCATCCTATATCCCTGATGGTCCAGTGGACTGCTATGTGCCCGATCGCGGGCATCTGTATAAAAGACAGAAATATCTGTCCTATATCCCTGGTGGTCCAGTGGACCGCTATGTGCCTGATCGCAAGCATCTGTCCAAAAATAGAAAACAGTCCAATATCCCTGGTGGTCCAGTGGACTGCTATGTGCCCGATCATGGGCATCTGTATAAAAGAAAGAAATATCCATCCTATATCCCTGATGGTCCAGTGGACTGCTATGTGCCCAATCACGGGCATCTGTATAAAAGACAGAAATATCCATCCTATATCCCTGGTGGTCCAGTGGACCGCTATGACTTGATCGTGGCATCTGTATAAAGATAAAATATCCATCCTATATCCCTGGTGGTCCAGTGGACGCTATGTGCTCGTGGGCATCTGTATAAAAGATAGAAATATCCATCCTATATCCCTGGTGGTCCAGTGGACCGCTATGTGCCCGATAGCGGGCATCTGTATAAAAGACAGAAATATCTGTCCTATATCCCTGGTGGTCCAGTGGACTGCTATATGCCTGATCGCAGGCATCTGTATAAAAGAAAGAAATATCCATCCTATATCCCTGGTGGTCCAGTGGACTGCTATGTGCCCAATCATGGGCATCTGTATAAAAGAAAGAAATATCCATCCTATATCCCTGATGGTCCAGTGGACTGCTATGTGCCCAATCACGGGCATCTGTATAAAAGACAGAAATATCCATCCTATATCCCTGGTGGTCCAGTGGACCGCTATGTGCCCGATCGTGGGCATCTGTATAAAAGATAGAAATATCCATCCTATATCCCTGGTGGTCCAGTGGACCGCTATGTGCCCAATCGTGGGCATCTGTATAAAAGATAGAAATATCCATCCTATATCCCTGGTGGTCCAGTGGACCGCTATGTGCCCGATAGCGGGCATCTGTATAAAAGACAGAAATATCTGTCCTATATCCCTGGTGGTCCAGTGGACTGCTATATGCCTGATCGCAGGCATCTGTATAAAAGAAAGAAATATCCATCCTATATCCCTGATGGTCCAGTGGACTGCTATGTGCCCAATCACGGGCATCTGTATAAAAGACAGAAATATCCATCCTATATCCCTGGTGGTCCAGTGGACTGCTATGTGCCCGATCGCGGGCATCTGTCCAAAAATAGAAAACAGTCCAATATCTCTGGTGGTCCAGTGGACCGCTATGTGCCCCATCGCGGGCATCTGTATAAAAGACAGAAATATCCATCCTGTATCCCTGGTGGTCCAGTGGACCGCTATGTGCCCGAGGGATATAGGATGGATATTTCTGTCTCTTATACAGATGCCTGCAATTGGCCACATAGAGGTCCACTGGACCACCAGGGATATTGGACTGTTTTCTATTTTTGGACAGATGCCCACGATCCGGCAGATAGCAGTCCACTGGACCGCCAGGGATATTTGACAGCATTCTTATTTTTTGTTAAAAATGCCCGCTATCGGGCATGGGGGGGCGCTGCCAGGTGCAGCCGGAGCTCTGGTGGCCACCCACAGGTGACAGCTGCCGTGTTGCGCTCTGCAATGCAGCAGCTCACCTGTGGGTGGCCATCAGTTGTTCCTTTTTGGCGTAACTTTGTGCTGGTGCAGGTAGGGGTTGCTCATGCATGGCTCTGCAGATCCTGGGCTGAATATCGGGCTGTGCAGAGTATGCATCGGCATGCCCCCCCTACCTGTGCCTGCATAGATTACTGATGCGCTCTGGCGCATCGGGATTTGTGCCACGCACTTTTCCCTTTTGAATATTGCGCCGGGCGCATCAGTGAGTTGCGCATGGTGCAACACTGTTGTGCCATGCGCAATCCTTTTGAATATCTGGGCCTTTGTTAATTTCTGAGCTGTGAATCCTAGATGTGTTTAGCAGAACTGTGACCACTTCAGTACAATTTCTGTTGTTAATACATTTCTTTTTTGTAAAATTGGTGACCACTGTTCTGCCGCATGCTCAGTCTTTAATAGCACATTATGTTTTAAACATGGCGTGCTTACTATGCAATGCCATCTGCAGGCACAGCTCTTCCCCCTCACCACCTGCCCTGCTCTCATCCAGAGCTAGTCACATATTAACTCTAACTAAAAGCAAATTTGAAGCAGATGGACTGACCTGGCATGACTAAGAATTGGAATATTCTCCTGCTGTCCCTTACACAAATGATCAAAGTTGAGTCAGAGAGCACAGCACCCTTCTTTGCAGTAAATGGTCCCTCCAGCTAGCTCCAGCCAAGGACCCTTCCAAGCAGCCCAGGCTGAGATGCTCCACAAGGCAGACCCCTTTACAAGTGGGTGCACCTTCTGAATGTGTAACACAATGCATGCAATATCCAGACAAAATAGGGTATTGGTGCCTAGATACCTCGTGGGTGATGATCTGCAGTTGGATTCTCATCACTTACCTTAGTAGCACCTTCTCATTATATTTTTTTCACTGATCGGGTGGTGAATCAGGTTTATTGCAGACCATGCCAGGGTCACCTTTAACGGCCCCCTCGGCCCCACCCTCCTTCAACCACTATTTTCTTTATGCAGGTCTACATACGGAGCTCCTGACATACCCAGGGGCTTCCTCAGCACAGGTTCAACAGATCCCTCTACTCGCCAGATACACACGCTTGCACATGCCACGCTAGCACACATCCACATGCCCGAGTACATCACAGATGTACGGACACAATTTTGTCCTGTGCAGTGAAGCGCTATTGCACATCCCTGGCTGCAGTTTTTCTGCAGCATTACAGTGTGGCCTCCATGTTAGCAGTGGCACTTCTACACCTATTATTCTATATCTCCTCCCACTGCAACAGAGCACCCACATCTTATTTATAGGCAAATGGGGGAATAGAATGCTACTGTACTGCCAGGGCCAGTAGTACAGCGTGTTAGGCCTAACCACAGACCCTACAAGAAATTCTGCCATTGTGGGTGACTTCAGCTGCTACAGCAATTTGCCATGCCTACTTGCTATTACATAAGCCATAAAGCCACACTGCAGCGATAACCTTGCATTATTCTTGCACAATTTATGCCACAACAACAAATTGTATGAGGGTGCACTCTGGCATATTGCACTCCACTCCTCGTGTAGCATGTTCAGAGAACCAGTTACAATATGCAATGTACAGGTGACTTCAGAAAGGGACTCTACGCTAAGTAGCATCCTGTCTTTTCTTGCCGCCCACAGGTTACAGATCATAGGGAAAGCAAGACAATGCAAATCTTGCAGTCTTACCCTGCCCAACTCACAAACAGATCAATTGTGCCTGACCTGCTCTAAGCAAACAGTTCTCAGATGTAACCAGCGATGTGGACATGGACATAATTGAGGAAATGGACCCACAAAACATGTCAATAGAGAGCGGAATGCAAACACAGTCACCTTATTAAGGTATAATAAGCCATTGTGTTCTGATTGCTGGATCAGATGGAGGCAATGTCTAAAGTCTTAGTAACACCTTTAGGGAAGTCACTACCCTTCACTTCAGCTCAGGACACCAGGAAAAATGACACAATATCTCACCAAGAGAATCTTGCGGCTCAGAAGGCACCAGTACTAATGCATACAATTCCAACAACCCGGTAGAAGAAAATCAGAAAGAAGAAGATTCAGAAGAAGATGGGCAAGGAGCAGATGTTGAGGAACCTTCCTTAACCAAGAAGCTGTGCACAGCAGATATAATGGTGGAACTTTATAAGACTGGTCAAAGAATCCATGGGGTTCGAGACCCAACAACCACCAGAGCAATCTAAGCTTAACCTACTTGTACATTCCAAGCAAAAGAAGTCAGAATTGTTCCCTATCTGTGACTCCGTCAATGGGGTTCATATTGAAGGAATGGGAATCATTGGACTCAGCTAGAATATGAGACAGAAAGACTTTCAATAGGTTTTACTCGATCCAGGAGGGCAGCAACAAAGTCAGGTGCTCTGCCCCAGTGGTAGATCTGCAGACTGCTGCCCTGAGCAGGAGAACAATACTGCTGCCAGCCAAGGGAACAGCTCTGTTGAGAGATCCACAAGAAGATGGAAGAAATTATGAAGAAGAACTTTGAAATGTCAGGTTTTGCTTGCTGGGCTACCACAGCAGCAATCTATACCACAAGGGCCCTACAAACATGGCAGGAAGAACTAGCCAGTTCTTTGGATTCAAAATCAAAACCGGCTAGTCTCACAAAGTATGCTATACAAGCAGTTAAGTACATAGCTGATGCCTTGGTAGATGCCCTAAAGATGAATAGCTATCCTTATTCCCAGGGGTGCTCATACAACTTTAAACCAGCCTACTTCTGTCAAAACAATCAAGGCAGAGACAGAGGTCAGAGAGGAAGATTCTTCAGTGGTGGATTCTATGGCAGACAGAATCATGTATGACTACCCAATCAGTTGATGGCAAGATCCTCCAGTAGGGGCAAGATTTCTGATATTTGGACAGCGATGGTGAAGGACAATTTTGGACAGATGGGTACTGAAACTGATATTATCAGGTTACTCCATAGAGTTTACAGAGAAATCCACAACAAACAAGCTAGTCACCTCTCCAGTGTCAAAATGGTCTCTGAAAATTCAGGACATCAAGGCCATGCCTCTCAATTGTCCCTCATTACAAGGGACGGCCCTCATTTCACCCCTTAAAATTGCTCTGTCCCTCATCCATCCCTCATTAAAAAGATGCCAACTACAAAGAGAATGTAATGTAAATTCAGACTTTAAAGTGGAAAGTCACAATATTCTAAGATGTTAAATCAAAAATAAACATTGTACAAGTGAACACAGTGGTTTACACTGTCTTCTGAGCTTGTATCTCCATGTTTGACGATGTGTTCCTCATTATGAGGGTCAGTGTCCCTCATTTTGAGTGTCCCTATCCCTCATTTCAGTGTCAAAAGGTTGAGAGGTATGATTAAGGCAATCATCAGCAACTTGCTAGCCAACAAAGGAATAGGACCAGTGCCCAAAGAACAAATGGACCAGGGGATATATTCCATATTCTTCACGGATCCCAAAGAAAACTAAGGACCTTCACCCTATACTCAACTTAAAGTTTGTCAATCAATTCATGAAGCTAAAAAAGTTCAAGATGGAAATTCTAAAGTCACTCTATGACCCATATGAGAGGGGGAGAGTAGCTCTCGTTGATCGACACGAGGGATGCCTACATACACAAAAAAATATACCTGACTTACTTCAAATTTCTGAGATTCAGAGTACTTGGCCAGCACTAATAATACCAGGCTTTGCCCTTCGACCTAGGATCAACATCCAGAGTTTTGACAAAAGTTAGAGTAACAATAGCAGCTCTCCTACGACAGTAAGGCATGCACATAATACCACACCTGGTTGACTGAGTAAACAGAGCCAGAAATCAACAACAGTCACACCAACACACCAAAATAGTAGTGGAAACACTGAAGGAACATGGTTAGCTATTATACAATGGGCACAAAAAAATGGACAGAATCCTGCATTTTGATTGGCTGGCTGGCACCTTTTCAGCATTGTAAATCCTCCAGTGTACCCACTGGAAAAGGTGCCAGCCACCACTCAACCGCATCAGGAATTCTCTGGCAAATCCCTACGTTCATCACAAACACACCACTGCCAAGCACACGGACGGACGGCAAACAAACGAGCAGCAACTTTGAAAACGAACAGATGTTTTAAATATTATTTTTTGTGCAAAAACAATCAGGGCCTTTGTATAATCACAATATACCTCTCCAGGGAGTGGGTATACTGGAGGATTTACCACTCCTGGTGTGGTTAAGTCCCTCGACTGCGCCTCGTGACCAAACCACACCAATCCTCCAAATCCTTCAGTATACCCACACCCTGTCAGGGTATATTGCTTAATTATACTTCAGCAAAAGCAGTCTAATTCCAAGGCAGCAACTGGAGCACTTGGGCACAATTGTAGATACGCTTACAAGGGCAGTTATGCCATCCCCCAAGAAAGCCAACAAGGTAATGGAGCAAACCACATCACTCCCCCATGCACAGAGTCAGACACTGGGAACTGTTCTACAAATGTTGAGAACCACGGTGTCTTGTATAGATATTGTACCATGGGAACTCTGGAACGTCGCCCACAAGAGATGATGGTAATCCAAGCAGGGGAGGCACTAGGTCATAACCTAGCAATGATGATATCAAAGGATGACTCGATCAGAAACTCATTGACCTGGTGGACAAAGCCATCCAATATACTCCATGGTACTCCCATTCTATTCAGTCACAAAAGTGACCATAGAAACAGACATGAGTCTAGTAGGATGGGAGGCCACAATGGACCAACACCCTGCCCAAGGTAAATGGTCCAAGGAAGAATGCTGATCAATGTACTAGAGATGAGGCAGTCTATCATGCCCTAATACACTTCAACAAAAAAATAAAACGAAAGTTCTGATCAGATCAGACAACAAGGCCACAGTGGCATACAATGAAGCCTACCAGGATCAAGGCCAACTCTGCAGAATTCTGCAGTAGAATTATTGCAGGGAACAATGCAGTTTCAATGGGAGTTAATTCCTTTTGTCACACAGAGAAACTGTGACACTGCGCTTTATCCTAGCGGGCTTTACTGTATATATCTAGACAAGGAGGAGCAAGGAGCAAACTAATGCTCCAGGAGGCCGGCAAGGTGCTAAATAGGGCGCAGCCAAATTTAAAGTCTGTCAGAGTATTACATAGAGTGGGGGCACTCATTATTCAAGTGGATGGCTCAGCAGGCAAACCATTGCACTGGGGAGATAGTCCCTACACCCCCAAATCTTCAGCCAAATCAACAGAAGATGGGAACTGCTGGAAATCATTCTGATGGTGTCCAGAAAGAACAATCAGCTGCAGGTGTTCTCCTCGTACAAGGAACCAAAATCAAAAGAGGTGGACGCGCTAAAGCTCTGTCCCAGCTATGGAATTTTCAAAAAGCATGTTTTCCCTCTTTTTCTGTTAATCCAACACACCAACAAGATTCAACAAACAGAATTGACAGTACTACTTATAGCCCCCTTCTGGCTGAGGAGACCCTGGTTCACACAATAGTAGCAATGACAATAGACAAGCTGTGGAAAGTTCCCCACAGCTGACCCAGGAACCAATCAGACACCCCACCCTCAGAGCCTTCAACATATGGTCTAAGTCCTGAAAGGCTGCGGCTGATTTAGAAACAGTTGGGTGGACACCACACTTTTAAATCCATTCTTGTCTCTTTTTATTTTGCAAAACACAATACATAGATACATAGGTAAAGTAAATTGATGTGATACAGTACAACAAACAGGACATTGTTGTAAATAGGAATGAAAATCCTAACAATCCTGTATAAAAATAAAGTTCAATCAATCAATCAGTAAGATACATAGACACTGTCAGCAGATAAGGGCCTATGGCCCACCCAGTCTGCCCATTTGAACTTGTAAGATTCCTTTATGTTTTTCTAGAAGTCTGTTGCCCCTTACCTCTGACCTCCAGAATTCCATTATGTCTATCCCATGCATTCTTAAATCCTGTGATTGTTTCAGCCCCCACCACTTCCTCTGGCAGGGTGTTCCACTTGTCCACCACCCTTTCTGTGAAGAAATTCTTCCTCATGTTTCCTCTGAATCGCATTCCCTCCAACTTCATCCCATGTCCTCTGGTCCTGGAACATCTTTTTTGCTGGAAAATAGTGTATTCCTATACCCTGTTCCTCCCTGTAAGGTACTTGTATGTCTCTATCATACCCCCCCTCTCTCCCACCTCTCCTCCAGGGAGTACATATTCAGGTCGTTCAGCCTGTCCTCATAGGACTTGTGATGCAATCCCTGTACCATCTTTGTTGCCCTCCTCTGAACCTTCTCTGCCCTGTCTGTGTCCTTACGTAGGTAAGGTCTCCAGAACTGTACACTGTACTCCAGGTTGGGCCTCACTAGTGTCTTGTATAATGGAATTATGATCTCCCTTTTCCTGCTTGAGATGCCCCTGCCTATGCATCCCAGTATCCCATTTGCTTTACCCGCTGCCTTGTTGCAGTTTCCCTACCTTGAGGTCGTCCGAGATAATAACCCCAGGGTCCCTTTCCTGCTTGGTGCATGCTATATCCTCATCCGACAACTGATATGTTGTTCCAGGGTTTTTGTACCCCAAATGCATTATCTTGCACTTCTTTGCATTGAATTTCAACTGCCAAACCCTTGACCATTCTTCAAACATCTACAGGTCCCTCCTCATTCTGCCTATACCCTCTGGTGTGTCCCCTCTGTTACAGAGCTTCATGTCATCAGTGAACAGGGAAATTCTGCCTTCTAGGTCCTGCACAATGTCACTGATGAAGATGTTGAATAGAACCAGTCCAAGCACTGATCCCTGTGGTACCCCACTGGTCACTCTTCCCTCTGTGGAGTGACAGCCATTTACTACCACCCTCTGTGTCCTGCCGCCCAGCCAATTACCCACCCACCACACTACTGTTCTGCCCACTGCCATATTCCCCAGTTTGTTTAATAGCCTTCTACTGTATGCGGCACAGTGTCAAAGGCCTTGCCTGACGTTCAGATAGGCCACGTCCACTGCCCTCCCCTGATCCACCTCCCTTGTCAACCAGTTGAAAAATTCAATGAGGCTGGTCTGGCATGACCTCCCCCCAGTGAAATCATGCTGCTTTTGGTCCTGTAGTTCATTGGCAACCAGATTTTCCACCAGTCTCTCCTTCTGTAGTGCTTCCATGATCTTCCCCACTACTGAGGTCAGGGTGACTGATCTGTAGTTCCTCGCTTCCTCTTTGTTCCTGCTTTTGTATAAGGGGAATACATCTGTTGTCCTCCAGTCTTTGGGTACCTCCACTGTTTCCAGTGATCAGCGAAACAGGATTGCCAGAGGTTCAGCCACCATATCTCTTAGTTCCTTTAGGACCCTTGATTGCACCCCATCTGTGCCCATTGTTTTATCGACTCATTCCTTCCAGTTAGGACCCTTTCCCGTGTAAAGGGACTTGTGTCCATTTCTATACCATTCACACCCCTTGTACTTCCTTCAGGTCCCATCTGCCTGGATTGGTGGTAGTTCAGGTGGATGTTAAAGATCCCATGGCACTTCTCAAAAAGAGTAGAGGAATTTCCCCGGTGTCCTGGCCAAATTTCCCTCATTCACTAAAAATACCACCAACAGCTTAATCTGGTTCAAGGTCAGTTGGCATTCATCTGTATCCCCCTTCCCTGGGTTGTGTCTGAAAATAGGCAGGATTTGTCTAGTACACTTACCTGGTCAACAAAAACTAAATAAATAAATAAAAAAATAAATAAAATTACCCTACTCTTCCTCAGTAAAGACTGTGCAGAAATATCTGTTCAGTATGTCAGCTTTACTGTTGTCATCCTCCACGTGGCCCCTGTCCTCCCCTTCAGCCTCACTATCCCTTCCTCCCTTTGCCCTTCTTTTTTCTTTTATGTACCTATAAAAGGTTTTGTCCCCTCTACCTACTGATTTTGCAATGCGCTCTTCTGCCTGAGTTTTGGCTTCCCTTACTGACCTCCCTGCCTCCCTTTGCTTCTCCTGGTACTTCTCCCTATCCCCTTCTGCCTACATCTTTTTGTATTACCTGAATGTGATCTTTTTGGCTTTCACTTCCTCTGCTGCCTCCTTGGAAAACCATAATGGCCTCCTTTTCCTCTTGCTAACCTGCTTAATGCATAATTCTGTTGCTCTTGTAGTCTCTGTTTTAAATATTGCCCACTGTTCCTACACTCTTGATTTCCTCCCCATTCCCATTAGTGCCTCCTTCAAGCATCTCCCCATTTTCCCAAAGTCTGGCCTCCTAAAATCTAGGATACCTGTTTTTGTGCAGTTTGGTTCTGCTTCTTCTGTGATTTCTAACCACAGTGACCAGTGGTCACTGTTCCCCAGGTGCTCCCCACTGTTACCCCATCACACTGTCCCCGTTTGTGAGCACGAGGTCCAGTATTGCCTTCTGCTGAGTTGGTTCCACAACCAGTTGCTTAAGGAAGGCACCTTGAAGGGAGACCAGGAAAAATCTGCTCCTGGTTGATGCTGCTGCTGGGAGGCTACAGTCCACATCTAGAATATTGAAGTCTCCAACCAGCACCACCTCCCCTTTGTCTGCCATCCTTGGGATGGCTAGTATCAACTCCCTATCTGCTTCTTCCTCCTGGGCTGGTGGTTTGTAGACCACCCCTGTGCAAATGGCTGACCCCATTTTCCATTCTAGCCTAACCCACAGTATCTCTCACTCATTTTGTTCCTCCTGAATCTCTGTGGTCTTTATGCTGTCTTTCACATAAAGTGACACTTCTCCTCCCTTCCTGCCTGCCCTGTCTCTTCTGAATATATTGTAGCCAGGTATGGCCATCTCCCAGTCATGGTTATCATTACACCAGGTCTCTGTGGAGGCCACAATGTCCAGGTCTGACTGCACCACAGCAGCCTCCAGATCCTCCACCTTGTTGCTAAGGCTTCTGGCACTGGCACACATGGCTTTCCATGATGTGAACTCCCTGGACTGTTTAACTGTTCTACTCCAGCCCCTTCCTGGTTGTCCTTATCCCTGGTTCTCCCTGCTGTCTGCCTTTTGTTGAATTTTGCCCCCTTTCTGCCTACCACCCCTTGGGTGCTTATCTCCATCTTTTGCACTCTGCTTTGTGGAGATATCCTCGCCTCCTGTTCACTGATTCCACTGCTAGCTGTGGGGAATGGGCAATTATGTACCCTCCTTGCTGGCCTGTCACCCCCCTTGGCTAGTTTAAATGCTTGTCCTTGGTTGACCTCCACATCCTTCCCTTCCACTTCTATGGGTATCTCTGTTTGGTTGTCCCTATTTGCCAGTGTAGCATATGAGTTCTGGAGTGGAATAGGATTTGGGATGTGCCTCTGCCTGACCACCCTAACCCTTCCTGAGCCCACCATCATCCAAGTGCTCCTCGTTCTTGGCATCCTTTGAGTCAGCGGCATTGGACTGGGTGGTCTCGGGATGAGGCGAAGGTACTCCTGACCCAGTTTACTTTCACTCTGAGTCTGGCTACCATGTCCAACAGTCCAGAGAGATGCCTGAAGATAGGGCAGCACCTCAGCGTCCAGAAGGTCTGCCTGAATATGGCTGCCCCGCATCCAGTGCATTGCACCATTCCTCACATTATACTACACTTATACTGCAATTCCCATGGTTGTCTGTTACTGAAGCTCTCCTTCTAGTTCCCTCTTTATTAATTTACTGTCCTGAAAAACCTGCTACCAATCCTCAGATACTTTTTTTAAAAGAAGGAAAACAATTGAGTCAAAACACTGGTGCTGAGGGTGGGCTTCCTCCCCCCTCCCCCTTATGCCACTCTGACTCTACAACCCCTGCTATTACCTGTGCTTGGCAGCTGTCAATCGGATTTAACAGGGCATATAATTAAGAGTGGGGACGGGAGAGGGAGGGTGGGTGAAAATTTGCAGCAAGTAAAGGCAACAAAAGAAAACAGCACCACTAAAAGCACACCAAACTAGGTTTCACATTTTCAACAGCCCCAACCCAATTCTAAGCAAGGACAGCAAAGAAATAACAGTACCACTAAAAGCTCACAAACCTAGGTTTAAAACAAAAACAGCAAGTAAAGACAGCAAAGGAAAACAGCACCACTAAAAGCACACCAAACTAGGTTTCAAATTTTCATAGCACCAACACAAATTCTAAGTGAAGACAGCAAAGAAATAACAGTACCACTAAAAGCCCACAAATCTAGGTTTAAAACAAAAACAGCAAGTAAAGACAGCAAATGAAAACAGCACTGCTAAAAGCACACCAAACTAGGTATCTCCTGGACAATGTTTCGTAGCTCAAACGCTACTTCATCAGGCCCCAACATTCGCTGTGTTTTCTAATTATAGCTTTTCTTCAGACTACCTTCTTAAGTGCTCCATCAGTGTTAGTAGTACCTTATATGGTAGTTATCCTTGCCAGCCTAGAGGACCCCATCAGTCTGTCCTACAATTGTGTATAGCTTATAGCTGGATTTCCGGGAACACATGCTGTCCTCTAGCCATCTCCTCTGGAAAAAAGGATTCTTCTTTGGAACATTGCTGCTCCTGAAAGGCCAAGATAGCTAAGCAAAGGATACAACAATAAGGTGGTGGACACCATGCCATAATCCCGATGCCAGTCAACTGCATTAACATATAGCAGACATTAGGCAATCTTCAGGTGATGGTGCACAGACAGATGCATCCCCAACAACACCATATCCATATCTTACATCCTCTTATTACTCCAGCAAGGTTTGGATAAAGGACTGTTGGTATAATTCTTAAGGGTACAAGTGGCAGCAATAGTAGCAGTCACTGGGCACACAGACAGTACAATGCCTTGTTCGGACACAGACATAATCTGCTTCCTTAAAGCACTCAATAAAATCAATCCAAAAACCAAGGCAGCCAGTGGTACCCTAGGACTTAAACATGGTACTGGATGCATTAATAGCATCTCCTTTTGAACTTATGTAGTCCATAGATATCCAGTGGGTGTCCCTGAAGACAACCTTCCTAGTGGCTATTCGTTCTGTCAGGTACATCAGTGAACTGAGTGCTGTTTGGAACACTTCCTAATAATCTACAGTAACAGAGCATCCCTGAGAACAGTACCCTGTTCCACACCCGAAGTGGCAACACCTTTCCACTCTTTCCTGACAGTGGAACTACTGTGCCAGCCTTCCACTGTGTGGAGTAAGATGACCATGCTCAGACCACATCCACTCTTAATCTCAAGATAGTCATTTCCTACTTACATCGTACTAAAGAATTCAGGAAGTCAGAATGACTGTTCATAATAGCAGATGGCCTTAAAAAGGGTATGCAGCAGTGCAATCCATACTCAACAATTGAATTGGAAAAATTATTGTCAAGACCTACGTATTTTAGAACCTTGATCCACTGGACAAAGTCAAGACACTCCACTAGGGCCATTTCAACCACTTGGAAGGAAAGAAATTACTCCTCAGCCCAAGAAATATGCTCTGCCACCACAGGGACACAATTTATACATTTATGAGGCATTACAGATGGGAAATTAACAATGTGGACAGATCACGTGCCAGAAAAGTGCTAAACTCCATAGCAGCACACTAGCCACACCATCATCTGACTCTTTGAACCCGCCCTGATGGGATCTTACTGCTTCTTATTACCCAGTTGGTAATGTCAAGGATGCTGTAAAGTTATGCGAAATTCTACGGTAGTTTACACACCTGGTAAAGGTGATTGCATGAACATCACTTTACAGCCTTCCTAGACCTTTCCTAGTCAGAGTATGGATGGCAGCAGGACTACAGTACTATGCACAGTTCATTCCAGCATGCTGTGTAAGATAAAAGGGCAATGAAGAAAAACATGATTATGTCATTGTACAGAATCTTTATTTATTAAATCAAACACAGAATGCCATGGTATAACATTTTCCAAAGTTTACATCCTAGGTACCATTTAGCAAGGTGATACAGCTTGGGAAAATTCGAACTGAGAACTTACAGGAAGGACAGGAGACTAGGTGGATCAGATTAAAAAGATCTGGTCACATGTGCATATTTAGCCTATCATATGGACATAACCCAATTAGTAATGTCCAGAGATGCTGTAAAGTGATGCTCATGCAATCGCCTGCACCAGGTGAGTAAACTACCAATGCTTTTTTAGATATGGACGTTTGGACTCTGTTCTGCAGTCATGCATTGATGTGCTGTTGAGCTTCACCATCCGATTCACTTTGAACCCATGTCCAGCTAAGAAGATGCCTGGAGATACAGATGAGTTCAACCATCGTATTCAGTTTGAATCCATGGGAAGAAAGTTATCTGAAATGGCCCAACAATCCGTTTTTAACAAGAAGATGGGCATTTTGGAGGTGGGGTTGAGCTCAAACTGCTTGGCAGCCCTTTTTGTGAAAGATTGTTGCTTTTAAACATAAACAAGTGCTAATGTTATTTTGGGGTTAAAACCAAACTGTTAGAAAAAAATTGATGAACTGATGATATTGATGTCAAGGTAAGACATTTAAAAATGTTGTCAGTTTGTAATGTGAAAATATAGATAGATTAATTGATATCAGAATTGATGGTTTTCCAGGGAAAAGGGAGAAGCAGTCAGAGCAAAGAGCAGGGCTGGCCTTAGGCAGCCTCAGCTCCAGCAATCGCTGGCCCCCCTACTCAGAGGGGACTCACAGAAAGAAGCTGTGCAGGCCATTAGTCTTTCAAATTTCATGTTTGTTTTAATTTATGTATTTCAGTCCCTGTGTTCTGTTGAAAGATTATACAACGGACATCATTGGGTCAGACAGAACCATCCAAATATACATCATAATGCCAAAAGAATACTTGCTGGGGTACCTCAAGAGTCTCCAATGACTAACCTTGCTGGGGGGGGGGGCAGAAATATAAGGCCAGCTCTAGCAGAGAGAGCTGCATTCAAGAGCTACAAGGGAGGATAAATCTAAGGATAACAGAGTGGCATACTTAGTGAAAATGGAGGCAAGCAGAGTCATGAGGAAGGAAATGGCAGAGACAGAATTGAGAATAGCCAAGGGTGTAAAAGTAGATGATAAGGTCTTCTTTAGAAATATCAGACAAAAAATGAAAATTGAGGATTCTGTACTTTTGCTACATATTTGTGGTGGTGGTGGTGGTGGGGGCACTCCCAGACTGTGGAAGGCAGGCAAAGGGAGGAGGGCAGATAGAACTGAAACTGCCACCAGTTCTGCAGGATAGAGTACTTCAAGAACTTAGGGTATTTAGGGTGGATAGTGTTATGTATGTGAAATGGTAATGCATTGCGTTACTCTGCCACTCGAGGTCAGCATTCCGATATATGTAAGCTAGAAAGAGAGCAGAGAGAGTATGTCATGGCTGAGACCAGAGAGGCTCCTAAATAAAAAGGAAAGCTGCTCTACTCCAGTTGTGGCGTGAGTTTGTTGAACAAGACCAGAATAAATGTTAAAACATAACATAATTGACGACACAGTGTTTAGTTACTCTCCGGTACCTTACCAGAACGAACTACAGCTGTGAGGGTTTTTCCTGAGACGTAACTTTTGGACCCACGAGTGAACCCGCGAGGAGACACATTAAGATGGCCGCGACCATAGGACATATTGATGCCTTTGATGAAAATGTGGAACAGTGGACAACTTATATTGAGAGATTTAGACATTTTGTCACAGTAAATGATATAAGTGATGAAAAACAAGTGACTGTATTACTGAGTGTCATGGGCAGCACAACGTACAGTTTGCTGAGAAGTCTAATAGCGCCAGAAAAGCCCGGGGAGAAAACTTTTGCCAGTATTGTGAGGTCTTACAGACATTTCTCTCCTAAGCCTCTGGTGATTGCTGAAAGATTTCGCTTTCACAAACGAAATCAAGCAGAGGGTGAGTCTGTTGAGCAGTATGTGGCTGTTCTAAAGAAATTAGCTGAGCATTGCGAGTTTGGCACCCATTTAGATGATGCCCTCTGGGACAGATTTGTGTGTGGTTTGAAAAGTGAAGTGACACAGAAGCGTCTTTTAATGGAGGCGGGACTGACATACAAGAAAGCGATAGAGATCGCTGTATCGATGGAAACAGCTGCATGGGAGGCTCAGCACTTAAGTGATTCCCTGAAAGTAAATGCTTTATCCTTCTCTTCTCCCAGGAAGCCTAATAAATGTGGTCGCTGTGGGAGGGCTAATCACAGTGATAAGGACTGCTGGTTTAAAGAACAGACATGTCATAACTGTGGGAAGAAAGGCCACATTGGGCGAGTGTGCAGAGGGAAAAAGAAAGGAGGGGAAATCAATGGAAGCAAAGGCAAGCAATTTGCAAAATGTAGGAAGAGAGAAGTGCATCGTGTGGAAACACAGGGAACGTGCAGTGATGACACTGATTCTGAATTAGCATTGCACATGCTGACTCTTAAAGGGGAAATGGCAACCATCTGTGTAACACCTGAAATTGAAGGGAAACCACTGAAAATGGAATTGGACACAGGGGCTGCAGTCTCATTAATTTCTACAGACAAGTATGAAGCTATGTTGAGACATCTACCCCTGCAAATGACTGACGTTGTACTGAGGACATACACTGGCGAGGCAATTTCACCTGAAGGTGTCATCAAAGTGCAGGTGAAAATGAATGAACAAACGGCACTACTGCCTTTATGCGTGGTTAGAGGTAACTACCCTTCACTCTTAGGCCGAGAATGGTTGAAGAAAATACACCTCAACTGGCAGGAGATAAGGATTGTTAATACTAGTGGCTACAACACTCCAGAAGCAGTGTTGCAAAAACATGCTCCTTTATTCAAAGGGGAGCTAGGCACAATGAAGGGCATTGAGGCAAAAGTGTATCTGAAGTCACAGCACAAACCAAAGTTTTGTCAACCTCGCCCAGCACCTTATGCACTCAGACTGAAAGTGGAGGCTGAATTAACTCGCCTAACCGAAGCTGGAGTCTTGTCACCTGTACAGTGTAGCGACTGGGCAATGCCAGTAGTGCCAGTGGTAAAGAAAGACGGGTCCGTGCGAATATGTGGAGACTTTAAAGTAACCATAAATCCAGTTCTGTGTGTGGAACAGTAACCGATTCCACGCATCGAAGTTACTTGTTTGCATTGCTGGTACAGGGCCAACGCTTCAGTAAGCTGGATCTGTCACATGCTTATCTACAAATGAGAGTAGATGAAAACTCAAGGAAATATCTCACAATAACCACCCAAAAGGGTCTCTTCTGCTATAATCGCCTACCTTTTGGCATTGCATCAACTCCAGCCATATTTCAGCGAGCTATGGACCAGGTTTTACGAGGTTTTCCAAATGTTCACTGTTACCTGGATGATATACTGGTGACTGGAAGGAATGATGCAGAGCACCTGAAGAACCTGGATGCAGTTCTGCAGTGATTGGAAGATTTTGGCTTGCGTGTCCAGAAGGAGAAGTGTGAATTTTTCAAGACTTCATTGGAGTACCAGACCATACCATAGATGCAGCGGGCTTACACAAATCGGCTGAGAAAGAGAAAGCGATTGTGCATGCCCAGCACGAAAATGTGAGCCAGTTACGGTCGTTTCTGGCCTGTTAAATTATTATGGCAGGTTTATTCCTAATCTGGCTACGATTCTCAACCCACTAAATGGCTTGCTGTGCAGGGAAGTCCTGGTGTTGGACAAAGGACTGTGAGAGTGTTTAAGAAGGCTAAAAGCAGCTTGTTTATAAGATGTTCTCATTCACTATAATCACAGCTGAGCATCAGAATGGCGTGCGATGCCTCACCTTATGGGTGGGAGCAGTTCTTTCTCATGTTCTGTCGAATGGGGATGAAAAGCCAATTGCCTTTGCATCCAGAATTCTCAACAAAGCTGAACAAATTATGCCCAAATTGAGAGAGAAGCTTTGGCAATAGTGTTCGAGTTCATAAATTCCACCAATACCTCTATAGTCGGAATTCACACTCCTCACTGATCACCGTCCCTCACGACCATTTTCAGCCCCCACAAAGGTATTCCTTCCATGGCAGCAGCCAGAATGCAACGTTGGACTCTCTTGCTATCAGCTCACAACTACCGCATTGAATACAAGAAGGCGGCTCTTCATGGCAGTGCTGATGGGCTCTCAAGATTGCCTCTGCAGGTAGCCCACAGTGACAAAGTGGACATTGTCAATGTCTTCTACATTAGTCAGCTTGAGAAATTACCTATCACAAGTTCTGAAATTAAAAAGGAGACAGAAGTTGATCCTGTGTTGTCTCAAGTCTTGGACTTAGTAACAAAAGGGACTTTTACTGTGAACCAGGACATTCACAGTGAGTTATCACCATTCTACGTCAGATGTAATGAGCTTTCAGTACAGCAAGGTTGTGATGTGGGGTGTCTGGGTGATTGTCCCTTAAAAACTACGTATTCGTGTTTTGGATGAGCTACATGTGGGACACCCGGGTGTAGTGAGAATGAAGGCTTTGGCTAGAAGCTATATTTGGTGGCCAGGGATTGATTTGCAAATTTAGCAACAAGCAAAAACATGAACTACCTGTCAGCAAGTTCAGAAAATGCCGTGTCCCTCACCTCTACATCCCTGGATGTGGCCAGGTGCACCTTGGCAGTGCATTCATGTAGATTTTGCGGGGCCGTGGGAGGGACACATGTACTTAATTGTTGTAGATGCCCACTCAATGTGGCCCGAAATTCAAGTCATGGACACTACTACTACCAGTAAGACCATTCAAGTGCTGCAAGGACTATTTAGCCATTACGGGATTCCTGAACAGCTGGTCAGTGACAATGGACCACAATTTATTTCTAGTGACTTTGCAGCATTTCTGAAGTCCAATGGTGTGAGGCATATTTGTAGTGCCCCATATCAACCCTCGACTAATGGTCTAGCGGAGCATTTTGTGCAAACCATGAAGAATGCTCTGAAATCGGCTGGGGGGTCTTTGACCTTACAACACAAGTTGGATAATTTCCTGCTGGCATGCCGAAATACACCCATGCTACAACAAAGGAATCTCAGCAATGTTATTTTCAGCGTAAGCTTGCTCGCTCTTGATTTGCTTAAGCCAGATGTGGCATCAGAGGTTTTGAAGAACCAGAATCTCAAATACTGTGCCGGCAAGCTCGTTCAAAGGACAGGCAGTTCATTGTTGGTCAAGAGGTGCTTGTTCGAGATTAACAGAAGGGGGAGAAGTGGACCTCTGGTGTGGTGACATCTCAGATGGGTCCAGTGTCGTATACAGTTGATGTTGAATCTGGAGGAAAATGGAACCGTCATGCTGAACAGCTCCTAGATCTTCAGCAGCGCACAGATGGGGACACCTCTAGGGAAGAAAACCCACGGGAAATGTGGATTCCATCTGCCGTAGCTTACAGAAGCCCACTACGAAGTCTCAACACCTTCTGAAGATGCAAAGGAGGAGGTGGAGAGGAGCAATGGTGAGGCTGTACAGGCGACCAACCAAGGATCGGAGGAGGTACCAGACAGGGCAGCCATGCCAAGGGTTGCTCACGAGAAACGTTATCCATCCCGAATTTCAAAACCTCCAGATCGTTTGAACCTGTGAGACATTTAAAAGGAACAAAATGTTTTGTGTAGTTAGAGAGCCAGATCAGATTATTGGGGCAGAATAATCCCCTTGACTGGTTCGAGGCCTGGGGCAGTCTACCCCCTACCTCTAGCATAGAATGAATCATCTTAATAATAGCGAATAATGCTAATACTTGTTTATTTGGTAGCAATATAATTTAGTGGGGAGGAAATGTTATGTATGTGAAATGGTAATGCATTGCGTTACTCTGCCACTTGAGGGCAGCATTCCGATATGTGTAAGCTAGAAAGAGAGCAGAGAGAGTGTGTCGTGGCTGAGACCAGAGAGGCTCCTAAATAAAAATGAAAGCTGCTCTACTCCAGTTGTGGCGCGAGTTTGTTGAACAAGACCAGAATAAATGTTAAAACATAACAGATAGGTCTCCGGGTCTAGATGGGTTGCACCCCAGAGGTCCCTGAGGTAATTGGAGGAAGGCAGATATGATCCCCTGTAGAGCAATGGGAGCAGGGATGACCCAAAAACTACAGGCCAGTTAGTCTGCCCTCTGTAATAGGTAAGCTCCTGGAAACTATCATCAAGGAACAACAGGTGGAATTTCTTGAAACAAATGAGTGTCACAACAGGCAGCATGGGTTTGTAAAGGAGGGTCATGCCAGACTAACCTGATTGAGTTCTGCGACTGTGTAATAAGGGCACTGGACAAAGGCCAGGCAATAGATGTCCTGTGTCTAGATTTTAGTAAGGACCATATAGAATGACTTCAGATGGAAGCAGGAAGGAAATTAAGACTAGGTGTAATTAATCAGCCACATAATCAGTATCAGGAAAGGGACAGGAAGTTGGGTACCAGGATCATAACGGCAGCTCAGAGGGGAGAAGTGGTGTTGATGGGAAACATCAATTCGTCTTAGCTGGATTAAAGTGTCCCATCCACCAGCTGTGCCAAGAGTCAGTTTTCATTGGACGTAGTCCAGGACAGCTTCCTACTTCAGGGGATGACCGAATCAACATGGGTTGAAGCTGTCCTGGAACTAGTACTTACAAATCGCGATCATGTCCAGGACATCATGGTGGAGGAGCCCTTGAGGAATAGTGACCACTAGATGATTTGGCTAAGAGTCAACACTAGGAAAGAAACACCAAGCACATAGACAAAAGTGCTAGATTTCAGGAAGGCCGACCATGGTAGGGTGGGAGAGATTTTGAAGGGACACCTAGCTAGCCTTGAGGAAGATTTGAGTGTGGTGTAAAGGTGTACAGTGATCAGGGAAGACATCGAAGCAGCCACTAACACTTGCCTAAAACAAAAGAGAGAGAATTCTAAGGGCAGGAAACCTAGCTGTTCAGCAAGGAAGTGAGTCAGGCATTCAGAAATAAGAGGACTCCATATAGGAGGTACAGGAAGTCCCAGAAGAATAAGGATGGGAGAGGCTACCTGGAAAGCTAAAGAGGCTGGTTAAATAGTCAGGTAGGCCAAGGCTAGAAGCAGGTGCAAATTGCAGAAGGGATTAAAGAGGGGGAGAAAGCCTTCCTTAAGTAAGTCAGTGTGAAGAGGAACACGAAGGCAGGTATAGCTAAGCTAAAAGTGTGTGTGTGTGGGGGTGGTGGAAGGTAGTAAAGAGAAAGCATTCTGCTCTGTCTTTACTAAAGAAAAGGATGAACCAGTGCCACAAAGAAAGATGGCAGGAGGTACTGTGACCATGACTGAGGACAGAGTTAGGAAAGGGCACGTGTCTGAAAAAGTTAACAAGTCACTGGGCCTGGATGGCATGCACGCAAGGGTTTTGAGGAAATTTAGAAACATAGACTTTGATGGCAGATAAGGACCACTTGGCCTACCTAGTCTGCATATTTCCCTACTTATTGAATAAGCTGCAGATCCTAGTTAACCAACAGCCTACTTCTTCCTACCCCCCCACCAGAATTGTCTTATGTCTGTGGGATGCATTCTTGAATTCCCCCACTGTTTTTGACCCGATGACCTCCTCAGGAAGGCTGTTCCATGCGTCCGCCACCCTCTCTGTGAAAAAACACTTGCTCACATTGCTCCTGAGCCGTCCCCCCATATCTTCAAATTGTGTCCCTTTGTTCTTGGACATTTTTTTCTGAACGATGCTACCATCTTGGACTTCGTTGATTTCCTTGAGGTACTTTAAAGTTTCTATCATTTCCCCCCTCTCCCTCCTTTCCTCAAGAGTATACATATTAAGCTCATTTAGTCTGTCTTTGTATGGCTTCTGTTGCAGACCCTGCAACATTTTAGTTGCCATCCTCTGGACTGCCTCCATCCTGTCTATGTCCTTGTGGAGATGGGGTCTCTAGAACTGCACGTAATACTCCAGATGGTGTCTCACCAACTGTCTATACAGAGGGATAACAACTTCCTGTTTTCTACTGGTGATGCCTCACCTGTACATCCCAGTTTCCCCCCAGCCATCCTTACTGCCTTGTCACATTGCTTGCTTACCTTTATGTCATTTGATAAGACTACCCCCAGGTCCCTTTCCATTTTTGTTGTTATTAATACCTCCCCCCATTGTGTACTCTCCCTCTGGGTTTTTGTTTCCCAGGTGCATCACTTTGCACTTCTTTGCATTGAATCTAAGCTGCCATACTTTTGACCATTCCTCCAACCTTGCCAAGTCCCTTCTCATCCTTTCCATCCCTCCTTGTGTGTCAACCCTGTTGCAGATCTTCGTGTCGTCTGTAAAGAGGCATACTTTTCCTTCCAGTCCCTCTGCAATGTCACTTATAAAGACATTAAAAAGGACCAGACCCAGTTCTGAACCCTGCAGTACCCCACTAGTAACCCCTCTTTCTTCAGAGTGGATTCCGTTTACTATTGCTCTCTGTGTCCTGTTGTCCAGCCAAGTTTTTACCCAGGCTACCACCCTGGGACCCACTCCCAGGCTGGCTAATTTGTTTATTAATCTTTTGTGCGGGACAGTGTCAAATGCCTTGCTAAAGTCTAGGTAGGCCATGTCCACAGCCCCTCCCTAGTCTACTACTTTGGTCACCCAGTCAAACAAATCTATTAGATTTGTCTGACATGACCTTCCCGCTGTAAATCTATGCTGCCTTGGGTCCTGTGCCCTGCTGGCCTCTAGGTACTCAACATTTCTTTCTTTCAGAAGTGATTCCATCATTTTCCCTACCACCGAGGTCAAGCTAACAAGTCTGTAGTTTCCTGCCTCTGCTTTGCTCCCACTTTTGTGAAGGGGAATCACATCCACCTTCCTCCAGTCCTTCAGTACCACACCATCCTCCCATGATTTGTTAAAAAGGGTAGTCAGTGGTGTCACTAGTTCTTCCCTTAGTTCATTTAGAATTCTGGGGTGAATCCCATCAGGCCCCATTGCTTTGTCCACCTTCAGTTTTAGGAGTTCTTTCAGAATCCTTTCTTCTGTGAAAGGACAGGTATCGACCCCCCTATCCAGACTGCTTCTATTGATTGGACTAGGTACCTCCCCCTCCTCTTCTTTTGTGAATACTAAGCAGAAGTATTTGTTCAGTATCCCTGCTTTTTCACTGTCCCTCTCTGTCCACCCACCCTCCCCTTTATTAAGCCTCACCATCCCTCCCTTGGTCTTTCTTCACTCCCTAATGTACCTATAAAAGGTTTTATCCCCCTTCTTAACCGAGTTGGCAGTCTTTTCCTCGGTTTGGTCCTTTGCTATTCTGACAGCCTTCCCCGCTTCCTTCTGCTTTAACTGGTACAGTTCTCTGTCCTGCTCCTTCTGTGTTTCCTTATACTTCCTGAATGCTTTTTCTCCCTAACCTTCCCCTCCACCTCTTTTGAGAACCATATTGTTTTTTTCTTTCATTTTGATTTATTTGCTTCACACAAAGGCTTGTTGCCTCTTTGATGGCAGTTTTGATGTTTCCCCATTGTTCCTCCACCCCATCTTCCTGCCTGTTTGCCAGTGCTTTTCTGAGGCACTCTCCCATTTTGACAAAGTTAGCCCTCCTAAAGTCAAGTACCCTCACTTTTGCATGGCTTGACACTGTGGCTGTGAACCACACTGTTTGGTGGTCTCTTGTTCCCAGATGGCTACCCACTTCAAGATCTGAGATCCTCCCTCCATCCCTGTTTGACAGTACCAGGTCTAAGATTGCTCCCTCCCAAATGGGTTCCAACACTAGCTGTCTGAGGCATGCCCTCTGAAGGGCATCGGGAATGACCTTGCTCTTGGCTGTGCCTGCAGCAAAGATGCTCCAGGTAACATGCAAAAAAAAAGAAGTAGAAGCATATCAAACTAGCAGGGTAAATTTTTAGAGCTAAGCTGTAATACTATCTGCTGTGACTAACCTGGCTAACAACTCCGCCCCTCCTGCTGGTGCTATAAGTTTAATCCTTTCTCCTCTTCTCCTCCACAGAGGATCACGAGGGTAAGGGACTGCTGCCCTTCCCCTGTTAACCCCATGAGGTCGTGAGGGCTTTCGGTGCGAGCTCTCTCCAGGACACACTTGGAACCTCACCCCGAAGCTAAATCAGGTATGAGGAGGCGGGTGAGCCGCTTGGTGACAGGACCGAGTCCTTTGTTTAAATTTGGCACCAGTACAAATATTTGAACTTGCAGCTGAACTAAGCTACACGGTACATCGCTCTGCTACTTTTTATAGGCAGCTAAGAGGTCAGGTGACACGCCAAAACCCATAAGCCCACTTTCAGATCTGCAGGTTATCAGATCCCTCCTGCAGAGGCTGCTACACTGAATTTCCAGCTTGCTACTGCAAACTTCAATCTACAAATATGATCCTATACCAAATTGCAATGATAACCATTGCTATTCCTCTAGTATCTCTATCCCCATCAAACAAGCTCCTAAATGACCCTGACCTCCTCCACTTTTGCTCGGTCTCACCTCTCCCTCGGCCCCTACCAACCCCCAATGTGTGCCAGTTTCACACGCCCACCCAAATCTGGCCTATAAGCTCCTCTGTCATCCCCCCTCTTTCCCCCTGTGCCTATCTGCCCTATGCAACCTAGTGGCATCGGTCTCTCTCCACACCTCACAAATCTCCTGTCCCAAGCTTAAGTCCAGAAACAAATGGCACACCGCCATACGTTACTTCACCCTGCTGCTTCTCTTGGCAGGTGGTGTTGAAACCAACCCTGGCCCACCGTCCAACCCCACCCCCCAAACCCTACCAAAGGGACTTAGCCTAATTCACCTTAACATCCGCAGCCTATTGAATAAAGTTCCGGAGCTGCAAGTCACTGCCCAAACCTTCCGACCTGACATTTGTATTATATCTGAAACATGGCTGAAACCTCACCATGATGACTCAGAAATAACCATCCCTGGCTACACAGTAATTAGGCAGGACCGACACGGCAATAAAAAAGGCGGCGGTATAGCCATGTATATATTAAACGTTTTCCACTTCACCCCTGTCCAGCTTCCTGGACATTCTCCCCAAATAGAAACTAAGATGATTAAACTATTTCTGCCGCACATCTCCCCGGTATACATGGCAGGGATATATTGCGCCCCTGCTACCCCTGCGATTATCATCATAGACCACCTAGCTACTCTTAAAGCTACGGCTGTAGCCGGTGAGCTCTACATCCTCAGAGACTTAAACTACAACTGGCTAGCAAAAGACTGCTCCAAACTACGTAGCAAGATTCAATCCCTAAACCTCTCCCAACTAATAGAGCAACCCACATGCATAAACCCAAGAACACAAAACCACTCCCTCCTGGACTGGGCTCTCACAACACACCCTCACAGGATAATTAAAGCTGGCCTCCTACCTGATTTCCTGAGTGATCATCATATGGTTTACATGATCAGAAAGGTGCACAGACCTACAAAGCACCCCCCCCAGGACAATCCTTACGCAAGCATACAAATCCCTCTGCCTCCACTCCTTACTAAATGACCTCGCCCTCATCGACTGGTCATTCATTCAACTGGCATCCTCTAGCCACCATGCCTTCGATATGTTCAAAAACCAAGTTCTTGCCATATGGGACTACCACGGCCCCCTAAGAAACAAAAGGGTCAGGGAAACCCATCTCCCCTTGGTATCTGCCGACATCATCTGCAGATGTCGTGCTAGGTACCAGACCTGGAAAAAACACAGGCAAACAGGCTCCCCTGAATCCCTGCAGCATTACCGAACCCTCCGTAATAACTACACTAAAGCCATAAGACAGGCAAAAAAGAACTACTTCCGGGCGGCTCTCTCCTCTAACCTTAGCCATCCTTCCAAATTCTGGAAATCCATTAAAACCCTGTTCACTCCCCCTGTCCAGCCGCCCACCCCTACCCTAAATATACAGGGCAACAATGTATCAGTCCCCAGTGAAGTTGCCTTGGCATTCAACACCTTTTTTTACCAATTGTGCTACATCTCTTCTAAAAAGCCAACAATTCACCACACCCACACCCAGCCCTTTCATGATACCCCAGCATGCCCCCTACCCCACCACATTCTCTTTCCATCCAGTCTCCACAGCAGAAGTTCTAGTTGCCCTACGTTCCCTCGACCCCAACAAAGGCAAGTGCCCTTTAGGACTGGATGCCAAACTCCTATTCTTATCAGCCCCTGCCATTGCCACCCCCCAGCTGACCTCTTGAACCTCTCTTTCACCACAGCACAAATTCCAGCAGCTTGGAAGGAGGCAGTAGTCATCCCGCTACCTAAGGGTGGTGATCCATCTGCACCCGGAAACTACCGCCCTATCTCCCTTCTACCAGTTCTGGCCAAGCTACAAGAACACCTAGCCCTCTCCCAACTCACACATTTCCTCGAATCTACCTCCTTCTTCACCCCATATCAGTCAGGATTTCATAAATTGCACTCCACCATCACAGTGCTACTAAGACTCACAAACGATATTTTCTCAGGTATGGACAAGGGGCATATCATCTCAGCCATATTCATAGACCTGGCCAAAGCATTTGATACCATATCCCACCCTAAGCTAATCACAAAACTGCACGACGCAGGCCTTTCTTATCTAGCCACCAGCTGGTTCCAAGCCTACCTGGCAGGTAGAAAGCAGGCAGTAAAAATTGGCCCTCATGTATCCACCTCACTCCCAGTCACCATGGGGGTTCCCCAAGGGCTCTGTCCTGGGCCCCCTACTCTTCTCCATATTTTTAAATGATCTACCACTGGCCTGCTCCAACTGAGCTATTCAAATGTATGCAGATGATACTGTACTGTACGCCTCCGGCCCCTCCATCGGGGTCACAAACTCAACCCTTCAACAGGATTTTGATGCCGTTCAAGCATGGCTCAGGTCCAACCAACTTGTCCTAAACGCAAAGAAAACCATCTCCCTAACCTTCGACACGCAGCCTAGACTCTCCCGTCTAGCTGCTCCCCCCATTTTCCATACTCTAGACGGATCCACCCTGGAATCCTGCACCTCCTTTAGGTACCTGGGTGTATGGCTCAATTGTCACCTAGACTTCTCCGTCCACATTGACTCTTTACAGAAAAAACTACACCCCAAACTAGGCGCGCTATACCACAATAAAGGCTGCCTACAACCACGGTCAGGAGGGAATTAGTGCACAAAATGATTCTCCCCATATTTGACTATGGCGACGTGGTCTACAATGCAGCACCATCATCCACCCTGGCCAGCTTGGACTTCCTCTTTCATTCTTTCTGTCGGTTCATCCTGGAATGTCCCCCCACCACCCATCATTGCGACCTATACAGCGCCTTTGCCCTTCCCTCGCTGGAGTCTCGACATCAACTCCATTGCGCTAATCTCATAGCTAAATACTGGACCAATTCCCTCCCCCCCATCTCAGCTCCGTCCTGTCAACACAACCCCCCCGGCATACTCCCTCAGAGGCTCAGACTCAAAGCAACTCCAAGTCCCTTTCATGCAAACATCGAAGGGCCAATCGGCCTTCAAACATCGGCTGCCCAAACTCTGGAATGACCTCTCGGTAGATATTAGGCTCTCCCCCACCCCAAGGATCTATAAACCGCTCCTACATGCCCACTTCTCAGATATATGCAACTGCAACCTACAACCCAGACCTGCCACCAAGAGGCATCTAAATGGGCCTTAAATTGCATAAATGCCCAGAATTCCTACTGAATTTACTGTATATCTACTGCTCTGCTTGTTTTTACCCTGCGGTCTAGGCCTAACTTTGGCATAACAAACCATGTACTCTGTGGTCTTAGGATTGGACTTTGTATGTCACTAAACAATAGTTAGTCCAGCCTGTACCTATTCTGGACCTGTTGTAATTCACCCTGTATGTATCCACTCTGAACCTGTTGTCGTACCATTGTATTGTATTGTATTTGAACCTGTTGGATTCTATGTAACCCCCCAGGTCGCATCTGGAAACGAGCGGTCTCCGCTCGGTATGCTTATCTGGTAAATCTCTTAATTAAATAAATAAACATCTGGCATATTCAGATCCCCCATCAACAATAGCTCCCCTTTTTCTGCCATCCTAGGGATGCCTTCTATTATTTCCTTGTCCATTTCCCCCCGAGATGGGGGTCTGTATACAAACCCTGTGCGGATTGTGGTGCAATTTCCGGTCTCCAGGGTGATCCACAGTGCCTCCTCTCCTCCCTGTTTACTCTTTAGTTCCATTGCTTTGATTCCTTCCCTTATATAGAGAGCTACTCCTCCTCCTCTTCTACCCTCCCTGTCCCTCCTGTAGATTGTGCACCCTGGTATGATGACATCCCAGTCATGGTTCTCTGTGTACCATGTTTGTGACTGCCACGATATCCAGGCGTCCCTCTTCCATCAAGGCCACCAGTTCAGGGAGCTTGTTACCGAGACTATGGGCATTGGTACTCATTACCCTCCATTTTTTGATGGCCTTACCCCTTTTTGCCCCATCACTGTCCTTACTGCCTTTTTCTCCATTTACCCCTGCCCTTCTCCCTATCGACTTCTCTATCTTGGTGTTTACCTCACTAACTACCCTGACTGTTTTTTTTGGGGAGGGCTAGGGTGTCCCTGCTCCTTTTCGGTGCCTCCCTCCTTGGCTAGTTTAAATACTTGCCAATGAAGCATTTAAACCTATCACCTAGGATCCTGGTTCCCCTCCTGGACAGATGCAGACCATTGCACCATTATAGGCCTGCATCCCTCCAGGTGGACCCCCAGTCCCCAATGAAGCCAAAACCCTGAGCTCTGCACCAGTTTTTCAACCATTAATTGAATCCCATGGAGCAGAGCACCCTAGCCTCACCCATACCATAGACCAGCAGGACCTCTGAGAAGGTTACCATGTGTGCTACTTGTCTAAGGCCCCCTTCCCAGCTCCACAAACTCCTCCTGCACTGCTCTGATCCTTTTCCCAGCCAGGTCATTCGTCCCTAGGTGGACAATGACATCCAGCTCCTCCCCCGTGCAACTGCTCCCATGATCCTGAGGATTTGCTCCCTGTCCCTTCAAGCCATGGCACCAGGCTGGCACCTTACCTCCCTCTCCCTCCCCTCCCACAGTTCTACCCTCCTAACAATGGAGTCCCCCAATAGGAGTTGTTTCCTTCCCCTGTGGGGTCCCATGCCAGCCTCCTGTGGGTTTCCTTTGTGGAGGTTCTTAGCATCCTCCTTGGTCTCCACTGTGGGTACCTCCATAGAGGATCCACACTCTGCCAGAATGGCATACAAATTTTGGAGAGGTACAACTGTAGGGAGGCATCGCCATTCCACCACCCTCCCCCTTCCTGAGCCCACTGTGGTCCAACCGTTCCTCTTTTTTGGCAACCTCTGAGGCAGTGGCAGCGGCCCTGATGGTTTCTGGGTGGGAGAGGAGGGCCCCTGAATCCTGGCCAACTCAGTCTGGAGATAAGCAACCTCCTCCCTCAGCCCAGAGAGGTGCCTGCAGATGGGACAACACCGCATCCTCCAGAACATCTCCCGGAAGACTGCCACTCCACAGCCACTGCACTGCAACACTCCTATCATGTCTTATTTGTGGCCCCTCAACTGTTGTTTTATATGCTTACTCTTTTCTCTTTCTGTTTATTTATTTATTTAAAAAAAAATGTTCTTCCTACTGCCTCCATGCCCTTAAAGCTCCTGTTCTGGGACAGGAAGTTCCTGTATTCCTCAGTAGTCTCCTTCTTACTTGCTCAGAGTCAGACCTCCAGCAGCTGGGGGGGGGGGGGATGGAGAGCTACTCTTTTCCATCTAGGATGGTGAGTATTTTATGCCTCTGTAATCACTCCTTCCTGCTCCCAAATGGGAAGTTCCTGTGATCAGTCAAATCCTTTGCCTATAAAGTGGAACTACCTAAGGGTGGGGAGGGGTGGAGGAGGGCTATATAATCCCAGTAGAGTAGTAAAATTCTAACGCACCTCCTTCCTCTTGCTGTTCTCTGCCAAAAGCTATCTAGGGCAGTTTTAAATCCAAGCACCTGGCTTTCTGCTGCCTAAGTCACTCCACCTAATTCACAGGTCCCTTCTTCACCTAGCTAATTGCACAGATAACAGTCCCCTTCACCCAGCTCAGACAAACATACTAACTCTTGTTTTTTGTTTTTGTTTTTTTGGTTTTACCCTAAATTGAAGGTCCCAGTATAGAGTTCTAGTTAAGTCCCAGTAGAGTAGTAAAGTTCTAAGAGCACCTCCTTCCTCTTGCTGTTCTCCTGGTGGAGGAGGTGGCAGGACCACTGATAGACCTATTTAACAGTTCTTGGGATTATGGGGATGGTACCGCAGGAATGGAGAATTGTGCATGTGGTTCCTGCTTAACAGGAGTGGGCCCATAGATAAGCCAGTGAACTACAACTGGTCAGTCTGACCTCCATTGTGTGTAAGCTCATAGAGATCACTCTGAAGGAAAGAAGAGTGGAGTTCCTAAAAGCCAACGGGTTACAGGATGAGAGACAGCATGAATTCATGTCAGGTAGGTCCTATCAAACCAAGCTAATTAATATCTTCAACTGGCTAACAAAAGTAGTGAATGGGAGTAGGCGGTTGATATTCTGTATTTGGATTTCAGCAGGGCCTTCGACTCTGTGTCAAATAGGAGGTTGATCAGTAAGTTGGAGGCCCTAGGGCAGGGTGCAAGTTAACCAAGTGGGTGACAAACTGTCTTAGTGGTAGAACCCAGAGGGTGGTAGTGGGTGAAACATAGAAACATAGTGGTCCATCCAGTCTGCCTGAGTTGTCTATCTATGTCTGGAACTTACTGTCCATCCGGAGTCCTAGCTCTTCCCTCCTCATCCCATTCTCCTTCCTGACCGTGTAATTCCACGTGTCTATCCGTTACCCTGTCCCAACCGTGCTTGAAACCAACAAGATTTTTAGCATCCACTAACTCAGCAGGTAGACTGTTCCATGGCTACAACACCCTTTCTGTAAAATAATACTTCTAGGCACGTGGATATATTATTCAATTCACACTTCTTGGCAGGTACCTTGCCGCTTTAAGATGTGCCGGAAAGTCTTCAAGCTGGCTCCTCCCACCCACCCGGGTGGTAAAACCCTCAGCTCCACCCCATGATGCCAGATCTTCCTTACCACTTGGAAGCTCAAGTTCCCTCCTTAGCACTCTTGCGTCTCTAGGCCTGGATCCTAAACCATCGGTTTTACTGAAAATTGTCTTGAAGTTTATGCGACTTCAGTCTTCACTTACCCTCGTGGCTGCGATGGACTCAAAATCCACTCCTGGCTTCCGTCAGTGCCCTTGTGACCTGCAAGCCATGTGCGTCTACTGCCTTGGTCATGGCAATGATCTGCAGGCTTGTGATCTGTGCAAGTCCTTTTTGCCATCGGTTCTCAAAGACCACGCTGCATGACTCCATCTGGGGTGACTAGAGAAACAGTTTCCGCTGGTGAAGTCGAAGGAGGCCCATTGGGCGGTATCTGCAGCAGCGGTCTCCATGGAGCAGCTGGATCAGTTAATCACCTTCGAGGAGGAGGAGGCCCAGGCCGCGGCTTCATCATCCTCGGCGTTTATCCCGCTCTTCTTGGGCTCCTCCTTCCTTTCGGGAGCTTTTCCAGTCCCTCTCCACCAAGGGAGAGGGGCCTTTAGGGACTTACTTCTCTCGGTCGAAGAAGAAGGACCAGAAAGGTAAGTCCTACTGTCGACATTCGTGGAAGCGGAAGAGATCTCACTCCCTGGACCATCCTATATCGACTTCGGTCGAGGTTGCGGCCAAGGCCGCCGACTTCTCGGTGTCCCCATCAGGCCAGCTGACGAGACACCCGTCGATGCGGTTAGATAATCCTAGACCTGTTAGACAGGCTGTCGACTGGAGAGGCCGACAACCCTCCTTCACCGGTTCCCCCGGTGCCTACCGAGGACTTGCCTCGGCCTCCTGAGCCGAGGTCCCTGGTCAAGGACCCTGAACTGGAGGATGTGTGGGTCTCCCCCGCCTCTTCTTCAAACCACCGTCGGTGACCCCAACGGTTTTGGTCCTCTTCCGCGTTGGGCAAGTCCCGCCGACATAGGTGGTCTTGGTCCTGACATCACAAAAAGCAGCATCACCGCTCATCCTCATCATCTTTCTTGGAGGATAGGCTCCGGGGCAAGTTGCATTGGTGCTATGAGGATCTCATGTGGCAGCAACTCTTATTGACCGGCAACAAGCCAACTCCGTCGCCTTTGCTGGCAATAAAGTGGCTGTCGCCCGAGTGGCCAAAGCGATCTCCTGCCCTCGGTTCCTTGGTCGAGGAGCCGACTCCAGCACCGATTACTTGGCTGAAACCGGCTGCTCCACCCATTGTGGTGGAACCACCGCCTCTTCAACTGAAGACTGGGGCCCCGACCAAGGATTCTTGGTCGGGACAGGGTTTGCCCCACAAGTTTGTCGGTCATGCTCACCCCTGATTGGCCTCGGCAAGTGGAGGGTGGCTCAGGCAGTTGGCAGCTGTTTGTGGACTCCTCGGAGTCCGAAGACTCCTTCTGTATTCCAGGCCCCTTGACCTGGAATCCTCCAGGGGTCTGTCGGTGGACGAGAGCCCATCCTCTTTCCTCGGTATTCTTCGGCTCATCTCAGAATCTACTGGGATGCAGCTCGAACCCATGCAGAAACAGGCCAAATATCCTCTCATGGAGATTTTGGACCAAGGGGATTCCCCTACGGAGGCCTTTCCTGTGGCCGAGGCCATTGTTGGTCTGGCCTTGGAGTTGTGGCAGCGGCCTGCCTCCTGTTCTGTGCCTTTGGCTAGGATGGCCCACAAGTATGCATTCCTGACCGGTTCCCTCTCTGGTTTTTCGGAGCACCCCTCGGCTGAAGGGCTGGTTACCGATAGCATTTTCTGGTGCTCTGGAAATGCCAGAGATGTAGAGAAGCCCCCGGACAAGGAGTCCAAAAAGCTGGACTACTCCGGGTGCAAAGTTTATGCTGCTGCCTCCCTAGGCCTTCGACAGACTAGCTTGGCTCTACTGATGGCACACTTTTCACATGCCCTTTTGGGCTCCCTGGATGAGGTGCTTCCTCATCTCCCAGCTGACATTCCAACGACGATCAAGCAGGTGCGGGATCAGGGAAGGGCGGTGGCCAAGCAATAGCTCCAGACTGCTCTGGACATCGGAGACTCTTGTGCCCGGTCAGTAGTGGCTGCAGTAGCCATGCATCACAGAGCTTGGCTGCGGATCTCGACCTTCATGGTAGATACCCAGCACAAGCTGGCAGATGTCCCCTTCTTGGGCACCGACTTGTTTAGGCCCGGGGTAGAGGGCCAACTCCAGCGGATCGAGAAGTCCAATGCCACCTTGGACTCGGTCACATCTGCCCAGAAGGACAAAGGCCACCAGCAACAGCGTAAGCCCTTTTGCCCTTCCACTCCTGTGGCACAACTGGCCCAGCATCACCAGCAGCGGGGCCAGCAGGCTCACGCTTGGTGCCCCAAAGCCAAGCCTGCTGCTTCCTCCAACAGGAAGCCTGGAGGGAAGGGTCCAGGTGGCTCCTCAGCCGGCTCTTCCTCCAAGTCTGCCCAGTGATGGGTTGAGGAGTGCCACCCCCAACCTCATCACTCCTCCCCTGGGTCCCCCCGTGGGAGGCTGGCTCAGCCACTTCTTTTCCACCTGGTCCGCTATAACCACGGACCATTGGGTGTTGGAGGTGGTCAGCAGGGGTCTGCCTGTGGAATTCAAGCAGACCCCTCCCTTCCGAGCCAGCACCCCTCAGGGGGCTACCAGTTCCACAGCATCTCTGTTGGCCCATCGAGCCGACATAGCTCTGCTCCTCCAAAAGGGGGTGGTCAGCAAGGTGGCGGATCCTCCTCCATGCCCAGGGTTTGTGTCCAGGTACTTCCTGGTCCCAAAATGGACGGGAGGCTGGCGCCTCATTCTTGATCTGTATGACCTGAACAAGTCCGTAAGGCCATGCACCTTCAGGATGGTCATTCTGGCTCAGATCATACCATCCCTGGAACTAGGCATGTGGTTTTGTTCTCTGGATCTCCAGGATGCGTTCTTTCACGTTTCAATCCGTCTGTCTCATCGGCGATTCCTCCACTTCAGAGCGGAGGGATCCCTTTATGAGTTCCAGAATATGCCCTTTGGCCTCTCTCCAGCTCTCAGGGTCTTCACCAAATGCATGGCAGTGGTGACAGCATTCCTGCAGTGAAGAGAGGTCCGGGTGTACCCTTACCTGGATGACTGGCTGATAGCAGCCCCCTCCAGGTTGGAGGTGGAGCGGTCCAAAGATCTGGCCCTCCAGGTCTGCTTCCAACTTGGCCTTCTGATCAACGAGGCAAAATCGGAACTCATGCCATCGCAAGTGATTCAGTTCATCGGAGCAGAGCTCGACTCCCTTCAAGCCAGAGCCTGGCTCCTGGTGGACAGGCCAAGGTCTTTTCCTCCTTTACCCAATCATTTCAGGTTGGGCAATTGTGCCCTGCTTGGGACTTCCTGGGCCTTCTGGGTCTCATGGCAGCCTGCACCAGCGTGGTCTGTTGGGCCCACTGGCATATGTGCCCCCTGCAATGGGGGCTGGCCCGCCAGTAGTCTCAGTGCTCCGGTCCTCTGGACCAGCCAGTAACTGTGACCCAGAAGATGTGGGATGGCCTGCAGTGGTGGCTCATCCCAGTTCATCTGCAGGAGGGTATCCCATTTGTCTGCCCCGAGCCGACGGTCATCCTTACGACCGATGCCTCCTTGATGGGTTGGGGTGCCCATCTGGGGGAGCTCAGGGACCATGGCCTCTGGTCCCCTCAGGAGTCTCGATGCCACATCGACCTGCTGGAGCTTTGAGCGGCACGGTCTACCCTCACTGCCTTCACTCCGTTTGTACAGGGTCAAGTGATTCAGGTCCAGACAGACAACACCATGACCATGTAATATCTCTACCGTCAGGGCGGGATGCACTCCTTGCTCCTGTGCAAGGAAGCTCTCTGTATTTGGTCTCTCATGATCAGCCTGGAGGTGGATCTCCTAGCCATCCATGTGGCAGGAGCCTCTAACAGTCTGGCCGATGCCTTCAGCCGAATAGGCGGTGCATCTCATGAGTGGTCTCTCCTGCTGGAAATAGTTCAAGACCTGTTCTCCCACTGGGGCACCCCTCAGGTGGACCTGTTCACCTCCAGGTAGAATGCAAAGCTGAGGCTGTTTCATGCCCACCTCCCTCAGCGGGGCTCGCTGCAGGGGGATGCCTTCTCGAGGCCGTGGACCCCGGGCCTCTTCTACGCCTTCCCTCCATTGCCTGCTCGGACCTGATCTCAGTCAGCAAGGGGAAAGTGTTCCATCCAGACCTTCAATCCCTGCACCTGATGGCCTGGTTCCTGAGTGGCTAGAGTTCCAGGCCTTGGGTCTTTCCGATGAGGTCCTCAACGTCGTTGATGCGTCCCATAAGGAGTTGACCAGAAAATGTTATGCCTTTAAATGGAAGAGATTCTTCATTTGGTGTCAGGGCAAGGGGTTGGATCCTTCATCCTGCCCATTGGCTAGCATTTTGGACTACCTGTGGTCTTTTTCTCAGCTAGGGCTTCGGTTGATGACCCTTAAGGTGCACCTGGCAGCCATCTCTGCTTACTGGGTGTGGGCTGGCAAGCAGTCGGTGGTGCAGGAGAAGGTGGTCTGGTGTTTTTTCCAAAGCTTAGATCACATATCCCCTCCGGTGTGAGAACCTCCACCTCCATGGGATCAACTGCTGGTATTGGCCAAGCTCATGGGCAAGCCATTTGAGCCAAAGCACAGGTGTGATATCTCCCACCTGTCATGGAAGACTGCCTTCTTGGTGGCTATCACGTCAGCCAGAAGGATGGGAGAGCTCCAGGCACTTTCCATAGAGTCTCTGTATCTGGTCTTCCACAGGGATAAGATTGTCCTTCGCCCCCACTCGAAATTCTTTCCGAAAGTGGTGTCAGAGTTTCACCTTAACCAGGTGTTGACTGTGCCGGTGTTCTACCCCAATCACACCTCGGAGGCTGAATATAGGCTCCATACTCTGGACCCTAGAAGAGCGCTTGCTTATTATGAGGAGCAGACAGCTGAAGTTCAGGGAGAGGTTCACCAGCTGTTTGTCACCTATGCTGAAGCCGCACCTGGCAGACATGCAGCCAAGCGGATGATGAGCAGGTGGGTCACCTCCTGCATAGCTCTCTGCTATAGGTTGGTGGGCATGGAGCCACCCAGAGGGATAAGAGCTCATTCAACCCGCCATACCACTGCTTTAGTGGCTGCTTCTAGGGACATCCCTATCCAGGAAATCTGTAGGGCTGCTACCTGGTAGTCAGCACACACCTTTATTTCTCATTACCACATTAACCTAGAGTCACACCGGGATGCTGGTTTTGGGACCTCGGTTCTCTAGTCCTTATTCCCCAAGTAAGTATAAGGGGGTGTGCGCCTTGCCTCCCTCCTCCCAGAGAATTGCTAGTAGTCTGCCAAGAAGTGTGAATTGAACAACATATCCACATCCCTAGAAATACAGGTTACTCGCCTGTAACAGGAGTTTTAGGAGTGGTATATGTTGTTCATCCACACGACCCACTTGACCTCCCTGGCTTTGACGCGCAACCTGGCTTGCAGCGGGCTAGATCTGGCATCATGGGGCAGAGCTGAGGGTTTTACCACCCAGGTGGGTGGGAGGAGCTAGCTTGAAGACTTTCTGGCACATCTTAAAGCGGCAAGGTACCTGCTGCCAAGAAGTGTGGATGAACAACATATACCACTCCTAGAACTTCTGTTACAGGTGAGTAACCTGTATTTCTTCATGTCCCTCTTGAACCTTCTTCCTGTCAGTTTCCATTCATGGCTCCATGACCTCAAACTAGCACTCAAGCTAATAAGTTCCTCGCAGTTCACCTTGTTTACTCCTTTTAGGAACTTAAAGGTCTCTATCATATCTCCCCTCTCCCTTCTGGTCTCCAGTGCGTCCATGTTCAGTGCCTTGAGGTGCTCTTCATAAGACCTGCCCTGTTGGCCCTGAATTATTTTTGTCACCCTGTGCTGCACCTTTTCCAGCCTGTCCTTATCCTTCCTGAGGTGAGGGCTCCAGAACTGGGCACAGTACTCCAGGTGCAACCTCACAATAGATCTATAAAGGGGTAATATTACCTCTTTCCCCCTGCTATCAATACCTCTCCCTATACACCTCAGCATCCTACTTGCCTTACCCTAGGTCTTGTTGCACTGGCTTGATTGCCTGAGGGTGTCACTGATGACAACTTTTAGGTCACATTCCTCAGCCGTAGTGCTAAGTATCTCCCCTCCCATCCTGTTCTCTGTCCAGGGGTTCTTATTCCCTAGGTGCATTACTTTGCACTTTCTGGCATTGAATTTCAACTGCCAAACCTTAAATCACCCCTCTAGCTTTCGTAAGTCACTCTGCATTTCCCTGATTCCCTCACTGCTATCCGCCCTCTCACAGAACTTAGTGTCATCTGCAAAGAGACACAGTCTGCTGCAGATACCTTCTTCAATGTCTGTGATGAAAATATTGAAGAAGACCAGACCCAGGACAGATCCCTGTGGTAACCCACTTGTGACCTTCCTCTCTTCTGATTTGACCCCATTGAACACAACCTTCTGCTGCCTACACTTTAGCCAGTTTCCTACCCAGTTCACTATGTTCTTAGCCGCACCCAGATCCTCCATCCTCTTCAGCAAGCACCTGTGGGGTACTGAGTCAAAAGCCTTGCTGAAGACAAAATAAAGCAAATCCATGGCAATGCCCCTATCCAATTCCCTCATCATCCAAAGAAAACTACTGTGTTCATTTTACAAGATCTCCCTGCCATGAACCCATGTTATACACTATCATGGAGACTGTTGCTGTCTGGGTAGTCCACGAGATCTTCCTTAATCTATGACTCCATCAGCATCCCTACAATGGAGGTCAGACTGACAGGTCTGTAGTTCCCTGATTGTTCCTTGTCCACCACCTTTTGGAGTGGAACAGCAACTGTCACCCTACAGTTCTTTGAAACTACCCCCACCCGTAGTGAGCGATTGAATAGTCCTATTAGGGGTTCAGCCAGTTCCACTGCCTGTTCCCTGAGAATCCTTGGATGCAACCTATCTGGTCCAGGGGCCTTATCTATCCTTAGAGGCACCAGCTCTTTATGTACTCTGTTGCTTATAAGTATTGGTTATCTCATCTCCAGGCCCCCCTTATCAGCCACTGTGATGCCACTCTCTGCCAAGGGCTCACCTTCCTCCCTTGTGAAAACTGAGCAAAAATAATCATTAAGGATGGCAGCCTTTTGACCATCCTCTTCTATCACTCTGCCATTCTTTGACAGCCTAGCAATTCCCCCGCCTTTCTTTGTTTTTTCCCCTAATATATCAGAAGAAATGTTTTTCTCTGCCCTTGACCCCTTCTGCAATATGCATCTCTGGTGGGGAGACTGTCATGCACAGTGGTTTGATGGGGCCTTGAGGGAGCTGTGGTGACTAGGACGAAGGCTAGAGCGGTGCTGGCAGAAATCCAGCTTAGATGCTGACCATCTTAGACTGCTAGAGCATTATCGACTCTACCAGTCAGAAATCTCCCATAAGAAGGCAGAGTTCCTGTCCGGGGAAATTGATACCGCTCAGAACCGACCAGCTCAGCTCTTTCGAACTGTAGACAGGCTGTGCAACCCAGCCTGTTTGCAAGTTTGAAGTGCATTTTCACAATTGCAGTGTGAAGAGCTTGCTTGGTTCTTTGCTGATAAGGTGGCCGACATCAGGTTGGAGACCCGTGCGGCACACTCTATAGGAGTTGTTGATGATTGATGCTTGGCCATTATCCCTCCTTTTTCCTGGAGTTCCTTCAACTGGCCAGAAATCATGAATGTTATGTGGATTGTCCAGGGTATGCGCTCTACATGCTGTAGTTTAGATCCAGGTCCTACATCCCTGATAATGGGCTGTGGTGATGCTATCGGCCCGGTTCTGGCGCAGATAGTCTGGTGCTCCCTTGACTCTGGTGAGTACCCCTGCTTCCTGAAGGAGGCAGTGGTGACACCTTTGTTGAAGAAGACTTCATTGGACCCAGACTCTCTCATAAACTACAGGCCTATCTCTAACCTTCCCTTTGTAGGGAAGGTGATTGAGAAAGTAGTGGCTGCACAACTGGAGAACCATTTGACCATCCATAGCATCTATGAACCTCTCCAATCCGGTTTCCAAAAGAGGCACAGTACTGAGACTGCGCTGGTTCAGGTGCTCAATGATCTCTTGATGGCAAGAGGCCAGAAAAAAATATCCATTTTGGTACTTCTTGATCTGTCATCAGCTTTTGACACCATTGACCATGGGGTACTGCTTGAGCACTTGAGATTCATCTGTGGGCTTTCTGGTTCGGTCCTCAGATGGTTTACATCATTTATCACTGGTAGAACTCAGAGGGTGGTGTTGGATTTTTTTTCCTCTGACCCTATCTCTCTGTCTTGTGTGGTTCCCCAGGACTCAGTGCTGTCCTCCATGTTGTTTGCAGTGTACATGCTTTCCCTCGGAGACATTGTAAGATGGTATGGGCTGAGGTTTCATTGCTATGCTGATAATACCCAACTCTACTTGTCTTTTGCACCCAACCAGGATGGAGCACTCTTGGTATTTAATGACTGCCTCGCTGAAATTCAGGATTGGATGAAGTCCAACTGGTTGAAGTTGAACCCTGGGAAGACGGAGGTCATGGTTGTGGATCCAGGTCACCGGATAGGGGAGTTGGGAGCAGGTCAACCCACAGGATTATTTCTTGGGGACTCCGAGCTTCCTACCTCTGAACAGGTGTGAGACCTAGGGGTGATACTTGTTAATGGGTTGACACTTCGATCGCAGGTGTCGGCTGTCGTTAAGTTATCCTTTTATCATCTGAGGAACATCGCTAGAATCAAGCACCTTGTTCCATCCAGTGACCTTCCTACATTGATCCATGCCTTTGTGACCTCATGTCTGGATTATTGCAGCTCCCTTTACTTTGGGCTGCCAGGGGTTGATATCCGCTGCCTGCAGCTGGTGCAGAATTCCTTGGCCCGGTTGTTAATGGGGATTCCTCGATCTTCCCACATCACACCAGTGCTGTGGGAACTGCACTGGCTGCCAGTTTAGTGGTGGATCACCTTCAAAGTCAGATTACTGACATATAAAGCCCTACACAGACTGGGCCCTGACTACCTGAAAGAGCTTCTGGTTCCTTACCACCCTGAGCGACCGCTCTGCTCGGCCGACGAAGGGTTGCTGGAGATTCTGAGGGTGTCTTTAAAATCATCTGGGGCCCAGGCATTTATGTTCTTGGCCCCAACCCTCTGGAATTCTCTCCCCCATTGGATTAGGGAGTGCATGACCATGGGAGGATTTAAACAGGCATTAAAGACGCATTTATGGAACAGGGCATATGGTAATGAGGATGACAGATTCTAACTGTACTGCATATTTTATTGTGATTGTAGCATTGGTTTTAAACTGTTAACTTGTACTGCGCCTTGATATCTGAAAGGTGCATTGAAAATAAAATTTTTTATTATTATTATTATTATTAATGGAGGTTACAAGTATGTCCCACTGTGGTCCCAGTGCTCAGACCAGTGTTGTTTAATGAGTTCACAAATGACATTGAAGATAGAGTAAAGGGTAAGATCTGCCTTTTTGGCGATGACACCAAGCTCTATGGGAGGGTGAATTCAGATGAAGGGGTGCAAGACCTATAGAAGGACCTGGCTAAGCTGGAGAAGTGGTCATGCATCTGGCAGCTGGGGTTCAATGCATAGAAGTGGATGGGCTGCATACATGTATGCATAGCAGTAAAGACAGCACCCCTTCCCTGATCTTCATGCAGCCCCATTCCCTACTTAGCCAAATCAAACTGCTATTTTTAGAGGTGGGGTTGCAGCCCTCAGCAGTTGCTTGGCTCGTATCAGGAAGTTACAAGCCAAGGTTTTCAATTGGGAGTACATTTTAACTACTAAACAAAAACAAATATTTTTATCTAAAATAGCTCCTAGGCAGGCAAATAACTGGTATGAGTTGCCTGCCTGGAGTGTGTCAGCAGCTCTTTTTTTTTTTTGGCCAGACCCCCTACTACAGAATGGTACCTACCAACCAACTACAGTACATGAACATAGAAACACAGAAACATAGAGTTTATCAGCAGAAAAGGACCTTTAGGCCCATCCAATATGCCCCTAGTCCCTGCCAATTCCGTCACCACTGACCCTAAGTCATAGATGTCACTCCCTCCCCTGTTCCTCTGCCTAATATGCCCTTATGCCTATCCCCATGCATGCTTGAAGCTCCCCACAGTCTTTACCTTCACTACCTCCTCTGGAAAACTGTTCCAGTCATCCACCACCCTTTCTGTGAAGAAGTATTTCCACACATCTCTCTCTCTCTTAAACTTTCCCCCTCTTAGCTTCATTGCATGCCCTCTTGTTCTAGTGCCTTTCTTTCTCTGAAATGTGTCAGGTGTCAGCGTAGCTTAGTTGGTAGCACATCTGCCTCCAGGCCAGAGGGTTGTGAGTTCTAGTCCCACATCAGGATTGGGCTACAATGTGTGGTGGTGGTGGTGGTAGGGGGAGTCTCAGAGCCTAGGTCAGTGACAAGCAGGGTGCCACAGGGTTTGGTGCTGGGTCTGGCACTGTTTGGGCTATTCATCTAGGACATAGAGCAGGGGGTGGTGAGCAGGATTAGCCTGTTTGCCAACAACACCAAAATGGCTGTAGCAGTGGATGTTGCACAGGGATGGATGCAACTACAGAGGGACCTAACCAAGCTGGAGGAATGGTCAGGGAAGTGGCAGCTGGGGTTCAATGTGAAAAAATGCAAGGTGATGCATTTTGGGGTCAGGAACCCAAGGAGAGAGTATTGGCTTGGGGGGAATCAAGCTGGGGATCACCGAGGAGGAAAAGGGCCTGGGAGTATTGGTAGTGGGGAGCAAGAACAATTCTACCTAATGCGGGAGAGTGGGGGTGAAGGCAAACAGGATGCTGGGGTGCATAGTATGGGGATTCACATCCAGGTGCAGGGAGGTGATCTTGCCCCTCTACAGGTCACTGGTCAGGCTGCACTTGGAGTACTGTGTGCAGTTCTAGAGGCCGTACCTGAGATGGGATGTCAATCTGCTTGAGGGAGTGCAGTGGAGGATGACTAGGATGATCAGGGGATGGAGGGAATGGATAAGAGATAAGACTAAAGGAACTGAATATGTACACACTGGAAAAGAGGCGGGATTGGGGGACATGATTGAGACCTTCAGGTACCTGAAGGGTATCAACCAGAGGAGGACAAAGAGGGTGTTTAAGCTGAGAAGAGGGAAGGAAACCAGGGGGAATGGACTAAGAATAGAGGGAGGGAGATTCAGGAGGGAGAGGAGAAGGCATTACTTCACAGAGTGGTAGCGAGGAGAAACGCACTACCAGAAGGGGTGCTAGCAAGCAAAAATGTGGTTGGCTTTAAGAAAGCTTGGGACAGAGTACAGGGATGGGTGAGGAGGACAACAAAGGGGGGCTAAGAGGGTTGGGGAGGGGCAGCTGCATGTTAGGGAGCTAGCTGCACAATCGAGCAGACTTGATAAACCAGTAGATCTGTTCTGCTGGCAAATTTGTATGTTCATGTTGGGGGGGTGCTATACTGTCGGGGTGTGCCGTCCTTCAGATGAAATGTTAAACCGAAGTCCCTTCTACCCATCCTAGTGCTGTCCCATGGGTGTCCAGGTGGAAGTAAAAGAATGCAAGGCATTTTTTGCAAAGAGTAGGGGACTTTCCCTGGTATCCTGGTCAATATTCCCCTTCCATTAAACTGGTTCATGTATTTGTCCAAGGCTGTGTGTAGGTGTTTTTTTTTTTCCAAACTCTGTTTATTCACCTGTCTTCCATTGGCCTCTCTCCGGTATGGACTCACAGTACTGTGACTCTTCCTGTTGGCCTGAAGCATTGGACGCTCATCTCTGGCAGGGACACCCTTCCAGCCCAGCTAGCCCGACCCCGGGATCTGAGTCCCCTTGGGAGGGACAGCCATGTTCCTCTGGCCTTCTATCTATAGTACTTTTTACTGTTTTGCTTTTCTCTTTTTCTCTCCTGGGTCCTGCTGGCCCTCTCTGATGTTCCCCTCCCTCACTGACCCCGAGAATCAGGACCCTCTCCCTTGTTGCCCCCACAACTCACCCTTTGTGGCAGGGGGTGGGGAGTGACTCAACCCACCAACGTATCCAGCTGGGAGGTGTCCTCTTGGGGTGGCACCATCGTCATTCTGCATGTCGGTACCACTGTTTCCAATTTTCTTCTTTGCGGCAGAGAGCATGCAATGCCACCAGCGATGCACCATGTGCACATCTGCACATCGTGTGTCAGACAACTGCTCCACCTCCCCCCCACATTATGGGACCAGACTTGTTGGCCCCCAGCCACCGCTAGGGGTCAGGCAAGCACTGGTCTGAGTTCCCACCTCCCCAGGAGGAGAGCTGTTCTCTGGCCGCTCAATCTTCTCCCCCAGCCACGACCTCCAGCCCGCTGCTTTTATGAGCACTGGTCGCTGGCATGGCAGGAGATAAAGCATCGCTACCTCTGTCCTCCACGAAACTCTGTTGGCTTCTCTAGCTATAGTATTGAGGGCTGCCATGCCTGAGAAGGGTCTGGATTGAGAGTCCTAGTGCCAGGCAGTGACTTGGGGTCGTGACCTCTGGACCTGCCTTCACCTACCAATGGTGAGAGGGGTTTTTCTACATTTTTTACATCCCTTCCCAAATGTGGGACATGCAATGATGCCCAGCCCACTATGTGAGCACTCCCTCACACGTTCAGAGGACGACCGCCCAGCGTTCTCCCTTCCCAGCATAGTCCCTTTGTCTGCAGTGCACCCAGTCTCCACCGGGTGCTGCTAGCTGCGCGGGACATTCCTCCCCCCCCCCAGGAGAGGAGAGCAGTCCTCAGGATGCTCAATCCTTCTCCTCCCCCACTGACCCCTGATGGCCCGAGCTCACTTCCTAACCCGGGTTGCCAGCGTGGTGCGAGGTGTGGCGTCCAGCGCCTCAACCCTCAGCGCCACCGACCCAGATGTGTGTGGGTGCTGATGTGCAAAATGGCTGCCACTATACATTCAGTCATTTCACTACCAGTCTAGCATTGCTTGTAAAGTATTTTGGGATACAATGTGCATGAACAGTGCTATATGAATTGTGATTCCTCTTTTTCTTCTTGAAATAGACCCTCTACTTGCACCTTGTTCACACCTGTGAGGATTCAATCATATCCCTTCTCACTCCCCTCTGTTCCAGGGAGTACATGTTGAGTTCCTGCAGCCTTTCCTCATATGGCTTCTCAAGTAATCCCCTCACCATACTGGTTGCCCTCCTCTTTACCACTTCCACTCTTTCAATGTCCTTGTGGAGATGTGACCTCCAGAACTGGACACAGTACTCCAGGTGGGGACCTTACCAGTGAGCAATACAATGGCAGCACCACCTCCCTCTTCCTGCTAGAAATCCCTCTCCCAATGCATCCCAGCATTCTGCTAACCTTTCCTTTTGTTTTGTCACACTGTCCAGCTACCCTGAGATCATCAGGTATGATGACCCCTGGGTCTCTTTCTTGCTTGGTGACTGTAAGCTCCACTCCCCCCATCTTATGCACAACCCCTGTGTTGAGCAGCCCCTTAAGTGCATAATCTTGCAGTTTTTGGCATTGAAACCCAGCTGCCACCCCTAGACCGTTCTTGTAGTTTTCTCAGTTCCTTTTGCATTCTCTCCACCCCTTCCTGAGTGTCATCCCTGTTTCAGATTTTTGTATCATCCTCAGAGACACACCAAATATCAAACCTGCATCTTAGCAAAAAAGATCCACCTCCAGCTTACTCCAGCCGGACTACTCCCCATCGTCAGTCCGGCCCCTCACAGGCGGACTACCAGACTGTCAGCTACCTCATCCTTCACGGTCCCCCCATGTCGAACGTCTCTAGGGCAGAGATCCTTCCGCTACTGTGCCCCCAAATGGCTCAACACCCTCTCCTCTACTCTCTCCCAGACCCACAGCATCGCACTTTTCAAAACAGGCCTTCGAACACACCTCCTTGAAAACTCTAAATGTGAATGCCAATAAGGCCTGCTCTCTCCTCCTTCATCCCCATAACTGACTCAGGGACTTCCTAGTCCCTACGTTCCACCCTCTGCATTTTAGCTCTGTCTTAGGCCCACATGTATGCCTCCCATAAGCTTTTAAAACACCTCTCAAGTGCCATGTCAATTCTGTAACCTGAAAAAATCAAAGTGTAAAAAAAAAATTGTGTTTCTTTTAATGCTTTATATTGTCTTGTGTCTCTCCACCTCCTGTAACCACCGTGGAGCCATTGTATAAAAAACTGTCTGTACTGAAACCTGTATATAATTGCTCGTTCCGTCTGTCTTCCTTGTACTTTGGTTCTCCCTCCACCCCCTGTAAATGACGTGCAGCCTTTGCAAAAGAGTCTATGACTCAAAGGATTGTAATTCCGATTATACAGTAAAATAAAAAAAAAAAAAAAAGCTCATCAGTCCACAATGTTACTTATGAAGACAGAGGACCGGTCCCAGCACCGAACCCTATGACACCCCACTAGTCACTCTCCTATCACCTGAGTTGCTACTGTTTACTACCACGCTTTTCCCCTTAATGCTTAACCAGTTTGATATCCAGCTTGTCACTTTTTCACCACTCCTAGGCTGTTTATTTTCTTAACAAGCCTCCTGTGTGGTACAGTGTGGAAAACCTTACTGAAGTCCAGATAGGCCACATCCACCATTCTCCCTAGAAACACCTCCCTGGTGAACCAGTCAAAGAAATTTATGAGATTAGTTTGACATGACCTCCCTCCTGTGAAACTATGCTGATAGTAGTCATGCAGTCCTTTTGCCTCCAGGTGCTCCACAAGCCTCTCCTTCAGTAGTATCTCCACTAACGTTTCCACCACTGATGTGAGACTGACTGGCCGGTAGTTGCTAGCATCCTCCCTACTACCACTTATGTGCATAGGGACAATAACAACCCTCTCCAATCCTCTGGAACTTCCCCCATCTCCAGAAAGGTGGTATAAAGTGTTGTCAGAGGGGTGGTCCACACCGTGTTCAGTTCCTTTAGGACCCTTGGATGAATCCCATCTGGCCCCATTGCCTTATTCTCCTTTAAGGCTTCCAATCCCTTCCGGACCATCTCCACTGATAAGACTTGTGTCCACTCACCGCTCCCTGTTACTTACTGCAGCATGCTGGTCCATGCCCCCCCCCCACCTGTGATGACTGAGCAGAAGTAATTGTTTAGTATTAATGCTTTCTTTTGATCTTCCCTACACAGTCCCCGCCCCACCCTCCTGATTCTCACGGTACCTCTCCTTGTCTTCCTAACCGAGGAAAAGATGGCCAACTCAGTTAAGAAGGGGGATAAAACCTTTTATAGGTACATCAGGGAGCGAAGGAAGACCAAGGGAGGGATAGTGAGGCTTAATAAAGGGGAAGGGAGGTGGACAGAGGGTGACTGTGAAAAGGCAGAGATACTAAACAAATATTTTTGCTCAGTATTCACAAATGAAGAAGGGGAGGTACTGAAACTAAACAATAGAAACACTCTAGATACAGGGGTTGATTGATACCAGCCCATTCACAGAAAAAAAGGTTCTGAAAGAACTCTTAAAACTGAAGGGGGACAAAGCAATGGGGCCTGATGGGATTCATCCCAGAATTCTAAAAGAACTAAGGGTAGAACTAGTGACACCACTACCCTCTTTAACAAATCATGGGAGGATGGGGTGGTAACTGAGGACTGGAGGAGGGCAGATGTTATTCCACTTCACAAAAGTGTGAGCAGGGCAGAAGCAGAAAAGAACAGACCTGTTAAGTTTAACCTCAGTGATTGGCAAAATGATGGAATCACTTCTGAAGGAAAGAATTGTTGAGTACCTAGAGGCCAGAGGAGCACAGGACCCAAGGCAGCATGGATTCATAGCGGGAAGGTCATGTCAGATGAATCTAATAGATTTCTTTGACTGGGTGACCAAAGTAGTAGATCAAGGAGGGGCTATGAACATGGCCTACCTAGGCTTTAGCAAGGCATTTGACACAGTCCCACACAAAAGATTAATATACAAGTTGGCCAGCCTGGGAGTGGGTCCCAAAAGGATAACATCTTTCAGAAAAAGAGGTGTGCAAGAACAAGGGGGCACAATTTGAAGATTGAGGAGGGATGGCTCAGAGGTAATGTGAGGAAGTATTTTTTCACGGAGAGGGTTGTGGATGCATGGAACAGCCTTCCTGAGGAGGTTGTGGAGTCAAAAACAGTGGTGGATTTCAAGAATGCATGGGACAGTCATAAGGCAATTCTAGGGGGTGGGGTAAGAAGAAGTAGGCTGTTGGTTAACTAGGATCTGCAGCTTATCCATTAGGTAGGGAAAAGGGCAGACTGGGTGGGCCAAGCGGTCCTTCTCTGCCTTCAAATTCTGTTTCCTCATTTTCCACACATACCTGAAGAAAGTTTTGTCCCTTTCTTTGGCCTCCTTAGCTATCCTTTCCTCTGTTAGTGCTTTAGCTGCCCTCACCCTCCTGCCACCCTTTGCTTTGCCAGATATACCTCCCTGTCTTCATCCTTCTGGGTCTCCTTGTACTTTCTAAATGTGGTTTTCTTCTCCTCTACTGCCTTGGCCACCTCCTCAGAGAATCATAGTGGCCTCTTCCTCCTCTTTCCTTTGCTCACTTCCTTCAAACAAAATGCTGTTGCCTGGGTTATACCCTCCTTAATTTTTCTCCATTGAGTGTCCACTCCCCCTGTGCCTCCCCCTATTCAAGGAATTCTCTAAGGCAGCTTCCCATTTCTTTAAAATCTGCCATCCTGAAGTCCAGGACCCTTGTATTAGTGTGTTTTTTTTCCCCTAGCCTATCTGTATGCCAAGCCAAAATGTATTGCGATCACTTGTACCGAGAGGACTGCCTACTATGATGTCAACAATGCTGTCTCTGTTTGCAAGTACCAGGTTCAGCACTTCCCTGTCCCTAGTAGGCTTCAAAACCAGCTGCCTGAGAAATGCCCCTTGTATGGTGTTGAGGATGGCCCTACCTCTTGATGTAGCTCTGGCGGGAATACCTCCCCACCCTCCTCCCAGGCACAGCTCATTTTGGGGAACACCTGCCTGCAATTGGAGAAGGGCTTGGGTGCAGCATTGAAGTTCTATCCAATAATGCAGCCACAGGGCAGGAAAAAGCATAGGTAGGTCTCAAATAGGAGTACAGCATCCACAGTGAATTGCTGATTAGTGTGATAAAGTGGATATTGTGGAGGGCCTTCAACTGGAATATATCAGGTAAAAGTTCTGTTAGAAGCTGGGCTAGGATTAATTAATTCTACTTGCTGTAGGGATAGTTAGTGTGAAGAGGCTGTATAGGTAGTGTGGACCATGGGTAGGATTGTTGGGGACAATGGTTGTGGGGCAGCAATGCAGATGAATATATTGTGGAGGCTGGGAGGGTGCCCAATATGCCATGGGCTAAGGAGGCTCAAAGAAGAGGTTCAATGGCTTGGCAGGGAGCTGGGGAGGTTGAGGGATGAGGGGAGGATTGCATCGGCAGGAGGGCTGACATCTGAAAGTATTGTGGGGGCACCACAGAGAAGTAACAGTGGGTCAAGGGAGGGGGGAGGGGGCAAACTAGACAGGAAGCCAGCTGATGAAGGGTGGACTCTAGTAGGACCTAGAAAAAGAGGAGCAGCAGTAGGCAGGAGGGAGGAGAAAGCACATAGTAAGGCAAAGGGGATAGGGAACATGTTTACTTTACTGGCAACACATGGGAAGGAGGATGCAGAAGGTGATTGCATGAGGGATAGCACTCACAAAGAAGAGGGAGTGAGGGGCATTACCAGTGGAAAGATTGAGCATGGTGCGGTGGGGGAGGGATAATACTTGGAGAGGTGAGGAGGGAGAGGGAGGTTGGCAGTCAAACCAGGAGGAGGGAGGGGTCTTAATGGGAGGGACAGGGGAAGACACTGGGACATATGGTAAAACACAGTCTTGAGTGCCTCCAAAATGAGAACCTGGGTGGGGGGGTGGTGGCGGGCACAAGGAAAGAGATGGGGGTGTTGGGGACTCCATACTCAAGGGGATCAGATGGAGCAGCAAGGCGGAGAGGCACAGTCGGATATGGGTGGAGTCCATACCAGGATTAAAGGCAGACATGGCAGGACAGGCAATCCTAAGGTGCGTAAACAGGGGTAGGAGGAAACCACACATTGTGGTACATGTGGGGACAAATGACCTAGTGGAAGAAATGGTGGAGGTAACAAAGGAGAGGACTGAGGATGTGGGAAGGTTGTGCGAGGAGACTGGGGAGTCTGTGGCCTTCTCTGAAGTGTTCCCAGTACCCTGCGCAAGCACAGTGAAAAATGAGAGGATTAGAGTTGAACACATGGTTGGTAGAATGGTGTCGAACTAAGGGGTATGGGGTTGTGGGCGGCTGGGACAGTATCTGGGATAATAACAACCTGTTTGCAAGGGATAGGTTGCACTTGAGTGGGGAGGGGAAGGAGGTATTAAAGCAAAGACTGGAGAGGTATATTGTGACAAGGGTGGATTTAAACTATGTGGGGGAGTGGCAAGTGGACAGCAGGTAGGCGGGTATCCGATAGAGTGGAGTCACAGCCTACCCCCCCCAGCCTAGCAGGGAAGGACTCGGTGGCCAAAAAAGGAGGGAGTAGAAGGAGATGGAGGCTAGTGAAGGGAAGAGGGCATTATGGAGGGCAGTCTCATTGAATGCAAGAAGCCTAGGAGACAAATCTGCTGATCTACAAGCACTCTTAGCAGTGTGGAGGGTGGATATTGCAGCTGTCACAGAAACATGGGCAACTGAGCACCAGGACTGGGATCTAGCAATCCCAGGATACAAATTATATAGGATGGACTGTAAGGAGGGTGGGGGTGGGGTGGCAGTCTATGTGAGGGACGGGATCAAATGCACAAGGGACAAGGGAGAAGAAAGGAGAACAGAGGCAATCTGGCTGCAGTTCCTAGACTCTAGGGGTAGGAAAGTGAGGTTTGGGGTGGTATACAGGCCGCCGTCCCAGTCTGAGGAGCTTGACAGGGAGTTAGCAGGACAAATCAAAAAGGTATGTAGATAAGGGAAGGTGGTCATTGTGGGGGATTTCAACCTGCTGGAGGTTGACTGGAGCATTCTGATCACCTCCAGTGCTAGGGAGCAAGTGCTCCTGGATGTGATCCAGGAGGGTCTGCTGACACAGTTGGTTAATGTACCTACTAGGCTAAAGAACACTAGATCTGGTATTGTCGAATGGGGAGGTAGTGAGGGAAATAAAGGTAGAGGACCCACTAGCCAACAGTGATCACCAAACTGTGTGGTTTAATATCACGACGTGTGGGGAGCCAGAGAAATCAGTTACTCGGGTGGTAAACTTCAGGGGGTGGACTTTGGGAGGATGCAGGAAGTAATGAAAGGGAAACTGGAGGGCATAAGGAGATGGACATGGAGCTGAAATGGGATATTATTAAATAGGGGGTTACAGAGGCAACAGAAGCCTACACCAAGGTACAGTAGGAGGAGCAGAGCAAGAAAACCATGCTGGTTGAACAGCGAGGTTGTGAAGGTGGTGAGGGCAAAACGAGTGGCGCACCAGAGGTTTAGGAGGACAGGGAAGGTAGTGGACAGGGAGGAATATGCAAGATGGTCCAAGGAGGTGACTAGAAAAGTGAGAGAAGCCAAGGCCCAGAGGGAGCTGAGATTAGCACAGGGAATTAATGGGGGGGGAGAGACTTTTTCAGATACATCAGGGAGAAAAGGAAGTGCAAGGAGACAATAGTGAGGATAAAAAAGGGTGGGGAGTGGACGGAAAAGGGGGAGGAGCAGGCAGAAGCACTGAATGAATACTTCTGCTCAGTGTTCACAGAAGAAAGGGGGGGACCGCTACCAGCAAGGACTGGGAGGGTGTGGACAGGGGGAGAGGAGGCAACAGATGGAAGAATTGAGGCAAGAAGAGTCCTAGAGGGACTGAGGGCACTGAAGGTAAACAAGGCACCAGAACCAGATGGTATCCATACCAGGGTACTGAGGGAGATGGCAGAGGTGTTGGCAAAGCCACTAGCGGATCTGTACAGCACCTCACTTGAGTCTGGATGTGTGCCACTGGACTGGAGGATGGCACATGTAGTACCATTACACAAGAGCGGGCCAAGGGATGAACTGGGTAATTATCGTCCGGTAAATCTAACCTCCATAGTGTGCAAAGTCATGGAAATGATACTAAAGGAAAGACTAGTGTCGTACCTGGAGGACAATGGCCTCCAGGATGTGAGGCAGTATGGGTTTGTTTCAGGTAAGACTTGTCAAACCAACTTCATACAATATTATGACTGGGTGACAGGTGAGCTGGATAAGGGTCATGTGGTGGATGTTTTTTACTTGGACTTCAGCAAGGCCTTTGATTCAGTGCCTCATGAGTGGCTTGGGGAGAAGCTAACTGGTGTAGGTGTAGGGGCAAAAATAATGAACTAGATTACAAGCTGGCTGAGTGGTGGGCTGCAACGGGTGGTGGTGAGAGGGGAGCTCTGAACTCCAAGGCCAGTGACGAGTGGGGTGCCACAGGGCTCTGTGTTGGGGCCAGTATTGTTTGGGCTCTTCATAGCAGACATTTCACATGGGGTGGTGAGCAAGGTAAGTCTGTTCACTGACGAAACCAAAATTGGAGCAGTGGTGGATGGAGAGGAGGGATGGAAGCAGCTGCAGGGGGACCTACGCAAACTAAAGGAGTGGTCAGAGAGGTGGCAGCTGGGGTTCAATTCAAAGAAGTGCAAGGTTATGCACTTTGGGGTGAAGAACCCAAGGAGAGAATACCTGGCTGGGGGGTTAAGCTGGGGATCACTTAGGAGGAGAAGGACCTAGAGGTAATGATAACAGGGACCATGAACAACACTGCCCAGTGCAGGAGAGTGGCTGCAAAAGTGAACAAAATGCTGGGATGCATAGCGAGGGGGTTTTCATCCAAGCGAAGAGAGGTGATCTTGCCCCTCTACACGTCACTGGTAAGGCCGCACTTAGAGTATTGTGTGCAGTTTTGGAGGCCATACCTAAAGCATGATATCAGGCTACTGGAGGGGGTGCAGAGGAGGGCAACAAAGATGATATGTGGAATGGAGGGGAGAGACTATGGCAGCAGGCGGGGAGACCTGAATATGTACACCCTGAAAGATAGAAAGGACAGTGGGGACATGATAGAGACATTCAAGTATCTGAGGGGAATCAATAAGGATGGGGCAGATGGGGTCTTTAAGTTAAGGAGGGGGAGGGTCACCAGCAGGCATGGGCTAAGAACAGAGGGGGAAGATTTAGGAAGGAAATGAGGAGACACTATTTCACAGACAGGGTGGTAGCAAAATGGAATGCCCTACCAAAATGGGTGGTATCATGTAAATCTGTGAATAGCTTCAAAAGGGCATGGGACAGGAAACAGGGGAGAGTGAGGGTGGGGGAGGTGGGGGTGGCAGTGGGATGACAAAGGGGAGGGGGGAGTTGCAAACTAGGAGTGTTGGCTGCACACTCGAGCATACTTAGACTGGGTGGTCTGTTTCTGCTGACACATTCGTATGTCCATATGCTCATATAGTACAATCTACAGCCAGCAGATTAAGTCCCCCATTATCAAAACTTTCCCCTTGCTGTCCATTTTGCTAATGGATTCCCACAGAGCACTCTCTAAATCCTCCCCATGTGAATAATGGTCCCGACCCCATCTCTAGGCTGACCCATAGTACCTCCAGCACTTCTTTGTCCCCATGTTGACCCATATCTCAGTAGCTCTTATACCCTCCTTCACATATTAAACAACCCCTTCACTTTCCTCCATCACCTGTCCTTCCAGAACATGGTGTAGCCTGGGATGGCTACTTCCCAGCTGTGGCTGTCTGTGTACCATGATTGTGTTATGCACCCAGGTCCAGGTCTGCCTCTGCAGTGATTGCCTCATGGTCAGGAATTTTGTTTCCCAGACTCCTTGCATTGGCATACATGGTTCTCCATTCTCTTTGTCTGTCTCTTCCTCAAACCTGCCTTCCCTTCCAGCTTCCTGCCCTTGCCTGCTCTATTACCCCAGTCCTGCCTTCCCCTGTTACTTTGTCTTCCTGTCTTGCCTCCTTCCCCTCTCTTCCAACTAAAGTTTCTCCTCCAGACTTGCCTGCCCTGCCCTTCTCTTTGCTTCCTTCAATCTCCAGGAAATTTGTCTCCCTGGGTTAACCTTCCCTATTGCACTAGTCTCGGGGGGGGGGGGGGGAGGGATGTCTGCCTCCCTCAGTCTTTCTGCCACCACCTTTGGCTAGTTTAAATACTCATCAAAGTAGCATTTAAATCTTCCACCCAGGACTGACGTTCCCCTCCTGGACAGATGGAGGCCATCCTCTTCTGGATGGATGGATGGAGACCATCTCCCTTGTACTGGCCTCCATCCCCCCAGGTGTGTTCTGGGTTTCTATGTTCCATAAAGGGCTCACACACAACCCACACTACCTGAATTAAAAACATTCTCATAATATGTCCCAGCTTCTAAGATTGTTTTTACATTTATTTATTTGTTTGTTTCTTTGTTGACTGGGTAAGTACATTGCTCCAAGGGACCTTTTTCAGGAATGACCTAGGCATAGGTAGGCAAAAACAAGGAGTTAAGAGATACTAGGTAAATAAAACTCACATCCTGATAACAGCATTAAACTCCCCACATTTTCATTTGAAATTTTAGAAATTATTGCATATTTAGAAGTCATTTATATTCTCACTCTACCTTATCATGGTCGGCCTTGAGGAACCTCATCACATACGTGTATGTCCTACAAAACACAGTAGAGTATCTCATTAAAAAAAACCAGAATGAACAGTTCTGATACTGTGGCATTTTGATTACGACTGTATTCTATCCTTTTCAGTCAGAACACTTGGTATTGCATTATTCTCAATACATAGAACAGTCGGGTCAAGTTTTGCATCATCTCTCTGCAAGGTACATGGTGTCTTGGAACTTAGAATGTTTTTTCAAAGATGCTCTCTCTCTCTGCTTGTCTCAAGCCTCCCAGTATTCTAACAGTAGATCTTTAGTCTCCACTTATAGAGGACAGGAAATGATTTCTAATCGGTAGCTGTTTGTAATGTTCCCATTTACAGAAATAATATCCATAAGCCTAAATTATCCATATGTAACTGTACCTCAGTAAAAATGGATGTGAAAAACTATATTTTGCAGTGTTTTGTTTTTATGGGCAGCATTCTATTATAGTTCTCTTCATGGAACCAGTTATCTGGAGTTTTAACTATGTCACTGAGCAAAGAACTCTAAGCAAGGTTCTGATAGGACAATAGCTCATGTTTAGCATTATGTACTCAAACTATGACATAGTAAACACTCCCAATTACTGGTTCCATGAAGACAACTGTGGCAAGCCATTAGGGACATAATTCATAATCTCTGGCTGTATAGTAAAACACATACACTACATAATGAAATACATAGATCTTATAGTGAAATATATACATCATATAATGAAATGCACACACAATGTAGTGAACCACATACACTATCTACTGAAATATATACATCATATAGTGAAACACATACACTATATAGTGAAATGCTTACATTATATAGTGAAATACTGAGATACATACACTACAGACTAAAATATACACATTATCTACTAAAACAAATACTCTATGCATTGTAACACATACACTACATAGTGAAATACATAGATCTTATAGTGAAATATATACATCATATAATGAAATGCACACACAATGTAGTGAACCACATACACTATCTACTGAAATATATACATCATATAGTGAAACACATACACTATATAGTGAAATGCTTACATTATATAGTGAAATACTGAGATACATACACTACAGACTAAAAAATACACATAAGCTTTCTACTAAAACAAATAATCTATGCATTGCAACACATACACTATATATTGAAAACATCTGCATACTCTATATACTGAAATACATACACTGTCTATTGAAATGCATACACTACACATTAAAAAAGCACATACACTGTCTACTGAAACAAATACACTATATATTGAAACATCTACACTTTATATTGAAATACATACACTATTGAAATAAATACACTATGCATTGCAAAATCTGTATACACTATATACTGAAACAAATGCACTATATATTAAAAACACTTACCCTCTCTATTGAAAAATTTTGCATACTCTATATACTGAGAGAAATATATTACATACTGAAATACATACACAGTATATTTAAAAAAACACATGCACTATATACTGAAACAAATACACTACATGGTGAAACACATACACTATGTATTGAAATACATACACTGTAGACTGAAAAATTCACATACACTATATACTGAAACAAATAAACTATATCAATTTATCAAAATCTTTATTTATCCAGGTGGGCACCATTGAGCAAGGCTCATTTGCAAGGTGAATCTAGTGATGGACAAGATCATTGTACAGTAACATGGTATGCATAGTGCAATATTATACAGAGAGGAAAAAATATACAATATTTACAGTACAGTAGCAAGGTAGAACATAATGCGATATTATATAAAGAAAAAAAACAATCAGCATATGTACAGCAAAATACGAACGTATGGAGCTTTACAACAGATAGGCTTATAGGTTAGTACAGCCGGAATTTTCACTGAAAAAGGGCGAGAAAGGAAGTGTGAGGGGTACAAGATTAGGGAGAAACTGAAAGGGAGGGAATAGTTTCTGTCATACTTGAAGGAAGGGGGTGGAATTTGGCCATAGTTAAAGACAGACAGTTGAGGGATACCAGATTGGGAAGATAATGATGGGGAAGGAATTGTTAACTGGCATACTTCATGGGAGGGGGTGGAACTTGGCAAGTCTAAAAACAGACAAGGGAGAGTGAGAGAAGCAGATATTTTTGATAGGGGGAGAGAGAGAGAGGCAGGGTGGGAGGCAAGAAGGGCAGGGGGAAGCTGTAGAATAGGTGAGCTAGTGATGTGGGAAACATTTGCAGGATTCTTTCATGAAGCAGTCATAGAGCAATTTGAAAATATTCAGACTAACAGGACAGCTCAGCTTCAGGTTTTTTTGCAAACCATTCCACAAGGCAGGCAACGAGAAACTTATAGCAGCTCTGCCGAAATGAGACTTGACTTTTGGAACTTAGAGGGCGATTAGTGAATAGCTTCTGAGAGCATAGGTGCCTATCACACTCCGGGGAATACAATCGGAGACGTATGTGGGGAACTTGTTGGTTACTGCTCTGAAGGACCAAAGAGTGGCGTTTCTATTCCTCCTATAATGAAGGGAAGTCCAACCCACTGCTGAGGACAGGGAGCAATGATGTGTGGAAAGAGGAAGGCCAGTTGTGAACTTGATTGCTCTGTGGTAAAGGGTGTCCAGCTTAGCCAGGGCGGAGGCAGTGCAATGGCTATAGAGAAGGGCCGCGTAATCAATTAATGAAAGGAAGGTGGCTTGAACCAACTGCAGCTTGGTCTTCTTAGTGAGGAGGTGGTTGATTCTGTAGAATAGTCCTAATCTTTGTTTTAGTTTCTTCTGTAATTCATTGAGACGTTCAGAGAAGGAGAGTTTGTGATCGAGCCAAACATCCAGATATTTGAATTTTGGCACATACTCTAGCTTTTCTCCAAGTACTGTGGTAATCTGAGGGATAGCCCCCATGCAAGTGGGATTTGCCACATTAGAGGAAGGGGAAAAGAGCGTAGCTTTTGTTTTTTTCGCATTAAGCAGAAGCTTTTTGCTTATGAACTGGCATTGTAATAGGTTAAATTTGGCTTGGAGGTCTTCACAGGCTGCTTCCGGCGTAGGATGACTCAAATAAAGTACTGTGTCATCTGCGAACAAATGGATATTGGCCTTATTGATGGTGTCATCGATGTTGTTACTATAAATCACAAACAATAGGGGGCCATGGATAGATCCCTGAGGCACACCTATCAGCATAGGTTTAAGTGGTGAAAGATCACCTTCAGCTTTATCCTGTTGTTTCTGTTCTGCAAGATAATCAGCAAACCAGCACATAGAGTTAGGGTCCAGACCAAAGTTATCTAGAGAGGAGAGAAGCAGGCTATGATCGACTGTGTCGAAGGCCTTACTTAGATCCAAAAAAATGACACAGACATGATTCCTATTGTCAAGGTCAAGGAGCCAGTCATTGGTCACTTTTGCTAAGGCCGTTATGGTGCTGTGCTTTGCTCTGAATCCAGACTGAACAGGGTTTAACAGGCTTCTGGATTCAAGGTACGCCGTTAGTTGACCACTCACTATCTTTTCTAATAATTTAGACAGAATGGGGAGGAAGGAAATAGGTCTGTAATTATTAAGGTCACAGGGGTCACTGGATTTTTGCAGAGGGATGGCATGGGCTATTTTCCATTGTGAGAGGAGGTTCCCCTGGGATAGTGACATGTTGAAGAGGTGGGTGATTGGCACAGCTAACACATGGTAAGCACATTTAAGAAAAGATATACTGAAATGGACTACATTCTGAAACTACCCATCCCCCCAGCCCCTCCCCCTTGAATGGCCTGCCACTGCACACCTTGCCTGTTGCATTCAGTTAGCTGCTGGCTTGATGAGAGGATGTCTAAAACTGCAGAGCAGGAGGTAAACAAAACAGGGTTATCTCTCATTCTACTTCTTTATGGGATTGTACATCTTGTTTTGCTTGCACACCTTTAATCAAATTTCAGAACATTGTGATGTGACAAGAAACTTTTAGAACTAATTTATAATGCTGTAGTTTATTCTTTTAAATAAGTGCTGCTTTCATTTACTCTTAGACACATTTGTATAGGACGCTAATATGTAGGATATTCCTAACATACTACTCTCATACCATATAAATATAGGGGACTGCATGCATTTTTCTAAGTTAAAGTTTTGATCAGATTTATGTGTAATTAATTACTGTGTTGGTCCAGAAACTTATCTGAGTTGAATGCTTGGGAAGTGTACTGCAGGAGCTGTGAAAGTGTAAGCCAAATGCTTTCCTCATTTGTACTCTACTGAGTTAGTTTTGATTTAGCTTTTGTTATTATTTGAATGTTTTGTTTAATAAAGGTTCTTGGTTAAAAAAATATATATATATTTTGCAGCAATCGCTCAGTGCCCAATTCAGGTCAGGTGCTCAGCTGGCATATGCATAATTTGCACTTTCTGTTTTGAATAACTTCACTATGATGCCTCACTGGTGACTCTCACAGCTCCTAACCTCCCCATTACATATCTGTGGAGCATTGCAAGGTGGACAGAGCTTTGCCAGGCACTTGGTCTCCACTAATAACCTGCCCTGGGCTAGCCTCATAGTGCATAGTTACGTTGTTTATATGGTATTTTTTTTTTTTAGTCTTTGGTAACTGGGTAAGGCCCACTAGGCACAAGTGCCTGTTTTCAGGGGTGACCTAGGAGCACTGGGTGATTAAGTGACTTGCTCAGAGTCACACAGTATGCAAGTGGAGGTTGTGAGAATCAAACTCAGGTCTGGTCTGCTGGATGTATCAAGCTCATTCACACCTTGTTCCTTTAACCTCTAGGCTATACTGCCAGCCCAGTATGATTGTGTTATTGAGTTTGCGATTCCCAAACTGTGTTTTATTTCTTTTTCAGTTGAGATGTTTATCTTCTAGGTCACCCACTGACCCCCTTGTGCACTGGCCTGTCCATCCACATCACCCAAAATCACCAGGACTTACCTGCTCTGAGACGTCCCATGCCCCCCCCGTGGTGGGGCTAGGAGGGAGAGGGCCATTCACAAGGAGACACATATTCAGACAGAAGCAGAGCGTGGTTAGTAGTACAAAACCTGTGGCAGGTTAGTGGATTAGTTTGCCATTGGAGGTTTTCTACCTTTGGTTTATCCCCTGGGTAGTCAAGCATGCAATGATGACAATCCAATTAAAGGCAAGTACTGCTTTGTGCCTGCCTGAGCCCTGCCCATTATGCCACTCTGATGCCCTGCCAGCGTTCCTCAACTAGGTGGTCAGACTCCCCCTCCCTGAGAGGAGAGCAGTTCCCGAGATGCTCAATCATCTCTCCAGCCAGCTAACCCCTGTTTGACCTAGGTCCTCCCCCAAAACCAGGCCACTGACATGGGAGGCAGTACAGCTACCACCAAGCCACTAAGCCAGCCCAGCAGACTGTATTTTTATAAGTAAATAAAAACAGCCCTCGGATGAAAGAAGAAATTGTATTTTAGCTATTGTTGTTATAAATATTTAATATGCATCACAATGTTTTGAAATTGGATAAAAGTTTTCCAAGGAAGATAACAGAAAATAATTCAAAAAGATGCAGAATAAGAGAATCCATTTTGGTTTACTTTCTGCATCTTAAGAGGCATTGGCAGGGGATTTGTAGTCAATGAGGGCCCCATTTTCTGAAGGTTAGCGGAGTGCTAAACATCTAAGCACTGTGTCATGTGGGAGAATAGCATGGTTGAACAGGTGCCATATATTTAGCAGCCCTCGATGCTAACCTGATCATGTGCATGTGCATATGTAGTACTAAAGCGTTGCCAATGAGGGATCCCCTCCTGCATACAGAGCACAGTGCTATATAAAAGGTTTTGAAAGTGCTTAACAACTGAAATTGCAGTGCTGTTTACTGCTTCCAAAAATGCTGCCCTCATTTGAGCACAGTGGTGCATATTGTCACCCTACCCTGGTCACCATTCTGATGCTCCCAAGTAGTATACCAAAACAATCATTGGCATATAAAGGTTGTACACCCCTGATTGCAGTTTAAATGGCTCCAGTTATTATAGTAAAATGATCCTTGGTGTCTAGTGCCCCCCCCCAGCATTCTAAACTGGGAGCTCATTTCCAGATGCATCCTGGGGGAAGGGGAACTTGTACAAGTGGGGCTTAGGTAGTACAAAAGTTCAAAATACATAACATACGTGGAGCAGAGTGGTACACAACCACAAATTACATTGAGAATAATACATGCAAGATATGAGAACTTGAGTGACAAGCAAACAATCGACAATGCATATACAGTGCAGTCAGGAGCTACAAACATATGCTGGCAATCAAATACAGAGCAATTTAAATCAACACTAGTTGTAAACATTTGTGCATAATGCCTAGAGTGAAAGCATAAGTGCCAAATTATTGCTGTACCTAAATTGGAAACAAGCCATAGGACAGCAAGAGGGAAAATTAGAGCAAGTGCAGGAGGGAGAGGTGAGACCTCTGAAGTGGTTTGAAAGAATTCATGGGAGGAAGACTGGTGAATAATTTTTTTTATTTAATTGTCCAACCAGGAGTAGCACACTAAGCTGAAATCTTTTTTACAGGAGCAACCTGGGAGCACAGGGAAGTTAAGTGACTTGCTCAGGGTCACACAGTATGCAAGTAGAAGCTGTGGGATTCAAACCCAGGTCTGGTCTGCTGGATGTCACCAGATTTACAGCTCAGAGCCTTGAACCACTGCACTATACTGCCTCCCATGAATGGCTGGGGCAAGGGAGTTCCAGATTTTAGGGAAGCTGTGGCTGAGCGTGGCTTTGCCGATGGTTGTGGAAACTGAAGGGACTGCTAGGGTTAGAATATTTCAGCTTCTGATGGTATGGCTGTGGGAGGGAGATGGAGAGATAGGAGGGTAGCGAAACAAACCAGATTTGCCCACAAAGCTGGCACAGTGGGCATGGTGTCTGTCCACAAGAGAAGAAAAAGAGAGAGAGATTTATATATAGAACAGTGATTAGTCCAAGAAGGATAGTAGAGTGTGTAATGGCAGAAATAATTGAAGAGTGAGTCCAGTCTGGCAAATGTAGTGACTGGGGCCATGCTGTTTGCCACATCACCATAGTCAGAGATTGGGAGGATCATTCTCTCGATAATAGCATGGTGTGCTGGAGGTGGGATACAGTTACAGTTCTTGTAAAGTGCATCAAATTGGGGTGCAGCTTTTTGACTATAGCATCAACTTGTTCAGAAAAGTTTAGGTACTGGTCTAGCCAGATACCAAGATAACTAAAGGTGGTAACATCCTCCACAGGCGAGTCATCCAGAGTATGGATAGTAGGAGGGGGAAGGAGCCTAGAGAGTCTGTGCCTTGTGCCAAAGGACATGGAGACAGTCCTCTTGGCATTGAGGAAAGCTGATTTGTGTGCAGTCAGGGCTGAACTTGATCAAAGTCCAGCTGGAGTCTGTGGGCCTGCTGTGAAGAGGACTGTGTCATCCATGTATATGTGAATGGATGCAGACAAGCATACAGAGGGGAGATCATTAAGGAAAATGGAGAAAAGTAAAGGGCCTAACACAGATCCTTGTGGGATCCAAGTGGATACAGGCAGGGAGGAGAGAGGGGGTCACCAATTTTGACTGCTCATGACCTACCCATGCGGTAGGAGAGGAACAGCCAATGGCTGAGTTAGAGAAGCCTGCAGCCTGGAGTTTGGCTAATACCTTGGAGCGGTTCACTGGAGTCCTGCTGCTGCCCTCCAGGCGAGTCTCCCCCCCCCACAGAACGCTGCTGACCGCGGCATACGATGGACTAGGAAGCTCCTACCTTGGAGCGGTTCACTGGACTCCTGCTGCTGCCCTCCAGGTAAGTCTTCCCCCACACAGAACGCTGCCGACCGCGGCGTACAACAGACTAGGATGCTCCTACCTTGGAGCGGTTCACTGAACTCCTGCTGCTGCCCTCCAGGCGAGTCTCCCCCCCCCACAGAACGCTGCTGACCGCGGCGTACGACGGACTAGGAAGCTCCTACCTTGGAGCGGTTCACTGGACTCCTGCTGCTGCCCTCCAGGTAATTAAGACCTCCTCTACAAGATTCCTGGACGATTACTCGGCTGTTGGTTCTGGACTCTTGGCAGCACTGCACCACAGCCCACTGATTGTCTCTGCAAGACTCGGCTGTGGGGTGTTACCTGTAAGGGTGGCTGGATCGTTGTATTGTTGCAGTCTAGTGTGCTGTGCTGAAGTAGATGCTTAACTCCAACAGTAACTTGCTGCATGCTAGGATATGTCCGTATGTAGTACAGCTGAGTAGACTAACATGTTTAAATTGCCTGGTTGTAATCTAAGGTAGACTGTCTGATCTTTATAATATCTGGGGCTACAAGCCTATCTGAATCTGCCCTCTGTCAGTACTGCATAGATCTGAACTTAATTTAAATGTTAGTGCCTAGTTCGTTTTTAGCTGTAGCAGGGGAAAGATCACTGGCTGGCTACTACTGCTTAGAGCAGGATAAGTAAATGTGCTTAATGCGTATATGCTTTAGTTGGGTAGAGGACTGCTGGCTGGGGCTGTGTGGCCTGCTCACGTGCATACGCAATTACTACCTGAGCTAACTTGCCTCCTTCCTCCTGCTGCATACTAATTAGCCTCACTACCTCTTTACAGGTGAGTCTCCCCCCCCACAGAACGCTGCCGACCACAGCGTACGACGGACTAGGAAGCTCCTACCTTGGAGCGGTTCACTGGACTCCTGCTGCTGCCCTCCAGGTAATTAAGACCTCCTCTACGAGATTCCTGGATGATTACTCGGCTGTTTGTTCTGGACTCTTGGCAGCACTGCACCACAGCCACTGATTTGTCTCTGCAAGACTCGGCTGTGGGTGCTAGCCTGCCACCCCCAACCACCCCAGGACTGACCCTTGTTATATTGGCTGCTGCCACGCTACTTCCTGTGGCACGCTTCCTGTGTCTCGATGATAAGTCCCCACTTCTCCATTTGCAGGTTATACCCGAGACCACCAGAGGGCGCCTAAATTCTCCACATCTCTAGCTAAGCTCCTTGGCAACCTCCCTTTACTTTCCCATTGTACGCCCCACTGGAGCTTCTGTTCCTGTCCACTCCACTGTCTCCCACCGCGTCTGTACCTCTATCTCTCTTCAATCCCCGCCCTACTTTGAGCATGCCTGTCTTCCCCTGTCCAGCCTGTCTCTCACTCCCTCTCCTCCTTGTAATTTTCCTTACCTCCCCCTGGGTTACCTTATGCCCACTCACCAGCTACTCCCATGTCTGCAGCTGCCCCCTCTCCCCTCCTCGGCTCCGGGCCACCCTCCTCCTTCACACCCCACACTCCTCCCTAGTTTCCACCATTCTCTTGGCTACCCCCTCTCCCACCCCTCTAGTCCACTCTTGTATCTTATCACGCTAGCTTTCCCAGTCTTTTCCACCCTACCTACCCCCTGTACCACCGTACTCCCATATACCCATGCCCCTAGTCGACGTAAACTTTCCATCCGCCACCTGCTCCTTAGGGCAGCTCTCCTCCTTCTGCTCCTGTCTGGCAATATCCATCCAAACCCAGGGCCTGTCTTCAATGGTTCCCCTCTGAAACCCACTGGACTTCGTATAGCATCCATGAATGTATGCAGCCTCCTCAAAAAACTGGACTCCCTACAATGCTGCGTGACTGTTCAGAAACCAGATGTGATAGCCTTGGTTGAAACTTGGCTGACTAAGTCCACCTCCAATGCCCAGGTCTCCTCCCGGCTATCTCCTACCGGCTGGACCGATTGGTAGGAGGGGTGGTGGTTGTGCCATTTATGTTAAAGACACCATCACTGACCAACCCTTCCTCCCCTATCCTTGACCATAACGCCCAGGCCCTAACTCTAAATTGTCACCTGACTCACCAGGGTCCAATCTACCTGACTGCTGCCTACATACCCCCAAAACCAAGCGCTGGCACTGGGCCCTCTAATTGACTGTCTCTCCTCCCTACCCTGCTCATCTGATCAAATTCTGGTGGGTGATCTGAACGTCAACTGGTTTAGTCCCACATCCTCCGCCTCCTGTGAGACTTTTGCAGCTATTGATCTTACCCAACTAGCCTCCCAGCCTACTAGAATAAATCCTAGCAGTGGAACCAGCACTCTTCTGGACGTGGTCCTCACCAACAGGCCATCCCGCGTCCACAACCTTCAAATCCTCCCAGACTGCCTTAGTGACCACTCCCCGGTTCTCTTCGACTGGATTACCTCCCTGCCTAAGCCCCCTGTTCATACCACTCATCGTCGACGTCTAAGACCTGGTGGACTGAAAGGCCTAAAACTCTACCTAGGCTGCACTGATTGGTCCCCGCTATTAAACTCCCCCGACATTGACAAGGCACTTGCCTTCTTTGTCTGAACCTTTAACTCTGCCTGTGACATCTTTGCACCCTTAACCACCCTGAGGTCCAAAGTAAGACACATCCCCTGGGTCACCCCTGCCTTACGCACTCTTCTTAGGCAGCGGGATAACTTATGGCACATCGCTGTTGAAACTGCCCACCCTGCAGACAGACAAGCCTACGCAGCTGCCCGAAATAAGTGTACCTGGGCCATCCACAAAGCTAAGGCCAATTATTACCAAGCCTCCCTTACCTTCTCATGGGGGAACCCCAGGTCCTTCTGGGACAATGTGAAGCAGCTAACTGGTGGTGCACGCCCTCCACCACGCTCCTTGACATCAATGGGACTATCTCCTCGGACCCTGCCTCATTGCTACACACCTCAATAATTCCTTTACAGACCTCAGCTCTGTGCTCCGACAATTTCTTCACCCTCCTCCCATGTCTGCCCCTCCCATCTCTCACCTCCTTTCCACCTTCGCTGTGTCACCACCATGAAGTCAAGCCTTACTTGCTTAAAGCTCTAAAGTGCAATACTATTGGCATGACTCACTTGACCCCTGTCTCCTACGCCAGGTCTTGGATCAGGTCTCTGCCTATCACCTGCCTCTTTAATAAGTCCTCTGCCTTGGGCAATTCCTCTGTCTGGAGGGTCGCCACTGTTACCCCTATTCTAAGGGTGGTGACAGGACACTTGCAGGTAACTTCCGCCTATTTCTATCTCTCCCCTCTCTAAGGCCTTAGAGAAAATTGTAGCTGCCCAAATTTCAGATTACCTCTCTAAGTATGATGTCCTTTTGTCCTGAGCAGAATGGGTTCAGGGCCGGTCATAGCACCAATACTGCACCCTGAATTTGCTAACCCTTCACACCGCATTGGATGCAGGCCTCGAGGGTGCAGTATTTATCACTTATCAAAGCCTTTGATACTGTCTCACATCCTCTCCTATTAGCTATCCTGGCCTGTGTGGGCTTTGCCCTGGTCCAGTCTCCTGTCGCGCCAGCTACTTGTCCAACCGCCCCAACGTGTAAAGGTGGGTGCCACTCTTTCCAGCACCTGCCCAATCCGCTCAGGGGTCCCCAGGGCTCCATCTCGGTCCTTACTCTTCTCCTCTATCTCAACTCCTGCCCAACGCGAGTGCAGAAATGTCCTACTCACCGATGACGCAGTACTCTTTGCCTCTGACAGTAACCCTGTCGCACTCCAGAACTCCCTTCAAACTGCCTTCATCTCTGTAGAGACATGGTTCTCTGAGCACCGCCTCGTGATCAACCTTAAGAAAACCAAACCATGCTCTTACTCACCCCAAAATAAGTCTAGCAACTTTCCATCACTGTCCACTCCACCCATAATCTCCCGTTGAACTTGTACACCTATAAATACCTTGGTATAATCTTTGACTCTGCCCTCTCCTTTCATGACCATATCTCTGCCCTGACCTCTGCCTCCAATGCACGGTTGGGCATCCTCTACTGACACAAAACTGCCTCCCACTGACACTCTTCGCCTGGCAGTCTTCACTCGGTTCTATCCATAATTGACTATGGCCTTCCTGCCTCATGGCGCGCATCTCCACTGCCCTCCGTGAAGGTACTGCTTTACGCCAACAAAGCATGCCGACTTATCACCAGTAAGCCCATTGCCTCACCCACACCTGTCTACTGTAATCCCATGGCCACCATACTCAACCTCGATGAACGCCTCATGTTCCAAACCTGCCAATCACCTTCAAAGCCTCCATGGTCTCTCTCCTCCTGGCCTAGCTAACTCTGTTCACCGAGCTAATCCCACGGTGTGCACACGCAGCTCCTGCAAAACTGCACTGGCCGTTCAAGGTCTAGGACTCCCAGGGCCAAGGGCTTTCCCTAGAGCACCCACTGCATACAACTCCCTCCTGCCAGCATCACTGAGGCTCCCTCATTAGTGTGTTTTAAATACAGCCTCAGAAGTCACTTGCTCAACTCACACTCCTGCTGCTGCCCTGACCTCCCCTCCCTACCTACTGACAATGCTCTCGAGCTGCACCCCCTCCTCCTCAGCCCTCCCCTCACAGGACCTCTATTCAACTCTACTACCCTTAGCTGTCTATTCTGAATTTGAATATCTGAATTTGCTGTTAACTCATTGTTATGTCTCGAATTTGATTATCTGAATTTGCTGTTAATACAATGTTACGCTTCTCTATGCCTGTAGTCTGACTGTACCGTATTGTTGATCTGTAGTGCTGACCTGCAACTTGTCTCATCTATGTATGTTCGTTGTCCTTCTTATGACGAGGTACCTTTGTAAATGAGCCTCTGGCTCAAAGGTTGTTAAACTGATGTTAAAATAAAATAAAATAAAAAAATAAATAATAGCTGGGTTGGGAGACAGGGTTGAATGCTTTGACTATATCAACAAAGATAGCTAAGGTGAATAGGCTGTGATCCATATCGTTGTGGATGGATTGGTGAGCCTGAGCAGGGAGGTGGTGGTGGAGTGATTTTTGTGGAAGCCAGACTTGTATTTGGTGAAGAAGGAAGAAGAGTCCAGAAAGGGAGAGAGAATTGTGACAAGATAATTTTTTCCTGTATTTTGGAGGAAGGAGAGAAATGCGTCGGTAGCTGTTAGTACCAGTTGGGTCACTACCTTTTGGAGGAGGAGTAACAGTGGCAGTCTTCCAGTCAGCAGGAATGGAGAGTCAGCAGAAAGAGAGGTTAGGGAGGTCAGCCAATGGGGAGGAGATTGCAGAATCAGACAGATGGAGGAGCTTGCTATCCAGGCCATCTGGGCTTCTACCCTTGGAACGATTAAGAGCGGGAAGGGTGTCAGTGATGGAAGATGGAGTTACTGGAGAGAAAAAAAACAATAGGGGGAAGGAAGGAGATGACAATCATGCAGGCTAGCAGGGGTGAGAGGGAGGTGAGGAGGGGGAGAGTGAGGAGAGGAGAGAGGAGAGAGGAGATGCAGGTGATAAAAAGGAATTACAGCTCTGTGGTGATGAAGGAGAGGTTAGAGATAAGGGTGTAACTCACTTTGAGGACAGGCAAAGGAGATTGAGTGGGAGGGGAGAAGAGATTGTGGCAGCCTTCCAAAATTTAGACAGGTAATCAATGTTGGTACTGAAGGTAGATGTAAAATACTCACCTTTGGCAAGCCTTATTGTCCTAGTAAAGGTGTTGCGGAGGTGATGATATCTCTGGAAGCCATGGGGGATGGGTTACATTTATTTTCTGACCAGACCAAATCATGCACTTGCAAGCAAGCTATGAGCTTGGCCATGATCTAGGGGAGGTGGGGTACCTTTTCCCATGTCCTGCTCTGGGGGGGCATGGCAGTCTCATATTTTGAGGAATTTTGTTTTGAAATACGTTAGCATGGAGTCAGTGGAGCAGGCCAATGAGATAGGGGACCAATCAGAGCGGCTTAGGTCATGGCACAAGGGAGTGAGGTCCAGGGATTTGAAGGAAAATATAAGCAGTGTTTTGGTGGGGGTGAGGTGGTTTTAGTTGAATGAGAGGTAGCAGAGGGTTATGATTATGGTGTCAAATCAGAAGCAAGGGAAGTCAAGAGTGGAATGCCACAGGGATCCATCCTGACTCTTGCTCTCTTCAATATGCTCACTAACAATGTTTGAGAATGAATCTGGGTCTGCATCTCTGAAAATGACATCAAGTTCATGGGAGGGTAGATAGAGACGGGGGAAGTAGGAAACTGCAGAGTGACATGTAAAGATTAGAGAGGTGGCTTAAGGTTTGGCAGTTGAAATTCAATGCCAAAAAGTGCAAGGCGATTCACTTAGGGGACAGGAACCCCAGAACAGAGTACTGGATAGGAGGGGTAGAGTTGAGCACTACAGCTGAGGAAAGGGACCTAGTATTCATCATTAGTCACTCCCTTAAACAATCAAGGTAGTACAGTGAGGCGTCTAGTAAGGCAAATAGGATACTAGGATGTTCCAGAAGGGGTCCTGATAGTAGAAGAAAAGAGGTTTACTGTCTCTTTATTGATCGTTGGTGAGGCTGCGCCTGGAATACTGTTCAGAGTTCTGAACTTCTGTAGATCTCACCTCAGGAAAAGTAAGGACAAAGGGTGATCAGGATGATTCAGAGCTGACAGGACAGATCATATGAGGATCTGCTCAAGGCACTGAACATGTCTTCACTGGAGACCAGACAAGAGAGGAATGATATGATGGAGACCTTCAAGTTCCTGTAAGAAATAAACAAGGTGAATGGAGAAGAACTACTTAGCATGAGTAACAGTTCAAGGGCATGGGGGCACAAGTAGAAACTGATGGGAGGGAGCTTCAAGAGGGATATTGGAAAGTTTTATTTTCCAGAAATGGTGGTGGAAATGTGGAATAGTCTGCCAACTGAGATGGCAGGCATCAAAACCATAAATGGTTTCAAGCATGGCTGTGACACAGTGAAGGGTATAATGGTTACTCAGGCTAATAGTAGTAGGGAAGGGAACAGGGGAGTGGATAGTGAAGGCTAGTACCCTGTGTGGACAGCAGGTTTCGAGGTTTAATAGGGGAAATAGGGGCAGACAGGATGTACCATTTTTTTCTGCCATCATTGTCTATGTCTCTGTGTTTCTATTTTTCCATGATCCTTGACATCTAATAGCCCCACCCGCCAGTCACAAAACTGAGTCCCCTCCCAAAGCCATCCAGCCAGGTCCCTCCACCCATTCCCATTGGCCCCCCATTTACCCAAGATTGCAGCCACTTCCCTGTGACTGTGATTGGTACAGCGTCTTAGCTCATTACCTTGGCTGATCACTGTCTGAGTGAAAGGGAGTGAGTGCGCACCTACTGTAGGACATCTGTTTTTATAGTAGGTGTGTGCTCATTCCCTGTCACTCAGACAGTGGCCAGCCGAGGTGGCGAGCAGAGGGCTTTGACCTGTCACTGTCGCAGTGGGAGAAACTGACAGCTGGGGCAATTTATGAGCCACCATGAGGACATGGGTGGAAGGACCTTAATTGGTGGAATTGGGAGGGTGCACAGACTTGCAATCAGGGTGATCTAGATGCTAGGGATCCTCTTAATATACTAATCACAAGCATCTGAATGGCAATTAGGGGTGGGAAAATTCTAGATGCCAGGGATCATTTTAATAATTGGGGTTATCTCAATGTTACTGTGAGGAACTACTCTATGCCAGGGATCATTTTATTATAATGTCAGAGGCATCTGAATTGCGATGAGGAGGTGGGGGCTGGCACCATTCTTTATAATTCCTCCATGAAATCATGCACAGAGGCATTGTGCGGAGAAGTTAGTTAGCCCATATGGGCCAGCAAATGTCCAATTAGCACCTTTTCTGCCCTATGGACTTAGCGTGCTGAGAGTTGAAAATGACTCATGGGGTAAAGGTGCAATCTTATTTGGGACATGCTTTCTGCCTTTGTTCCTCTGAATCTATGTCCTACTGGAGGCTGTGATAGTGCCTAATCATGACACAGTGGGCTATCCAGTGGGAACTGGTGATCACTTTACAGTGTGGTTCAATATTACGATGGGTGCAAAGGCAAGCCACAAAAAGACGATGGTCCTGGACTTTAGTAGGTTGGATTTTAAAGAAATGGGAGACTTCTTCAGAAGCAGCCTAGCAGGGTAGGATTGTCAGAGAGGAATAGAGGAACAGTGGAGAAAATTAAGTAAGGGCATAGGGAAGGCAACCAGCATCTGCATGAAGGAAGTGAGCAAAAGCAGGAGGAAACAAGCATTTAGCAATGCTGAATGTTGTCTTGCTGGCATTAGCATTGGTAGTGCAGGAGTTAGAGAGATGCATAACAGGGATGGCAGTGAAGTATAGAAGTGATGCCAACCCCACACCACTCTGCAGAGACTGACAGGCATTGTGGTGTGCCTTTGGATCATCGGCTATAACGCTCATGCCATTTTACCTCACCCTACCTTACAGACTCCAACAGCAGCTGGTGGTTGTGCCTTGGGGTCATAGGCCTTATGCTCACCACATTCCATAAGGAAATACATTGAGATAGGTGTATTATAGGAGAATGGGTGAACTTTGGGGCTGAAGAGTCCAAGGCACACCTTGATGCATGTCATAGGTCTCAGGGTGGGGGTTGGGTGGAATGGCATGACCACTACAGCCGAAAATCCAGTCACTCCCCTGATACCAGTCAGTCTCTGCAGGGTGGGATATTATGGTTATAAACCTTAATGCCCTGGGCGTTTGTTGGTATTTGCACTCCAAATTTTCAACATGGGCTTTTTGTGACCCCACCTCATGAAAGCATTTGGGACTTATGCTCATGAACAGTGGCACTGTGATTTTGTTCATGTGTTCTGAACATTGATTTCCAATGGCAACTGTGGCATTCTGTGCCAGATGCGTGGAAACACATTTTGGCTAGGATGTGAAAAATGACAGTTCTACTGTTCATAAAGACGTGTGAAGAAATGGCAGTGTTGGAAATCTGAAGTAGTTACGTAAAAAGCCTCGAGTTACGAGCTTGCATGGAAACCGCACAATGCACGTCCAGAATTAAAAGTTATTTTGTGGATGAGTTCATTAAATTTTCAACATAGGCATTTTGGGAGCTCCTCTTATGAACAGTGACACTGTTGTTTCGTTAATCAGTTCCAAAAGTTGATTCTGTGCAGTGACCGTGAAATCCTCTTTTGGGACTGAATAATGAAATGACAGCGACTGAGTTCATGAGGTGGGGTCCCAAGAACCCCATGTTGAAAATTTGGAGCCAAAAGTCACAAAAATGGATGAGATAGCCACCTAAGTTGAACCCCCTCCATTGATGCCATTATACAGCTTACCAGCATATCTTCAGTTTGCGGTGAGCTTTTAAGAGTACAGGCGTGTTCCTGCTCCACCGAAGATCACAGCACTGGACTCCAGAGGTAAGTAGAGTGTGAGGGGGTGTGTGGGGAGGTCAAGTGTGCAGAGGGTGGGTGCAGGTTGGGGGAGGGGACCCAATGGTAGAGGACCATTTTCTTTGTTTCGGGTTATAATAAAAATAAAAGAAAGAGCACCGTAGGCCATTTTCTTTTTTTTTACAGGTGTAAGGAAAATGTTGGGCACACTAGGGTGGGTTCCCAGTGTGTCCCATGAGTTTGTGGTGTGATGTTAGCCACACTGCGGTGGGCAGGGCAGGAAAATGCCGACGCGATTGGCTTTTGAACACAGAGGCACACTTGGGTGGGCTCCCAGTGTGCCACACCATCTTGGGGGGTTAACTATGGTAACAGGGAGATTGGGCACCACTGAAGTTGGCTTGCTGGGGATTGTGAGAGGCAGATGGCGAGAGCCGTAACCATGTTTATTGAAATATTACACCAGGCAAAGCATGCCCTGAATGACGGGGAGCACCCTTATTGCAGCAGTGAAATAGTTTCAAGTTGGTAGCATGCTTTTGCAGTGCTGTTATAGACAGCATGCTATTTCATTTGTGCCACTGAGCCCAGCCCAAAAAAGCAGTGGTGCCATTGGCCACAACATGACCACTCTTCCAAAACCTGCCACCACAATATGTTTTCTGCTATGCGCACAAGACAACATAAAAAGGACCATTATGGTACTGTAGAGAAGTTGCCATGAAGGTATCTGAAGCACATCCCCCAACCAATCTGGTTAAGCAATTCCTACACTGTTTTGGAGGAGTGGGATAGCCCCACAATGGCATCCACAGCCGAGACCAAGGTGGATGGGCAGATCCTCAGGGATGCAGCACCAGGAAAGGGGGGAAAGAAAACCCCAGAGGAGGAGGAGGAAGCTTTTCCTAGTGGGAGACTCAGTTGTCCGAGGAGTGAAGTTAAGGGAACCTAGCAGGAAGGACATGGATGTAAAGTGCATTTCAGAAGGCACTGCATGGTGGGATGAGTAGCGGCTCAATAGGATCACAAGGGTAATTTCAAGGAGGGAGGAACTGGATGTTTAACATCCACCTGGGGATGAATGACCTGGCAGGAGACAAAGTGGAAGTAGTTAGAATCCAAAAGGATTTCAGGAAGATGGGGGGAGACTGAATCAAGTAGAACACTTTAAAGAGGCAGTATAGCACAGTGGTTTAAGGCTCTGAGCTGCAAATCTGGAGACCTGGGTTTGAATCCCACAGCCTCCACTTGCATACTGTGTGATCCTGAGCAAGTCATTTAACTTCCTTGTGCTCCCAGGTCACACCTGTAAACAAGCTTCAGCTTAGTGTCTCTCTCTCTCTTGGTAAAAAAAAAACCAAAAACACTCTGTCTCCTTCTCGGAGGTGCCACCTGTTGATGGCAGGGGAAAGGCTAGGGCACTCCACATCCAGTAATTGAACTCCTGGTGTGGAAGGGAGGGTTATAGCTTCATGGGGCACTGGGGTCCCGCCTGAACAGATACAAGCCTGTATAAAGATAATGGCCTGCATCCGTCAGGGAAGGTGACCTGAGTAAGAAGTGTGAATGCTTCAGTGACAAGCATTTAAAATGGCCAGGGGAGTGGGGGAGGCAGGAAGGTCAGGTGACTTAGTATCACCCCCCCAGGCACATGCAGGAAACTGAGTTGAAGTCTGGGACACTGAGAGCATAAGGAGAGTGGGAAGCAGTGAATTCTAGGCCACACAAGAAAGACAACGGGGGAGTGGGGATGAAGCAGAGGTGGGGAAGGGAGGGGGAAGGAAGCAGGAGAGCAGCAGCAAGAGAAGGAGGGGGATAGGATACAAAACATGACAGGCATGGTAACAAATGCCCGCAGCCTGGGAAATAAAATCCCAGACCTGGTGGCATTGATAGTAGAGGCAGACCTGGATATAGTAGCAATTACTGAGACATGGTACACTGTTAATCATGGGACATTGATGTACCAGATTATGCTCTGTCCAGGAGGGATGGGGGGTAATAAAGAAGGGAGTGTGGCCCTGTACGTCAGAGAGGCTATAAGGGTGACAGAGGTGCAGGGTAGACAGGGCCAGGGGCAGACTGAGGCACTGTGGGTCACCATTGAACCTGGCAAAGGCTCAGCAATATGAATGGGGTGATCTTCAGGCCTTCGGCATAGGAGGAAGTGGACAGGGAGCTTGTGGATGCATACACAATATGTCAACAAAAGATGAAGTCCTGCTGCTGAGGGATTTCAGTATGCCAGATGTGGATTGGTCCACCTAGGCTGCTACTTCAGCCAGAAGCAGAAGCATCCTGGATTCTCTACCGGGGACAGGTCTAAGGCAGCTTGTGCTAGATCCAGAGAAAAGGCCATTCTTGACCTGATAGTAACCAACAGGGACAGAACACAGATGTCTGTGTGGAGGGGAAACTGGGATCCGGCGACCACCACATAGTGTGGTTTAGCATGGGACCCGGGACCCAGTCCAGTCACACGAGGGCAAACATTTTGGATTTCAAGTAGGCAGACTTCACTGATATGGGGAGATACATCTGAATAGCCTTCTTTAGAAGCTTGTAAAAAGGTGGCACTTAGGAGGTATGAAGAAACACAGAAGAATGAGGATAGAGAGGTGTATCAGGTAAAACAGAGGGAACCAGGTAAGGTAATGAAGGGATCAACGGCTCAGACAGAGGAAAGCATAGCCAAAGGGTATCAAAAGAAAACCAGACTTTCTTCTGGTACATAAGCGAGGAGAGGAAGACAAGGGGAGGGATTCTGAGGATAAGGAGGATGACAAAGGGAGACTGCACAGAGGGGATCAGAAAAAAGTGTACATCCTGAACAGGTACTTCTACTGCTTTCACAGTGGAGAGAGACAGGGACAGTTCACCAAGGAGCAGCATGAACACTGGAGAGGGAAGTGGACACAAGTCCATTTTCAAACGAAAGAGTTTTATTAAAGAGACTTCAAATTTTAGGGTGGACAAGGCCATAGGACCAGATGGATACACCCAGGGGTATTAAGGGAACTAGGCAGGGAGGTGCGTGCTATTCTACTCATGGCCTTATTCAACAACTCAATGGAAACAGGAGTGGTTCCAGAGGACTAGAGAAGAGCAGACATAGTTCTATTTTGTAAGAGTGTCAGTGGGGAGCAGGCTAGCAAATATAATCTGGTCTGTCTTACTTGAGTCATGGGGAAATTAATGGAATCCATGCTAAAAGAGAAACTGTTAGAGTATCTTGAATCCAGTGAGCTGCAAGACCACGGGCAGCACAGATTCATAGGGGAAAGCTCATGCCAAATGAATCTGGTAGACTTCTTTGACTGGTTGACCAGGGAAATAGATAAGGGGAGAGCAGTGGACATGATTAATCTGGAGTTTAGCTAGGGCTTCAGCACTGTGCCACACAGGAGGCTGATAAAGAAACTGAATGGCCTAGGGGTTGGAACCATAATGGTTAATTGGGTTCAGTGTGCCTGTGCAACTGGTTTTGTGATTGTGTAACATAGATAATCTGTGGCTGTTTGCCTCTCTATCCGTGGGATATACCACCCCGTATGGGTATGTAGGGAAAGAACCCTAGAGGAGGGTTCCACCCCTTGAAGTGCCATGGGAGTGATTCCCTTGGCTAATGGTACCTTCGGAAGAAGCCCATGGGAAAGAAAGGCATGCCACTGGAGGAGGAGGGGTGGATGGAGGGGCAAGGAAAAAATGCTTGTGTGTGGAGTGAGGAGAGCAGCCCTTAAATGGTCTGAATGGGAGTGTGTCCTGTTGCACCACCTCCTTGAACTACAGACTATAGCCTCCCAATTAGTACAGTAGCTAGTTAATGGATAAGAGACAGAGGGTGGTGGTTAATGGCACTCACTCTAATGATGGGAGAGTGACCAGTGGGGTACCACAGGGCTCAGTACTGGGACCAATTCTTCTGAACATAGGGGACACTGCAGAAGAACTGAAGGGAAGGTATGCCTTTTTGCAGATGATATCAACATTTGCAATAGGGTGGACACCCAGGAGTGGTGGAGAGAATGATCAGGGATCTTGTAAATTTTGAGGATTGATAAAAAGCATGGCAGTTGGATTCAATGTCAAAAAGTGCAAAATCATGCACCTAAGGCATAGGAACCCAACAGCTGAGTATAGGATGGGGGGGTTATTGACAATCAATAAACAGGAAAGGGATCTTGGGGTTATTATGTCTGAGGACCTCAAGGTGGCACTGTGACAAAGCAGTGAGTAGGGCTAGTGGGATGCTGGAGTGTGTAGGGAGGGTATCTCCATCAGGAGGATGGAGATGGTGTTGCTAGACCCCACCTGGAGTGCAATGTAATTTTGGAGAATAAACCTCAGAAAGAACATAGACAGGGTGGAGGAAGTCCACAGGAAGGCAACTAAAATGGTGCAGAATTTACATGAGAAGCCCTAAGAGGAGAGACAGAGGGAGCTCAACATGTACACTCTAGAAGACAGGAAAGAGAAAAGTGACATGATACAGGCCTACAAGTATCTTACAGGAGTGAACAGGATCCAGGGGAGTCTCTTTCAAATGTGAAAGAGCACCAGGACCAGGAGGAATGCAATGAAGCTGGGGGAGGGTCAAGAGAGATGTAAGAAAATATTGGTAGATGCCTGGAACAGATTGCCAGATGAAGTGGTGGAGGGTAAAACAGTAGGGGGCTTCAAGCATGTGTGACATAGACATAGCGGTATATTAGAGAAGAGGTGGGGAGGTGGGAGGGGCAATGGAGATCAGACAGCATGTGGGGAGGAAGATGAGGTAGAAAACATCTAGGCAGACTAGGTAGGCTAAGCGGTCCTATGTTTATGACTGCACACCTACTATAGAAACAGTTTTTACTACAGTAGGCATCTGATTGTGAACTGTCATTCAGTTGGTGGCTGCTATGGATGTGAGTGGAGGGTCTGTGCTGGTTGCCATACACCATAGGTTGGGGGCAAGTGGGGGCAGTTGTAGTGGTACTGGGTGGGCTGGTGGGGGGGTAGAAATTATACTTATGGGGCAGGGGAATCACTTAACACCAAGGATGTGGTATGGAAGAATTACAGCTCTTGCCAGACTACTAATTGGGACACATGGGGAACCATGGTCTGGATATCAGGCAAATGGTACTGAGGAATTACTGATCTTATCAAGTGTCTGATTGGAGCCCAGTTGATCAGTGGTGGGGGGGTCTGCTGTCTGCTGGACATATGGGACAGATGTTTTATTACACAGGCATGCAATTTGGGGGGTTGGGCACTGGACACCTGGACAGTTATGCCATGTACCAGTGGAGGGACCAGAGCTAGTAGTAGCCTGACATGGCCAGGTGTTGGGAGTGTAGGAACACACAGTCCATAACACCTGGTTTGGGGTACCAGTAACTAGTGTTGCACTAATGGATAGCTACACCTCCCCAAACCTCCCAGCATGCTGATGTGCCTATGTGCAAGGTGCTGTCAGCTGCTTTACATAGGTGCACAAGGATGGATTAAGGCCACTTACAAATGGGCTAGTGACTTGGTAACCAAGCAGTCATATGACCCTGTGCAGTACTATCCTGCTTTAGAGGTGCAAATTGGAATTAGCAAGTTGATAACCTGTCTAACACTCACAAAAAAGCTTTAATATTTTGCCTTAGGGCTTTTTAAAACCATTGTAACTCTGTTAAATGAACAAGGAAACACCCTAGAGTTGTGGTTGGTGATGGTGCACCTTGGTCCCATGCCCACTGCTGGACCTCATCCATCTGGGTTCCAGTGCTCTGCATGCCTCCTCTGTCTGGATGATACTGGATGTCTTGGGTGCCAGAAGGAGTGGTGGCCCCGCCCCATGGGTAAGCCAGGGAGGTCTCTCGCTAGGTGGAGGTAGGCATTAGTGAAGCCTCAGGAGGGGACCCAGAGTGGGGGGGAGTGCAGATTGGGTGGGAGAGAACTGGGGATGACGCCTGAGAGGCCACATCTCCGGTGATCAGAGGAAAAAGAGTCGGTAAAAAAAAGGAAAACAATTTTCCCAAACAGCATTCTACCCTTTGATTTTAACCCAAATCACCTTTTGATAATGCAGCCACCAAACTACCTGACTATCTAACTGCTGCAGGTATTACTATACCCAAACCCACTGGTATCAGTTCAGAAAGATGCCCTGAATTTTGTCTCTGGGTACCTAAATGCCAAGCTGCAGGCCTGAGGTGCAGTTGGTCTGCCAGCGCTGGCACACCCACCTAAACCAAAGTAACTTCCACACATGTTCCCTTAATAGCTTTAAATCTTGAACTGGCTTTCAGTGCCAGTGACTTGAACACAGATAACTATATATATATATATATATATATATATACACACATATATTATGGTAGCACAGTGCTACCATAGTTAGGTTGAGGAGCCTATTTCATGTTAAACCCCAAATTTTGCAACTTAATAACTTTGCAACCATTTGACAGATTTGCCTGAAATTTGAATATATGATCAAGACCCATGTGCCTTGGGATCTGCCAAGTTTCAGATCGGTCGGATACACGGCTGTGGGAGTTATTAAGCGTGATCTGTGCGCATTTACGCTTGAATAAATTCTATGTTCGCCACAGGTCACATGGCTCATGATTCAGCCCAAAATCTTCAGGGAACATGCAGCTAGGAATCCCCTAATGTGCCTTTAGAAGATTTCATGAAAAAAATATTAAACGGTTCAATAGTTATCTAAAAACAATTTCCCATTATAAGTCAATGGAAAAAGTTAACAAAAGTTCGACAGTGTCACAAATGCATTTTTACTTTCAATGACCCTCTTACTTTTGAAAATCCATCATCTTGTTTTCAGTTAGTGATCAGACAAATGCTTGCCATTGGAGTTTGGGACCCTCTAACGCCCTAATTATTTTTGTATTCACTTAATCCAGACCTGAGGATGCTAGCCATGTTGTCTTTATTTTGATGCGGCTAACACCCAAGAAATATGTTTTTCAAATTTCTGGAAAAGTGCTTTCAAAGTACTTTCATGTTCATTTAAAGTGTCATAAATTGCTACAGTAGTTTTCTAGGTTGTGGGAAATGACAGCATCCTTGGCAGCCCGCTGCAAAGAACGGTTGGGAAGTTTGAGCTGAAATTTGGGAAAAACACAGCTGACATCTCACAAATGGCACTTATCTACTGTGTTGAAAAATATTACATGGCAGCAAAGTTCACGGCACTCCAAAGTTGACGTTTTTCCCATAAGGATAACATTAGTCCAGCCGATGCATTACAGGAATCATTTGGCACCCTGCTGCAAAATAACAGTTTGGTCTTTTTCCTGAAATTTGAGGAAGACAGTCAACAGCCCACATATGAAACTTTCTTTCAGTGGTTTGGTGAAAAATATTACAGGAGGCAAAAAGTTATAGAATCGAACTTCTTTTTTCCCCATAGGATAACATTATGGCGTTACGCCTTTCAGGGCCCGTATCTCAGAAACGGTGCGAGATATGGACTTTTCATCAGAAAAATGCTTAGCCTGAAACTAGCCAGGAAAGTCATAAATCATATAACTTTTTAAAAATTTTTTTCTATGTCGTACGGTTCCTGAGATATCATTTATATTCCAGCTCCTCTTTTCTGCTCCGAGACCACTACATTAAACATTCTTTATACTCACTGTCTTTCTCTATGTAACTTTTGGGAAAATCAGTTATTGCTGGAGAGGACCAGTGGGGTACCAAGGGGTCAGTACTGGGACCAATTCTTCTGAACATAGGGACACTGTGAAGAACTGAAGGGGTATGCCTGCAGATGATATCAACATTTGCACAGGGTGACACCCAGGAGTGGTGAGAGAAATCTGGGATCTTGTAAATTTGAGGATTGATAGCATGGCAGTTGATTCACGTCAAAAGTAAAATCATGCACCTATGTATAGGAACCCAACAGCTGAGAGTGGGGGTTATGACAATCATAAACAGGAAAGGGATCTTGGGGTATAGTGTCTGAGGACCTCAAGGTGGTACTGTGACAAAGCAGTGAGAGCTAGGGATGGTGGTGGAGGGTATCTCCATCAGGAGGATGGAGATGGGTTATAGACTCACCTGAGTGCAATGTACTTGGGAATAAACCTCAGAAAGAATATAGACAGGGTGGAGGAAGTCCATGGGAAGGCAACTAAATTGGCAGAATTTACATGAGAAGCCTAAGAGAGAGACAGAGGAGCTCAATATGTACACTTTAGAAGACAGGCAGAAAAGGACATGTTACAGGCCTACAAGTATCTTATAGGAGGAATAGATTCAGGGTCTCTTTCAAATGTAGTATACCTGGACCAGGAGGAATGCAATAGTTGGGAGGGCAAGAGAGTAAAAATATTGGTAGATGCCTGGAACAGATTTCCAGATGAAGTGGGTGGAGGTAAAATGTAGGGGCTTCATGCATGTGTGACATAGACATAGCGGTATATTAGAGAAGAGAGGGGAGGGGCAATGGAGATCAGACAGCATGTGGGAGGAAGATGAGGTAGAAACATCTAGGCAGACTAGGTAGGCTGTGTCCCATGTTTGAGTGACTGCACAATCTACTATAGAAACAGTTTTTACTAGGCCCATTGTGAATCATTCAGTTGGTGGCTGCTATGGATGTGAGTGGAGGTCTGTGCTGCTACACCATAGGTTGGGGCAAGTGGGGGCAGTTGTAGTGGTACTTGGTGGCTGTGGGGTAGGAATTATACTTATGGGTAGGGGAATCACTTAACACTAAGGATGTGGTATGAAGAATTATGCTTGCCAGACTATTAATTGGGACATGGGGATCCATGGTCTGATATCAGGCAAATGGTATTATAATTACTGATCTTATCAAGTGTCTGATTTGGTTTGTTGATCAGTGGTGGGGTTGCTGTCTGCTGACATATGGGACAGATGTTTTGCACAGGCATGCAATTTGGGTGGGGCACTGACACCTGGACAGTTGCTATGTACCAGTGGAGGACCAGATTAGTAGTAGTTTGACATGGCCAGGTGTTGGGAGTGTGGAATATTACAGTCTATAACACCTGGTTTGGGTTGTGTAACTAGTGTTGCACTAATGGATAGCTACACCTCCCTAAACCTCCTTGCATGTTGATGCCTATGTGCAAGTCTATTGGTTTTTACATAGGTACATACGGATTAAGGCCACTTACAAATGGGTTAGTGACTTGGTAACCAAGCAGTCATAAGGACCCTTGCAGTACTATATCCTGTTTAGAGGTGCAAATTGGAATTAGTGTTGATAACTGTCTAACACTCACAAAAGCTTTTATTTTGCCTTAGGGCTTTTAAACCATTGTAACTTGTTAAATGAACAAGGAAACACTCAGAGTTGTGGTTTGTATGGTGCACTTGGTCCCATGCCCACTGCTGGACCTCATCCATCTGGGTTCCAGTGCCTGCATGCCTCTGTCTGGATGATACTGATGTCTTGGGTGCCAGAAGGAGTGGTGGCCTCGCCCCCATGGGTAAGCCAGGGAGGTCTTCAGGTGGAGGTAGGCATTGGTGAAGCCTGTGAGGGACCCAGAGTGGGGAGTGCAGATTGGTGGAGAGAATTGGTGATGGTTTCGAGGCCACATTCGTGATCAGAGGAAAAGAGTCGGTAAAAGAAAACACTTTCCCTAAACAGTATTCTACCTTTGATTTAACCCAAATCACCTTGATAATGCAGCCACCAAACTACCTGACTATCTAACTGCTGCAGGTATTACTATACCCAACCTACTGGTATCAGTTCAGAAAGATGCCTGAATTTGTCTCTGGTACCTAAATGCTGTTGCAGGCCTGAGGTGCAGCTGGTCTGCCAGCTGGCACCCACCTAAACCAAACAACCCCCACATGTTCCCTTAATAGCTTTTGAATCTGAACTGCTTTCTGTGCCAGTGATTGAACAGATAACATATATATATATATATATATATATACACACATATATTATGGTAGCACAGTAGCATCAGTTAGGTTGAGGAGTCATTTCATGTTAAACTCAATTTTGACCTAATAACTTTGCACCATTTGACAGATTTGCCTGAATGGAATATATGATCAAGACCTGTGCCTTGGGATTCGCCAATCAGACGGGTCGATACACGGCTGTGGAGTATACGTGATCTGTGCATTTACTTTTTCTGGGAATTCTGTTCGCTACAGTCTTATGGTTTGCGCGACCAGCCCAAAATCTTCAGGAACATGTTAGGCCCTAATGCCTTTTAAGATTTCATGAAAATATTCAACGTTCAATAGTTATTCAGAAAACAATTTCCCATTATGTCAATGGGAAAAGTTAATGTGTTCGGTATGTCATAATGCATTTTTACTTTCACAAATGGCCTCTACTTTTGAAAATCCGCCATCTTGTTTTCAGTTAGCTATCAGACAAGTTGCCATTTGGGACCTCAGCAACTTCATTATTTTGTATTCACCTAGTCGGAGCCTGAGGATGTTAGCTATGTCTTTATTTTATGGTAGCACCCAGAAATATGTTTTTCAAATTCTGAAAGTGCTTGCAGTACTTTATGTTGATTGAAGTGTCGCAAATTGCATAGTAGTTTTCAGGTTGTGGGGAATGACAGCACTTGGCAGCCCGCCGTAAAAGAACGTTGGGAGTTGGGCTGAATTTGGAGAAAACACAGCGATATCTCAAATGTGTTTTCAGTGTTGTGTTGAAAATATTACATGGCAGCAAAGTTATGCATTCCCAAAGTTGACGTTTCCCATAGGATAACATTACGCCAGATGCTTTATTACAGGAACTATTTGGCACCCTGCTGCAAAATCAGTTTGGTCTTTTTCCTGAAATTTGAGGAAGATGTCAACAGCCCACATATGTGCCTCTTCAGTGGTTTGGTGAAAATATTACAGGGAGGCAAAGTATGGCATCTTGAACTTTCTTTTTCCATAGGATATTATGGCGTCATTGCTACTTTCAGGGCCCGATCTCAGAAATCTAAAAGTATATTGGACTTTCATCAGAAAATGTTTAGCCTGAAAACTAGCCAGAAAGTCATAAATCATATATAACTTTTTAAAAAATTTTTTCTATGTCGTATGTTCCTGAGATATACTATTTAGTATTCCAGCTCCTCGTATTTTCTGCTCCGGACCCATTATTATGCATACATTCTTTATACTCACTGTCTTCTCTATGTAGCTTGGGAAAACCAGCCTGTGCACTTACATTACTGTTACATCATGTTCTTTCTCGCTGGCGGTTCTGCATCTATTTCATTACTGCTCACGCCTGCACCACCATGTGCTGCTTATCCTCATGCTTACTCACTATGCTTCGTTATTTTTTGCCATTTCTGTCTACAGTACTGTTTGTCTTTCTGTTTCACTTTGCGCACCATGCCCATTGACACTCATTATGGTCACCATGTCACTATGTGACAAGACATCACGCTGCGGACCGTCTTGCCCACGCCGCACTGCAGTGCATCCCTTTCTGTTCTCATTCGTGTTGCATTACCATGTGCGCCACTGTTAGCACTTCTGTTTGTGTTGCTGTTCTGTTACTATGTCACAAGACATCATGTGGCGGAGCGCGGCCCTTACATTCACTATTTCGTTATCATTCTCAAAAGAGGAATAGAGGCAAAACTCTATTCACGTATTTAGGTTGTCTCCGTACACAGGAGGTTCAGGTTAGTTGAAAAACCTTTGCTCTCAGCTCACTCTCTCACCGTATTAGGTAGTGATTGGGTCGCCAGTCCCAACTCTCACCCATTCTCCCATACTGTCTGCTTTACACAGTGATGGGGTGAGAGTTAGCTGACGACTCCCAACGCACCCCAATGCCAGTTGGGGGGCTGGGGTCCAGGGGTTTCCAACCCCAACACCGACTTCTCACTTTTGTCCCTGTGGAACAACCCTAACTGATGCATTAAACAGAGTTTTTTGCCTCTAATATATATATATATATATAAAAAATATATTCCCAAGGTGCAGGGCAATTCCTGCCCTCACTCACAGCTCTGCCGTATTAGTCCTAGGATGATACACATGACTGAATTCCTGGGGTGGATGGATCAGCAGACGCAGAATCAGGCCTGATGCTTAACACTTGAAGGTGTAGAATCTGCAGCTTGGATCTTCAGTGCGACCTAAGGTCTTGCAACCCGTCCACCCTCCCATGACCACAGAGGCCTACTGCAGGGCATCACACAAGACCCACCAGTCACAAGGGACCCAGACATGGGAGCGTCCCCATGGTCCAGCTCCCCCACAGGTCAGAGCACCCCAGCACCTGGGCACAAATCCACAATCCCTTGCTGCCAGCAGCCCCACTTAATAGGGGTCAGTGAGCTCCCTACCATTTAGGTAGGCACGTTTAGGATGGATTCTTCAGATCATTTCCATTCCTTCCTCAATTACCTGCTACTGTTTGTAGTCAAGCAGTCTCAGCTACCTTCTCGAATATCAGGATCTGGGAGGGGGCTGTGCAGAGTCTGAAAATCCAGGGATTTAACACAACAGTCTCCAGTCTTACTGCATCTCGGGAACAGACAGCAGGCATCCACCCAGACAGCATCCACTCATCCCCTGCCCCCACAGTCTTTCAACTCCAACACAGTGGCCACTCTTGTGCTCTGGCTCACACACAAGTTCAGCAACTCTTTTTCAGAAATATATCAAGAAAGTCCCTTTTCTCACCACAGGTGCTAGTTGACTCCAGACAGAAGAGGCTCTCTTGTCAGCTACTTAAAACCTGGGTTAAAATCCAGTTTTCATGTCCATTTTCTACAATCCAGTTTTCTCTGCCAAAAAACAGTCCTTTAACCTTGTCATTTCCTTTTCCTGTTGATGTCTTGTCATTTCCAGGGTCAGACATAACCTTTTACACTTTTTCTCACTTCTCTCATCAAAAATCTTTGATCATCAGTGTCTTACCGATGTGGTGCAGATAAAACTGAAGAGGCTTTCTCTCCATCTTCTTGACACAAATCTGTTTTCTTAATCCTTTTTCTCAATCCATTTAACTTTTACTCTGAACAATTTCACCGCTGTGGTGCAATTTCTCTGGCAGCAGCAGAATACTGCAGATCTCCCTCTCTGCAGAGCTGCCCACAAAATCCTTGCTTTTCTTTCTAGATGGGGAAAGGCACAACCAGCTCTAGGGGACAGACGGCTGGCAGCTCCCAGACAACCCCCTCCCTCACAGCCCCACTACCCCACCTTCTCCCTAGGGGCTGGAGACCCCCTCCCTGTGGAGGGGCTCCCACCAAACCGAACTTAGAAACTGAAGTTCTTTCCCCTTGGGAGCTTTTTGGCAGCTCCCCATTGGCAGGAGCAACTGTGAACCAAGGTTAACGTGTACGAGGTTCCCGCGACACCTCACTGGTTGCTGAAAAAGGCACCCAAATTGTCCCCGGTATTTTTCCCCAAGAGTCTTCACTGAAATTCTACTCTTTAGCAGCCTCTTCCCTCTGATGGCCCAACACAAAATTTTGCATTTTTAGTTATTTTCTAGCCAGTCACTAACGGTGAAACTTGTTTTCCCCAACACCAGAGAGGCTGAGAAATATATGTAGCATAACAGCAGCAGGAATGAGGAATAAATGTTCTAGCTCTACCAGAATTAGGTGAGTGGGGGACCACCAGACTACCAAAGAATTATTATTTTTTTATTTTGTCCAGGACTGACAGTGTGTGTGTGTGTGTGCGTGCGGGGGGGGGGTTGCTGGCAGGCTGCGTATGTGCAGTTAAAACATGATTCCCAGAATCATTAACTAGCACTAACCACGCAGTATGTTAGCACTTCCAGAAAGCATTTACTATACCTGTACACCTTATATGCATTAGAGCAACCCCCAGTTGTATGGGCACCTGGTTGCAATCAGTAATCTGGTGCAAAAAAAAAAAATGCCACATTAACAGGTTAGCACTGCACAGAATAATGCTTTTTAAAATAGTACCAACCATGCTTATCACAATGCAGTGCTAATTATGTTACAGTGGTATGAAGACCCCCATTTTCAGATTAGTGTTGTGCACTCCTAAGTGCTGCACCTGAGATAGTGCACAGCTGCAGAAGGTGGTGGTAAATGGCGCTCCCTCCAATGAGGAGAGAGTGATCAGTAGGGTGCTGAAAGGCTCAGTAATGGGACAAGTCCTCTTCAATGTCTTTATAAGTGGCATGACAGAAGAACTGGAAGGGAAGATGTGCCTTTTTGCAGATGACACCACAATCTGTAATAGCATTGATTGGTGCAGATGGAGAGAAGGAGTAAGGACCTTAGAAAACTTGGAGAGTGGTATGGGACATGGCAGCTTGGGTTCAAAGCCAAAAAGTGCAAAACCAAGCATCTAGGGAATAGAAACCTAGAGGCTGAGTATAAAATGTAGGGGGAGGTACTTATGGTCACTAAGGAAACCTTTTATATAGCACTGTGCTCTGTATGCAGGAGAGGATTACTCATTTGAATGGCAGTAGTAGTACATATGCACATGCACATGATCAAGGTAGCATTAGGTGATGCTGAATATGACACCGATCCAACCATGCTGTTCCCACAGTGTAATGTTTAACTCTGCACGTTAACCTTCTGAAAATGGGGTCCTGATTGACTAAAAATCCTGGCCAATGCCTCTTAAGATGCAGAAGGTAAATATAAAAGGGTTCTTATCTATCTCTTTATGTATTGTTTTATCATATTTTGCTTGCAAAACCCTTATCTGATTTCAAAACATTGTGATGTGACTTAAAACGTTTATAACAGACTAGTTAAAATACATTTTTTTTTTCCTTCTTTCACCTATATGCTGTCTTTATTTACTTATAAAAACACAGTCTGGTGGGCTGGCCTAGCAGCTTGGTGGTGATTGCACTGCCTCCCATGCCAGTGGCCCAGTTTTGGGGGTGGACCTGGGTTGCACAGGGTTTAGCTGGGGGGAGATATGATTGAGCATCTCGGGGAATGCTCTCCTCTCAGCAAGGGGAAGTCTGACCAGCCCGCTCTTCAACATCCACCTAGCTGAGGAGGGCTGGCAGGGCAGTGGAGTTGCATAAGGTGGAGGGCTCATGCAGGCACAAAGCAAGCATGTGCCTTTATATGTAATTGCATCATTGCATGCTTGGCTGCCCAGGGGATGAAACCAAAGGTAGAAACACCCCAATGGCAGAATGATCGAACAACCTGCCACAGATTCTGCGTAACTAACCAGGCTCTGCTCCTGTCTGAATATGTGACTCCTTGTCAATGGCCCTGGGGGCTCTGGCCACAACATGGGGGATGTGTGTGTGTGTGTGGGGGGGGGAATCTCAGAGCAAGTATGTCCTGGGGACGATGGGTGATTGGGCTGGAGATGTCAGTGGGCAAAGGGGTCACAGGGTAACTAAGGAGATAAAAATCTCTATGGGGAAAAAAAAGAAATAAAACACAGTTTGAGAAGCTCAAACCCCAAAACAGACTGTGAATGCCTCCAGTGTGGCATCACAGTAAAGTTATTTAGTATAAAAACAATGCAAATTATATGCATATGCTAGCTAAACTCCTGAGATGAGAATTGGGTACTGAGGGGTTGCAGCAAAAATATATATTTTGGTTTTTTAACCAATAAACTTTTATTAAACAAAACATTAAAATAAAAACAAAAACTTAATCAAAACATAGTCCATAGAGTACAAACTAGCAAAGCTTTTTGGCTTACACCAAGCACAATTCCTGAAGTGCTTCCCAAGCATTCAGCTCAGTTAAGTTGCTGGACTAACACTGTAATTCATTACACATAAATCTAATCAAAGATGTAACTTGGAAAAACGCATGCAGCCCCCTATGTATGTGTTAGGAATAACCAGTATTAGCTTCCTATACAAATGTGTTGCCTAACAGTAAATGAAGGCAGCACTTATTTAAAAGAATAAACTACAGCATTTGAAAGTAGTTCTAAAAGTTTCTTGTCATATCACGATGTTCTGAAATTTGATTAAAGGTGTGCAAGCAAAACAAGATGTAAAATCCCATAAAGAAGTAGAATGAGAGATAGCCCTGTTTTGTTTACCTCCTGCTCTTCAGTTTTAGACATCCTTTCATCAAGCTAGCAGCTAACTGAATGCAACAGGCAAGGAGTGCAGTGGCAGGCCATTCAAGGGGGAGGGGCTGGGGGGATGGGTAGTTTCAGTATGTAGTCCATTTCAGTATACAGTGTATGTGAATTTTTCAGTCTACAGTGTAAGTATTTCAACACATAGTGTATGTGCTTCACCATGTAGTGTATTTGTTTCAGTATATAGTGCATGTGTTTTTTTTAAACATACTGTGTATGTATTTCAGTATGTACTATATTTCTCTCAGTATATAGAATATGCAGAATTTTTCAATACAGAGGTGTTTTTAATATATAGTGTATTTGTTTCAGTATATAGTGTATGCAGATTTTGCAATGCATAGTGTATTTATTTCAATATATAGTGTATGTATTTCAATATAAAATGTAGATGTTTCAATATATAGTGTATTTGTTTCAGTAGACAGTGTACGTGCTTTTTTCAGTGTGTAGTGTATGTATTTCAATAGATAGTATATGTATTTCAATACATAGTGTATTTGTTTCAGTATATAGTGTATGCAGATTTTTTCAATATATAGTGTATGTGTTACAATGTATAGAGTATTTGCTTCAGTAGATAGTTTATGTGGAGTTTTCAATCTGTAGAGTATGTATCTCAATAGGTGGTGTATATGTTTCAGTACATAGTGCATTTGTTTCGGTATATAGTGTATGTGGATTTTCAGTACTCAGTATGTGGATTTTAGTAAATAGTGTATGTATTTCACTATATAATGTAAGCATTTCACTATGCTATGTATGTGTTTCACTGTATGATATATGCATTTCAGTATACAGTATATGTATCTCACTATATGATGTATATATTTCAGTAGATAGTGTATGTGGTTCACTACATTGTGTGTGCATTTCACTATATGATGTGTATATTTCACTATATGATCTATGTATTTCACTATGTAGTGTATGTGTTTTACTACACAGCCAGAGATTATGAATTGTGTCCCTAACGGCTTGCCATAGAGAACTGTTCAGAGTGTTGTTCATAAATTGAAAACACAGTTTTTCAAAGTCAGTGTTTATTAAGGTACAGTTAAATATGGTTCATCTGGAGTTAAGTTTATCATTTCTCTTGCTAGTGACATTACTAACTGCTGCCAATTATCACAGATTTCCTGTCCCCTTTAAGACAGCAGTCACTCCGGCTTGTGCTTTCAACTAATTTGACGGTTAAGACTTTAAGATTTGTTGTTTTATAAAGTATTCTGATTGGCTGATGGTTCTTACATTTTCACATTTTATTCTATTCCAATCGTTGCTTTTCCTCCTCTGAAAATGTTCACCTTTGTATACTTGTACATATGTGTTATTTGATTATCACATTTTATGTTTGTTCCTGTTCTTATTTAACTGAACTCTTGTATAACTGTATGATTTGTACTTGTTTTGTCAAAACTGGTCATTCGTTAAACCAAGCATTTCTGCTCACATTTCATTTATTTCATTTTTTATTTTTTTGTCCTTGTGAGCCTGATGAGCAAACTGTCCACTTTCACAGACGACAAGCATTACAAGAAATGGATATAATACAAAAAACAGTAAATAACATTGACAATAAATTACAATACATCTTATATAGTACAGAACAATAAACATATACAAGTACAATTAACAAGTACATTTCTGAGAACTACAAAAAAGTAAAAATAGTTTGTTTAAAATTTATCAATGGACTTAAAATGAAAAAAATCAGAAGGGAGAGAGTTGAAAACTTTAGGAGCCCTATACAAAATTGATCTCTGGACGATAACCCTGTGAAAAAGAGGTATCTGAAAAGAATATTTATCCTGGGAGCGAGTACTACAATCGTTAATATACCTAGGAAACAATTTAGAGACAGAGGAGGGAAGAAGACCCAATATGATTTTAAACAGCATTGTTCAATGTTTAAACTGTATCCAGAAATCAAAAGATAAACAGTTGGACTCCTGAAGGAGAAAACAATGGTGAGTGCGATATGGAACCTGCAACATAAACCTCTCTAGTATAAAATAAAAATTGATTGATTGATTGTATTCTGTTTATTTGGGTAATATATGATTACTCTATCTTCTAAATGGTGTTATGGCACAAAAACAGAGATTTTCAGTATTTTTCACAGTTCCTGAATAGTTCTGGGAACTGTGGCCTACACCAGAAATTATGCTGTGCTCACAGTGACTGTGATGAAGCTTGTAGGTATGCAATAATGCACGGCAGGGTGTGTGATTATGGATCAATAATCACATGGCATGCCTCTCAAGGGTGTTGTTAGGAATGAGGCACTTGCGCCAAGTGCCTTTAAACACCCGAGAGAGAAGTGTGATTTTATTTATTTATTTAGTTTTTGTTGACTGGATAAGTGCACTAGACAAATCCTGCGTATTTTCAGGCACGACCCGGGGGGAGGGGGATACAGATGAATGCCAACTGACCTTGAACCAGATGAAGCTGTTGGTCGTATTTTTTTTTAGTGAATGAGGGAAATTTGGCCAGGACACCGGGGAAATCCCCCTACTCTGCTGGCACTCTGTGGCCAGTAGAGGGCTGTGCTAGATCTGCAGGATGGCAGATGAGGCGCAGGTCTGTATGGAGAAGGACGTTCACGTGGAGGCTCCCATTACCGGAGCCATGCAGTTCACACAAAGTGAAGCAGTTGTTGTTCCGGGGAGTGGGACGCCTGTGAATGGATTTTTTGATTCTTCAGTGGAGGAAGCTGGCAAGACGCCGGTTCGGGAGACTGGTCTTTCTTCTGTTGTTCCGGGCTGTACTACTGATCCTTCCCTCCTACCTTGTGCCATAGGAACTTCCTCTGCGATGGGTTCAGTTGCTCCTACGGACCCGTTTTGCATGTCAACACTTCCGGATATGGTGGTCTGTCGTGCTGCAGGATCGGAGCCGCTATTAGCAAATGGGCAAAACTCTTCTACATCCCAGGTTGTTCGGCGGCAATTTGGTCTTCAGGATGATACTTCTGCTGTGCTTGGGGACTGGTCGGCTGAGAGCTCTCTTTCCTGGGCAGGCTGGCTTCAGACACCTTCTGGAACTTGGATTCCTGATCCCGACTGGGTGGACGATAGATCACTTTCTTCAAAGCATGCCAACTTCCTGAGCTCAGGTACAGAGACTGGACTTTCTTCTCCTAAAAAACTTATTAATGGTGTGCACCTTCTTTCAGGGGAGTCTGAGGCCATTTCAGGCCCAAGCACTTCCTCGGGGGGGGGGGCAGGTTGTAATTTTGAGACTGGACAGGGTTCTGCAAAAACAGGAGGTACAGATCAATCTCGGTGTATTCCTATGGCTGATTTATTCAAAAATAAACTAGAGCAAGCCCCTAGGAGGAATGTGGTAAGATTGCGTTATGAAGGTGGTCTTGCCACTCATCCTGACAGATACTATGTGGCTAATATCCTGCTTAGGGGTTCTATGAACTTTCTTCCTTCTGACCTGTATGCTTTAATTCATGTTTCTGGGGAAGACTCATTCGATGTAAGTTTTAGGCTCAATCATAGCCTCGAAAAATTCTGGGACAGATATTCAGCTCTGAAAAATACACCTTTATGGGCTCCCTTTTTCGCCATCCCCCTTACTAGACCTCAAATTCGGTATGTTACTGTCATGTTCCGAAATGAAGGGGTGAATGTTAATGATATTTATCACTGGTTACAGAATCGCTGTGACATCCTTGGCCCTCCTGAAGCCCTGTTGGATCTAGAAGGTATCTGGACAGGGGGTTGGAAATTTAAAGTAAAGTTATTTCAAGTTAATTCTGACATTATTCACTTACCTAACAGTTTTTTTCTGGGTAAGGATAGAGGTGTTTGCTTCTATGGCAGACAGCCCAGAGCTTGCTACAAATGTGGTTCACGAACTCATATCAGCAGCTCTTGTGACATGTTAAAATGCTCATTATGTGGGGGATATGTACATTCTATGGATTTGTGTGAAAATATCTTTCAGTGTAATTTATGTGATGAAAAAGGGCATGCTTTTCATCAGTGCCCTTGGGCTAAACTAAATAGGACTGAAGGTTGGGATCATGATGATTTAGTGGTACAGGCCCAAGAAAAACATCAAGGTCTTTCATCCACAGTTCCCTCGTCTTTCTCTTCTGAATCACCTTCTGTTATATCCAAATCTGTTTCTCCTCTTGCTGAGGTTCGGCCTTCAATATCTCCTGACCAGGGCCCTGCTCCTGCTCCTGATTTGTGCTCTAACCCTGATATTGATAACCACACTGTCTCTAAAGGGCCTACCATGCCCCCTCCATATTTGAAAATGTTAAAGGGCATAGATTTACTAGGTCCTCTCTGAAGTTTCCCACTCCCTGTCCTATTCCTACCACAAACATTTTTTCTCCCCTTCAAGAAGATCTTGGGGACTCTGACTTAGAGTCAGACACTTCACATAGATCGGAGTTGGTTACTAAAGATGAAGAGAGTAGATCTACTGAGCTTTCTAAAGTCAAAAAAGGGAAAAAAGGAAAAAAGAGGAAAGCTAGTAGCAGTTTAAAAGGAGGGCCTTGACAAACTTCTTAGATGGCTAATCTAAAACTTATGTCTTTCAATGTCTGCAGTTTAAAAACCTATAAAAAACAGATATCCTTATTTTCCTTTTTTGAGTCTCTTCAAGTTGATGTTATTTTCGTTCAAGAAACACGTCTTTCCTCACTTGCTGAGGTAGAGCTGCTTAAAAAACGTTGGCATTGGGGGCCTTCTTTTTGGACTTTTGGTTTAGAAGCTGCAGACGGAATAGGCATCCTCTTTAAATCCACTCACTTTCGCATTTCTCGACTTATTGATATTAAGCCTGGAAGAGCCTTAATTCTTGATGGCTCCCTTGGGGGTTTTTGTTTTTGTTTTATTAATATTTATGCCACTCAAATCAAATCATCTAGAGTTGAGCTGTTTGAGGAGATTAAACCTTTTTTGTTTTCAAAAAAACATATTATCTGGGGAGGTGATTTTAACTGTATTTTGGATGATACCCTGACAGGGGCCACCCAGAAAAAAATTTACTGTGACTCCAATGCTTTGGTGCAAATTCTCTTTGGGGCTAGTATGACGGATGCTTTTCGTAATCTACATCCCACAGGTACTGGAGCTACCTATCATAGATACATATATGCTACCCATATTGACATGTTTTTTATCTCCAAACATTTGATTTCTATTTTACGTAAGTCTCAGCCTTCTGAGTTTTCAGACCACAATATTCTTTTTTATACTTTGTTTAAATACTCTCCCTCCTAAAGTTTTTTCTCCACATAACCGTTGGAGGCTTAATATGTCTCTTTTAGATACCCCTCACCTTTTTTCTCGTATTGAAGTTTTCTTTGTCAGTAGGGATTCAGTTATATGTTCTTATGACTCCTTATTGAATTGGTGGCTGGATACAAAAATGGAGCTTAAAAACCTTATGCTTTCTTTGGGTAAACATCAGGTTAACTCTAACTATTTAAAATATATTCTTTTACAGTATCAGTTATATAAATTAATGCTTTTCCTCCTCGTGATAAGCATAGCTTTACTTCTCAAATTTTGGAATTGAAGAAACAAATGAAAGCCTATCAATATGATAGAGCTAAATCCTTGGAAATGGAATTTAAATTCAGTACCAGGAAGACACCTGCATCGGACCCATTTGCTGCATGTAAACAGAGGTTAGATAATACCCTTATGACTCATCTTACCTCTCCTATGGGCACTGTAGTAAAAACGGATTTGGAAATGTTAGCAGTAGTGCAGCAATTTGTTAGCAATACATTTCACTCTACGTTTGATCAGCCCTCTCCTGTTCTTTCCAGGTTTACTGCACCATTACCCCAGGTTCCTATATCCATGGTAACTCCATTAGTGCAACCTGTATCCCCTGAGGAAGTTGAGGTTGCCATATCTCAATTGAGTACGGGTACTTCGCCTGGGTTGGACGGTATTCCCAATGACTTTTATAAAACTTTTTTGCCTCATATGCTTTATTTTTTACCTAAGGTTTTCAACTTTATGTTGACTTCCTCTTCTTCATATTTTGGGTTTAATACCTCTTTGCTATATTTTTTATTTAAATCAGGAGATAAAGCCCTATTAGCTAATTGGAGACCATTAAGTTTATTAAATAGTGACTATAAAATTTTGGCCAAAATCCTTAATGATAGATTGTTACTGGTGGCTGATCTTCTCATGCATCCTGCTCAGACTTGTGCCATTCCTAAAAGGCGTATACAATATAACTTGTATCTTCTATGGGATTTATTTGAAGTCAGCCATACTAACAAAATCTCTGGATATGTACTGGCCTTGGATCAGGCCAAAGCCTTTGATAAAGTTCGACATGAATATCTCTTTCCCCTGCTTCTTCAATATGGTCTTCCGAAACCTTTCGTGTTTTGGATTTCTTCCCTGTATGCTAGAGCTACTATTGTACCAATGGTTAATGGCCTTTTTGGTACTGATATTCCCCTCACAGTTGGGGTATGACAAGGCTGTCCCTTAAGTCCCCTTCTATATTCTTTTGTTTTAGACCCATTAATAAGACAAATTCTTTGGGATAGTAACATTTTGGGTATGGCTCCTTTGCCTTTGTTACCCCATGAGAAAGGTACTGCTTATGCGGATGATGTTACATTGTTAGTTCAGGATATTCCCTCTTTAACTAATGTTTTACAGATCTTTTCCCATTTTGAAACTTTATCTGGAGCTCGGCTTAATATGGAGAAAAGTTTTATTTTTTCCCTACATTCCTGCTCTCCCAGTTTCTTCAGATATGTCTGGTATTCCAGTTGTTTCTTCTCCCCATAAAATTTTAGGTATTTGGTTCGGTCCAGGGGACCTGGCAACTTATAATTGGGATAAACAGTTACATGTAGGGGAAACTAAGATCCATCGTTGGAAGGGATGGAAATTCAGGAAAAAGAAAAGAATTATGATTATTTAACAATTCTTGCTCCCTGTCTTTTTATTTTTATGTTATGTTTTCCCTCCTCCATTGCATCTGGAAACTAGACTTTTTAGTCTCTTTTTTCAGATGCTTTGGGGTAATAGATTGAACCCTGTGCGTTGAGACATTACTTATTTACCTATTAATAAGGGAGGCCTGGCTATGGTTAATCCTATTGTTTTCTATCACTCCCTGGTTTTTTTTGGCTCTTTTACTTATTTATGGACCCCTGCTACTCTGTCCTGGCAGTTGTGGACACAATTTATTTGGTCGCGATATTTTGATAAATGGTCATTATTGCCACCTAAGATTCTGTTAACAGACCTTTTACCATCTTATGGTATATCTACCTTGAAAAAGATGCAACAGTGGAAAGACTCTTTTCCTACCCTACTCACTTTCACTAGGAAATCATTTTATAATTTTATTGTATTTGATGTTCAAAAAGTGTTCTATTATTTCCAGAATGTGTGCCTACTAAAATGTTATTTTCCTTAAGGAAGCTAACGGATTTTAGGATTCCCCCACATATTTGGGAGGTTGTTTGGCTTTCTATGCAAGGGAGATTGGGAGTTAGAGGGAATTTAAAATATAAACCTGTGATGGAAAGATTTTGTTTAAGATCTACCTGTATAAACTGTGAAGAAACTATAGTACATTTTTTTGTCACTTGTCCCTATAGTAAAATTTTTTGGCAGGACGCTGCCACACATTGGAATTTGCCCTTTTTAAATCATATTACCTACCAAACCATAGTTTTAGGGGATTATACAGGGATCTGGAGGTTATATCACAAAAGCACTTTGAATTTTTTCTTTCTTTTATTCAATATTTTTTATGGCAGGCTCGGTGCCAATTTGTATGACAACAACAGACAACGTTATATAGTACCATATTTTCACAGATTGAGAATGGTTTATTATCTGTCAAAACTAGGGATATTGCTAAGTTTTCTACAGCTAAAGTGGATTCTTTCTGGCAACATTTTTTTTCTTTTTGATCTCTGTTATAATGCTTGTTTTCTTATTTATGAATTTTGTATAATAATGTGATATCGTTGTTTTTTTTTGTGATGTTGTGTTTCTTTTCAATAAAACTTCCCCTACTCTTTTCGATAAATGCCATGGGATCTTTAACATCCACCTGAACTACCACCAATCCAGGCAGATGGGACCTCGGTTTAACGTCTCATCTGAAAGATGGCACCTCAGAAGTGCAGCACCCCCTCTCATGCTGCACTACAGTGTCAGTACTGGGATATTAACACAAGTGCTGATGTGGGAACTGAACCCACAGCCCTCTGATCTCCTGGCCTCAGAGGCAAGTGTGCTACCTACTGAGCCACTGACACCACTGATTGTTGACCAGACTCACACATCCCTGGATTGTTTTATTGCACTTATAAAATGTGTCATTAAAAACGTAAGGAATAAACAGATTAAATCAATTGAAAAACTAGTTTTTGTAAATTGCTTTATGTTTTAAAAAAAATAGTCCCTTCATTTGGCTGAGCTGTTTCCTCAAAGAATTCCTAGTTCATCCCACAGCTGACATGGATGAGAGCCCTTTGGAACATGGTACTGGCCCAGTGTGGACAAATACCAGGGGACCAAGCCCAGGACATAGCACACACTGCTAGATCTGTCCTGAAGGCCACCAAATACCAGTACCACATGGCCGTGGACAATAATGAAACTGCTTCCAGGTCCATGGCCCATGCTGTCTCCCTTAGATTTACATGGGTAAGGACAACTAACTTGTCTCATGATGCTCAGACAAAGGCCATGGATTTCCCATGTGAGAATAACTCTCTCTTTGGGGACAAAATGGAGGCTTACATGAAAAAGGTTCAGGAGTATAAAACCACCTACAAAAGCAATACAGAGAAGGAAAAAGTTTCTATGCCTTACAGGCCTCAGAGAAGGGGAGGCTGGGGTTGGGGTCACTACACAAGACCCTACTACCCCATGCCCATGCCCTATGAATACTCTCGAGAAGTTACCTCAGGGGCAGAGGACGAAGACTATCCCTAAAGTCTGATCAGGCTTTGTCCTCCAGGGCTCAGCCTAAACAGAACCCCTGGTGTGTTGTCCAGGTTGTCACCCCTGAGCCTTGTTACTTGAATACTGGCTCCGATTTGTACTAAAGGTCGGGTTAAAATCATAAAAATAACTTTTAAAATGATGCTCCATAGACTTACATGGAGCAGGTTCCCGCACTAGTCCTATAATTACATCATAAAACAAGGAAGCATGGGAATGGCGTCAGACATCAGAAAGAGGAAGGGACTGAGTGGCTAAATGCAAACCCTTCCCTTCCTTGGGGGGGGGTAATCATAAAATTTTACAAGTGCTACAGAGGAACTCCCATTCATGTAAGGAAGCCTCCTGTTGAGTTTGCAGTGCACTGAGAAAGGTGTTCTTTAAAGCACACTCCACTAGGAGTACAGTAGCACCAGGGGCAGCTAGAAGGAAAGTGCCACTGGCAGAAATTTGCAAAGCTGCTACCTGGTCCACAGTCCACACATTCATATCTCAATATTGCCTGGACTCACAGGCTAGAGAGGATGCCAGGCTTGGGATTTCTGTACTTCAGAACCTATTCCCAAAGTAATTTTAAAACCCTATAACCCATGGTACTGCTTGGGGTCTGCACACATTTGACTAGTTGTAATTCATGTAGTTAGAAGGAAAGGTTACTCACCATTGTAATGTCTTTTCTTCTAATGGATGAAAACAGCCAGTCAAATTAACCCTTCCCTGCTTTCCCCTTTTTAGGATAAGGAAATTATGTTCTTCATAATCACTTTTGTTATATAAAGCTTGAACTTTTCATGATTGCTGTTACTTGTTCAGTGTTAATAAAATCTTAAATTGATATTACTATAATTGCAATATTTGTTTTCAAATTACATCTTGAGTGTGCTGTATTCATCTGCTCAAAGATCTATCATTGGAATGCAAGAAGGGTCGAGACCAGCACAGTAAGATAGAGTATCTTTGAAAAAGACATATGTTCTGGGGCACTATGCTATTCATGTGATGATGCACACGTTTGAGTAACTGTTCTAATCCATTAGAAGAAAAGATGTCACTATGGTGACTAACTTTTCCTTATTAGGAGCTGTGTAAATCTTCCAACGATTGGCCACGTGAATTTCAAACTAGGCAGAATTGGACTTAGTCCAGATAAGTTCACAGTCTGCATGGACAGACAACAAGACATAAAATAACTTTTTTAAACCCTTCCAGTCCTTCCCATGTTGTGCAGTCTAGTTTCTTGGCCCATCAAACCCGATTCATTTCCCTCCTTCCACCCCTTCTCCTGTCCTCCCATACACAGACAAGTAAAAAAAAAATCTCAGCTCTTGTCTCCTTGCAACCATCTTTTAAACAAATCCTCCATACCTTGGCCCCACCTTCAAACACCCCAACCTCCCACTACCCCGATCCATAATTGACGGGGGGCAATCAGAATTATAAACTATGCCTGGCTAACTTATCTCTCTCCATGCCCTGTACTCCCATACACTATATAAAACTGACTTCTCCTGGCTTCTGGCACTGTACCAAAAGCCGATACTATGGGAATACACATCCCGCTTCCTAGTCCATGCCATTCAAGGCCCTCAAATACTTTTTTTTTTTAATTTAGGCATGCCTCCTGACCACCAATCCATGACTTTGTTTGGAGGGATCCTTGTACAATCTATACTCACTGAGTCAGGTCCCCTCTCCAGCACACCATTCCTGTATACTGTTATGCATGCACCCAGATTGAGAAAAGGAGCAGCCTGCATGTTATTTATTTATTTTATTTCGTTTTTGTTAACCAGGTTAGGTGCGCTAGCCAAAGTTGACTATTTTCAGGCACAACCTGGGAGAATACATACATAAAATGAGATGAGATTATACAACAAATAGTATATAGTACAGGTACATAGTATATAGTACAGGTAGGTTAGAATACAGATCAAGTCAGACAGTACTCGGGATAATACACATAGCTATGCAGAGATGACAAAAGTGACATTAGTACATGCAAATAACAACTGAAACTGGGCGAAGTGGCAACTATAAAGACATTTTATAGCAAAGCTTATTTAGAAGTGCAGTAGTGTCTTGGTCGAAATAGGGTGTTAACTGTGAGGCATTAAGTGGGATCAAAGCATGTGCAGGGATCCCGGGATAGGTGGTGATATACAGTAGTTCTTTTTTGAAGATTGGGTGGGAGTTAGCCTGCCTCAGGCAGGAGGGAGGGAGTTCCAGGTGGCTGGGGCGGTGCAGTGAAATGCTCCAGAGCCTTTTGAAGTAAGACACCTGGGTACTATAAGTAGAAGTTTGTTTGCCGAGCGTAGTCCATGGGCAGGTGTCTGTGGTACAAGTAGAGCTGCAAGGGAGGAGGGAGTTTAGTTACGGATTACAGAGTCTGTGAGGTTCCCCAGGGAGTATAGTCAGTAGGCAGTTGGGGAGAGCCAGCCTAGGTCGCTATACAGTGTGCAGTGGAGCTTGAGGTGATGGGAAGAGGAGGCATACCAACATATGTTGTTATACGCGACATCCCATTTATGGAGAGCAGTCTTATGGGCATTAGCAAAAGTGGAGACACCATATGTCGCTTGGAAGCAGAATACCTTGCAATTGCCACCCATGATGGTGTTAGCAGGTGACAAGTCTTACAGACGATTCCAAGTTTGGGATTTGTTGCTTTACAGGTTGACTGGATGTGCAGACTGAAATCAAGGGATTTATCAAGAAGGACTCCCAGGTATTTGAAGGATGTGACACAGTCAAGGAGAGACCTCCCCAGAGTCAAGGACTAGGAGGGGTTCCTTACAAGCCCTGAGTTTGGGGGCAGTGCCAAATAGCATGGCTTGGATCTTTTGTGTGTTGAGGATGAGCTTATTAGCATTTAGCCATGTTTGCACATTCCTGAAATCCGAGGAGAAGTTTTTGTTAATGTTGTTAACTTTGTCAGCGCTAGAGTAGAGGACGAGATCATCAGTGTATAGAATAGCTGAGCAGCAGAGTATGGCATAATCTATGTTGTTGATGTATAGCGAGAAAAGAAGGGGTCCCAGGATGGTGCCCTGGTGTACTCCGATGTCAGTGCTGGTCACATCCGAGAGAGTGGAGTTGAATTTAACAAGTTGTAATCTGTTTGATAGGTAGTTGTCAAACCAGTCAGCTACTGAGGATGAGAAGTTAAGTCTATGCAGGGTTGAGAGAAACAGGGGATGATCAACAAGATCGAAAGCTTTGGTAAGATCCATAAATACTGCTCCAGTGAGTAGGCTTTTGTCCATGTTGCAGAGTACATTGGTGGAGAATTTGAGAAGAGCGGTTGAGGTACTGTGCCCTTTTCTGAAACCATGCTCTGTGTCTGAGAGAAGGTTGTTCTTTGTGAGATAGTCAATGGTTTGGGTTGCAACAAGCTTCTCCAGTAGCTTGCTTAGCACAGCGAGGATGGCTATGGGCCTGTAGTTGTTGATATCCTTTGGGTCTCCTTTTTTAAGGATAGGTGTAACTCTGGCAATCTTCCAGAGATCTGGGACAATTCCAAGAGAGAGAGAGAGAGAGACAGAGTGAAAACCTTGGCCAGTGGTGAGGCAATGAATGGTGCCGCTAGCTTCAGGAGTCATGGCTCGAGTGAGTCTGAGCTGGGGCTAATGTCAGACATGTTTTGCAACAGCCTTTGGACCTTGGATCTAGATATAACTTTAAAGTGGAAAGGGGGGAGTAGTTAGTTGGCAGTGGTCAGCCCCAGATGCAGATCTCTGGGGTGTGCAGTAAGGCTGAGATGCTGTGGGAGGTGAAGCGAAGGACAGGTGTACTGAGACAGGTCCATGAATAATCTGTTCGAGTCATTGCAATGCACGCCATTTAGGATCATACCCCTGGAGTCGATGACTGGGTAGCCCCAAGAAAGGTCTTGATGTGTGTCCAGAATTTTCTAGGGTCACCAGCAGGGTTTGTGAGCAGTTCCTTGCAGTAGATGCTCTTTGCTGTTCTGATTTGTGTTTTACAGGCACTCTGAGAGGCCCTGTAGGTATTGTAATCCTCCAGTAGTCTGGAGACTTTATACTTCTTCCAGAGTTTGTCCTGTGTGTGCAGGTTAGCCAGCAGGTCCTTGTGTAGCCATCTTGTTTGTTTACCTCTGACCCTTCTGGTGACCTTCAGGGTACGTTTATCCTGAAGTGCTGTGAAATTATCAATGAAGATATCAAGGGCTATTTTTTTTTTTTTTTTTATAATTTTTTTATTGGTTTTAAGTTGATCAACAAAGACATTACACAATGACATACAGACATACAGGCAAGTGCATCTCACAGTTCATTATTGTTACATTCTGAGGTTCCTCTTCATTATTTTTCCCTTCTCATTTAATTCCTCTTATTTATAATTACCTTTTCCATACCCTTTAACTATTATATCCCCTCAGTAGTGCAATGGTGGAGCAATGAGGCATGGGGAAGCCCGAAACTCCCTCTATATCTGATTCTACTCCAGGCCACAGTGTAGAATAACCATCTCCTCATTACTTAATATTGTCAAGAAGGGGGCCCATTCCCTATAAAAAGTATCCTGCCTATTACTAAGCATCAGTGATAATCTTTCTAATGATCAAGGGCTATTTGAACATCATGAGAGTGATAGATGTCAGACCAGTTGATACAGGATACATCATAGAGGAAAGCTTCCACGTCCAGTTTGGCAAAGTTGGCAACTGTGATGTAATGCGGAGGGGGAGCAGTCTCCGGGCTCCATACACAGAAAGTGGGGGAGTGGTCTGTGATAGCATCTGCCAAGATGCCTGCAGTTTGCACATGGTCAAGGCAATTCACCAGTACCCAGTCTATGAGGGTGGAGGTAGCTAGAGAAGGGGTGGTTCTAGTGGGTTCAGTTAAGATCTGGTGCAGGTTATAGCTCTGCATTAGTGTCAGCAGTGTGCTGTGAGTTGGTCCCAGCCAGTTTAGGTTAAAGTCACCTTAGATTATGACCTTGTTTTGCTTGGCGTTTGTGATGGTTTGATTAAGTAAATCCTGAAGACCTGTGATACCTCCAGTGGGCGGGTTGTAGGCACAGATAATGAGGAGTTTTTTTGCACCAAGGGCAATGGTTGTGTGTAGGGACTCACAGACTGATGGTGAGCCGGTGTGTGGGCAGACTGTAACATCAAGATGGTTTTTATAGAGGAGAGTGACCCCCCTCCACATTTTGGGGAAGGTCTATCTCTCCGTATCAAGGAGTAATTGGGCAATGAACATAAGGAGTCCGGAATGTGAGGCTTGAGCCATGTTTCAGATAGGCAGAGTAGGACAGGATTGTACACTTTCATCCATGCCTTGAGATCAGCAAAGTGCCTGGTAATGCTCCTAATATTCATATGGACAATGAGAAGTCCTTTTCCTGAGACAGCTGATAGGTCAGTGGGAGAGTGGTGGACAGAGGGGCCAGGATTAAATTCTATGTCCCTGACAATAGGATGATAAGGAGTAGGAGAAACCACAGTTTAATAGTGTGGAATAGGAGATGAACCAGTTGTAACATTTTGTATTTTCTGAGCATGTGAAACGAGTTGTAGGCACAACCCTTCAGATGGATAAGGGTGGTGTAGGCAAGCACATGTTGTGTTTCAGCAATTTGGTTGGAGAAAGTAGTCATTGTGTTGTGAGGTATTCTCTCCATGGTGGTTGTTGACTGGAACAGAAGTAGATACCCCATGTAAGCATAATAGCAGTATCAGAAGCAGGATTCATCCTCCCAATCTATGAGTTGTCAGTTTTGGCAGGAGACTGCAACTGTTTACTATAGCAAGGGTGAGTGTTCCTGAGTGACTCGTGGTGAGCTACTGGTGACCAGAAAACTGATTGTTACTGTAGATCAAAGACCCAGAATGTGTTAAATTCCTGAAGGTAATGAACACTGGCCTAGTGCATATGCAGGATTAAAAATTCATTTGTTAGAATCTTCCCTTTGTTCTCCAAAGCAGTTGTGACTAGACCTCAAAGACAAGCACACATCCTTTAAGAAAGTCAGACAGAAATGTGGATTTAATGCAGGACTCCACAACCCAGAAGTTTGTATGAAAGATTTACTGACCTCACTTTTGCTTTTTGATGTCTTTCAAAAAAGTTGATTTATGATGAGAATGCCAATACTTGGTGGTGATGTTTTTTAGTTTCTTAGTCCAGGAAATGTTCATAGATGTTATGTCCAAGAATGGTCCAGTTCCTCCAAGAAGAAACAACATGAAAAACCACAAAAACTGAACTACTGACAGAGACAAACAGAAACAGCCAGCCACACTGATGAAGTCAGTGATGCCAAAAGCTCTGTACCACTCCTTCCTCTAGGAACTCACTTTGTAACATACAGGGATTTTGTGCTGGGGGAGGGTCATTGGAATTTGCCTGGATTGTACAATGATAGCCCCCACAAATCATGGATCAGAGAACAGTGGGAGGTAATACAAGCATGTTGGGGGCCTTTGAGGTGGTGGACTAGGGAGGGGTGATTTATTTAAAAGACAGTCATCTCCTGGCTCAATGCAAGGAACAAGCAAAGTTGTTTTTTTCTTATGTGTATGGGAGAAGGGAAAAGGGGGTGAGACAGTGCTGTGCGATATTTGCTATATTAACTTATTCATACCAGTTGAACCAAAGGTTTGAATTTGACCCCTAATGTTCACAAGGTCTGCTAGAATTGAACACCTGACATCTGAGGTGTTCAGTTTGTGGGCTGAACGAAAGTTGCGACTCTAATCACTTTTACAGTTTGCTGCTAAACTGCATGCACATCAGAGAGCCCACATTTGGCATTGCAATAATATTTATCATTCTGCTATAGGGCAGTCTCCTCAAGTCTTTCAAACAGTTACCATCATACCTCCAGAATCAATTAGGAACCTGCTTATTTCAAAATAAAGCCAATAGTTAGCACTTATTCAATGTGTAGATATATTGTAACTACTCTATTTTGTATTTCTGTATAGTTCTTACCTCTTATAAACATGCAGAAACATAGAAGCAAGTCACCAAACCCATTTCTTAAAAAAAGGAAAGTAATTTGGCTTTATATTGCATCTTTTGTATCAACTGTATCGCAAAGTACTTCACAGTCCAGCAGAGAATATTGCTTTAATTTTCCGCACACAGGGAGATTCAAGTAAATATAGAGACATATTACAAAATGTTAAGCAAATGGAGTTAACAGGAAAACAATGGAAAAGCCACAGCTTTTCCCCAGCCGCTACAAAAATGCCCAATTAGGGCTTTTGGACAGTAACAATTTTTTATTAAAATGACTTCCAAGTGCTTTTTAAGGATTTAATCAGTGACCCACAACGTCTGTTCTCTATTGCTGGCAGCCAGTATCTCAGGAGCAGCCGTGCACTTCCCAGTTCACTTTATGCTAATATGTCCTGCCAACCTCAGTTATTGGTCAGCAGGACATTCTGGCATAAAGTGAGCTGGGAAAGCATGCAGCTGCACCTCAGATGGTGGTTGTTAGCAATGGGTCGCTGTTTTAATCATTAAAAAGCATTTGGAGGTCATTTTTAAAAATGTCATTACTGTCCGAAAGCCCTAATTGGGAGTTTTTGTAGTGGCTGGGAAAAGCTGTGCCTTTTCTGTTGTCTTCCATTGAAGTGATTTTCCATGTCTGTGTAAAACAAAATTACCGTTGTCATCAGAAGGACTACATTTTTCTAAGATTTCATACTGAGCTGATAACAGCTCATTTCTAGGTGTGTCCTGGGTGAGAGGGTAAAGTGAGATAGTTTGAGAGAGGGGAAAAAACAAATAGTATTAACCAGCATTACAAAATAGAAATCACAAACAGCAATACAGTATATAGAAGGAGCATAATTATATTACTATAAGGCAAATCAGTACAGCAGGTACATGTAGTAGATATAAAAAAAATGAGCTGAGGTAAGTAGGGAGAAATTAAATTATTCATACATGTATGGGGGGGGAGGTGAAGGGAGCAAAATGGCCAGGACAATATAAATGAAGAAGAAAGTCAAGAGATATAGGGTCATGGACAGTTGCAAGTGTGAGTAGAAAAGTTACGAACAAGAGACATGAAAGAAAAAGCAGAAGAGGTGGCATGATCCTTGCATAATTTGAATTTCTGGAGATTCCATTCTTTGATACTAAAGTAAATTGCATGAAAAGAGGCTTTTTGCCAATTGTACTTTATTTGTCTTCATCACTTTCACTGCCATGAAGTCACAATCCTCTGTTTGTGACCTCGGAATCATGTCTGTGACAGCAGGATGTGATGTCACAAGCAGAGCATTAATGATTTTATAGCAGGTATAATGAAACAGAAAGTTCAGAAATTCAGATTTTGGGTGCAGTTTGTGTAACTGAGTTCTGCCAATGCCAGCTGTGAATTTATTTGCTGAAAAGCTGGTAAATCTCTTTGTCACCTACTCAGGATCACACAGTAAGTGGCAGTCGTTGGATTCAAATACTAAGCATAAATGGATCCCACGAGGGGATATAATCAGTGCCTTAGTATTTATTGGCATGTGATAGCAGTTTTATGTCTTGCCTGTCAAGATTTAAACCACTTGCTACTTACATTGTGATATGCCCATCTGTGAGTGCGCTTGCGAGCCACTCAAAATCCAAGATTTTAAATGGTACAAAAATTAAGCTGACATTTTTGGGAAGAGCCATAGCACTTTCAGGGTACATAAATCGATGGGTGGTTACAGACCCGACATCTGATTCATATCCAAACACAGGAGCTGTATTCATCCTAAAACAAAGTACAACATTCTGTTAATGTTACAATCTAAATAAAAAAATACACACACAGAAAAAATTACAATAGTAGTCTACTGTGACACTATCAAAAGTGTGCACAACAGAAGATGTGTTTCCAAACCAAAAATGAGTTGTCTACTGTCATCTGTGTGTGTGTGTGTGTGTGGCAACTACTAACAGCATTTATTGAAATTGTTTCACTAGATTAACACAGAGAAAAAAAATAATCTCATTTATGGATGCAGCTTGGGAGTGGGGGTGAGAAGTAGAGTTTCCCACAGTCTAGAAAAAAAAACAGCAATTAATATTTGGAATAACTATACAGGCATATTAATATTTACTAGGCAGTCAAACAGCAGTGATAGGGAATTCCAGAGCAGGACGTGTGACTAGGAAGGCATGGAATGCAATCATGATAAGATACAATATTAAATTTGAGGAGCCGTTTGGCTGAGGCTATGCAGGTGTGCAGGCTGTTATGCAAGGCAAGGTTATTCCAAACTTGCCAGAGTCTGTGACTAAAGACAAGCTGCCAGGATTTCTGCTTGGGCCTTAGAATAAGAAGCCTATTACCAGTGTGGGCACGGAAGTTGTGGCTGGATGGAGCAGCAGGGGTGAGTAGGGTGCCTGGGTCACTGGGGAGTTAATTTAGTCAGTATGTGAAACCATAAAATGCTAGGTGCTGTACATGACTATCCTCCAGTGATGGTCACTTTAGGTAGTCATACAGTGAGCAAAGGTGAGTCTGGATAAATCGTGAGGGCAAACAGTAGGGTGCCAAGCTCAGATAGCTGGCAGTTTGGGCAACTGTAGATCATGTGCATTGATATGATTATGTGGGAGTTAAAGAGGAACTTCAGTGATGGTCCAACAAATTACAGCTTGTAGTCATTATATGCAGTACTAGACCTGAAAGAGTGTATGCATTTGTGATTTTTGGCCAAGGTTTACTCTGCCTTCCATAATTTGGATTTGTTTTTCAGCACTGCTGCATTTGCCATTGATGTTTAGCTGCTGGACTGCTAGCTGCTGGTGACATCATTGTAGGATAGGGGAGTAACCCACACTGTGCAGTACCATGCAGTTGCAACAATGTTGCAAGGGAAATCTACCAGTACTCAATATACATACTGTGTTCCCCTTCCCCCAAGACACCCTGCTAGCAATGCATTATGTCAAAATCCAAATGCCTTGTCAGTATGTTTTCTTTTTGTGAAATTGACTCTGCCCTACAGTGATGTCAGCAGTACAACCCTAGGTCCACGGAAACACCAGGCTTGCTACAGAAGCTCTGGTACACCCTGCAGTTTTTAGCAGCTCAGAATGCAAAAACTAACTGCAGCAGACAGTAATGAAATACAATTCCAGAATCAATGCAAGAAGGGGTAATTTATGCATGGAAGTCAAAAGGACTGGTGAAGGTCCTCTTTAAGTAAGATAAAAATCAACAGTACACTATATGTATCTCATTTAAGTATATTATATGTAGCAACAACAGAAAAGGAATCACCCCTGATGAGTGCAGTGTGTAGAGTTGAGGCAAAAAGGCACAACTGTAGCAACAAAGTAACTTTGCACATGCAGTTCTCACAAATTCACCCACTCAGATAAATTGTGGAGTCAAAGATTTTTATTACAACTCACATCTGTAGAAAAAAAAGTGCTAGGCAGATCTCCAAAGTTGCAATGGGTCCTGGTAGCAGTCACAGAACCTCCTGATGGCATTTCGTACCTGAACAGTGACTTTGTGGGACTAAATGGGCGAGGTTCCTTTGTTGTTATACTTTTATTAGATGTAACTGTTTCGAGTGCAGGATAAAATCACACTGAGATGGAGAAAACATTTAATTTTCAGGTAAGCCCCAGTTTTAAAAACATACACAACTTTCATGCAAGTTTCACAATTAAAGGGCTAGTGGTGTCGAAACAGGCAGACAGGAAAATACAAATTTTAAGAAGTAGTCAGTTGTAACTTTTTATTTCTGAATTATTTTCCTTTTTCCTTTTGCTCATTAGAAAGTCTTATATGTGATAATATTTGTGCTGGATGTGTGGAACAGCTCTTTGTCTGGCAACTGACACACCTGTGTCTGTTCCCCCCCCCCCCACTACATCATCATCACTGTGATCTCACTGACTTGACTTCACAGGTGACTGACCTGGCAGCCACTGAGTGGCTGTTCCTAAGCAGCAGTGATGTCACAGTCAGTGAGATCACAATGCTGATGATGTAGTGGGGGCAGAGTGCTGTCCCACACATTACACCTACTAACATCAGGCAAACAATATTCTAATTAACCAAAGGAAGAGAAGAAGTACCTCAGATATAAAAAGTAATGGCTGACTGTTTTTAAAAACTAATCTTAGTTTTAGGCAGTACACTAGCTCTTTAAATACCAGCATAACAGTTATACAGAATGTAGTACATACTGTACGTGTACAGAGGGTTTCTGATTTCAAGGGTCCAGTCCCAAGTTTTAAAGAGATACCTATCAACCCTTTTTGCATCATATCATTTCTAGTTGAAAACTCACATTTTATGATTGCTAACCAAATTGACAATTCATTGATGTTGCTGGTTGTTTTATGTGCTTCCTTTTTTAGTAGAACTGAAATAAATACTGCTAATGGTGTAATAAATAGCCAACCATGTTTTCTAAAAAATCTTTGTTCTACTCGTATTGCATTCTTCCTAGACAGCAGGAACACCCCTAAACAGTCCAGCTAATTATGATGCAATAGTCTCCTCACCTTTCACTGTGTCTTGAATCTCTAGACTGTATTTGAGGGCCTTCCCAAATGCAGGGAAGATGCAAAGGGAGTTGATTAGGGACTACAAACAAACAGGTCTTTGCATGGTAACACCGGCATGGTGGGCAGTCTGTTTTTTACTTTCAAAAAGACAACAGGAATCAGAATCAAACTGCCATCTACCTCAACAATCCCTGCAGAATGTGACCAATCATAATGTATTTTTTGAACTAGGCACTCTGAGGCCTAAGTGGACTGACAGTGTCCCTTTAAAAGAAAGGGCTCCATCTACAGTCAGCATTCAGTATCTAGAGGCACCGCCTCAACTACCAATTTCTGGCATGGTTCCTAATTTTCTGGTGCCTACTTCACTTGGTGTCTTTTTTTGACACTATTATCAGAGTGTGTTCTGCATCATAGTTACCCAAAACCCACTGATCTAACCACAATCCCACTGTAATGTTGATGTCACATTGTAATTGGTCTGCACTGAGGTGCAGCAATTGAAGTGGGGGAAAAAAACTGGTAGCAGAGATTATGAGCAATTCCTGCCCAATACAGCATGTTAGGGATGTAAAGTCGTGCAAATGTTTTGTGGCCAGTGGTGCAAATGTTGCTATGCATGACTGCTGTTGCTGCTTACTACCACAAGTACTGTGTGAGGCATGAAAGTAGTCCCCACACAATAACTGTGATAGTAACAAGAGTAAAATACCTCTTACAGATTCAGAAGATGAGTGTATAATAATTCTAAGTCTGTCCTGACTACATCAGGCAGCTTTAAAAAGGTAAAACTTGAATGGTTGTGGACTGAGGATAAATGAAAAGATATACTAATCACATAAAGGTATGGATCACATTGCAAAGGACTATGGAGACCAATAAAATTATGTAAGTCATAAAAATGTTATAGTTGCCATTGTTGGGGATTAAGAAGGCTCAACAAATGTGCATACAAATTATATCATGGTACAATTTCTGGGATTTATTTCTTGAAGAATTAGAAGCTTGGCCCCCAGTTACTCTGGCAACAGCATTGACTCATATCCTACAAAATGTGTTAGATTTTAGCAGTCTAGAAGATTTAAGACATTTTATGATCTTACTAACAGCCAAGGTATATGTCATACCCTGTATAGATACAGCGAGACCTATGTAATTGACACTTCATTGTGTACTCCCCCAAGGGTGGCTGTGAAAGTCTTGGGGCATGGTGAGATGATAGAGAGAGGGAGAGTGCTCCCACGAGATACACAATTGCCCTGTCTGAAGCAGGAGTGGTAGGACATGGAGATGAGAGAGCGACAGCAAGAAAGAGACCACTCCCATGGCATACACGGCCACCCTGTCAGGAGCAGTAGGAAGTGGTGCAGCATACACAAATCACCCATGTCACAAGCTAGAGCAGTAGGAACTGGTGACTAGAGAGCCACTCCTGAGAGACAGAGCGAGAGAGAGAAAAATCACTTCTGTGGCATACACAATCACCCTATCAGGAGTGGTAGGAAGTGATGTGGCATACAAGAATCATCCAATCACAAGCAGGAGTGGTAGGAACTGGCAAGAAAAGAACTGCTTCTGACTATATAATGTAGTGCTCCTGTTGAGGAGCAGAGACAGGAGTGGGAAGCGTCAAAGGAAGGGTGCTTTCTGACAGTGACATTGTCACCCATTATCTCTGGGTTAAAACACTTTGAAGATTGGGATGGATGGGGGAATCAGTGATGGGATTGGAACCCACAGCTGGTATAAAGGTTTCTTGTACTATTTTGCTATGGAAAGAGGCTTGGGGGGGGGGCGCAGCAGTGCTTGTGCTTCAGAATAGGCTTGGCCTGTTCAGATAGTCTATTTGTGAGTGCCCTAATTGGCCTTACTCCCCACATCTCGCCACCTCTATGCTGCCTGCCTGCTGAGTCAGGAGCCAATCCCTCACCTGTAACCTGAGTGGCAGGCAAGGTTTTAACTTAAGAAAGGAATCAGCAAGTGCAGTAGGAGATCACTCTGGTACCGAAGGAGACTGAAAGAGCTACGAGGCACTCCTCTGTAAAAAAGCAGTTGTCTCTGGCACCCAAGAAGACAGAAACAACTGCAAAGCCATCTTCCAGTAAATAGCAGAGTGCTTCTAACTGAAAACACTCTGATGCCTGATTACAGACACAGAAAGCAAAAAAGGCTTTCTCAATGCCAAAAGAAATCAAAAGGAAAGGCACTTTGAGGTTCCTCTGCCTGAAAAGCAAATAGAGGAACCAGTGCCAGAGAAATATATGCCTTCCCTTAAGGACATTAAACAAATGGTGCAAGTTTTCAAAACAATGCAGAGTTTTAATAACCTGTCTCGAATGTTTCTCCTAGTCTCCTTCCAAAGGAGGTATTTGAGGAAGAGCCTGTTTCTTCTTAAGATACTGCTGAGGAGTACTTTGGATCCCCACTCAGGGTGAATGAGGACTATTCCTCTTATACTGCATTTGTGAGAAACATGGTTGCTATGCTGACTCTGCTTGCCATTGGTGATTTGCATATTTTGAATCAGGCCATTGCATAACTCTTGTATAGTATCTCCCAGTCTTTTCATCATCTAAATGTGGGACATGCATCAAGAAACTTAGAGGCAGACACACAGATAATTGTGGACATGAATAACATTTTATGCAGACTGTGCGGCAAATTAATGTGAATTTCCCCTTTATAGCCTCTGTTTACAAGGTGGGATGGTACCTTCACTTGTGGGATGAAGAGTCCCCAAGAGGTAACTGGCAGGACATCTCTCCTAATGTGGGCCGGTTGCAAGGGGTGGGCAAGACGGGCCACTAAGTATCTTTTCATTGTCACTGTACTCTTTTGCTGTAATAGTATGCATATATGTGGGTGAATTGTAGTTGAATTCTTATGCAAAACTCTTCTTAAAGTAGTGAGGCATGAGTGCCTTGAGAGGCAACTGAGCTTATTTGGGTAGAAGCTGCAGGGTGTGTGGTGGCTGTATTGTTAGGGGGACTTTCTGTATCATAGGTCTGTAACAGCAGGAAATGCACTGATAATGAATAGCATGAATCCATTTATTTCAGACTATAGTACATTTACACAGCTGATATACCAATGTGTGAGGAAAGAAACTAGGTGGCAGGATTTGGCATTCTGTTAAAACACTACTGTTGAAACAGCTTTACAGTATTTTAAACTATAGTACTTCAGAGCTTTCAGAACTTACCTGAAAACATAGGTGTGCTGGTTGATGAACGCGCCATAGGATGAACCTTTAATATTATCTGAGTTCCCAACTAGTGCGCATCGAATGCATTTGTCCTTTGTATTTTTCCTGAAGGGATTATCAGCATTTGGAATAATTTTAAACAATGATTCCACAATGGCCAGAGTGTTAGATAGATTTCTCTCATTGTTCTGTAATGTCTGAGCATATAAAAATATTATTTATTATTTGACAATATTAGCCTCCAATTTAAGTCCCAGTATCAGCAGACCTTCCATATTCTGGGTATTTTTAAAAATATTAATATTGAGATTTCTTAATGACCTTCCAAAATACCATAACTTACTGGTTACTTTTTCACATAAGTTCAACATGGATTAGATCACCAGGTGTGACCTCATAACATCAATAATGAAGCAACAGGTCATTAGGCTTAACCAAAGTTAAAGCCAATTATAAAATGGTGCAAATAAACTAAGCACTGTTACTGGTCACACAAAATCACATGTCTGCATGCAGATTGTACAAGAACACTCTCCAGGGTGTATGGTAATGTTGGGGTTGCTGCACACATATAAGGGTGTACTTTTGCTAATGTTTTATCTCCCTAACTATATTAAAGAGCTTTTCAAAGAAATTATGCAGTTTCCAAAAATGCCAGGGTGCCAGATCAATGAATGAAAAATCTACAATTGTTGTTTTATCTGAAATGTGGAGGTCTACCACCCTGGCTAGCTTAGTGCCATTCACAAACATTAGCTGCCTGCTAGAGACCCCTAACTTCCAGATCGTTGATGAAGATACTGAAGAGTGGTGGCCCTAGTAATGATCCCTGAGGGATGCCACTGAGTAGTCCTCTCCCCATGCCAATTAGCAAGTCATCTTGTGTATATCTTACATACCACACTGTTTTACTTTGCCAGAACCTGTCATGCAACATGGTGTCAAGGCCTTGCTGATGTTCCCTACTTGAAAGCCATGGTGGAATGGGCAGTAGGTTAAAGAGACACTGTCAACCCCCTTAAGCCTGATAGTGTCCCTAGTTTAAAATAAGCATTCTGTGATTGTCAACATTCTGTAAAGATTGCTGATGTGGCTGGTAGTTTGTTTCTGATTCTTTTTTTCTTTTAAAAAGTGAAAAACAGACTGCCCAACATACTGGTGTTACCACACAAACACAGGTTTGTTTACACTCCTTGATCAGCTCCAACTGCATCTTTCCTGGGCTTGGCAACACCTCCAACGGAGTCTAGCTACTTGTGATGCAGTGAGAGATTATGAGGCTTTTGCAACATGAGTGACAGCACTGTTTGGGGGTGTTTCTAATGTTCAGGAAGTATTCAGTATGAATAGATTCTGGATTTGAAACAAAACAAAATTGTTTATTAATATACATTAGCATGCATTTCGGTTCTACTAAATAAGGAGACAGAAAAACAAACAAACAGCAACATCAATTAATTTTAGAAAAGGTAAGCAATCATAAAATGTAGGTTTTTAACTAGAAATAATATGATGAAAAACAGGTTGACAGTGTCCCTTTAATTACATGAGCCATTTCCCCAGATGACTCCTTGGAATGGTGGTGATGGTGGGGGGGATGGACGAGGATGGAACTGGAGGTATCCACAAAGAACTGATTTCTACCTCTGGAAATGCAGGTTCAGCCTGAGACCTGCACCGGGCAGGCTGGGGTGGTTTACTCAAGAAGGAGGCATCGCCATCAAAAGGTAAACCGAGACAGAATAATAGCCCCACAGAGGGCATCAGAGCTAAAAAAATGATAACAGTGAGAGACTTCATTGTAAGGGGGATGGAGTGAAAGGTATGTTCCATAAACTTGGAAATAAAGATAATACATTGAATCCTGGGGCCAATGCAGCCAGACTCAGATCGGAGGTGGTGGAGCTGCTCGGGAAGGAGGGAAAGTGAGAAGCCAGATGTGGTGGTGGTGGTGGTGGTGCATGTAGGCATGAACAGGTGGGTTAGAGGGAGTGTAGAAAAGGTTTTGGAGAGTTTCCACGTGTAACCCCCCTACAAATGGGGGTTTCTAAATTGGCTTCCTGGGCTTGCCTAAATGCCCACTGCCAGGCTGGTGTTCTGTGTTCTAACAGTTTCAAAAGTGCCTGTATGCGAGTGCTCTGTTAGCCTCTGTGCCTGTCTCTTTAAGAGGCATCATTTTCGTAGTGTATAATTAATCTGGGTGGGGACCGAGTAATTTCAGGCTTGAGTCCTGCCCATACTGCAGTACAGCCGCTTCATTCTGCCATTGCTAATTGTGCAGAGGGAGCCCTACTAGAATCTGTAATTGTTTGCTGATTATCTGCTCTAATAGTAATGATATAGTAGTTTGTCTAACCTGCAGCATGGACTTTCTGTTTTGCACCACCATCTTGGTTCTGGACTGCCAGTTTGGACCAATCAGTACCTTTGGGGACGCTAAAATGGAGACTGTCCCCAGGGGTCTTGTGGGAGTGAATTTCTGTAGTAATTGAAGTTTTTACTGTTTGGCGCCTAAATGGCCCTGGTGGGGGAGCCCTGGCTGTGACAGACAGGTGGATCAACCAACTGAACCTTTTGGATCACTGGAAAGTCCCAGTGAGTCAGTGTGTAGGTGGAGTTGAGAGAGTGAACAGCTTGAGTTATTCAAGCAGCTGCTCCTACATAGTAGCACAGGGGAATCAGTGGGAAGGCTGTGTCTGGCCTGCCTGCTACCATCTTCCTGAGTGAAGAAGCTTAGAGTTTAAAAATTGAACTTTATCCGAAATTGCAGTTATTGCGATTGGAACCTGAATTGTGACAGAGTGAACCTTGCCTGATGTGGACCGAAGATTTGCCTCGTAGCAATTGGCCTGTCAGGGCCTGAAGTAACCGCAGAGTGTACGGTTTGCGCAAAGACACTGTTAATTGCAACCAGACTGTCATCCAAGCTGTAGTATTTACCTGCCTTTACTATAATTGTGCTGAATGTGGAGTGTTGGTCACGAGTTGGTTCCCCACATTGCTGATTGTGTCACGCTGGCTGGAGGCTGCATCCAGCAAGGTACCGGACTGTATCCAAATGTTTTCACCTGGTCTAGGCCTCACCATCTCGGCCTAGATTGCTGCTCACGTCGCAGAGTTACACCCGACGAGAGACCTGCCTGGGGATTCAGCTCCCTGCTCAACACCAACAAACCAGTAATGACCACCAGGGTGCGTCGTATGGGCCCTGCATCTCCTGGCACAGCAGTCAATCATCCTGAGGTCTTAATTTCATCCATCCTGCATCCTGGTCTGGGTAGCTTGAGTAAACATCAGGGTATCTCCCTGCAACAAGCTCAAATCAAAGTGTGTCACCTGATTTAATTATTTTGATTGATCATTATGAACTGAGCCCTCCAGCTCCGGAATACAAATTGTGGGTTAAAGTGCATGTTGTGTTTTTCCTTCCTAAGGGCCCCAACAACAGCTGCAGCGCTGGCCTACCCCAGGCAACGCTTCAGGCTAGCCTGCAAACCAACTGGGTACCCATAGTGTGTGTGTGACTGTGTTAGAGGGACTCTTAAAGGTATGCATGCTTAGCTTGATTAAATCAGATCCAGAATTAAACACCAGATTACTGCCCCTCCCTTGTTCATGTCCCCCAATAAATCAGATCTAAATCTTTTTGCATTTACACTGGCTATTATGTACCTTTGTGGGGGGGATATTGTGTTTCTATTACCTTTCTTCATTATAGGTTTTGTTTTGCAGGGGATCTCCAGAGCCAGTGCAGCTGATCCAGCCCTGGTGGTAAGTGTGCCAAGTGAGGGTATAACATTGCATTCTGGTGTTCACTGTGACTGTCTAATTGCTGACCAGTATAGGCCACTAGAGGGGTTAGAGGGGGTTATCAGTGTACCGGAGGGCTCTACCCAGAGCAGCTACACTACCCTTAAACCAACCCTCCAGGGTGGAGGTACCCATTCACAGAACTCAGGCCCCTCAACCTGCGCTTAGTCACGCAGGCAGGGGTATTATCCCTTGGGATAGCGCCACCTAGGGGTTACACACATTTTAGGCAGGACTTTGAAAGAGAGGGCAAGTTCAGGAACCTTCTCTGCAGTCTAACTGAGGATACGGGAAAGAAGTGGCAGTACAGAATTTTTCAATATATGGCTAAAGGGATTGTTCATTGAAGAGGGGTTTCAGTACCTGGGGGACTGTGGACATTGTTGGATGGGATGACAGCTTTTTAAGAGGGATAGGTCACATCCTAAGGAGGAGAGCGCTACGGTGTTCAGGTGGAGGTTTTCAGCTCACATTAACTAGGTAAGTGGGAGGCAATGCATATGAGGCTAGGGACACCTACATTAGCAAGGGGGCCAAAACAGGTTTCCCCAACATGGACGAGGACCAATCAGGGGAAGGTAGATACAGTAAAAGGGTTGACACTGAGAATGAGAATGGAGGGGAGGGTGAGACTGGCAGGAAATGGGAAGGGATTAGCAACACAAGAGCAGGTGCTAGGGCAGTAGAAGCACAAGGATCTAGGGAAGGTTTGCATGGTATCTCTATGGTGGCAATGGTGTAGTCAGCAAGCAAAGAGACCATGGGGGTAGGGAGCAGAAATTGTGAAGCAGTTTAGGAAGGGAAGGCAAGCAGACCTTCTGATGTGAGAAGTGTGTGTGTGTGTGTGTGTGTGTGTGTGTGTGTGAATGCTAGAAGTATAGGGAATATAATGTGTGATCTCCAGGCACTAGTGTCTTAGAGTGACCTAGTAGTCATGATGGAAACCTAGGCAATTCAGAACCATGACTTGAAACTTGTAATTCCTGGCCACATGCTCTACAGGAAGGATAGGGCAGAAGGAGGGAAGGGGGTAGCATTTTATATCAGGAACGTCATCAAAACCACGGAAGACAGAGACCTGAAGGGAAACACAACCACTGAGACCCATTGTGTCCAACTGTCCACATCAGGGTTGTGGTAGTTTACAGGCCCACCAAATCAGAAGGAGGCAGAGGACTGGGGAAGGAGGCAGAGGATAGGGTACTTGAGAAGAAATCAGGATTGCCACAACCCATGGTGAAATTATGCTGGTGGGCGACTTCAGCATGACAAATGTGGACTGGAGTGTCCCAGTAGTATCAAGTGCCAGGAGCCAGGGGCTGTTGGAGGCATTTCAGGGTGGATTCCTAGCTCAGTGCATTGGAGAACTAGTGAGGGTGGGAGCGATACATTTATTTTTATTTATTTATTAAATTTTGGTGACCGGGTAGGCCCACTGAGCCCCGAAGGCCCCTTTTTCAGGGGTGACACGGGATAACAATACAAGATAAAATACAGTGGAGAAAAACTTTTGATTACATAGGTTGTTTAAGCATAAGGTGGTTACAGACGTGGTTACGAACATGGTTATCATCATGACACAGTTTTGCCTTGGTACTACTTGGCATAGTGATATACATGAGGTAGCATTGGTCCCTAGGTGTCCAGATACTAGAGAGGTACATGGTCCACTCACCTTTGGGAAGGTTTGATGCAGAAAGGGGATACCTTAAGAGCCGGGCAGTGGCATGCACTTGTGGCCAGTATATGGGACTTGAGTCTGGTGGTGCAAGTTCGAATTGGGCGTCCTGGACCGGGGTGGGGGGAGCTTGTTCCATAGGCTGGGGGCCTGGCAAGAAAAGGATCTGCCACCAGCATTGGTCCTTACTCCTGAGACTTCTAGTAGTGTTCATTCTGATGTCCTTAAATTCCTAGGGTTGTGTTTAATGGCTATGGTTGGTTCCGGCTATGCTTGGTGTAGCGGGGGGTTCGAGTAGCTTCTAGGCCTGGACAAGCAATGGGTATTGGAGGCGAGCGGCCAATGTGGGCCACTGGAGCTGAGCCAGAGTGTCACTGTGGTGACGTCGTGGGTGGTCTTGGGTAGCGAACCAAGCTATTTTGTTGTATAGGATTTGCATCCTGGATATCTCTTGCTTTGCCATGCCCTGTATAATCGGGGCCGCATAGGTCAGGGTAGGAAGCAGGACACTTGTTGCAATGGAGAGCCTGGCCTCTGGGATGAGCTGATCCCTGAGTAGGTACAAGGTACCGAGTTTGCGATGTAGGGTCCTGGTGACCTGGTCCACGTGGTCCTTGTAGGTGATAGACTGATCCAGAGTCTGGCCTAAGTATTTTAGGAAGGGAACTACATTAATGCTTTTGCCAGAGAGTGTGGTTAGTCGGAGGGATGAGGACCTGTCAAGTCCCAGTGATCTTGGCCCGAAAAGCATTGCCTTGGTTTTGTCTGCATTAAGTACCATTCTGTTCTCACACAGCCATGTCTCTAGGGATGTGAGGTCCTCTTGGAGGCGCGGACCAAGAGCGGCCACATCACCCAAGGGTCGGTAGATGACAGTGTCGTCAGCGTACTGTACAACCGAGCTCTCCCCACAGTAGGTACTTAATTCGTTGTCAGAACTGATCCTTACAAACAGTGGGACTGTCAGAGAGGTTACTGTGAAAGAACCACTGGGGAACAGTGACCATCAGTCAGAATGGTTCAGTATAGTACGGGAGGCTGACTATACAAATTTAAGATCAGGGTGCTGGGTTTTAGGATGGCTGATTTTTGGATGTTCTCAGGGGTAGGATAGAGTGGGAGAAGCTAGCACCGGGGTATACAGCAAGCGGCTATGATCAGTGAGGGTTTAGAAAATGTTACAAACCTCTGCATAAGGAAGGTTAGGAGGAAAAAGAATAAGAAGACAACAAGTATATGGTATATGAGGGAGGTAAGAGAGGCAGTGATGGAGAAGAGGGTAGCCTTCAAATGATACAAAGCCAGCCAAACAGATGAAAACTAGGAGTTGTACTTGAATAACCTGAGTGAGGCAAACTGGGTAGTGAGGAAGGTGAAAGCGGAAGCCAAGCTCAAAATAGCTAAAGGAATGAGGGAGTGTGACACATTTTCTTCCACGAACAAACAAAAAAACAAGGAAGGGATTGTCATACTGAAAAGGGTGGTGGGGGTGAAGGGTTGGGAGAGAAGCAATAAGGGTAAAGCAAATATACTGAAAGAGTATTTTTGTTTTGTCTTTACAGCAGAGGAGAATGGGCCACTCCCACAGTGTGAGATCAGGCTTAGGCAGAAGGGGGGTTGGAGCATGGACATGGGAGCTATAGCAGATGAGTGGGTAATTAAAGGGGCTAGAGTTGCTAAAGGTAAACAAATCCCAACTTCCAGATGGTCTGAACCCAAGAGTGCTAAAAGAGATGGGACAAGGGCTCTTGACACCACTAATGACCTCTTCCATTTCTCCTTGGAGACAGAAGTGATGCCAGCAGCTGACGAGGTGTCACTACACAACAGTGACAGAAGGGATTACCTGAGAAACTACTGGCTGGTCAGCTAGATCTCAATAGTAGTTAAAATGCAGGAATCTATTATTAAGGAAGGGCCGGTGGGATTCCTGGAGGTAAATGGGTTACAGGACAGTAGGTAGCATGGGTTTATGGTGGGTAGATTTTGCCAGACAAACTTGATTAATTTCCTTATTTGCACAACAAAGGCTGGATGTCAGGAAATGGTTGTACTTTACCTGGACTTTAGTAAGGTGTTCAATTAGTTAAAAAACTGGATGACCTGGGTGTAGAGGAGAACCTAATAGCCTTAATTTGGAAACTGGTTGCGGAGTGGAGGGGGGCACAGAGAGTGGTGCTCAAAAGGGAATTTTCACTTATGAGGGTGGTCGCTAGTGGGGCATTAGAGGGGTCAGTCCTGCAGCTAGTGCCTTTCAACATCTTCATTTGTGACATAAGTGAAGATATCTGGGGTAAGATCTGCTTCTTTGCAGATGACACAAGCATCTGTGGGTGGGGAGGGGGGATGGCAAGGAAGGAAAAAGGGTAATAACAAGCACTTGGAAAGGAGGTCCAGGGTATGACAGGTGAGCTTCATATGAAGAGGTGCAAAGTCATGCACAGAGGAGCAAAAAACCTAAGAATGGAATACATGATGGGGGGGGGGGCAGATGAAGGAAAAGAGGGGTCTGGGGTTTATTATATCTGATAGAAGGCAGCAGGCAAGGCAAATAGAACATTGGGATACAGAGGTAGGGGGATCAGTGGTAGGTGTAAGGAGGTTAAACTGACCCTCTATAGATCCCTGGTGAGATCCTGCATAGTGAACTATATACAGCTCTATAATCCTCACCTGAAGAAGGATGGGGACAGGATGCAGAGGGTCCACAGGAGGGCCACCAAGATAATTCAGGAGCTGCAGTATACTGTAGGTCCTACAAGGACTGTCTGACAGGCCAAGATATACAGTACATGCTAGAAAACAGGAAAGAGGTGTGTGTGTGTATTGGGGGGGGGGTCATGATAGAGACATTCAAATTTCTACAGGGATTAGAAAATATGACAGCACCCTCAGTGCACACACGAATATGAGAGGTAACACAAAGAAGGTTGTAGAGTTCGGGTTTAAGAAGGATGTCAGGAGGCACTTTTTATGGAGAGGGTGGAGGACAGGTGGAACAGATTACCCAGTAAGGTGGTCTGCAAAATCACTGGTAGGGGTCAAGCATAAGTGTGATAAATACATGGGTTTAGTACCGAGCATTGGGATGAGAATAAAGGAAGAGGAAGGACATGAGTGACCACTAGGGGGCTTGGTCTCATAGGTTAGGGCAGACTGGATAGACCAATTGGCCTTTTGCTGCCATTAATTTCTCTGTTCCTATTTTTCTGTTTCTATATCCAGATAGACTAAGGCCACAGAAAATAAACACAGAAGCTGGAGCTTAAACGTGCACCTGCTCAGAGGCTACTCAGAGAACACACAAAAATGCAAAAAGTTACTGGTGCTTGCCAGGCCAGGAACAGAGACAAATCATAAAAAGAACCCAGAGCGCACTGTAAACATCCAAACAGTAAGTATTTAATTTAGCAACAAGCTCTAAATGCCCCTCACTTTGTGGCATCCTGCACCTCATAATGGGGCGGACACAGCCCTGCACCTGTCCACATCCCTGGTCTCCCACTTAAAGAAGGTTTGAGAAGAAGAGGACTATGTGCCAGAAACAGTTTAGAGGCAGAGCTGCTGGCAGGTGGAACAGATTGCCCAGTAAGGTGGTCTGTGCAAAATCAGTGGAAGGGTTCAAGCATAAGTGGGACACATGGGTTTAGTGGAAGGGCAATTGGGGAGGTGATAAAAGAGGTGGGAGGAAACAAGTGACAACTCGGGTGTCTGGGTTTCGAGCCTTGTTTCCAAAGCAGGTGTAACTACTGTAGGTCCATTGTACCCTTGTCACTGCTGCCTCTTCTGTTCTCAGAGTGCAGCCACAACTTTCTATGGTAAACACAGAGGGCTGGATTTTCAGAGACCGTAACATTCCCGCAGCTGCAGGGAAAAACTGGCACAAGTGGGTTGCCACTTGTGGAGCCGCAGTTTTCCTGGCAGCCACAGTATTCTCAAAGCAGGAGCTGGTTTATGACTGGCTCCCCGATATACTGCAGCTTGTAGCTGGTTTTTCACCACAGCTTCACCAAAATGATACACCTAGTGGAACCAGACATATCATCTCCCACAGCAGCACGGACTGAAAATAAGGAATCCACAGTTGTGGAGATTTCAGACCGCCCACTGCAGAGTGGGTCTTAATCTCAGGAGGACTGAAAATCCAACCCATACAGTACTTCTTAGCTGTTCCACATTACGAGGCAATATACTTCATTTTAGCCCTGACAGTTGTTCTATCCAAAATGGAAAAAGATGCTGCCCATGCAGAAAAGGCACTGTAAACTCAACACTTAAAAAGGAAATTCTTAACATTCCATGTTGTTGAATCCAAATTAAACTTGCCCAAATAAAGTTACCAGTTTCTACTCTGTTCAGAGCTGGTGTCTCCATGTTTGATAATGTGTCACACATTTTGAGGGCCAGGTCAGTATCTCACATTTTGAGTGTCAGCGTCATACATTTCAGTGACATTAGGTTGAGAGGTATGGGTAAAAAGTTTAGCAACACCAACATTTTTTTCTCCTAAAACAGCAGACAAAAAAGAAATCCCTTGCTAATCAAAAAATTACATCTCTATACAGGTATGCTTGTATATCATTATTTAAAAAAAGAAAACATCATAAAAGACTGGGAGCCAGATTCCAGGACACCTTATGTATGGCGTAAGGTGATTTACGCCAAACCCTATGGCGCAAATCGCATCTTGTACCATGCGATATACTGGATGCAATTCCAGGTTGCGGCTTGCACCATGCCGCATGTGGGTTATACCAAAGATGGGCTACGCCACCCACTACGCCCGCAACCCGCTACGGCATAGCGCAAGGGTGGGTTATGGCAGCAGCTACTCCCTATTCCAAAAGGGTGGCTGCCATAACCCAGGTACTCGATTCCAAGCCCCGCTATGGTGCTGCGGGTTGGACCAGCATGGAGGTGGCCTAAGGGGCATCCGTCCTGGCAAAATGATGGATGCCCCCCTACAGTGCTGCGGAATGCACAGTGATGTGCCCCACGAACCCCCCCAAGCACAGTGATGCCCCAACCCCCCTGATTTTGGGGTGCCACCCAGGTCAGTATTGTGCCATGCTCCCCCCCCCTTGCCCCCATGCCACCTAGCCTACCCCCACGGCCCCCAGGGAATGCAGGCATGTTATGGGGTGGGGGCTGTGGGGAGGCAGTTCATTATGGTCTTCGACTTGAGGCACCCAGGTCCATTGCGCCATTCCTGTGGCGCAACCCTGCAGCGCCACCACAGAGTGTGAATTATAGTGCCAGGGACCCTGCCTGTCCTGGAATAGGGTGCAGGGTCCCTGGCATAGTGTCACTTGGCGCAACTCGCGCATGCCAGTGAGTTGCGCCATGCATTCTGGAATTGGGCCCCAGGAGTAGAAGTTAGAGGCCCATGACTAATTATCCTCAGAATGTTGTTGGTTTGGGGTGATCAGGAAACATGCAGCAATGAAAGCAAGTACACAGGCCCATCTCGGACCTGTGGTAAGTCTGGGTAACATTTCTATATTCAACAACAGTGCTTCATTAATAATGCATGCTAGCAGTGGCAGTAACGCTGCTTAAAAAGTGACTCTAATAAAAAGCTTAAAATGATTAGATTTACAACAATGGAGGCAGTGGTTAGAGCAGTGGCTGGGGGACTGAGAGATTGCAGGTTCAAACCTCACTGTGTGACCTTTTGCCAGGTCATTTAATGCCTCAGTGCTCCAGTCCACCCAACTGCAGAAATGGGTAGAAACAAGACCATAATCTGCTGTCCTGATTAAATAGATTGTTAATAAAAAACACAATAAAAACAATTATATTTAACTTCAGTGTTTTCTTTTTTGGGAGGTAAGGACAATGCTGAATTCTGATTGGTTGGCATCTATGACTTAGATCTATCTAATACACAGGGAGAAAAATGCTTGCAATCAGGATACAGCACACTAACATCAATGCCTTTTTCACAAATTTTTGATTGCCATTACATGCATAGATGCCACCTTTACTCACTAGAAACAAGCATTTGTCAATGCCGAATGTTTGCTTGCTGGCACTGACATTGGTAGTGTAGAAGTTACAGAGCTGCATAATAGGAATAGCAGCGAAGTATTGAACTGAAGCCAACCCCACCACCACCCTGCAGAGAGTGGCAGGCATTGGAGTGTGCCTTTGGGTCGTCGGGCATAACGACCATGCCATTTCACCGCACCCTACCCTGCAGACACTGACAAGTGTCAACGGTGTGCCTTGGGTCTTTGGACCTTATGCACACCCATTCCATCAGGAAATATGGTGAGATAGGTGCGGTATGGGGCAGGGTGAAGTTTGGGCCGAAGATCGAGGCACACCCTGATGCTCTCTCACTGGCTGCAGGGTGTGGGTGGGTGGAATAGTATGAGCATGACAGGCAAGAATCCCAAGTCACACCTCTGATGCCTGTCATACTCTCAGGGTGAGGCGTTATAGTGAGGAAACCCTAACGCCTCAGGCCGTCGTTAGTATTTCACTCCAAATTTTCAACATGTTTTTTGTGACCCCATCTCATGAACAGTGGCAATATCAGTTTGTTGGCGAAACTGCTTTTGCACAGCGACTATGGCATTTGTCACCACAGGTGCAAAACACATTCGAACAGGATGTGAAATATGACAGTACTGTTCATGGGGAGGTGTAAAAATGGCAATGTTGAAATCTGCTATAAAATCTTAAAAAACTGGTGAAGTCACGAGCGAGCATAGAAACTGTGCAACGCACACCCGTAATGTAACTAGTTTGGGGATTTTTTTACAGTAGATTAACACAGGCATTTTGGGACCTCCGATCATGAACAGTGTCAGTGTGATTTTATTTATCTGTCCCGAACAATGATTTCCAACAGCGACCACACATCTCTGCACTGAAAGTGTGAAAACACATTTCGGCCATGTTGTGGAAAATGACAGCAGTACTGTTCATAAGGAGGTGTGGAAAAATGCCACTGGTGAAAATCTGGACTGAAAATATTACAAATTCATGAACTTACAAGGGTGCGTGGAAACCGCGCAATGCCCACTCAGTAACACAGTCATTTTATGGAGTTTGTCACCAAATTTTCAACATAGCCATTTTAAGACCTCTGCTCATGACCAGTGTCACTGTGATTTTCTTAATCTGTCCCAAACATTGTTTTTGCACACCGACTGTACCATTATGTAAGCTACATGTGCGGAAACAATTTTGGTGAGGATATGAAAAATGGTAGCTGCACTGCTCATAAGGAAGTGCGGTAAAATGACACTGTTGAAAATCTGGTGTGCAAATATTACAATTATGAAACTTGCCAGCGTCGCGTGGAATAACTGCGTGCTCTCCTAAAACAGTCAGTTTTGGGAATTTTTTCACCAAATTTTCAACATAGCCATTTTAACACCTCTGCTCATGACCAGTGTCACTGTGATTTTCTTAACGTGTCCCATACATTGATTTCGCACACCGACTGTGCCATTGTGCGCTACATGGGCAGAAACACGTTGTGGGTGAGATGTGAAAAATGACAGCTGTACTGCTCATAAGAAGGTGTGGTAAAATGGCAATGTTGAAAATCTGGAATGATAATATTGAAAATTCGGCAGACTTCTGGCGTGCGTGAGAACTGCTAACTGCGCTCATAAAACAGTCATTTTAGAATTTTTCCACCAAATTTTCAAAATAGGCTTTTTGAGAGCTCAGCTTATGAACACTGGCAGTGTCATTTTGTTAATCATTCCGGAAAGGTGATTTCGCACAGTGGCTGCGAAATCACCCTTCGGACCCGAGCAACGCCATGACAGTGCAAGAATTCATGAGGGTCCCAAAAACCCCATGTTGAAAATGTGGTGCAAAGATTCCAAAAAATGCCTGAGATATGCAACAAAGTTGAAAAACCCTATCTATGCCATTATACAGCTTACCAGCATTTCCTCAGTTTGCGGTCGGCTTTGAAGAGTGCAGACATGTTCCCGGTCCACCGATGATCGTCGCGCCGAACTCCGGAGGTAAGTATGGGGTGAGGGGTGTGTGGGGAGGCAGGGTGCGCAGTGGGTGGGTGCGGGTTGTGGGGTGGGTGCATGGAGACTGCGAGGACAGTTTTTCTTTACAGGTTTTTTAAAAGAGCGACACGGGGCGTTGCCACGCTGGGGTGGGCTCAGCGCGTAGCAGGAGAAAGACTGCGGGGCGATGCCGACGGGATTGGGCACCGCTTGCGGCCATAGCTATCTGTTGCCACGCTGGGGTGGGCTCCCAGCGTGGCACCCTGTACGGGGGGAGACAGTGAAGCCGACGGGGATTGGGCACCCCGTCTGCGACAAGCATGGGGGTGGGGAGAGATAGTGGAGCCGACGGGGATTGGGCACCCTCGTCGGCCATTACATCATTTTGCCACGCTGGGGTGGGCTCCCAGCGTGGCACCTGGATCTTTGGGCGTGGAGCCGATGGGGATTGGGCACCCCTGCCGGCTGTACAGTGTGGAGGGGAGGGAAGGCGCGCGACGCGGTGTGCGTGTGTGGCGTGCGTGTGTGTGTGGTGGGGAAGAGCTCTGCTCTACTCAAGCGGAGCTCTCCCTTTCAACTGTATGCCACTGCATTTTCCTGCTGTCATAGACAGCTGGAGCAGTGATTGGTGCTCTGCGACCGCGCCTGCAAATACACTGACTGAATTGGAAGAGGCTGACACACCTCTGGAAAACTCGGATGATGGCACTATGTTTCTTGCACATGCGTGCAAGCAAACATAAAAACATCTAGGCCTCCAAAGAATAAAACTACTTCAAAATAAAAAGAACAAACAAGTCGATTAAATGTTATTTGCTTCTATTTTTCCCTTCTGCCACACATACACAGATAAAACAAGCATTTGTCAATGCCGAATGTTGCTTGCTTCTATGTGCTGTTTAGGAATTTGGAAGTCATTGGAGTGCAAATATTGAAAATTCGCGAACTTACGAGCTTGCGTAGGAACTGCGCAAAGCACGCTCTTAAAACAGTCATTTTTAGGAATTTTTTCACCAAATTTTCAACATAGCCATTTTAAGATCTCTGCTCATGAGCAGTGTCACTGTGATTTTCTTAATGTGTCCATACATTGATTTACGACACCGACTGCGCCATTGTGCGCTACATGGGCGGAAACACGTTTTGGGTGAGATGTGAAAATGACAGCTGTACTGCTCATAAGGAGGTGTGGTAAATGGCAATGTTGAAAATCTGGAAAGAAAATATTGAAATTTCACAAACTTATAGGCGTGCGTAAGAACTGCTAGCATGCCGCTAGTAAAACAGTCATTTTAGAATTTTTCTCCAAATTTTCAACATAGCCATTTTAAGACCTCTGCTCATGAACAGTGTCACTGTGATTTTCTTAATGTGTCCCATACATTGATTTCGCACACCGACTGCGCCATTGTGCGCTACATGGGCGGAAACACATTTTGGGTGAGATGTGAAAAATGACAGCTGTACTGCTCATAAGAAGGTGTGGTAAAATGGCAATGTTGAAAATCTGGAGTGAAAATATTGAAAATTCGTGAACTTATGAGCATGCGTAGGAACTGCGCAACGCATGCTAAATAAAACAGTCATTCTTAGAATTTTTCACCAAATTTTCAAAATAGGCTTTTGAGAGCCCACCTTATGAACACTGGCAGTGTCATTTCATTAATCATTCGGAAAGGTGATTTCGCACAGTGGCTGCGAATCACCCTTCGGACCTGAGTAATGCCATGACAGTGCAAGAATTCATGAGGAGGGGTCCCAAAAACCCCATGTTGAAAATTTGGTGCAAAAATTCCCAAAAATGCCTGAGATATGCAACAAAGTTGAAAAAACCCTATCTATCCCATTATACAGCTTACCAGCATTTGCTCAGTTCGCAGTTGGCTTTGAAGAGTGCAGACATGTTCCCGGTCCACCGAAGATCATCCCGCCAGACTCCGGAGGTAAGGATGGGGTGAGGGGTGTGTGGGGAGGCGGGGTGCGCAGTGGGTGGGTATGGGTTGTGGAGGGCAGGGAGACTGCGTGGGACGTTTTTTCTTTACAGGTTTTTTTTTTAAATGACGACGCTGGACGTTTGCCACGCTGGGGTGGGCTCCCAGCATGGCAGAAGGATGGCTGGGGGCATGGAGCCGATGGGAGGTTGGGCACCCCGTCGGCATGGCATCTGTTGCCATGCTGGGGTGGGCTCCAGCGTGGCACCCTGTACTGGGGGAGACAGTGGAGCCGGACGAGGATTGGGCACCCCGTTGGCCATAACATGATTTTTGCCATGCTGGGGTGGGCTTCAGCGTGGCACCTGGATGTTTAGGGGGCATGGAGCTGATGGGGATTGGGCACCCCATCGGCCATACAGTGAGGGAAGGGCATGAGCACGCAGTGTGCGTGCGTCTTGGCCGCATGTGTGTGTGTGTGGGGAGAGCTCTGCTCACTCAAGCGGAGCGCTCCCTTTCAACTGTATGCCACTGCATTTTCAGCTTGTCATAGACAGCCGCAGCAGTGATTGAGGAACTGGGGCCGCGCCTGCAAACACACTGACTGCATTGGAAGACGGGCTGACACACCTCCGAAAACTCGGATGATGGCACTATGTTTCTTGCACATGCGTGCAAGCAACATAAAAAATGAATCACTACTCACAGTTTTATTTTTTGCTGCTTATTTTCTGACCATCAAATGGGGTGTTCCATGGAGGGGGAAGTATCATCTCCCCCAGCCCCACCCATCCTTAGTTGCCTACCAGAAAAATCTTTGCAGTTTACTCTGGCACAAATGAAACTGAATTCCTGGCTTTACAGAGACCATCTTGTGTGTGTGTTCATGTGGGGAGAGGTGAACGTTCAGTCAGTAGAATTCTGCAGAAATTTGGATTCCTGCATTTCATGATAAACACATATTCCATCTATTGAATGTGTTGATAGGCAGATGCTTGACAGCTGGGGAGGGACTACATTTAACCAATTACTTTTCACTAAAAAAATCTGTATTTAACTATACAAAAGTTGGCATTTTTTTACATTTTCTCAGTTTACTCATTTTATAAATACAATGAGATATTTCAGGAGTCTGCATTATGCCATCTAACCAATTTCCAGGGGCTGAAGGCATTCTACCTGGGGCCTCATCCCTCACTACGCCCCTAGGAGTGTGGTTAAATCAGCATAATGCACGCCCTGTGCCTTATTGCTTACTTGATGGTCTAATAAATATTTTAGATAATGCAGTACATATTTCACTGAGACTTTCAAAAGGCATTAGATTGTCCCCAATTTACCTTACAGTTGCTGCTTGTGATATCACAGTCTGTTGGCATGGTGAGCACTATGATGTCATAAACAAAGGGTTTATGAGGTCAGGTGGAGACAGTCAAGTGTGTTTTATATAGATTACTGGGACAGACTACCATTTCTTGATTTTTTGAAATGTTTCACCTGGAAGGCATGCTGAGCAACAAGTTGCTCGTCTCCCGGTGCGACCTGGGGGGTAGGGAACAATGGGCTAGAATACCATGGTGTGTTATAAACCCTGGAAAAGAAAACTAAAACTAGTAAATTGTTACAGCGAAAACATCATGTTTATGATTGTGCATACTTAAGTGCAGAGCTGCTCAAGTTGCTAATAATCTTTAACCACTGAATTAAAACTCAGTATTGGTCCAATGACTAGATATCGGCAAATAGTGTATAGCAGAGTGTTACTGTTTAAGACTTTTCATCCCTTTCAAAATGCTGTTGTACTATAGTTCAAAGGTCATGGAATGTGATTGTACCTTTCTGTGGTACAACAGCATTCTGAAACCCTCTAGAGACTGCATTAGCTTCATTTTTAAATAGAAAGAGATGCTGTGCACACATCAAGCAGTTGAAAATGAAAGTAAACTGCTGTGATGGCCGCAGTGTTTTTTTCAGCTTCCAGACAACTGTCCAGAGTTCAGACTCCGAGAGCAACCTGACAACCCAACAATACACTATAAAAAATGTTGGGTGGGCAACCTCATGCTCAACCAGCCTGAGCTTCTACCTCAGGGATCTGATTACCTCGGACCTCTCGAGCTTTGCTCTGGAGGCCAGAAGTAATTAGAACTCCTCTGTGGCAGCACAGGCTGGTTGTGCATGGCTGCCCATCCAATATTGTCTATGTGGTAGTTCCTTCCCAGTTACAAATGAAAATATGAAGCAAGCATGCTGATGAAGATTCTGAAAACTGGTCTGTACATTTGATTTCGTTAAACAAAAGATTTTCTGTTTGTTCACTGCATGTTGCAGTGGAAGTCACTATCAATAAGTGAGATCAGTTATTGGTTTCGTGTTGTCCAAAGATTCAGCTCTCGTTGTTGCATATTTCCTTGTGTAGCAAGAGTCATTTTAAACCCTTGACATATTCGATAAATGGAGCCTTTATTGGCTCTGTGTTACTAGGAATATGGACACATCAACACCGATACCATCAACTAAGAAACCTTCAATGTAGACCCTATACCTTGCTAGTCATTTTATAACAATGTATGTGTAATGTGCATTAAAGTGGACAGGAAATTATTTTAAATTTGCAGCGGTTTATAAAGTTCCTGTTCTTAGAAAAGATATTCGTACCCTAATGTGATCTATATTTAACTGTGCCTGACTACAGGTTCATGTAAATAAATTATATTTTGTATTGTTTTCTTTTGATGGACAGCATTCTGTACCATCCTCTTCATGAACCAGGACTTTGGAATTCTGACTAAGTCATTGCTTGCATACAGAACTCATGAGTATTATTCTGATAGGTCAACAGTTCATGCTTAGTATTCAGCTCTCAAGCCATAAAATTCTAAATTACTGTTTCCATGAAGAGAAAAGCAGAGAATGTTTCCCATAAATCCCAAACAATACTAAACTCCATTTTCAGATTGGTGTTTTTTTCATGTAGATTTAAATATGGATTATTTGGAGGTATTGAAACTCTTTTCTGAAAAGAAGCATTACAAATAGGTAACAACCCTGTGACTATCGCCAACTCTTTTAACCATCATTTTCTGGACCTGTCATGCTGCCTAGACTCCTTCCCCACTAGCCACCTAGCATCCTCTCCCATGGCCAAGGATCCGCTGCTCTCCCATCCACTTCTCAGGTTCCGGACTGTCACTAAATCTGAAGTCCTAAAGCTGCTGCTGACTATCCCTGACAAAACTAGCCCAGGCACTGATAGTCTTGAACCTAGGCTTCTGAAGACTGCTGCCCCGCTTATAGCCTCCCCTCTAACTAAAATTTTTAACCTGTCGCTGTGTCATGGTGTAGTTCCTAACGTTTGGAAGATAGCTAGGATAACACCAATTCTAAAGAAAGGTGATCCTAAAGAGATGGCCAACTACCAACCTATTGCCATTCTCTCGGTGCTCAGTAAAATTCTCAAAAAACTAGTTGCTAGGCAAACTATTGAATATCTCCATAAACACAACCTCCTCTCGGGATCCCAGCATGGATTTCTCAAAGGTCATAGTACCTCCACTGCTCTTCTGAAACTCACAAATGACATTTACACAGCCATGGACTCTGGTCTCTCGACTGGTACCACTTTCATTGATCTCACCAAGGCTTTTGACCTTGTTGACCACACCCTCCTCCTTACAAAGCTTACCTCCCTGGGTTTTTCAGTGGAATCAGTGACCTGGTTTCGGAGTTATCTATCAAATCGACAGCAGGCTGTTGCTTTTAACTCTGCCCTATCTGACCTATCGTACGTACAAACTGGTGTCCCACAGGGATCCATACTTGGTCCACTGCTCTTCTCGATTTTCATAAACGACCTCCCTCAACAAGTATCTACTTGCTCTACCTTGCTCTATGCAGACGACCTTGTACTCTACCATAATGCTAGTAATGTACTGGACTTAACTAACTCTCTATCCCAAGAGTTCCAAAAACATTCAATCCTGGATTACTGCAAACCGTCTCGTTCTCAACGAAGCGAAAACTCAGGCAATGCTCTTTGGCTCTCCAGCTAAACTAAAAGTAAATCGGAACTCCTTCAAAATATCTTGTTCCGACAATTCCCAGTTAGTAAACACCTCATCCTTTAGATACCTTGGCATTCTTCTTGATGAATCGTGGACTTTGATCTCCACATCACCATGACTTGCAAATCAGTCAATGCAAAGATTGGAGGAGCCTACTGCACTAACTATGCCCTTACCCCATTAGCTAGGCTTGCTGTGGCACAAGGCCTTCTTCTCCCATCCTTGGCTTATGGCTCTGTCATCTTTCTAGGTGCAACTAAGACCTCCCTCCATGCATGGGACACTACATATAATAACATCTGCCGTTATGCGTCTGCCTCTCCTCGGCTCAAACATCATTGTCTGCTTTATGCGGACCTAGAATGGCCTAGTTCTGTGGCCCATCACCTCCAATCTTATGGCGCCTTGATTGACGGTACGATAAGAGCAGGCCTCCCTCAATCTCTTGCCTTGCTACTACACCCTCAAACCCCTTCCTATGGTCTCCATTCCTTGACCAGACACCTCTGTACATCCCTAGATGTAGGACCTTAATGGGTACACGAGCTTTCTCCCATGCTGCTCCTAAATATTGGAATACTATCCCTCTAGCTATTCGTCGTGCTCCAACTCATACCTGTTTAAAGAAGCTCCACCGTCAATACCTACTCACAGCAAGTCCCTGCACCTGCTTCCAGCCACCATAAACCAATACCCAGCTCTGCCTGCCCTTTCCTATTTCACACTACCTGTTATTCTCCCCAATCTATCCTCTCCTACTCTACCCCTCCCCTCTGCCTTCCCCAGTCACTGCGCTATCTTGGACTTTCCAACTAGCTACTTGTTAAGGACCTACAGGAATCTCCTAACCCGAGTTGCACTTATCTCTTTTCTTCTCTATGATCCTGTTATCCATGTTTCTCTACTACCTACTTTGCTTGCTCGTGTATTATCATAGTCTTATTAATGTTTGAGATGTTTTGTACTCTTCTGGTTTACTATTTACTGTATGGTTTATGTGTGCTGCGTCACACTGATGTTTTGTATGTCATTTGTACCCTCCCGGGTCGTACCTGAAAATAGGCATTCCTACGTCTAGTGTACCCACCCGGTCAACAAAAGCAAATAAATAAATAAATAGGTGCTTGTTCGTACAAATTTACTGCCCCCTTTAAGACATGATCAGAAGGTTAGGCAGGGGCTACCTTTAAGCAATAAACCACGACAGGGTGTTGGTTATGCTGGGATTTATCCATGCCTGGCATAGTGCGGCCTCGTAACCAAACCACACCAGAAGTGGGTAAGTCCCAGCATAACCCACACCGTGGAGTGGTTTATTGTGATTGTACAATGTCCCCCTTCACTTTTTGTAAGAAAAATAATTTTTTTTTGCATTTTAAATGATTTTTTTTAATTTATTCTCACGAGAAAAAAACCTTAGCCCGATGTTCCCAGCCTCAGATTTTCTCCAGTATTCAGTGTTTCAGACATATCCAAGAAGATACAGAGTACACTAAGAAAGGCTGACAACTTCACTGCCATATTTTCTAATTTCAAAACCAGCTCATTCAGTAATCATGTTTCAGACACCAATATATTAGAAAATGAAGAGTGAAGAAGAGCTAGCCCATACCCCTTACTGAAGAAGTGTAAGCTGCCTTCAGTTCTGCATCATAGGTTGGTGTGTGAACCGAGTGCCTCCCTCACTGTACCCTGCCTTACGCAGTCCAGCTTCTCGCCTCAGAGATCAAGTTGCTGCCTTCAATTTTGCACCGCAGGTTGGTGTGTAAACCGAGTGCCTGACTCACTGTAGTCTACCTTATACAGTCCAGCTTCCTGCCTCAGAGATCAAGTTGTTGCGGGGCTTCATAATGGCTCCTAGCACTGGCCACTTCTGTCACTGTCAAACACATCTTCTGAACAAATCAGTCACCTACTGTTACTATTCCCACCCTCTAGTAACTGGTGCCATGCCTTGCAAATCATAAATCTACTCTGCTTAACATGGCATTAATCCTAAAGTTAAACTGGGCAGCCAGTGACTGAAATGAAGATGGGAGTGAGCTTCAGCAGCCCGGGTCACCAGTTATGTAAATGGTGGCGAGAGGGAGTGAGTGAGTGTGCAGCAGGCAGCAGTCAGTGACCATTTATTGTGGAACTGACACTTAACAGCTGTGCAGAAGATGGTGATGGAGTGGAGCTAATATTAAAACATCACACACAGGTAAGGCAGTTGTGATCGATCATGGAGGAGCTGCTGTAAACACAAAAAAAAAGCTAACAAACCCAACAAATTCAAGTAAGGCATTTTCCATGGGAACTTGGTGTATTTGGGTCAGAGTCGCGATATGAACACTGCAGATACAGGGAGGTGGTAAAGTTAAAAAAAAGACATAGTGATTTTTTTCTGTTGTGCAGCGATCTCCTAGGAGGGCTGAAACTTTAGCCGTAGGTTATGCTGGATTTACCCACAGGTAAAGTCACCAGCTGACCAAATCAGGTTACTGGATTTTTAGAACTTATTGTATAATCAGTTAATTTACCCACAGGGGATTCATGAGGCACAATGTAAAGCTAAGTGTTTCATAGTCATTGTCATAGTCAACTTTATTTATAAGGTTCCTAATCCCAGAGGCTCTAGGCACTGTACAGATCATTAAAAGCAACATTCCAACAATTAAAAAGCAGCAATATCCACATACAAAGTAGGTAATCTGATTCTTCTAGTAGCATAAATTGATTAAAAACTATCAAAATCTAATCCAAATAAATAATGTTTGAGGGCACGTTTAAATACATCCACAGAGGGTGCCTCCCTTAAAGTTTTAGGAAGGGAGTTCCATAGAACAGGTCCATCGACCCCAAAGGCGTGATCACCAGAGGTCTTTTAACATGTCTTTGGGGTCATCAGAAAACCATCTGTGGATGATCGAAGAGACCGCACAGGGCAGGTGGGTGACAGGAGGTCAGTCAGGTAGCCCAGGCTCAGTCCGTATAGAGCCTTGTAGGTGAGTACCCACCTTGAAGGTAATCCTCCAGCTGACCGGCAACCAGTGTAGTCCATGTAGAACAGGAGTTCATGTCTCCAGGGCAAGGTGAACGAAGGTAACCAAACCACTGATGTGCATTTTAATTCTGTTAATAAACTAAACAGTTTTTTTAAATGAATGTTTTAGAACTTAAATTCTAATGGTTTTATTTTATATAGTAGTTTCCAGACACTAAAGAGCTAGTGTACTGCAAGAAATGAATATTAACTTTCTAAAGTAGTAAATTATTGCTTCTTATATCTGAAGTATTGTTTTCTTTTCTCTTATGTTAATTAGGTTTTTTACTTGACAATACTTGGAATGATGTGTGGAACAGTACTCTACCGGGAGACTGACGCAGTGAGTTCTAGTCCTCCTCAAATATCATCAGCCCTATGACTGTAGCAAAAAGATCAGCTCTCGCCGGCCTGCCAGTGCAGTGATAGCGCTACCACTCATGATGATGATGACCTGAGTTTGAGAACAAGCTGGGTCATCATAGGGCTGGCTAGGGAGAGGATGGCTAAGCAGCCAAGGAAAGCTCACCTCCACTGGGGAGGGAGGGAGAATGGCCTCCAGGGCAGCACTGGCACCTGAGTGACCACAGGTGGAAGTGCAGCTGGAGCCATGGATTTAGGAAGGGGTACTTCGACAGCATGATAATTCGGCATCAGCAAGGCTACCGAGCATCACAGGAGGGACAGAAAAATGGAAAAACCCTCCACTGCTGCAGAATGCTGTCCGCCATTCGTTGCAGTCTCAGCACCGCCAGCTGATTTCCCCACCTCTTTCACTGAAGCTTCAACTCTGTGGGGGTTTTATGGGGTTTGGCCCCTGGCAGCCCTTCCCACGGGGGGGGGTTATCTGTGGGGGAACATGCGTGGCACAGGTAGGTCCCGGGGATGGCAGGTAATGGGCTGGGCAGGCATTCAGACTGATTGGGGCTGGTAGAGTAGAGGGGAAAAAAGTATAGTAAATTAAAAAAAGAGAGTCGCATTTGTGGGTCATGGTGCCAGTGGTAGAAAACTGACTAGAAAAACAAAAATGTGTGCAATCATTCACACAAAAACTGAAGTTTGGTGAAAGAGCCACCAAACACAAACAGGATAATTGTGTTTGGTTTTTAATTCAAGAAGAGTAAACAGCAACAGCAAATAGTGCAGGTGACCGACTCAGCAAACACCTCAACGTTTCATGCCTGCATGTTTTTTCAAGAGGACAGCGTACAAGTCAACGGAATTGTACACTATCCACTCAAGTAAAGTAAACATTAAACAGAAACAAATAATCCATATGCACAGTAAGGCAAACAGGATTCTGGGGTGTATGGGATGGGGTACTGACAGCAGAAGGAAGGAGGCAGTAATACCTCTGTATAGCTCACTGGTAAGGCCCTAACTGAAGTACTGCACCCAGTTGTGGTGTCCTGGCCTAAGTAAAGATAAGGACAGGCTCAAGACAGTGCAACATAGCGTGACCAAAATGATTAAGGGCCAGTGGGGCAGATCTAACAAGGATCAGCTCAAGCTCTGAACATATACTCACTGGAGGCCAGATGAGAGAGGAAAGTTAACTGATAGAGACCTTCAAGTTCCTGAAAGGAATGAACAAGGTAAACTATGGGGATGGTTTAACATAAGTAGCAAATCAAGAACACGGGGGCATGAGTGGAAAATAGGGGGGGGAGGTTCAAGAGAGAAGTGTGAAAGTTTTATTTTACAGAAAGGCTGTTGGAGTCATGGAACAATCTTCCAGCTGATGTGGTCGGCACCAAAACAATTAATGGTTTCAAACATGGCTGGGATGGAGTAAAGGGCTCAGTGGTCACTCAGGGTGGTAGCAGTAGAGTGGGGAGCATGGGGGTGGGTTAAAACCTTGTATGGACAATATGTCCCAGGCTTGTTAGGGTTTATGGGCAGACTGGATGGACCAATGGTCTTTTTCTGCCATCACTGTTCATGTTTCTATATACAATATACAATATTTTGTTATAAAACAGTAATCAGGAATCCAGCCTCTTGATAGGCTGAGACCCAAGTGAATATCACATATTAGTAATACAGATCTTGCACACACCCTGCTGTTGTGTGACGCACTATGCATGAAGAAGAGATGTGGGGTGAGTTTAATTTTTTTTTTTAAATGAGAAAACACATTAAAATGCCTTACTGCATTTTATTATAGTGGTAAGGTGACTCTGAGGGAAGGGTTATGAATTAGTAATACCCCTGCTTCACGATGAACAGAACTCACTATCAGTCTCTTTTGTTTGGTGCTGTGAGAGGGATTACCTGACTGCTTAAGTATAATACACAAGAGTGAGTGGTGTTCTCCCAGCAGCATGTTATGGTTACTTACCCACCACCAGCTGAATGAAGACACTAGATCCCTGGTATTGTTTTTTGTTAGAATTGGTGAGACTTGGGGTTTAAAGTGATTGTCAAACCATACAGACTTTCCTCTCAATTGAAGTGGCTGGCAGGTGGAACTAAAGGAGAGGGCAGATCTTTTGGAAGAACTGCTTGCAGATGAAACTGAGTTCTTATGGACCTGCAGCAATGTCTGTGAAATCTTCATTGTAGCAGAAACATTTTTCTGAATGTTCTGAATAGCAGCAGAAATGCTGCTGATTTTTTTTTCTGAGATTATTCTTTGTTTATTCCACTCCTTCCACATGTTCCACTGAAACTTCAGAAACGTACTCTCCAAGTTTTTGTTTAGGTTCTCTGTTAGTCTCAGTTCTAGCTGAGTGCTAACATTCTGCTGTTGTTTCTCTTGGAGCTCATTCAAAGATTTTTTCAGTGCCTCCAACTTGCTTGAAATACTGTTTAGGGTAATTCGCAATTCGTCAGATTTGCTGACTTCTGGTTTCTGTTGATTCCTTTGAGAAATAGTTTCTTTAAGGTGACTTGTCAATATAGTGAAATAGAGCAGTCCCAAAAAAATCCCCATTGTCACGCAACCAATACAAAAGTACTTCGAAGGGGTCTTCATCATTGGAAGATGGGATGGCATAGAGATTCAGGCACCAAAAGCAGTCCTCCAGTTTTGCTAAAAGACTGAACAGTTTCCATTGGTAACTGGGGTGAAGGACCTGTAATTTGTGAAGAAGATAATATAAGTTTTCCCTATTATAGTAAGGACATCATTGAAAATTAGGCTTGGCTCAATGGTTTGTAACATCATTCTTCAATTTTCCAATCAACGTAATTGATGATGATGACGATGATATAATGAGCAGTCCACCATCAACAGAAGCTACATTTTAGCTGCCCATGCTACCAGCAAGTCTTTCAAAGCTCAAGAAAAGTGGTCACTATGTGTGTATATTGCAATACTATCTAGTTCTGTAGACCTGGAACATGAATGTTGCTCAGAATAAAAGTTTCCTAGATGGCAACACTGTGTGCTCTGTTTCAGGGACCCATGAACAAATTGCAAAGATCTTTTTTCCAATTACTGTTTTTATAGTACTTTTTGTCAGTTTACAAAATCCCACAAGATAATTTTCAGTGCACGAATACATTTCCCTTTGAGCAAGAACTACTCCAGCATATATTGTATATCTTACCAGTATCCCTTTAACTAGTCAGTTCCATTGCTATTGACACAGGATACAAACCTTAGGTTTTTTTTTTCGTTTGTATTTTTTGCTGCCAGGCACCCCCTAGCCCCACAAACGGGCTTGCCTGGCCTCAGTGACCCTCATCCGGGGAAGTCCCCCCCCCAGAGATGCGGCTGCTGGAGCAGAACTGTCATGGATGGAGGGTGGGGCACCAAGCCTGGCTCATATGTGGAGTCTGGCAATTTTCTGAACTATTTCTCCCCTGGAGCTGGGAACGTGCAATGACGCTAGTGGGAAAGTATCCTTCCCAGCTCCACCCCATGTTGCAGTGTAACACCTTGTCCCCCAGCCTCCACCAGGGGGCAACTGATGCTGGCACCAGTGAACCCCCCCTCCCCGGAGAAGGAGAGCGGTCCTCCAGACGCTCAATCCTTCTCCTCCCCTGGCAGCCCGTACCAGTTTACGAACACGGGTCGCCAGCATGGCGTGAGGTGTTGTGTCCAGCGCTTCAACCCTCAGCACCACCGGGCCACAAACCTTAGTTTTAGTTTATTGTTACTATGAAATTTAGTCCCTTTTAACTATCCTGGGTGCCTCCATTTTCTAACTGTTGAAATCTCATTTGTTCCAAGAAGCAGCATTAAGCAATGAGAACAAATCAGAATGCCTATTTATACAGTTTATCTGTATGCAACAGGTTTGAACAAACAAGAAAAATTCTCTGGAAATGCACAAAGTCAAACAATTTATGAGATAAAATCCTACTCTACCAATACTGAAATAAAAAATTCAAAACATGCTCACAGATGATTAACACCGATACCTAGTCAGTATGGACACTATTATTGTGAAGAGTACAATATGCTACCATGGCTAGTAAATTATCATTGAACTATAGAACTAAATTACCAGTAGAGCATATCATGAGACCTTAGTCCACATTAACAGATTTATAACTTCTGGGGTCCATTGATTGCTGCCTTGTACATTATAAGCATGGAAACTCAATTCAATTGCACCTTTAGATCAAACTAAGAAATGTATTGAAAGAAAAGGCAATGTAAGTCATAAATGGAGAGACATAATAAACAGGTAAATATTATGCTTGTGTCAATCTATGAAGTTCCCGATGTGAGCATTTTTAATGGTACAGTGAATATTCACTAACACTACAATTTCAGCTAGTGTCTTTCCCAGTTCCACCAGATTTCCTCGTTGTACAGAAATGTGCTCTCTTATAACCCCCATATCTTTGTTCAGGGTGTCTGCATTAGACTGTACAGTCCTCAAGGATACTGCATTTACAGTGGAGGCTCCATCAAGGAATAAGGAAACTAGGCTTGTAATAAGGATGGCTATACCTGCCACGGCTAATCTCTTCTTATGCTTCCCTGTATTTTTTTGGTTATGGTGAGTCTAAGTACTTTTTCTAACTGTGCCAGAATACTGTACAAATCAGTCTTAGCATGGCCTATATAATCATTATACCACTTCACAAATGTAGAGTCAGAACTGAGCATCCCTATTTTCTTTTTGACTACATCTTCTGGGTTTAGTGACAAAATGATGTGTCAGCTGATTTTCCATGTATTGGTTATCAGGAAGCCAGGTGTGTCTCTTAACATGACACCAGAGATAGGTCCTGGTTCAGAAGTTTTGGGGGAAATCTCCTGTTCTGCTGGCTGGCGATGATCGGGGCCCAAACTGCAATCAGCAGATACATCCAAAGGAAACATGCACAAAGTTATTCTTATTTAAGAGCAAGCCACAGTATCTTATTTACAATTATTTATCTACATGATGTCCAGGTCTGTCTCCAGACATTTTTAGTGCCCAAACGGACATATTCTTCTCTATTCTCCTGTGACCTACCCAGTTCAAATGGGTGGAAGGGTTGTAACTGATTGACATGTACCCACCTATGGATGGGGGTCTTGTCACTCTCTTGGTACTTCAGTTTCATAGGCCACAGGTGAGGCTTTGTCAATCATCTTAAAAGGGCCTTTCCAACTTGGTAGAAACTTCCTTGAACCCTTAGTTGTAATTAAGTAAGTAAGTAAGTAAAATTTATTTTTAAGTGCTTTTCAGAAACCAAAGCGCTATACAAGTGAACAGACACCTGGTTACAAAGTAGAACAATAACAATAATAATAACAATAAAATCACAGTAAAAATCACTCTCCATACACTTTCAGGAATAAATAAGTTTTTAACTCTGATTTAAAACTCTCGACGGTCAGGCAGCTTCGTATCCGATGAGGTAGAGAATTCCACAGGGTGGGGGCAGTGTAAGAAAATGCACGTGCCCCAGATGTTTTTAAATGAACCCTGGGAATCTCTAGCAATCCCTCGTCGGCGGATCGGAGTGAACGAGGGGGACAGTAGGGAGTAAGGAGATCTTGTAGGTACTGCGGTCCCTGTTCATGTAGGGCTTTGTAGAGTAGAACACTCCATCACCCACTTGGTATTCATTTGGTGCTGCCTTCCTGTCATACTGGATGTTATGCCCTTCTGCTCTCTTTTCTAAATTCTGCTAAGCAAATGAAAATATGCTCTGTAAGTGATGTTTTAAGTGTGTGATGTATTGGTGTATGTAAGCTGCAGCTGTCATATTTTCCTGTGGGGTCTGGTAAAGTCGGTTTCATGGGTAGCACCATTTGTCTGCCAGTCATCAGTTCAAGTGGTGTGAAACCTTGGGAGTTGAACGAATGGCCAATAGTACCATTGGAAGCTTTATATCCCAGTCTCATCATTCTGTGTGAGGTACTTTTTAGAATAGTCACTATGGACTGATTCATGCATTCTACCTGACCAGATGATTGGGGGTGATAGGCTTCACGGAGCTTCCTTTGTATTCATAGCTTGTCGCTCAGGATTTGAGGTGAAATGGGATCCTCTGTCTGACTCTGTCTTAAGGGATAGGCCCATCAACTGAAAACATGATTGACCAACAATACAGCAGTCATTTTGGCAGTGTAATTTGTAGCTGGAATACATTCATCCCATTTAGTGAATGAACAGGTCACATAAAGGAGGTACTTGTTACCTCATGAAGACTGAGGAACTGGGCCTATCCAGTCTATCTGTATATCTGACCAAGGGAAGGTGATTCTTTTAGTTTGTAAAGGTGCTCTAAATCTAGGTTTTGAAGGCTGAAATCTTCTACAAGTAAGACACCCTTGGGTGTAGTCAACCACATCTTGATACATTCCAGGCAAGTATGCTATTTGTTTCAAGGACTCATAAGTGGCTTTTTCACCAGGGTGATCTCTACATATCTCATTGTGGGTCTAGCTTAACATCATTCTCCTGTAACTGATAGGTACCACCACCTGGGATGGCCCTCTTCTTCCTTGGTATAATTCAATAATCCTTTATAAGTGCCGAACCATTGCTTTTGCTGCTACTTAATTCTCAAACCTGTGTCACAAGCAACACCTTCAGGTGTAATGGGATTCTCTTCTGGGTCTTCTATATAATGGTACAATTTAGCAACTCTAGGGTTGGTCAGTTGTACCTGGACCATGTGTGAGTTAGGGTCTTCCCTAACTAGAGCTAAAGTCTCCTTCTGGTGTACTTGTTACTTCTGTGGGAGTGGGGTCAGTAACTGACTTCTCTTGTTTAGCTAGCTGGCTAGTTATGGTAGCAATGCTGACATCAGGTCCCATTTGAAAAACCCAAGGAGCGCCATTTGAGTCTCCTTTCTTGGCCAGTTTGTCATCCATATCCTTTCCCTGTTTATCAGGATGAATAGCATAGGAATGGCCTTTTACTTTCTTCCCAGTTCACAGTCATGCTGTTTTCTTGTACCAACTTGTCAATGGCAACAACCAAATGTTTATGTCTTATATCCTTGTACTTGTATGTCTTAACCCCCCCCCTTCCTCTAGTTAGGAAGATGTGATAAGAAGCCACGCCTTACATAATTGGAATTGATGCATATTACTAGCTCTGTGATGTGAGCTTCAAGAATGGGTGAATGGTCAACAATATGCCTGCCATCCTGGCATATGGACTTGATTTTTAGGTCTTTCTTTGGTGATCCAAACAGTTTTTCGTCCTAATATAATCTTATAGTGGTGTATAGTTTCCCTTCTCTGTGGAAGGCACAACCATCCAAATAGGCCTTTGGGAGCTCTGCAAATGCAATTGGATCATAAAGCAGGTGTGTCAATTCTTCTGGGGGGAGCCAGTGCATGGTCTTGTTCCGAAGTTAGGGGCTCTAAACCCACTGTGGTACAATGGTACAAGTCAGCTAGGCCTTGGGCCAGTTGGCTCTTCTTACTCTACGCATGCCGTTCCTCCAGGTCATACCCCTAGGGACAGTGTCCAGGATGTTATCCTGCTATAAGACACCTTTCCATCTCTAATCTTAGCACTTTTCAGATAAGCTAGAGACTGATGGTAGGTCTCTACGATTATCTTTTCTCTAGAAATAATATGGGTAAAATGCTGCAAAGCCCACATCATGGCGAGCAAGGCCTTTCACATTCAGAATACTTTTACTCTATTGCACTGAGGCCCTTGCCAGCACATGCAATGACCGAATTGTCTTGGTCATATTTCTGATATAGGACTGCACTAATGCTCTGATCAGAGTGCCCGGTTTCCAAATTAAACTCCCTACCTCTCTGGGGAAATGCTAAACAGGGTGCTTGTCTAAACCTTTGCTGCAACTCCTTCACGGCTGTGTCCTGTTCTGAACCCCAATCCCATGCTTGATCTCTCTTAAGCAATTTGGTCAGTGGTAGGGACAACTGGGCAAAATCTTCAATGAACTGCCATGAATAATTACACAGGCTAGGCGACTGTGCAGTTCTGTGAGGTTAGTTGGGGTTTTCAGATTCAAGAGAGCCTGAACTCATTCTGCTTGGGGCCTGAGACATTATGGCTCTATCTCTAAACCTAAGTAGTTTACTTTTTCCCCACACCACTGTCATTTCATCAAGGAGAGCTTCACACCTACTTCCTGTAGATGTAATAGCACATTCTTTAGCTCGACTTTATGTTCTTTTGGTGTGTCATTGGCTATCAAAATGTTGTTCACATAAATTGTGTAATTCCCCTAGCTTTGACATCAGATAGGCTCTTATGCAAAAACACATTGAATTCTGCTGGTGAATTCACAAAGCCAAAAGGGCACTTGTTTTAGGTAAGCAGGTGCCTCCCAAAGGAAAAGGTCAGCATGTGTTGATCTTGTGGAACAACCTCCATTGTCCAAAAACCATTAGAAACATCCATGGCTGTAAAATACTTGGCTCCTGACAGTTTTGCTAGGCTTTGGTTGATACAAGCCATGGGCCTCCTGAATATAGGAACCTGTTTAACTGTCGGTAGTCAGTGGTTAGCCTGCAGTAAAACAAGCCAGACTGGGGAGTTGTAAGCAGTGTTACATCTTATTCCTGGTTCCAGGAGGGAATCTAGAATTTCTTTTATTGATTCATGGGCAGCTAAGGGTATCCTGTATTGCCTGACATAGACTGGCTTGCTGCTAGGGAATGTATCAATCCTCACTCTGTGTAAATCTGTCCTAGTACAATCAAGGCTGTCTTTGGAAAATATTTCCTGAAATTCTTGGAAAATAAAGGAAAGGTCTGCACTATTCTCTGGCTGAAATGCAGTGGCCTGGTTTATCTGGAACCCTACCTGGGTCTGGAATGCCACATAACGTTCCCCTTTCACAATTTCTGCTTTCTCCTCAGTGGAGTCAGACACATCATTTTGACTCACTGTGGCAACCTCCCTGATGTACATGACCTCTTTGGGGGCTACCTCCTCGGAGGGTATTGGAAACTGGTTGCCCACAACCTGCCAGGTGTAGCCATCAGTCTGACTGTATCCCAATCTGTTGTGAGGGTAAGGTGGCAAAGATCGCCCCATTTCCTAGGAGCTCTGGCACCTGTCCTACTACTGATACACTAGGCACAAAGTCAGGAAAGTCCATATCAACAACACTTCCAGACCAGTTTGGGCTTGGAGGGTGATAAGTTTTGGACCAGGGTTAACTACAGTAGGATAGATGAAGTCTTTCCTTTGAATTCCAGGAGGTGTATCCTGGCTTTCACTGCCAAGGGTTAATCTGGACTTCATGAAAAGTTTAGTGGGATGGAAAAAAGCTCTTGTGCTAATGAGCGTGTGTCCCCTTTTCAAATTCAGCCTTACAGGAAAACCACTAGTTCTCCCTGGTATGCTCTCAGCGAGTTCACTAATTACACAACAGATACTGGGTATGGTCTGTCCCGCTCGACCCTGCTTCCTTGTGCCTAACAATGATAAGGGATTGCCTTGCAGCTCTGTGTAAATCTCTTTCTGGTTAAAGGGTACCTAAACAAGCAGTTTTTTAAAACTGCAAACTCCAAAATCTGGCTTCATAACAAGGTAAAGTAGAGGCTGCTGTTTACATTTATGCTAAAACTGTATTTATGTAAATAATATAAATGCAGTTTCATAGTTTTTGAAAAATGTAAACATCAGCCTTTCACTTTCAAAAAAACAGCCTTGGTTTCTCCCTAAGATGGCTGCCAAGTCTGTTAAATGATGAGTCATGATGACATCATCTGAGCCAAAGACAGAGACCCACATATATTTCTATAGTGCTTACTAGTTCTTCTTTCCCTCTTTGTTTTGAATTGTTGTACCAGAATGATCAACACCATGTATTAACTCATGGATTATTTTGATCAGTACACGTTAGGCTATGATTTTGTTCATTTAGTTTACTTTAACTTGTGGAAAATGTTTTGCAATCCAGCTGACTTTTTCCTTGGCAAACTGCATTACAGTACAACACTTCAATTACCTGATGATCTAGTGGTTATGTGATGCACTGAATTTTGTTTTTTGTTAGCCAGGAGAGACACACTAAGCTGAAAGCTTGTTTACAGGTGTGGCCTGGGATCACAAGGAAGTGTAATGACTTGCTCAGGGTCACAGAGCAAAGTACTGGTCTGGTTCAGTTCCAAAGCCCATGCTCTCTTGTTAATCCACAAATAAGGCTTTCTTTTTCCATGTGAACCCCCTGCACCTAGCCTGTCTTCTGTTGAACACCCCACCATCCATACCCTGTCCTTAGTACTGCCTGGTGCCGCATATGTGCTTATGGTCTCATGAAGAGAATTATCATATCATAAGATTGTAATCTTGTACCTCAGAGAGTTGTGCACACCTATACCAATATGCATCACCAGCTGGCACTGTTAAAAAATGCCTCCCAAATCACTCTCCAGTCCATATTCTCAGTGTTTGAATTCTGCTCCCACAGTAAACATTGAGTGGATCACCACCCTTCTGCACAGTGATGGTAGTATGTACAGTTCCCTTATTGTGTTTTTTTCCCACCTCATTAACCAACAACTAGGTCTTCCTGGAGGGCCAAGCAATAAGCATCATGACCCATCAGAAAAACTGCTGTTCATGCCCTCAGAAGGGCTACACTTAGAATGGGTAATGATATTATTAGCAGGAGAGGCATACTAATACCTTGAGCGAATCCACCCGACTTCCATTGTCAGTCTACTCCTTTACCTGTGATCTGCAGAACCCCGCAGGACAGTTCCCAGCAATTCTTCTCCAGTACTTTTCTGTGCTGTACTCTACAATTCGAGTTGGCTTGCTACCACCCTTCCAAATCTTGAATGAACTATACACAACTCCCTCAATACTGTCCTAACAAATGTCAACACCCACCCCCACACCTGAGGGTAATCTTCCTACACTGAATTCAAGTAACAGTTTAGGTGCAGCTCTGTCACTCTGAGTATTTGTCATCGTTGGCTACTCTCATCCACAGTCAGGTAGTGATCACGATGTTGGCAGCCCCACATTTCAGATATCACAGTGATCAACTCTACGTCCTCCTTCATGTCTTCGACTAACCTGAATATAGCTGTACCCTGCTGGAATGGCCTCTTCAGTCCCCCTCTGGCATTCATTCTTCTCACCTGCACACCACACCAAAAACTGGTGAGTTCACTACCATTCTGCATCATGAAGGTGGTTAGTACAGTCTCCCATGTTATTTTTACATATTAATAATAAACATGATCTTCTGGTAAGCCAAGCTGATAGCTGCATTACACAAGTGGAAAAATAGGCTTTCCTACCCATGTAAGATCTAAGCCACCTATGATTATTTATTTATTTGCTTTTGTTAACCAGGTAAGCACACTAGACATCCAAGTGCCTATTTTCAGGTGCGACCCGGGAGAGTTACAAAGTAACAATGAGACATAATACAGAGTTGAGGTAACATACAGGAGCCACATGCTTCGACAAGTGGGTGGTACAGCTTATGGTACAGACAGGCTCAAAGCTGGACTGAGAGCAATCAAGTAACAGATAGGCATGACAGCATTGGGAGGTAGAATAACATCAAATAACAACTAGAAATTAACATCAAAGAACAACTCAAACGGGAGCAACATCAAAATTGTTAGGAACACACATGTATGCACTAGCCTGACCTGATCGCCTATAGTGAGAGAAGAAGTGAAAGACTCAGTGCGGGACAGGAGGCGGATATTGTTATGAACAATATTGCCACTCTGCCGGGGGGCGGTAAGTGCCTTAAGAGGGTTATCAGCAGAGATAACAGTGCCTGGAGAAACTGCACACAGGGCGGCTCCCTCAGAGGGTGGGGGCGGGCGGAGAGAGAGGCGCTGGGTTTATGCAGAACACAGACAGGCCGATGCAGTTTTGAGGCAGTTCCATAGGGCTGTTTTGAAGCAGGGGTGGAGGGAGAGGCACAAACTCATGCGGGAAGGGAGTTCCACATTCTTTGCGCATGGACGGTGAAGGCCCGATCACCTGTGAGGCCGCGGGTCTTGGGGACCAGGTGGGTCTGAGCTGTGCACGATCTTAGGTGGTAGACAGGGGTAGCGTGTTTTAGGGGACGTGCAAGCGAAGCAGGAGTGGCCGTTCTAACTACATTATCAACGAAGTTGCCAAGGATGTAGGTGCAGTGCTTTTCTGGGTGTAGCCACTCCAGTTGAGAGTAGAGCTCACAGCGATGCATAAGGCGGGGGGCACAGAGTGCGAAGTGGCATATATTGTTGTAAGTGGTGTCCCATTTCGCAAGGCTAGAGTTCAGGACAGGGGCAAAGGCAACAAGCCTATAGGAGAGTGTGGGAAGGAGAATCCCCCTGGCTATAGCAAGCCAGGCAGCGGGGGTAAGGCAGTCCTTAGCTCTGTAGGCTAGGCTGAGCTTGCCATTTGTTGCTTTACATACATTCCGAATGTGCGAGGACAGAGCCAATTGTGGATCAAGGGTAACTCCTAGATACCTGACAGAGTCAATGACCGGCAGGAGGGAGTCATTTGATCCATAGATTTTTAGAGGCATCGGGCAGGAAGAGGTTTTGGCCATGGAGCCAAAGAGCATAGCCTGGGTTTTCTTCAGGTTGATGGTCAGCTTGTGGTCATCAAGCCAGTTCTGGATAAGAGAAAAATCGAAGTTAAGCTGGGAGTTGATGCTGGTGATATCCTGTGAACTGGCCAGGATGACTAGGTCATCAGCGTATAGAGTTAGGTGCCCATCGGTGGTAGCAGAGGGCAATTCGTTGATGAACAGGGAAAACAGAATGGGTCCAAGGATGGATCCTTGGAGTACCTGGGGAGAGGGCCGAGAGGATTCGATTAAAGCAGGTGCATTGCTGCCTACCCTCCAAGGTAGTTGGAGAACCAGTCAAGGGCTCGGAGGGAGAATCCAAGAGACTGCAGAGCGGAGAGGAAGAGGGAATGGTCAACACGATTGAAGGCCTTAGAAAGATCAATGAATATGGCCCCAGTCATTTTGCATTGGTCAGTCGCGGACCTGATCTCGGAGGTAACCGCGGCAAGTGCAGTCGATGTACTGTGTCCTTTTCTGAATCCGTGCTGGGTAGGGGGTAGAACATCATATCCCTGGAGGTAGTGGAAGAGTTGCGAAGCAACTGCCTTTTCAAGGAGCTTGCAGGCGGCCGATAGTATAGCAATGGGGTGATAGTTATTGACATCTTTGGGGTCGTCATGTTTATGGACAGGGACAACCTTAGCAACCTTTCATATGTCAGGGATGATCCCTGAGATAAGAGAAGCGTTGAATATATGAGCGACCGGTCAGGCGAGGAGGGGAGCCCCCAGGCTAAGTAACTTTGGTTCTAGGCTGTCGTGGCCAGCTCCCGTGTGGTGAGAGAGACCGGCAAGGAGTTCCTGAGTCTCACCAATGGAGATCTGTTTAAGGTAGAAAGGCGGATGGGTGGGGGGTGCCCGCTCAGTGGTTTTGGGGCAGAGAGTAGGGAGTGAGAGGGTGCCGGCAGGTCGGAGAACATACAGTTGAAAGCAGTGGCGATGGTTAGGGGGTTATTACAATTGGTTCCCCCAATGTGCATGTCGGTGAGTTGTTCCTTAGCTGACCCTCTGACGAGGTTTTTAACGTTTTTCCAGAAGCGCCAGGGGTTGTTTGCTGAGGCAAGCAGGGCAGTTTTGCAGTACTCACTTTTGGTGGTGCATATTGCCCTCTTACAGGAGTTTCTGAGTTGGCGATACTCCAGGAGGTCATTGTTGTTGTGAGAGAGCTTGTGTTTCACCCAGCATTTGTCTCTCTGTTTCATGAGGGAGAAAAGGCTGCCATGGAGCCACTTCGTGACTGTGCCTCTTACCCTCCTCTTTGAGTAAGGTGCGTGCCTATTTTGCAGTGAGACAAATACTGCAAGGAAATGGTCTAGGGCTGCAACAGGGTCATTTGTGGCAGTAATCCTGGACCAGTCAACCCACCCCGTAGGTCCTCAAGATAGTTATTAATTATAAGTTTAGAGTAGTCCCTCATCTGGATCACTCTGCTGGGGACTTTGGGTGAGTTAGAGCCCCATATGCAGTAGGTTGGGGAGTGATCTGAGATGGCATCAGGGAGTATGCCTGAGTGGACAATTTTGTCAAGTCTGTTGCTCATTACCCAGTCAATGAGTGTCCCATTGTCACCCAAGGGGGAGAGCCTAGTGGGTTAAATGATGATCTGACTGAGAGCAAGGCCAGAGAGAAGAGGCTCAATCTGCTTAGTGTTGGACCCCAGTCAATTGAGGTTTAGATCCCCCAGGATAAGCAGCTCATTTGAGCCAACCTTATCCCTGAGTTGGTCAAGCAGAGAGGAGAAAACCTAGTATGCCCCTCTTCGGAGGGTTATAGGCACAGACAAGATGCACCTTTTTTGTATTCCCAAGTAGCAGGAGGGTGTGAAGGAACTCACAGGCTTGGGGTGCAGGGGGTAAGTGTGCAACTGGAGTCACATTTAGGTGCACCTTATAGTATAGGGCACGTCCCACTAAACTTACCTGCCTGCCTATATTCGGACAGGCTGTGGCCCAGGAGGGTGCAAGCAGTGTCTTGAGTCTCTGAGGCTTAGCCAAGTTTCCGTGATGCCCAAAATGTTTGGCTTGTAGAAGGCTGCCCATGCTGTTAGTTCTGCAAGGTTTTGGAGGATGCTGTGGATGTTGAGGTGGGCAATTTTTAGGTCTTTGGCCGTTAGCCAGGCTGTGGGGGGCTTGTAAGAGGCCATGGTGGCCTGGAGACCTTGACTGCTGGCTAAATGACCAGCCTGTGCGTGTGGGGCCATGACCCTAGGTTTTGAGCTGGCCAGTGAGTGTGAGGTACCCAGCAGAGGAAGGGTCCCAACAGAAGGATAAAATGGGCAGGGTTGGCCGCTGATGGCAAATTGAGGGTGCTTAAGGGAGCTGGCTAGCAGGAGATAACCAGGAACTCACCTAAGTAAGTAGTTTTGGAATCACGACCTGGGGGCCCGGGGGGAGTAATTTGGACCTCCCAGCAGGAGGGATGCCGAGGCATGTACTGGAGGCTAGCTGAGAGGAGTAGCAGGTAGGGCTGGGAGAGAAAGGGGTGTGGGGGTGGGAGCAGCAGTTAAGAAGGGGTGGGACTTGTGGGGGTATACAAAGGAAACTCAGATTCTTTTGAGAAGGCTAATGGGAATTAGCTGTAGAGGAAGTAGGAATGCCCCTAGTGGGGAGTCAGTATAGCCTGCCAATGACAAAGTGGGCTGATAGGTTTTCGTGTGACATGTGACCCCAGGTATATATCAGAGTGACGACCATGGGTGGTGGTGGGGGTGGTGGGGCAGCCGGCAAAGCCGGCGGGGTCAGCACTGCGCACATCACCAGCTCGGAGAGCGACAGCAGCGAGGCAGAACAAGACAGGGCCTAGCATGCTGGTAAAGTAGTAGCTGATTAAAGCTGTTCAAGTACTCTAAATTTTGTCCAAAATGCAGAGAATCAGTCGGAAATAGAAGTCGCTAGCATCGCGCTCCACAGTTCTTGTTGAGGGGAAGTTACCTGGTGGTTTTTCGGTGCTTTGGGGTGGGGGTGGGGAGGCCGGTACAGGCAGCCCTCATGACCTCAAGGAAGAAATCCTCGCTGGATCAGGCACCCTGTGGGAGATAGAAAGATGAAGTGATTCTTTTATGCTGTAACGGGGGGAGATAGAAGAAGGGGTACGAGTGGAGGACAGGGCCAGATTAGAGACGTGGTAAGGGGAGAACAGCTTAAGGCAGGCTCAAGCTTAAAATATCAGCCCTGTAAGAGCGGCTCTTGCTTTAATAAGGTAACAATCAAAATGGCAGGTACATCGATGTTTAAAGTAACCAGTAACAATAAAATGGCAGGCTCTAATCCGTGGAGAAAATCAGCCCATTAAGGTAAAAATCAAAAATGGCAGGTTTAGCGTATACAATCTAGACCATTAAAGTAAAATTCAAAAAATGACAGGCAGAACGATGTTAAAGGTAACAAAAAGAACTATCTTCATTCCTACGCTGACCGAAAGGCACCAAGTTCAAATCAGCTCTCACTGCGCACAGCACCAGCTCGGAGAGCGAGAGCAGCGAGGCAGAACAAGACAGGGCCTGGTGTGCTGGTAAAGCAGTAGCTGATTAAAGCTGTTCAAGTACTCTAAATTTTGTCCAAATGCAGAGAACCAGTCGGAAATAGGAGTCGCTAACATTGTGCTCCACAATTCTTGTTCAGGGGAAGTTACCTGGCGGTTTTTCAGTGCTTCGGGGAGTAGGGGTGGGGGAGGGCCGGTACAGGCAGCCCTCACGACCTCCATGGAAGGAATCCTTGCTGGATCAGGCACCTGGCAGTTTTCGGTGCTTGAGGGTGGGTGGGGTGGGGTGGGAGAGGGCGGTACAGGCAGCCCTCCGACCTCCAAGGAAGGAATCCTCACTGGATCAGGCACCCTGGCGGTTTTGGTGCTCGGGGGGTGGGATGGGGTGGGAGAGGGGCGGTACAGGCAGCCCTCCAACCTCCAAGGAAGAAATCCTCACTGGATCAGGCACCCTGGCAGTTTTCGATGCTTCGTGGGGTGGGGTGGGGTGGGGTGGGAGAGGGCTGGTACAGGCAGCCCTCGTGACCTCCAAGGAAGGAATACTCACTGGATCAGGCACCCTGGTGGTTTTGGTGCCGGGGGTGGGGGTGGGGAGGGCGGTACAGGCAGCCCTCGCGACCTCCAAGGAAGGAATCCTCGCTGGATCAGGGATTACACACTATTAAATGACGTGCATAATGATGTGCACACCCATCATTTAGCAGTGCCTAATCAAAGGTAGCCTAGATAATTTAAGGATAGGAAAGCCCATCATTCCCCTTGTTTCCTGTTGCTATCAGCCTGACTTACTGGAAAGATATGCTTATATTTGATATGTCAAAATAAAACGGGGACTCTACTACTTGCATTCATGATGCAGAAGGGTGATGAGCTCACCAGTTTTCAGTGTGAGGAGGAATAGTGATGAATGGATACCAGAGGGGGACTGAGAAGGCCACTCTTGCAAGGTACTGCTATATTCAGGAAAGGGGGGGGGAGACAGAGGAGAGAAATATGAGCAGATTACTGTGATAAATAAGATGTGGGCTGCCAGCACCTTGATCACTACCTGACCCCGTTCTCCTGGCCAACATTCCCCTTCCCATAAAACCAGTTCATGCAATTGTCCAAAGCTGTGTGTGGATATTAATGTATGAAATGGCTGCCACTACATGTTCAGTCACTTCACTGCCAGTCTAGTATTGCTTGTAAAGCACTTTGGGATACAATGTGTATGAAAGCCACTATATAAATGCTGATTCTTCTTCTTATTATTATTTCCCATAGAAAAAGAAGACAATACAAGCATATATTTGAGTTTTGAGAAAGTATGAACTCTAACATTGGATTGAACAAGAACTTTGCTACAAAAAAGTGGTGTCTCTAGGGGGTGGTGAAGGGTGTGGCTGCACCCCCCCACACACACTCATAGTAATATACTTGTGTGCTGCTGCTGCATTTCACTTTGTTGAAGAAGTCTGATTTATTGATTGTACAAATGTTTACATTCAAACTATGGATTACATTTGTAGGTTCTGTCAAAAACGTACCAGAAAAGAATAGCGGAAAATATAAAGGTTTAATAACAATGTTAAAAAGTGCATATTAAGCATGCACACCACCCCAGCACCCCCACTGTAGCATCTTGGATCCACCATAACCACTAGACCACCAGGTTATTCAAGATTTGTACTGCACTGTGGTTTGCCACAGAGAAGGTTGGTTGGATTAAAACACAATTTCAGCATGTTAAAATAAACTAAATTAACAGAACCATAGCCTAACTTGTGTATTATACAAAATAATGCACACGGTTTTGACCTTTTGGGTGAAACAATTCTATGCAAAGGGAAAAAATAACTAGTTAGCACTACAGAGAGCCATATATCTTTCTGACTTTGGCTCAAATTATGTCATCACATAACACATTTGGCGGCCATTTTAGGAAGCAGGTAAGACAGTTTTTTTGAAATTAGAAGGCTGATTTTACAATATTCAAATGCTCTGGAACCACATTTAGGTAAATTATATATATGTAGTTTTAGCTTTAATGAATACAGCAGCCTTTCCTTTAGTCATCTACGGAGTTAGATTTTTGAATGGTCTGTTGTCAATATTTAAACTAGCAAATGGGGAGAGGGGTGCAGCACCTCATACGTCGAATGGGAAGAACACCCTTCCCCCCCTCAGCTAGTGGTCAAACAGGGATTCAGCATGTTTGCAGTTCATTTGCATCACCAGGTAAGAAAAAAGGTTTGTCTCCCATACGACGCATAGGGTAATGCCAAACCTCACCCAACAACTAACACACCAAATCTGGCCAATGGAAAATCATGTACACAAATGCTCACAGCCTGGGAAATAAGATCCCAGACCTGCAGGCAATAATGTCAGAGGCTAAACTGGACATAGTAGCAATTAGTGAGCGTGGTTTACCAGTAACCACACTTGGGAGACTTCAGTACCTGGCTATGTATTGTTCAGAAGAGACCGAGGTGCAAAAAGTGGGGATGAGTGGCCCTGTATGTCAATGAAAATATCAAAGCTACAGAAATTCAGAATACACATAAGGAGCCAGAAGAACTGTGGGTCACCCTGGAAACAGGAAATGGGACAGCCATAAGAACTGGGGTTGTCTACAGGCCCCCAGACCAGGGGGAGGACATAGACACATTACTGTTAGAAGATATACAAAACATGACAACTAAAGGGAGGTTCTGATAATGGGAGACTTCATCATGCCAGATACAGATTGGTCAATACCAGCAGGAACATCTGCCAGAACTAGACACATAGTGGATTCCTGCAGGGAGGGCCTCAAACAACTGGTACAACAACCCACAAGAGACAGGGCTATCCTAGATCTAGTACTGGCTAACAGGAAGGATCACAGATCTCCAGGTAGAAGGTCACCTGGGGCCAGTGACCATCACATGGTATGGTTCAATTTGGCTACTACATCTAAATCATCCCATTCCAAGGCAAAAATATGGGACTTCAGAGGAGCTGACTTTGATAAGATGGCCAACAGATTTAAGCTAGCCCTGGCAAAAGAAACACAGGTGAGGGGTACAGGCAAAGTGGCAAGCATTAAGGATGCAATACTTGAAGCAACATCCCATTGTGTTAGACAAAAAGGAAGTGCAAAGAAGAAGGAACCACTTTGTTCTCAAATACAGTAGCAGAAAAGGTCAGAGCCAAAAGGCTGGCCTTCAGGAAATATAAGGAAACACAGCGGGATGAAGATGGAGGCATACCAAACTGCCCTAAGGGAAGCAGGGAAGGCAGTAAGGCAGGCAAAGAGTCACAAACTGAGGAAACACTAGCACGAACAGTAAAGAGGTGACAAGACTTTCTATAGATACATTAGTGAAAGGAGAAAGTCCAGAGAGTGCTAAGCAATGGAGAAAAGGAGCATGTGAGGAGGAGGAGGACCATGTAAAAGCATCTATCCTAAATAGATACTTTTCTCAGTATTTACTAGAAGAGAAGGTAGGGCAGGGCCCACAGCTCAGCACCATAGACACAGGGAGAGGAGGTGAGCACTACTCCCTTCACAAAAGAAAGGGTCCTACAAGAGCTTGCTAAGCTCAGGGTGGATAAGGCAATGGGACCTGATGGCATACATCCCAGGGTACTTAAGGAGCTAAAGGTGGAACTAACAGAGCCATTAGCAGAACTGTTTAGTGAGTCTCTGAGCACAGGAGAGGTCCCAGAAGACTGGAGAAAGGCTCATGTGATCCCACTCTACAAGAGTGGTAGCAGGGAGGAGGCAGGGAACTACAGACCAGTCAGTCTTACCTCAGTAGTGGGCAAGATTATGGAGGCACTTCTTAAGGAAAGGATAGTGCAACATCTGGAATCCATAGGGGCACAGGATCCAAGACAGCATGGGTTTACAAAAGGAAGATCCCGTCAAACTAATCTCATAGATTTCTTTGACTGAGTAACCAGAGTGATGGACCAAGGGGGAGCAGTTGATGTCGCCTACCTTGACTTCAGCAAAGCTTTTGACACTGTTCCACATAGAAGATTGATAAATAAGCTGGGTAGGCTTGGGTGGGTCAGAAGTTGGTCAACTGGGTGACAAACTATTTGACGGGCAGAAAACAGAGAGTGGTGGTAAATGGTATACAGTCAGAAGAGATGCAAGTCACAAGTGGGGTACCTCAGGGATCAGTCCTGGGGCCAGTCCTCTCAAACATCTTCATTAGTGACCTTGCAGATGGACTAGAGGCTAAAAGCTTGTCTGTTTGCAGATGACACCAAGATCTGCAACAGAGTAGATGATCCAGATGGGGTGGGCAGAATGAGAAGAGATCTGGATAAACTAGCAAAATGGTCAGAAGAGTGGCAACTGGGATTTAATGCAAAGAAGTGCAAGATCATGCACATAGGGAAGAGAAACCCTGAAGCCACCTATAGGCTGGGAGGGGAGTTGCTAGCAGTCACAAAGGAAGAAAGAGACTTGGGCATCATCATCACTGATGACCTGAAATCACCCAAGCAGACCTCTAAAGCAGTAGGTAAGGCTAGGGGGGTGTTAGGGTGTATTAGTAGGGGTATCACAAGTCGTAAGAGGGAGGTAATAATCCCTCTTTACAAGACACTGGTTAGGCCCCATCTGGAGTACTGCGTGCAGTATTGGAGGCCACACCTTCACAAGGACATTAACCAAATTGAGGCAGTCCAGAGAAGGGCAACCAAAACGGTGCAGGGACTGCATCAGAAGACATATGAGGACAGATTAACAGAGCTCAATATGTATACCCTTGAGCAAAGGAGGGAGAGAGGTGATATGATCGAGGCATTCAAACACCTTAAGGGCATTAACAAGGTGAAAGAGTCTAACATGTTTAAATATAAGAAAATAGCAGGACAAGAGGACACAGCATGAAATTAGAGGCAGATTAAGGGGAATGTGAGGAAATTCTTTTCACAGAAAGGGTGGTGGATGCATGGAATGGCCTACCTCAAGAAGTGGTGGCTATGAATACAGTGCAGGGCTTCAAACAGGCATGGGATAGGCATAAGGGAGCAATACAAATGAGTATGAACAGATAGGCCACTGACAGAGCAAAGGCCAATGGCACATTTATAAGGTAGAAAAAGAAATGGGCAGACTGGATGGGCCTTGCGGTCCTTATCTGCCGTCAACTTCTATGTTTCTATGTTTCTATGTAAAATGTTGTTTAGGTATCCTTTAAAGTCTAGTGAAACTGCTAATCTCACCATGATGTCCGCCCCAGTATAGAGGGGCTGGTCCTGTCCTTCAATTACATACAGATAATGGGCCATCTGTTTGTCACCAACACTCAAATTTAAAACACAAATTTCTTTCACTTTCAAAGGTTGGTCAATGCTAGTGGGACCAAGCAAGTATTTGATATGTTTTATCATTATAATTACTTGTGACCCCCTTTATTACATGGCCTGGATCTATTTTTCAAATGCTATAATAATCTGGTCACCCAGTTATTACGGCATTTGCTTTAACTCTCCCATCAGTCAAAATCATTGCGCTACATCTTTGGTCCCTATTCTGTGGGTGGGCAGCTGAACAGTTCCAAAAACATGTTGGCTCCATTTCCACTCTGTGATGAACCGCTATAGCAATGGAGAATTTCCGTTATTGTAAGTCTCTCCACATTATTTATTCTCTTTAGAATTTATCTGGTTGATCCTGCCTTTTAAATCACTAAAATGTATCTGGTTGATACTGCTGTGCATTGGGTTCAGGAAACTGTGAGTCCAGGCCAGCACAACCACCAGAGGGACTATGCCTGACTTCAGCACTTTCAGTTTTTAAAAGAAAAAAAAAAAAAACAAGACAAAACAAATGTCCTTACTGTGCAGGGACAGTCTGTGTGTGAGTGTGTGTATGTGTGTATATGTGTCACAGAATTCCCTGTACTAGTAATTATAAAAAAAATGCTATATAACTGCGTTGTTAAGTTTTTTTTTAACACACCCTTGGTGTGTGACGACGTCATAAACTGTTATCACACACCTCGGGTATGTAAAACAAAATCCATAACACACAGTTACATAAACATTATTCTCTATTTTATAATTTACTACCAGGCAGGACCAGGGGAATTTTTTCCTATGGACTGTTACTGGAATGCAAACTGTGTCATTTTGTTGCTTGTTTGACCTGTTTCTATTAATATTAATTCCTTTATGAGCTTCCTCAGGAAATGGTGAAGCAGCCAGGGCTGGCTCCCCAGGCTGGCTCCACTCTTCTAGTGTGTAAGCTTCCTTCATACGAGGGGCACAGATTATGTACATCTCATATAAATTGTGCTGCAGTCAAAACCTCATGAATCAGTTTCTCAGCTTCCTGCCTTTGCTGGGCATCTATATCACTATAAACGGCTTATTTCAAAGCTGCAATTAACCCTTTGGTTAAGCTTTTTGTTGAGACAGGCATTGTTATCCCTGGAACAGCAGTGCTTTGAGGTCTCTCTATAGAGTGTCAGGTAGACCCCCTTTCCTAGAATATATGTTTCAGGGCAAGGTAAGGGTGATTTTGTTCCTGCCCAAAAGATTCTTGTTACCAGATAAGGGCAAGCCTGGAACTGGTGTAACAGATTCATCCCTAGTAAACGCATTTTCTCACTGCTTTCATAAACCTGCACAAGGTGTTCTACGACATTATTAGTAAGCTCCAACTTTAGCAGGCAATGCCCAAGGGCCTGAAATTTTGAATGGTCACAGTGTGAAAGAGTAATACCCACAGAGATAATTTCTACTTGCTGTTTCTTCTCTTTTAGCAGCTGATTGACTTCCTACAACATGATACTTGACACAAGTGAGAGTTCAGCACCTGTATCAATCAGGGCTTCAATGGGAGTTACATTTTGAATTGTCACATCTATACATAGTCGATTCTCTTGTTCTCATTTTCATTTGCCTAGTGTAAAGTTTTTTTTTGGTTTTGGCTGTCTTAACTTCTCTTTGATGTTTCCTTTTGGCTGGAAACAGTTAAGGCAGAGACACCCACCACAGAGAATGTAACCTGAGGGATCACTGCTGTCATCATGGAATGCTCTGGCCATGCTAGTCAGCTGTTCCCCTAGATGCAGGGGCTGTGGAAGAGGCTGCAGCTCCCTCCATGCCTCTTTCTTGTAGTGGAACTGCTGAGGGGTTTTCTTCCTCTCATTGTAGAGAGTAGGTTAAGAAATCTATCTGTTCTCTCAATTTTTTCATTTCTTCACCCCTCTGATTAAACTGTAAGCCATGCCCCTTCCCCTGTCTAGGGGTAGTTTAAAGATGATATAGTCCATAGGGAAGGGGGCCCATTACAGCCAGAAAACAGGCCAGAAACCATACTGATGAAAAATGAAATAGTACCTGAGATACAGATTCTTTTGTGGACAGACTGGCTCCGTCAGGGTGCTGAGATGTTAACTGGGGGAGCGGCCAGGAAGTTCTTGGGGGGGGGGCAAAACTTGGTTAGACACTTTTAGGCAGGATAACTGTACAACGTTTATCCCTCCAAATAGTAAGGCAAATGTCCAAACAGGATAAACTTTAAAACAGTCTGGGTTTATTTTTCAAGCCCAACCAACAGTTCATAAAGGGCTCAAGCCACTTAACTCTGCAGCTCCATGGAGCATGGAGCATGGGGCATGGGGCACAACTGATCTGGCACTGGAAACAACGGCCACAGCTGTGGTACATTACTTGGGGCACATGGTCCTGAACCTTGGATCCATCCAACACAGAGCCCAAGCAAGCTCCAGGTCTAAGTTGTGGTGGCAGTAGCTTTATTAAATTTCATTCACATCACAAACTTCTGTGCTCACTCCCCCCTTTCGAACTCAGCCACAGGACTCAACCAACTGGGTTTACTCTCTATGGGCTGATCTGTATGACTCAGCTCCCCAATTTCGAAAATGCAGCTTCAGACTTTCTAACCCCTCGAATGTGGAGAATGCATGCCTGATGCAGCAGCCGACCCCACAGACCTAATGAGGGAACCACTGCAAACGGGGCTCACACCACATTCTGCAGCTTTAAGGGGGCTGATCTGGGCTGTAACCTTTTTTTTCCTTGATGGCACTCCCTTTACATGGTGGACATGGAACTCTGGCACAGGATCTTCAATCTGCCACCTCCAGGTCCCTATGGTCCAGCCTCTCACTTTCTGGACCCTGGCCCTCCATGGCAGCCACCAGTCTCTTTGGGATGAACAGGGCTCTTACTGCCTAGCCCGTCCCAGTACCAAGGATCACGGCACAGACCCCCTTCCTCCAGGCTTCAGCTCCTCTCCTACATGGCAGTTACAGTGGCCCCAGACCTCCACAGGGGTGTGGACAGCACCCAGGTAACACAGCCCTTCTCCATCACATTTTCCCAGGGGATCCAACTTTGGCGGGGCCTCTTGACCTATGGCCCTGTGGCAGGATGAGACCGCTAAAATACATAATTATTCCTTTCACTCTATTCTATCCCCGTATTCTCTTCTAACTATCTTTAATTTCATGTCAGGGTGGCCAACCTGACATTTCTACATTCCCTGTACTATCCCTTTAAAACTCTTTAGCTTCAAAACTACCAAGTCTTTTAGGTGTTTATAAAATATTCCCATAGAGATTGCCAACTCTTTTAAGTGTAGAGATGCATGAAAAATGCATTTCCTGAATACATTACTTTACTATTTGAGAATGTCTCCGCTCGCTAAAGGTGTGCACAGTCGCACGATCGTGTAGCCTGTGTATGCATATTTGAACAGGCTAAATCAATTACAAAGCTGCAGAGCTCTGAAAAGCAGAACTGCTTGCTGGAGCCATGGAAAATAAGCAAGTGAATCACTGAAACACTGAAAGTGAGCGAGCTGGCTGTTGCTATGGGAGTAGTAAACACTCCCTGCAGCCTCTCGCTGCAAAAACATGTCCGCTTCCTAAGAGAATTTAGAAATAAATAAAATAAGTGCTAAAGCATTAATGTAGGCTCTATAAAGGAGACCTGCAGTAGAATTTGTAAAGAAGTATTGGCTTTTGTTCACAGAGCTGTCGTGTATGGGAAGGACGTCACCACGTCATAGAGATGGGGGCGGGCACTTGACACGAGTAGTGATGAAGTAAAGATATCTGAAACTCATCTCGGAGTCCGTGTGCATTATTGAACTTGCTTAACACGGTATGTGCAAAGATAAAACAGAACAATGGCGATGAGGATGCGATGAAAAGACGGGATGAGAAGGTGATAATTAAACCTGAAACACAGTAAGCTGTTAAAGCAATGGAAAGCGCTGTACCAAAGTTTGACTGTTATAGTGAACCAGCCACGCTTGGACCGAGATGGACACGATGGCTTACTTCCTTCGAACTGTTCGCCGATGGCAAAGGGTTGATAATAGCTGATAATGGGAGTGCCGCTACGAGGCAATGGAGAAGGGCTTTGTTGCTACACCGTGCTGGGACAGATGTACAAGACATTTTTTCGACACTCGCGGACACTGGAGGGTCAACGGACTACGAAATGGTGGTAACAGCGTTGAATGCCTACTTTGTGCCACAAGTAAATACTGCGTTTGTGCAGCAAGCTTTCTACCAGCTAAAACAGAAGAAAGGGGAAACGGTGCAGCAGTTTGTTACTCGTTTGAGACAATCGGCTAAAGACTGTGACTTTGCTGGTGATAAAGACAACCAGATCAGAGATGCAATACTGAGCAAATGCAATTCGGAATATGTACGCCGCAAGTTGCTAGAGGAGGGCCCTGGGCTGACATTAGCTTGGTCACTAGAGCTATCTGCGCAGTGTGAGAGAATTGAAGTACAAATGTCTGCAATGCACGTAAGCACAGAGGCACAGGAAAAAGAAACAGTTAATCAGGTGTTTAAAAAGGAGGGGAGACATCATAAGAGGAGGCAGAAAAACGAAGAGGGAAAAGACAAAAATGAGAAGGCGTGTTACCGCTGCGATTACATAGACCATTTTGCAAAGGACCCTGCTTGCTCGAGGGCAGACTTGCAAGAAATGCAAAGGCAGAAATCATCTCGCGAAAATGTGCAAAACTGGGAATAAGGAGAAGCATACAGTCAAGTGTGTTGATTCCGAGAAACCAGATAGAGACTATGGATTCGTGGTAAATGGGAAAGGTAATTTAGACAGAGTAACGTTCTCGGTGGGAGGAGTTGATTTATTGATGTTGATTGACTCTGGAGCTACTAGCAATATTGTTGGCCAGCAGACCTGGGAAATGTTGAAGAGCAAACAGATCAAGTGTCAATCATCAAAGACTGACAAGAAACTGTACACATACTCGTCAACCGAGCCACTGGCAGTAAAGGGAGTATTCACGTGTAAAGTAGCCATAGGCAAATGCAGCACACAGGCTGAGTTCACAGTGATATGTGGACATGGTGAACCTTTACTGGGAAGAGAGACTGCTGTTAAGTTAGGAGTACTTAAACTAGGTGTCAACATAGCAGCAGTGACGGACGTTAAAGCACAGATAAAGCAGCAATACCCTAAATTGTTCAAAGGGGTAGGTAAGCTTAACACAAAACAGATAAGCTTACACATCGATGAGAATGTGACGCCAGTAGCGCAGCCCCTTAGGCGGGTACCCTTTCACCTGAGAGGAGCTGTGGATACCAAGATTAAGGAACTATTAGATATGGACATAATCGAGAAGGTTGATGGCGCCACACCATGGGTGAATCCGGTAGTAGTTGTGCCAAAACAACACAAGGAAATCAGGATGTGTCTGGACATGAGACAAGCTAATACAGCCATCATACGTGGCAGATACCCAATCCCCACAGTGGATGAACTGCTGCAAGGCATGAATGGGTCTGTCATGTTCAGCAAACTGGATCTTAAATGGGGCTATCATCAGTTGGAGCTTACGCCAGAATCGAGGGGCATAACAACGTTTGCTGTGCATAATGGGACATACAGATATAAGAGACTTATTTTTGGGGTTTCATCGGCAAGCAAGCAGCACCAACATGAAATTGCAACCGCACTGGCAGGCATTGAGGGGGTGGAGAACATTTCAGATGATATCATCATCCACGCCCCAGACAAGGAGACACATGACCAGCGACTGCATGCAGTCCTCAGCAGATTGGAGGAGTGTGGTCTGACTCTCAACACAGACAAATGTCAGTTCAATATGGACAAGCTGATTTTTATGGGCATGCTACTCTCACAGAAATGCATAGGCCCCACAGCTGAAAGATTGAGAGCTGTGGTCGATGCGAGGGAGCCTGAGACTGTGTCGGAAGTACGTAGTTTTCTGGGTTCGGTGGGCTACAGCAGTAGGTTCATTCTGCAGTTCTCTACACTCACAGAGCCCCTGCGGAAGTTGACAAAGAAGGAGACAACATTTCAATTTGGACTGGAACAGAAGGCAGCATTCCAGACACTGAAGAACAGACTAGCTGAAGCAGCGATGCTTGCATACTTTGACAAAGACGCTCCCAATAAAGTAATAGCAGATGCAGGACCGGTAGGCATAGGAGCTGTGCTGGTGCAGGAACAACATGGGGAAATGGTTCCAATCTGTTACGTGAGCAGGAGCTTGTCAGAGTGTGAACGCAGATACTCACAGACTGAATGCAAGGCTCTTGCGTTGGTTTGGGCCTGTGAAAGACTTCTCCCATATGTGTACGGTAAGAGATTCGACTTAGTGACTGATCATAAGGCACTCGAGGCTATCTACAGTCCCCACTCGAAGCCATGTGCTCGCATTGAACGATGGGTGCTGAGACTCCAACCTTATGACTTTCGGGTTGTACACATACCCGGGACACACAACATAGCTGACCCTTTGTCTCGTCTGCTGGGAGAGATGGCAATGAAGGAGTCACACATACAGAGGGCAGAAAAGTATGTAAGATTTGTGGCCATTAACGCAACCCCAGGGGCACTGACCACAAGAGAAGTGGAGGAAGCATCGGCTGTCAATGATGAGCTGAGAGAGGTGAGAAACACCATTCAGACGGGGCGCTATGAGAAATGCTGGGCATACGCACCCATAGCAAATGAATTATGTACAATTGGACAATTAGTTCTCAGGGGAACACGCATTGTTTTGCCACATGCGCTACACGAGAGGGCTCTAGCCCTAGCTCACGAGGGACATTTGGGCATTGTGGGCACAAAGCAGCATTTCCAGAGTAAAGTATGGTGGCCGGGCATGGACAAGACTGCAGAGAGACATGCCAGGTCATGTCATGGGTGCCAGATGGTGGCACGACCAGACTTGCCGGAACCATTGAGACCAACGAGGTTACCTGAAGGACCGTGGCAGGACCTTGCTACTGACTTGCTGGGGCCGCTACCAACAGGACAGTCAATACTGGTAGTTGTAGATTATTACAGCAGGTATTATGAATACGACATTATGCAGTCCACCAGTACAGAAAAGGTGATTGATAGTTTGGAGACTATTTTTAGTCATCATGGTCTTCCCATAACGGTCAGGTCTGACTGTGGCCCGCAGTTCATGTCAACTCAGTTTCAGAATTTCTGCCAGGAAAATGGGATACAGCATGTGAAGATGACCCCGAGATGGGCACAAGCAAATGGTGAGGTAGAACGGCAGAATGCCTCCCTCATGAAGAGGATTCGCATCGCACAGGCTGAGGGTCTGGACTGGAAGCGGGAGTTACGCAAGTACGTCACCGTTTACAGATCCATCGATCACTCGACTACAGGCAGAAGCCCAGCTGAGCTCCTTTTCCAAAGGAAATTAAGGGGGAAGCTTCTGGACATAGCCACACCGCAGAGTGACTTGGAGACACGGGACTGGGATGCTGAGCAGAAGGGAAAATACAAAGCCTATGCAGACAGCCGTCACGGAGCCAAACCCGCTGATGTGGACATTGGGGACCAGGTTCTCCTAAAACAAGATAAGGCGGATAAGTTCACAACAACCTTTAATAAGGTACCACACACGGTGGTCAGTAGAGAGGGGAACAATGTGGTTGTTCAGTCACCAACAGGAGCGAGGTACTCTAGGAACATGATGTTTGTGAAAAAGTACATACATGAGGAGCCTGCTCTACAAGCAACTGAAATCACGCAACCCAAAGTAGCTGGAAAACAGAACTCTACAGTGAGGCGGTCTATCGAGTCCTCACAGGAGACACCACAAAAGCCTCCGATACTGAAAACAGACAGGCCTCATAAGCAAACTAGACTACCTCAGAGACTTAAAGACTTCATTGTTAAATAGCAGTATTATGGTAAAAGGGTTTGAATGTTTAAAGATAGTTAAAGAAAAAAAAAAAGGTAAACCATAAAGAGTAAGAGAACGAGTGATGTGAAATATAAGCAAACGGTACTTCATTTGTCTATTATAACAGGTTTATACCAGTGAGAAGATCTGTTGTTAATGTTGGGGTAACATTGAAGTTTAAATCCAAGTAAAGGGGGGATGTCGTGTATGGGAAGGACGTCACCACGTCATAGAGATGGGGGTGGGCACTTGACACTAGTAGTGATGAAGAAAAGATGTCTGAAACTCATCTCGGAGTCCGTGTGCATTATTGAACTTGCTTAACACGGTATGTGCAAAGATAAAACAGAACAAGAGCCAGTAGAAAAGACAGATGCCTTGTTGGGAGTGGAAATTGAAAAGTTTGCTGACAGCTGAAATAAGCCGTCTGGTTAAATTGAAACTTACAGATACAGTGGTAAACAGGCTTAAGTATGTACAAATGTATACACTAGGCTGTAGTGGTCTGTTGAATAAAATAAATACAAATTTATGAAGTTTCCAGGGCAGAGGTTAAAAATAAAATTAAAGGAAGGTTTTTGAGAGATACCAGAAGATACTCTGACTTTGCAGGGTAAATGGATAGGGAGCACGCCTCTAATCTATTTACCCCGAGAAGGCTGGCAATCTCCATTAAACTGAATATAAGAAGTTATGACAATTTGTTTATTTTTTTTTTCTCTCTCCTCTTACTTGAGTTAGTGCTGGTTAAGTAAGAGGGTCTTTCTATAGGGCTGGCAGCCCAGAAAATGGCTGTTTATATGGGACGAGTATAGTGATGTCATCTAGAGGGGGAGGAGCTACAAAACCCTGATGATGCCCAAACCCCTAATTAATGTTCTTTTCAGTAGATTAAGACATTGCTTTTGTATTTAGTGTGTCTATAGAGGTATGTGGGATTAGGGTGGCATATTATTAAGGGAACCTATAGCATTGTGAACCTTCCCCTAACAGAAATAAAGGGTTTAAAGTCTAGATTGGCTGGTCACAAGATTATGATGTCATAATTATTGTACTATATAAACCTCCCCACCAGGAGGCTAAAAGAGGTGTGCTGGTCAGTTCCTTCTGACCAAGCAAGGAAGAGGAGGTGTGAGTGCCTACACACCAGATTGGAAAAAAAATATTGACTATACAGAGAAGAGCAGGGAGTCTGAGGAAAGACTTGCCTGAGTTTTTGTCTTGCTTTTATTTATTTTGGTGTGAAAGTTTAAACACCCTTTTCTTTTCTGTCAATATTTTTTTGAACAGTTTAATTTTGTTATGATCATTTTTGGAGAATAAAATGATAAACGCTATACCCGCGTTTTTTATGTACTTGATTTAAAGACTGGTGTCTGTTATTGAACCCACACACTTACAGGCCTCAACCCTTTGACTCTCCCACTCCCTGGACTCTGCGGCACAGCAGACATGAAGACCCTATTTCCTGCTGCATGGTTACTTTCATACCACTATGCCAGGGCCCCACCCATACTATGGGTCCCTGCACTCAAACTAGCACTACTGCTCTCAGGACCATGTAGTAAGCCCAACAAAATGGGGGACTTACATGCTTGCCTCACAGAAAACTTCACCTTCCCCAAAGAACAGACTGGGTGGGATAATGCACATCTCTCTCACCCTTTCCACTCCTCAGCGCTCCACTGGCATGACTGTGTGGGATGGTCACCCCAATTTGTGGTGGACAAGCCCACTCTTGCACTAAAAACTGGTTCCCTACCCCTTCAAAGGTCAGCCCTGGTAACCTATCCTGGATTCCCATGGTCAGACTGCCAGGTACTGCCAGGAACGGTGTCCCACCCTTCTCCCCAGTGGACCCTTGTACTGCCTTAAAACTGCTGCCATCAAGGTGGGCGATACAATTACCAGCATCTCGTGGATATTAGTATAATTAAGAAACAGTTACCAGAATCGCTATTATTTTTAAGTGTAAGACACTCTTACTCTAGCCCGCAATGGTGGGTTGCTACTATTTAGAATAACACAGTTTAACATGATACATGCTGCTGTCTGCTCTTGCCTCCCCTCCAAAATGCCTTTACAGTTGTACCAACTACTACCTCACTGTACTAATTTCCTAAACCTTTTCTATCCTACACATGATAGCCTATTCTCTTATCCTATACAATACAGTACAATTTGTAACAGCTCTATCTCTACCAACTTATTATTACCGCAGTGCTCAGTCCAAGATGTGGGTGCCCAGATTCATGTCTATATGAGTCCATCAAATTGCTCTTTATATTTTCCCTTTTTCCCACGGCAGACCACACGTGCACATTTCTAACTTATAAAATTCCTAAATTGGAGACTATACTATCTCTCTCTATACCCCCCTCCCCCTGGTGGGCACAAGGTCACACACTAATAACATGCTGACTCATTTTAAACATCGTAACAGTACCTTTTTTCATGTTTTTTTTTCTCAAACAGCTAGTAAGTTAACATGGTACATATTATAACAGCAAAAATAAAACCGTCTCACTCACCCAATTGCCAAAAGGGGGGCAGCAGTAGTCTTTCAGAGGGGCCAAGGAGGCACTATGGGCAATGTTTCACCTCTTCTTTTTCTGCTTGGAGCCTTTAGGCGTATCATCCAAGGCATAATAGAAACAGGGGTTAGGCTTGGTGCACTAGGCATCCATGTAATCCTTGCTGATCACATAGTACTTAACGTGGGCCCCTGTTCTGCACCATCGCAAATGTTTTAAATAAAGTGACCTCTGTCCACTCAGTAGACATGCACATGTCCACAGAGTAGACGTGCACATCGATCTGGCAGTCGTGATCACCTTTTCTTGGTCGTATGCTGGATCAGACAGGCCCACACAGTTCCACAGGTGGATCTTCTCCACAGCTCTGTAGAATACCCAATCTGAGCTCCTGACTTTGATTATGTCCCACAGGCACTAACTCACATAAGGATAGTTTTCACCCAGTATGAAAGGGTCTGTGGACTTTGGAGACCTTTCTTTTAAAAGTCTGTTGTAACAGCACTAACATTCTTTCTTCCCCTGCTCCCACTGCTCCAATGCAGCTCTGATGCCTTATCAGTTTTTTACCCTGAGGACTGATTCATTTGAATTTGTGGATCAGCTCCATATCGCAACATGAAGTCAGTGTTTTTATTAGCTGGACCAGATCTATGCTCAATAGTGCTTAATAGTGAACTTATAGGGTTGCAGGGCAAGGCACCATCGCATAATGAGGTTTTTTTTATCCTTCATGGGTTGCAACCAGCATAGGGGATTGCGGTCTGTCCATACTTCAAACGTGACACCCCAGAGATAGAACTTTAAAGACTCCACTGCCCACTTTAGGGCCAGACATTCCTTTTTGATTATACAATATCTGGATTCTCCTTCTTCCAACAGGACCTTGACTACTATGTCAGGCCCCTTCGTACCAGCAGGCTCCTCCTGCACCTTCGGGGTCTCTTGTGGCTTATTCTTCACCATGGGGCCAGCTGCTGCAGCCATAGATGAATCTGTCTGAGGCTGCTGAGAATCAGGGAACCCAGTCTCAGGGAGATTAGACTGTGTTGCTCACCCATAGCCCCTCCCTCTGCTGTGGGGAGGTTCACAGGCAGCTGCTGATAGGGAGGTGCTGGGAAGATGATTGTGTCCCTCGCCCACTGACTTTGTCTCAGGAAGGCTTTCTCTCACCTCTTCCCAACTCTCCATTGGTTCAATGGTTGAGGCCTTGCTCTGCGTGGTGTTGGAAGTTCCTCCCCAACTACCCCAGGGAGGGAAAAAGGGGTCCTGGTAACAGTGGGTCAAGAAGCAGCACCAAGGGTGCTCTGGAGACATATTGGGTGACACTCAGTGCCACTTCCCTCATGGCCACATAGAATGCACTTTTCGGCTACAAAGCTTCTTTCCAATATATTCCAAAGCCACACCAATAAAGATTCAGGAACAGTCACAGTATGGCTAGAGGAACTGGGAGCTGAAGCCATGGTGCACAGTCTCTATCTTGGCTCCCCACAAGCAAACACTCCACTCAAGTCTTTCCTTCACTGGTTGCAATTTAAATCCCAAATGCTCCTTTCTCTCTTTACTCCTCAGCAGCAAGGAGGCAAAAATGGCACTTTGTTTTCAGACTCACAGTTGACCCCTTTTCAAATGCCCAGCCACCATCCAGGCTCCACCAACCATAGTCCAGATAACCTTTTCCTTTATGCATGCATGCACGTTGATAGCCATGAGGTACCAGGTGCCATTTTGTCTAGCACGAGGTGCACAGTCCACATGGCAACTCGCTAACTCCACAGGCCTTCAACATGTCCCCAGATGGGTGCACCATCTTTCATTGCTCAGGTATGTTGATAGCACCCCAAATTAGGGTCCCGGATGAGCCCCAACATTGTAAGCCCCCTCCTCCTCTGTCTAGGAGTATTTTAAAAATGGTGTAGTTTGTAGGGGAGGGGGCACATTACAGCCAGAAAACACAGTTCAGAAACCATACTGATGAAAAATGAAATAGTACCTGAGATCCAGATTCACCTATGGATGGATTGGCTCCATCAGGGTGCTGAGATGTTAACTGGAGTGCAGCCAGGAAGTCCTTGGTGGGGGCAAAACTTGGTTAGACACTTTTAGGCAGTGTAACTCCTAGGTGGCACTATTCCAAGGGCTACTACCCCTGCCTGCTTGGCTAGTAGCAGGTTAAGGGGTCTGAGTTCTGAAACGAGTGCCTCCACCGGAGGTCAGGGTTGGTAGTGGTCAAGCTAAGCTGGGCACAGCCCTCCGGGACACTGTAACCCCCCTCTTTCCTTATTAGTAGCCGGAACAATACACAATAATCACTTTCACAATACCCCGATACACCACACAAGTACCCACACTGTTTGCATTTACCGTCAGTGCTTTTCTCTGGCCCGGCCTTGGGGACCCCCTGTAAAACAAGGTTATACACAGCAAATAACAGCAGTACAGTACTCTTGCACAAACTGGAACCACAGTCAGGGTAAATGCAAAAAAGAGTTAGATCTGCTTTATTTAAGGGACTTGAACAAGGGAGGGGCGTAATCAGGTTAATTTGCTTAAAGGCTCTGTCAGTCAAACAGTTATGCATGCACTTCAGGGTCCATAAGCAGTCACACATTCTGAGTACCCAGATGGAGAATGGTGGGCTAGCCAGGAATGTTGCAGCTGATTGGAGCCCTGTGATGGAAGAAAACAACATGCACAACACACACTATTTGTAATCAGGAGCCGGAGGGCTCAGTTCATAAAAAGAAAACAAGACAATCAGATGACACACTTTTAGATTAGGCTGTTGTTGCAGGGAGCTACCCTGATGATTACTGACTATACACAAGACTGGACACAGGCTGGATGAAAATCGAGACAGCAGGTGGTTAATCTGGAGTGCCAGGAGATGCAGAGCCCACACGATTCGCTAAGACATCATTCCTGTTCAAGCGTGGAGCAGGGGGCTGATCCCCAGGCAGGTCTCTTGTCGGTGGCTTTCTCTGTGCAGTGGGGTAGTCTGGCAGGGCCAGCATGGCATGGCCCAGGCTGAATGGAGATGAATGCAGATTCAGTCCGATTAGGCTGGATAAAGCTTCCAGCAAGCAGAACACAGTTCACACAATGGGGAACCAAATCACGACCCACTTTCAATACACAGCACATTTACATGTAAAGGATTCTACAGTACCAGCAAGCAGAACACAGTTCACACAGTGGGGAACCAAATCACGACCCACTTTCAATACACAGCACATTTACATGTAAGGAAATTCTACTGTACCAGGCAAACCGCTCTCTGGTCATGATTGCAAAGTCTCTGCACAAACCGGGGATTCAAAAGGAGCTGGAAATCCTGACAGTCCGATTGCATTCAGCAAATCTTCGGTCTTCTGCAGGTTAAAGCCTGGTCATAGTCCAGTGGCTTAAATAGTCCTCACAACTCGGATTCAGACCGAATAAACTCATGTTTCCCTCTCAGGGACAGCAGGCAGACAGGCAGGCCAAAACTCAGCCCTTTCACAGTTCTCCCATGCAAAACTACACAGAATTGCTGCTGAAAAAATCACTTGAGCTGTTACAACTTCACTTCTCAGTTCAAAATTGAAACTAGCTGCAGCAGCCTGGGAAATTCCCCAAGATCCAAAAGGTTCGGTTGGCTGATCCTCCTGTCAGTCACAACAAAGGCTCCCCCTTCAGGTGCAAAAAAGGCACAAAAAGCCCAGAACTACAATTCCTACAGATTTTGACTCCAGACAGCTCCTGTACTGGCTCCATTTTAGGTCCCACCAGTACTGATTGATCCAATTCGGCAGTCCAGGACCAAGATAGTGGATATACAACAATCCTTGCTGCAAAGAAGGCAGGTTAGACAAACTACATTATCATTATCACTCTAAATGATTTTCAGCAAATAGTTACATATTTCAACAGAGCTCCCTCTCAGATTACTTATGTCTGCAATTCAGGCAGCTCTTAAAGAGACAGTGCAGAGAGGCTATACAGGCACTCTCTGGCAATCACATTTAAACTGCTAAAACGCAGGACACCAGCCAGGCAGTGAGCATTTAGGCAAGCTCAAGGAAGACTTTTCGAGAACCCCCATTCGTAGGGGGGTTACAGCAGGATAACCGTACAAGTTTTACCCCTCCAAATAGTAAAGCAAATGTCCAAACAGGATAAATTTTAAAACAGTTTGGGTTTATTTTTTTAAGTTCCAACCAACAGTTCATAAAGGCCCAAGCCACTTTAACTCTGCAGCTCCATGGAGCATGGGGCATAACTGATCTGGCATTGGAAACAACGGCCACAGCTGCGGTACATTACTTGGGGCACATGGTCCTGAACCTTGGATCCCTCCAACACAGAGCCTAAGCAAGCTCCAGATGGAAGCTGTGGTGGCAGCAGCTTTAGTTAATGTCATTCACATCAAAAATTTCTATGCTCACTCCCCCTTACACACTCAACTGCGGGGCTCAGCCAACTGACTTTACTGTCTGTGGGCCGATCTGTATTACACGGCTCCCCAGTTTCAAAAATGCAGCTTCACACTTTCTAACTCCTCAGATGCAGAGACTGATGCCTGATGCATCAGCCAACCCCTACAGACCCAACGAGGGAACCTCTGTGGGCGTGGCTCGCACCACATTCTGCAGCTCTGAGGGGGTGCTGATCTGGGCTGTAACACTTTTTCCTCACTGACACTTTTTACATGGTGGACACGGAACTCTGGCACATGATTCTCGATCTACCACCTCCAGGTCCCTATAGCCTGGCCTCTCATTTTCCAGACCTTAGCCCTCCATGGCAGCCACCAGTCTGTTTTGGATGAACAGGATTCTTACTGCCTGACCCATCCTGGTGTTAAGGATCACAGCACAGGCCCCCTTCCTCCAGGCCTCGGCTCCACTCCTACATGGCAGTTACAGTGACCCCAGATCTCCACGGGGGTGTGGACAGCACCCCGATAACGCAGCCCTTCTCCATCATATTTTCCCAGGGGATCTGACTTTGACGGGGATGGGGTGGCCATTGCCCCACCCTGGTACCCCTGGCCCATGGCCCCAACCATTTGACTCTCCCACTCCCTGGACTCCATGGCACAGCAGACACAAAGACCCTATTTCCTGCCACATGGCGGCTTTTATACCACGATGCCAGGACCTCACCCATACTGTGGGTCCTGGCACCCAAACTGGCACTACTGCTCTCTGGGCTATGTAGTAAGCCCTACAAAATGGGGGGCTTACAAAACCTTTGACACCTATAATTTTACTGTCTGCCTCTTTGTCCTCTATCATGGAACACTCTGCCATAAACCCTTTCTTGCTCTCTCCAATGAGGGAAATCTCCTTCCAGACGAGCATACTCCATATTGTCTGAATCCCAGTTAAAATCTCTGTCTCTGCTAACTTTCTCCTGAGGGGGTGGGAAAGCAGCCAACTGGATCAGTTCACCATATGCAAGATGGTATATTTTAAAACCATGCAACACGGACAGCGCAGGTGGGACTAGTGACAGGGTGCAAAACCTCTGAATGGTCTCTTCGCGGTTGTGCACCCTGTCACTGTTCCCCAGCAGAGGATAAGTTCTGTGCTTGGATGAGGGTCTGATGAGCATCTGCCGTGGCTCAGCAGGATGAGCAACAGACAGCAATAGAGGCAGTGTGTCTGTGGACTGGGTATCAAATCCCGGTCCCAGACGCATGGAATTTTTTGTTTATTTGCACTTTGTGCGAATTACAGTAAGTGTCCAACTCCCCCCCCCAGAGTTGGTTATTTTAGTTGGGGAGGTTTAGGGGCGAAGTCCCCCATAATGTGGGGTGTGGAGCCCCTCGTAAAACTCAGAGATATGCCGCTGGCAATATATCGTGCTATATTGACAGCACAGTATATTGCTACGGCAGAATGTCTTGCAACATTATGACCCCATGCCGGGAAGCAGGTGTCCCCCCTTCCATGTGCATATTAGGGGTAATTGCATACACCTCACTGTCTCTCAGTCATGGTGATGAAAGGGTCCTATCTACCCTGAGGTGTTCCCAAATTGACTGTGCTTTAAGTATAATCTCTTAAATTGTGTTGGCTTTGGGGTTGCAAGATGAGATCATTAAATGGTGTGCCTCTGGGAGCAAACTCTGATAAAATACCCTCCTATATGTCTTCAGGATTCTTTTGACCCTGGCCAGAGAAGAAAACTTACTTCATGTTCCTCATCTCCTGCCCGGGTGTCTGTCACATTCTGAGGGCAGCACTCCTGGCAAGGACAGGGCCCTTAAATTTACCATATTCATGCTGCATTGCAATGCAAATTTCCTCAAAATTCCCTTTTGTCTCATCCTGCTTTTCATCTATTCATTCAAATACTGGGCCAGCACATGTCAGTTTTAGCAATTGTATTTTCTCCCTCTCTGGCACATCTTCACCTAAATCTTTCAAGTGGGATTGCAACATTACCAAGTGTGAGTCTAAATTACTGTCTTTTTCCCTATGATCAAGCTTTTTTATGGTTGATGACACTTTGTAAATCTCATTAATTATCAGGTGCTCATGCTCTACTGTGAGGTTCAGTGATTTGTCCTAGATTTCCCTGTCGGTTCTGGGTTTGAGGATGAGGACACTAATGCTTCTGATTCTCCCATGTGGTGTGTGACAAAAGTACTAACACTTTCTTGCGGTGGAGGGCTAGACTGTGTCACAGTCCCTTTTTTTTGAAGCTGGTCGTTCAAGCTCTGTATCATTTTTACTTTCTCCTGTAACAGTATGTTTTGCTTTTCTTGATCGTGTTTCCTACCTTCTTCTGTTTCCCTGATAAAGTGTTTTAACCTGTTTATTTCATTATAAGCTGCTGTCTGCTCTTGTAGGGCTGTGGCTAGTAAGTCACATTTCTCGGTTGGGAGGTTCTCAAAAGATCCCTTATATTCTTTATACTTATGCTGCTCTTCGTCTATTTCCTGATGCAGTTTAGTTTCCCTCTTTAGCTTCAAGAGCTTTCCTGTTCTTGTCTATCATTTCTATTGCCTTTAGTTGGTCTGTTTCACACTGGAGCTGATCTGTTGTTTAGCTTAAGATTCTTTTCTCTTGTTGTAACTGTTAGAGATCATGTGCAATGGTTTTTACATATTTTTTATAAAAGCTTGAAAAGCAGAAATTCAAGTCATTATGTCATGATTAGAGTTTCCTGAGAATTCCATGCCATTTGGTTTTGTGGTTTTCTTTAAATCAGCATTTGTTAATTTGCTCTACAGTAGCTGAAAACAGTGTCCTCTCAGTCAAACTTAGAGTGCAATGACATCATTTTGGAGTAGCTTGCTGTTTCAGATTCCCAATCAGAGCAGTAGTTTGTAGAGTTAATGGTTTGCTGAGCTCTCCAAGTTTCTTACAAACATAGTCTCTGGCTTGTGTTTAGATAGATCAGTTTAAAATACAACATTATCTTTTCATAAAAAGCTGATCATTTTAATTTCAAGGCTGAATTGAAGCAGTGGAAATCTTTCTCTGTGAGAAATTAACTTGTCTGTATCACAGCTCTCAGTTCTTTCTAATCAAAACTCAGATTGTTTTTCTAATTATATAACACGGCTATTAAATGTATATAAAAATAAATCTAAAAATTGTTCATTCACAGAAACAGTTTGTCATTGATGTAGCCTCCATAAATAGATTTCATGTAAGAACATTTTCTTTTCATGTCAGATTGACAAAGTACATGTGCTTGAAATTCTGTAGCAGAGTGTGACAGGCACCTGTCAGAACTCAGAAACTTCAGTTCTTTGGGTGGTTTCTGTGTGAAAATACATTTTTAGGTGTAACTAGAAACATTGTGTGGCATCCTGATGCACCATGTCTCTGCCTCAAAGCTGAGGCAGCTGCAGCCTACTGCCATCTGTCCCTGCCCCACAAGCCCCCTTCCTTCTGCTCCACATTTGAAGCTGCTGCATTCTGCTTTCCACTATCTTCTCCCGCACAGTCAAGGACTGTGTACCCTGCTGCCTCCATCCCCTGCCTAAAGAATCAGGGCTGCTGTACCCTTCCTCCCCCTGCCCAAACAATGGGGGTTGCTGTATCCTGCTGCTCTCCCACCCACCCTCATAGTTAGAGAAGCTGAACCTGTTGCCCCTTGTTCCTGTCTTCACAGTCAGGGCTGCTGTGCTAAGCTCTAGAGTGCCAGGTTCCCTGCCTCCACTGCTGGGACTGCTGTACCATGCTGCCCTAGTCACCAGAGGTGGGGCTTTTGCTACACCCTGCTATTCACTTCCATTGCTCCAAATGGTCAGGACTGCTGCACCATGTGTACCCCATCTCACAGTCAGGGCTGCTGTACCCTGATGCCCCCTGTGTTCTGCACCATAGTCAAGGCTTCTGCACCATGCTGTTCTCTATACCCTGTCACCAGAGATAGGGCTGCTGCACACTGCTCTTTTCTACACAGTTGGGGTTGCTATGGCCTGTTGTGCTCTAGAGCCCCATGCCTCTGCAGTTAGGGCTGCTGCACCATGCTGCCACTTACCACAAGATTCAGAGCATTTGCTGCACCCTGTTGCATGCCTCCACAGTTGAGGCAGTTGCACCCTGCTGTCCCCCTTGCCACCAGAGTCAAATATTTTGCTACACCCTGCTCCCCTCGTCCCTTATCCCAAACAGGCATGACTGCTGCACCCTGTCCCACAGTTTGGGCTGCTGTATCTTGTTGCCACCCTTATCTCCTGCCTGAACATTCAGGGCTGCTGCATCCTGCTGGCCTCTGTCCCCACACCCACAGTCAGGGCCACGGCACCCTGTTGCCCCCTGTTCCTATCTCCACAGTCAGAGCTGCTGTGCTGTGCTACACCCTAGAGTCTCATGTTGCCTTCATCCACAGTTGGGGCTGCTGAACCCTGCTATGCACTTGCATTTCCCCAACTGGTCTGGGCTGCTGCACAATGTGTACCCTGTGCTATTGTCAGGGCTGCTGTACCCTGATGCCCACCTGTGTCCTGCCCCACAGTCAGGGCTTCTGCCCCATGCAGTCCTTTGTCCCCTGCCACCATTGTGCCCTGCTGCACCACAGAGCCCCTTGCCTCCACAGGCAGGGGACAGGGTGCAGCACATGCCTTACTCTTGTGCTGCACCCTTCCTGAACAGCTGGAGTTGCTGCACCCTGCTACTCTCTCTCTCTCTCTCTCTCTCTCACAGTCAGGGACACTGCACATGTTGCCCCCTGTTCCTGTCTCAGCAGGATGTAGCAAAGGATCTGACTCTGGTGGCAGGGAGACAGCAGGGTGCAACTGCCTCAACTGTGGAGGCATGCAACAGGGTGTAGCAAATGCCCTGAATCTTGTGGCAAGTGGCAGCATGGTGCAGCAGCCCTAACTGCAGAGGCATGGGGCTCTACAGTACAGCAGGCCACAGCAACCCCAACTGTGTAGAATGGAGCAGGGTGCAGCAGCCCTGTCGGTGGTGACAGGGGATAGAAGACAGCATGGTGCAAAAGCCTCAACTGTGGGGCAGGACACATGGAGCATCAGGGTACAGCAGCCCTGACTGTGAGAAGGGGTACATGTGATGCAGCAGCCCTGACCATTTTGGGCAATGGAAGTGGGTAGCACAGTGCAGCAAAAGCCCCACCTCTGGTGCTATGGCAGCATGGTGCAGCAGCCCCAGCTGTGGAGGCAAGGAATATGGCACTCTAGGGCTTAGCACAGCACAGCACTGCAGCCCTGACTGTGGAGACAGGAACAGGACAACAGGTGCAGCATCCCTAACTGTGAGGGTGGGGGAGAGAGGGCAGCAGGGTGGGAGGGTACAGTAGTCCTGATTATTTAGGCAAGCGATGGAGGCAGCAGGGTGCACAATCCCTGACTGTGTGGGAGAAGACAGTGGGCAGCAGGGTGCAGCAGCCTTGAATGTGGTGCAGAAGGCAGGGGGCTTGTGGGGCAGGGGACTGGTGGCAGACTGCAGCTGTCTCACCTGTGGGGCACAGACATGGTGCATCGGGAAGCCACATAGTGTTTTTAGTTACACACATACATGATGTATTTTCACACAGAAACCGCCAAAGAACTGAAATTTGTGAGTTCTGACAGGACATGTGCTTGAAATACTGTAGCAGAATGTGACAAGCACCTGTTTGTTAATCTGACATGAGAAAAAAAGTTCTTACATGATTATATTTATGAAGGCTACGTCAAAAACAAACTTTCTGTGAATGAACAAAATTTAGATTTATTTTATATTCATTAAACAGCTCTGTGTTACATAATTAGAAAAAAACTGAGGTTTGATTAGAAAGAACAGAGCTGTGATACAGACATGCTGATTTCTCACAGAAAAAGATTTCCACTACTTCAATTCAGCACTGAAACTAAAATGAACAGCTTTTTAAAGGAAGAGAATGATATATTTTAAGCTGCTCTATCTAAACACAAACCAGAGAATGGGTTTGTAAGAAACCTGGAGAGCTCAGCAGACCATAAATTCTACAGAGTGCTGCTCTAATTGGGAATCTGAAACAGCAAGCTACTCCAAAATGATGTCATCGCACTCTAAGTTTGACTGAGAGGACAGAAATAACTCCACTGTTTTCAGCCACTACAGAGCAAGTTAACAAATGCTGATTTAAAGAAAACCACTAAACCAAACAGCGTGAAATTTTCAGGAAACACTAATCATGACACAAGGACTTGAACTGCAACTTTTTAAGCTTTTATTAAAAATATGTAAAAACCATTGCACATGATCTTTAAATATCTCTCTCCCACTGGCCGGTGGCATTGTGGGATGTGGGCTGATCACCTTACCTCACGCTTCATGGCGACCCCTGTTGAGGAATGAGCACAGGCACGGGAGTCAGCAGGGGAGGAGAGGGATCGAGCGTCCCAGGGACTGCTTTCCTTCTCCGGGGAGGGAGAACACCAGTGGTTCGGTGCTTAAATGGTCAATGGCAGAGGCTAAGGGGCCGGCACACTGAAAACTGCAGAGTGGGAGTAGACAAGGCAGACATTCGGAGGAGCGTGTACAGGAGCGTGCATGCTCGCTCCTTGGGCATCATTGCATGCCTCATCTAGGGGAACCAAATTACAGAAGGAAAATGGGTACTGGCATGGCAGAGTGATGATCTGTCCCTGGAGATGCCACCCCTGCAATGGGCAGTAACCCTTCCAGCACCAAATCCGGAGTTAGGCTGGTCCAGGAGATCCCCACTGCCCCACCATGGAGGGGCAAGCCATGGGGCAGCTGGAAGGGTAGGCTGCGAGCAGGGAACAGGGCTGGGGCAATCTGACAGGATGCAGAGCTGCCAGGGACCAGGTGGATAAAGAAATTAACAGAAAAAAAATCTCTCTCCCAGGTGACCAATCCTTCCAGGACTGGACCCCTTTCTTCTATGGGGTCTGCTTTATCTTTTAACTCCTTTATTTGTCTTTCCAGATCTTTTAATTTGATCCTGGAATTTAGCTTCCTGTTCTGCTAACCTATTTTATAAGCTCACCATCATTTTCTTGGCACCTGGCTTCTAACTCCTTGCAATTATCTGTCCATGAAATGAAGTTCAAGAAAGGACAATTCAGTATAAAATTTTACATTTTTATGTTGGCTCACACTTGCGCAGGAGTCAACATATTGCAGTAGTAGCAGATTTGGAGGTGCGGTCACTGTGGGCGAATGCAGGGGACACATCAGTAGGTGCGTCCCTCATTCCCCAATCAGCCAGCATGCAGGTGCCACACCAGCAATTCATAAAGTGGCCACCAGATTTAAGGAAAGGTCCACTGCGCAACACAATAACATGCCTCCCGACGTAAACATTGTGGCACTGACTGCCGCCGCTTGACTTCAGGGGTGCCCAATCCCCCTGTCGCATGCTCCGATCCACTTCATTTGCCAACGGGGGAGCCCACTCCTCTTTGGCATACTGACTCCCCAAGTGTGTGCCGAGGGGTGCCCAATCCCCCTCGACATCATGCACTCCCCCCCAACAGTCTTTCTTTGCCGACAGGGAGCCCAGTCCCCATCAGCTGCAGTCCCACCTTCCCTGTTTATTTTGCCGATGGGGGAGCCCACTCCCCGTCAGCATAATATCTCCTCCTCCCATCTGTTGTGTGCCAAGGGGGGTGCCCAATCCCCCTCGGCTCTTCCCCCCTTTTGTATGTGCCAACGGGGGTGCACAATCCCCCATTGGCTACAGCCCCCCCCAGAACAATCAGGTGGCATGCTGGGAGCCCACCCCAGTGTGCCAAATATTCCTGGGAAAAAAAAATCATACAATGTTCCCCCTTTTTTTTTCCACCGTAAAACAGAAAACAGTCCATCATGGTCTCCCTGCCCCCCTCCCAACCTGCGCCTGCCCTCTGTGCACCCTGTCTCCCCACACCCCCCTCACCCCATACTTACTGCCAGAGTTTGGTGTGACGATCTTTGGTGGACCGGGAACACGTCTGCACCCTTCAAAGCCGATCGCGAACTGAAGAAATGCCAGTAAGCTGTATAATGGTGTATTTTTTTTTCAACTTTGGTGCATATCTCAGGCATTTTTGGGAATTTTGACACCAGATTTTCAACACTGGGTTACTGGGACCCCTCCTCGTGAATTCAGTCACTGTCATGACATTATTCGGTTCCTAAAGGTGATTTCACAGTCGCTGCACAGAATCACCTTTCGGGACCGATTAACCAAACGACAGTGCCACTATTCATGAGGGAGTGGGCTCTCAAAAAGCCTATGTTGCAAATTTGGTGAAAAATTCCAAAAAATGGCTGCTTTATGAGCGTGCATTGTGCAGTTTCCATGCACGTGCGTAACTTCGTGAATTTGTAATGTTTTCACTCCAGATTTTCAAAATTGGCATTTTTCCACACCTCCTTATGAACAATACAGCTGTCATTTTACATATCCTGGCCGAAACGTGTTTTCACATGTACGGCACATAATAGCGCAGTTGCTGTGCAAAATCAGTTTTCGGGACAGTTTGAGGAAATGATGGTGACACTGTTCATGAGCAGAGGTCCTAAAATGCCTATGTTGAAAATTTGGTGACAAAAGCCTATAAAATGATTGTGTTACAAGTGTGCATTGGGCAGTTCCCATGCACCCTTGTAACTGCGCAAATTTGCAATATTTTCATGCCAAATTTTCAACACTGGCACTTTGTCACACCTCCTTATGAACAGTATAGCTGTCATTTTTCACATCCTGCACCAAATGTGTTTTCGCACCTGTGGCGACAATGGTGTGGTCGCCGTGGGAAATCAACTTTTGGGACAAATTAACAAAACCACAGTGCCACCATTCATGAGGAGAGGTCCCAAAATGTCTATGTTGAAAATGTGGTTAAAAGAATCCCAAACAAAATTGGGTTACGGACATGTGTTGCACAGCCTCTATGTATGCTCATGACCGCCAATTTTTCATATTTTCACTCCAGATTTTCAATGTTGCCATTTTTTTGCACCTCCTCATAAACAATACTGTTCTCATTTTTTACATACTGCCCAAAATGTGTTTTCAGACCTATGTTGCCAAATGGCATAGCCGCTGTGCAAAACCACCTTTCAGCTAACAAACTGATAGTGCCGCACTTCATGAAGTGGGGTCACATGAAGCCCATGTTGAAAATTTGGAGTAAAAATCCAACACACGCCTAAGGCATTAGGGTTTCCAACTGTAACATCCCACCCTGTGCAGACTGACAGGCGTCAGGAGTGTGACTTGGGGTCATCGGCTGTAATGCTCCCTATTCCACCCCCACCCTTCAGCCAGTGACACACATCGTGATGTGCCTTGCAGTGTTCGGCCACAACGTTCACCCCATTCTCCTGTACTGCACCCACCTCAGTGTATTTTCTTATGGAATGGGGTAAGTATAACGCCCAAAGACCCCAAAGCACACCACGACACTTGTCAGTGTCTACAGGGTAGAGTAAGGTAAAATGACTTGAGCGTTATAGCTGATGACTCAAAGGCACACCCCAATGCCTGTCAGTCTCTGCAGGGTGGGGTTGGCATCACTTCAATACTTCACTGGCATTCTTATTATGCGTCTCTAACTCTGGCACTACTAATGCCAATGCCAGCGAGACAACATTCTGCATTGACAAATGCTTGTTACTACTAATCACCTAGAGACTATCTTCCATGGATTTTCAGTCTGATGGCAAGTGCTGGAGATGTCAGAAGGAAAATGATGACTTACTGCTATGCTCTGGTCTTGCTCACTCATTCTTGCTGTTCTCTGCCTCTTGATGAAATCTATGAGCCTGATGCTCTTGTATGTACCTAACTAGCTTGATGTCTGTTGTAATGCACCTTTGTTACACTCCCCATGCCTGTACAAAGTTGCTTTTCTATGTCGCGTTCTAATCACTGTTTCTGTTGATTTTGTATGAACCCTGTCTGCCTGATGTTCATGATGCAACTCTTGATGTAATCTATGTTCTGATGCTCTGTATGCACCCTGTTCTGCCTGATGCTCTTTTTATGTGCAATTGTAATCCTCCCGGGTCGCATCTAAAAACAGGCACTTGGTTGTCTAGTGTGCTTACCTGGTTAACAAAAGCAAATAAATAAAGATATTTACGGTAAAGTTCACAAATTTTGTGAGTCTGCATATAAGATCAAAATTCCCTTTACTCCTAAGTTCCTCATAATGGGAATAGAGGAAGGGACAGAACAGCTGAACAAAAACACCAAAAACACAGTGTACGGTTGGCTGCGCTGACTCTCAGGAGACTCCTTCTTTCTAATGGGAAAACCTTGCCCCCCCTCCATGCTTAATGAATAGGGCAATAAAGTAAGTGAAACGATCAATGATGAAAGGCTAGCTCTTCCCATTTTTTGGAAGATGGACCTTTTTGGAAAAACTTGGTCCCCATTTCTAGCTTTCTTAGTTCATTAGCCTTTCCTTATTTCCATTAGCAGAAATACTGTAAGAATTCTAAATCTGATCTTTGTATTTTAGCAACTAAAAAGATGTAATGTGCCTGTTTGTCTTATCTTGCCTACTTATCTTGTGATTTTCTATAGTATTTTAAGAATGGTATGCTCCTCACCTTTTAAAATAATTACTTTGAAGAGTGCAGAAATTTACACCCTCTTTGATATATATTTGTTTTTACTTTCAGGCCTAAGATCTGTTTTTGTTTCTATTATGCAAATCTTTTTTAATCTGATGTTTTCACCTCTGTACCTTATTTAATAACCAATAAAATGTTAAAGAAAAATAACTAATCTACAAGGTATAAATTCTTTGACTCTCTGACAATTTGGGCACCAGTCAATATGGATTAACCCTTTGAATACCAATGCCAGCTGTGGTACTTACTTCTCCTAGCTATAATGTAAAATTTATCTAGCCTCAATCTGGATTACAGGCAAATGCCTGAAAGATAAAATCAGTTGTGCCTTTAGATTAAACAAAAATTTAGTGAAAGAAAAAGCAATATGTCCTAGATAGAGAGAGAGCGATAATAAACAGGTAAACATTATGCTTATATCAGTCTACAAAATTCCTGATGTGGCCAGTTGGAGCTAGTTCCTGAAACATCTGGTTCCTTTGTAGCTGTGATGAGTTGACCGTTCTTTGCATAAAGTCAGTTTTTAGAGCACAGGTTCTTACTGGAGGACACTCAGAGGCTCCCAATTGCTGTGACTTTGCTAACTTTACTCCTGACTCTGTTCAGGAATACAGATAGCTTGTTTGGCTGTGGGTTTGTCCCATTCACAAATAAAGTCTGTCTTTACCAGGGACACCGCAACAGGAGTGGTTACTTAGCAATTTCTGGATTAACCTTCAAATGGCTTGTAGATTCCTTGATGCTCATTCCAGGACATGCAGGTAGTTAGGCTGGAAAATGTTCATAGACAGTTCTCTCTCACAGCAATTAGTAATGTCAAAGAACAACGTAAAACACTGTTTGCTTTCTCTTCACAGAAATTTGAACTATGTAGACTACTGCCTCTTTTCACACAGTAAGCAAGCTGTGTAGGAGGTTACCAGTAAATAACTGGAAAGATTCTTATTTCCTACTGCATGCATCATATGTAAAGTTGGCAATTAGCTATTAGATTATTATTCAGACTCTCAGTGATTGATCCTGGGCTTACCTATCACCATATCTGAATGTACACTTCAGCCTTAACTAATTTCTTTAGAACTGAAAAAACAAATATTGCTCTTGCTCCTTGCTCATAGAGCCAGGCTATTAAAGAACAGAGGGGCCAGATTTTCAAAGATCCCTGAGAGCGACATAAATTGCATTGCTCCAGGGATGTGACAAAATCCACATGTGCCAGGGACCCTGCACCCAATTCTCTAACTCCCTGGATTTGCCACAAGCCACAATCTGTACCAAACAGTTGACACACCTGAGGGAAGTGCCACAATGATCCGACCCCCCGCCCACCTGATGCAACAGTTGCAGTGTGGGATGGTGGGGGGAGGGGTGAAATTACTTGCTGATGGGGAAGGGGGCATAAGGAGGGGTGGCAGAGGATGAATGTTGGGGGATCTGTGACTGTCCATTAGTGAAGTGGCACCTGGCAGGGTACGTGTCCAGTGTTGTAAGTCCTGTAAATGCCAGCATGTCCTTGGACTGTATTTCAATGTACAGTGACTAGTGCCAATACAGTATGTACATTTGCAGCCCTAAAGCAACACAATAATGGAGGGACCAGTGATACATCAGCAGAATGTGGCTTCACATTGCACCATAACACAGCAGATCGCACGACTGTACAATAAAGGTGCCATGTTTTTATAGGTTATAACAAAGGGAAAGCACTATGGGTGGCTCTTGGTGGTCTGTAGTATTGATCTTGGAATGGCGTGTAGGCACAGCAGGTTCTGTATGTGTCTTCTTTTTGCTAAATCCTGCTGAGCATAATACGCACAGGTATGTATCTACAGGCAGTTCATTTGGGCACAACCCCATCCCAAAAACTACTTTCCAACTCTGATACTATAGAATCAAATAAAGGGAGAGAGGGGCCAGTGGTCCAATCTAATGGTCCATTTTAATAGGAGTGTGTGAGGCTGGTTTCCCAGGAAAAAGCTTGGGCAGGAGGGTGGGGACTTGTTTGTGAGGCAGCTGCTGCTGATTCAAAGGTATGGATTCCAGATGAGAGCTGTATGATCAGTCAGGTGGGGAAAACCACTTTAAATATGACATGGCCAGCATGAAGCTACACCTTGATCCCTTTATAGGCTTTCTGCTTCTCCCGGACTGCCTGACGGAGGTCATTGAAGATGTAGTAACTGGTGCCCTTCCAGTGCAGGGAGTGGTGGTTCCTGGCTACTTGTTGGATTTTCAGCTTATCTTGGAAGTTAAGCAGTTTGCAGATCAGGGCTGTGGGGCATTCTCCTTGTTGAGGCATTGGACACAGGGCTTTGTGCACTCTTTCTATTGTATAAGAGGTGCCATGGTCTGGAGGGCCTGTGATTTACAGAAACAGTTGATTAAGGAAACTGATGGGTTCTTTCCCTTCCAATAGCTCTGGGATACCCACCAAAAGCAAGTTGTTATGCCTGCTTCTGTTCTGCTGGTTGCCCAGTTTCTCTTCTAGTCACTGGACCCTTCAGTGAAGAGCCACTACCTCCCACTCCTTCCTGACAGCGCCATCTTCAAGGAAGCTCACCCATGTGTCAACATTGCTCACCTGGTGGGTTAAGGAGTCAAGGGAGTTTTTTACATCTTTTAAATCTTGCATTTTAAATTTTAAACCAGATCGCACCTGTAAAAAAGCCTTCAGCTTAGTGTGCTACTCCTGGTTAAACAACTAAAAAAAAAAAAAAAAAAAAAATCTGAGCTGGCAGTGATGATTAGCCTAATTAAGATCAGCTCTGCCAGGAAGTGATGAAGCACTGAGGTTTCCTCATCGGGTCCTGGAGGGGAGTTGGGAGGTGAGTTCATTTTGTGGCATTTCAGGGCCTGGAAGCAAACAGGGACTGGTGGTGATAGGGAGAGTTTGGGCTGGGGTTCTGATTGCTGGTGAGCCATACGAGGAGAAAGCATAGTGGTCAAAACTGTATTGGGTTTTCTTTTGTTGAACGTGGAGGGGATGTGGGTCCGATGCTTTAAAATACTAGTATCTGTTGTATTGTAGTGTTTCCAGCCCCGGAGCTCAATCAGTGCATGACCATTCACATCAGGTGTGTCACTGAAGTTCCACTGCATGTGGTTCTGGGCTCCTCAATACAAAAAGGAAATTAAAGTAGTCGAGATGGTGCAAGGCAGGACCACTAAAATGATCAGGTGTATGGAAGACAAATGTGTGAAGAGGCTGGTGGCCTGAAACTTGTTGATATTGGAAAATAAGAGGTTGCAAAGCAAATGTCAGTCTGACAATTGCCATGTTACGCCAGGACAATATTCCTGTGCTGTCCTGTAGATTACATTATTTCCAATTTAGGATGAATTGCTCTATTTTCCTGTGTATCCAGTCAAAATGTATGGGAACTATTTCCCTATAAATTTAGGAATCCCTGTATATCTGGGAGCCCTCAAGCTTAAAAAGGGCATGATCATAGTTTTCCACATGCTCAAGGGTACTGACAAGATCAAAAAGACATATATGTTTGGTCAGGTGTATGACAGGAGGACAAGAGGAGTCACCATGAAGCTCAGAGGTGGTAAAGTCATGGGTAATGTTAGGAAGCAATCTTCTTCCAGAGGGTGTTAAACCTATGGAACAGCCTACCAGTGGAGGCAGTGGACATGAACAATGTAAAGGCCTTCAAGGTAAGCCTGGAGAAATTTCAGCTTATCAAGGGACTTACTGAATACCTTGGGTAGTAGAATGGGTAGGGAACCCCATTAAAATAATACATGTTTATACAGCCTAGTTCTTCATACCTGTTTATGAAGCAGGGTGGTGGTTGTGATGGTGGGGGGTATGATGGCCCACAAGTCCCTTCTGACCTTATATTACTGCGTACAGTATAATTATTACAATTGTATTGATATATATCACCATGTATCAAAGCATAAGAAGGATGGAAACTATGACAATAGGGCAAACCATATTGATTGCCCTGACTCCAAGCTGTCATTTTGAAAATGTAGGTTTCAGTTCCAATGACATGGTCAGATATTTTCTGATATTTCAGTGATATCTCTAGAGAAATATCCCCTACTCTGCCATGCTCATAAATTACTCAGCCCATCCCTTCCCCCCAGCCTCACTAGACTCATTGCCCAAAAGAGAAACCCTAGGCTCCTCTGAACAATGGACAGAACCCTCCTCACAATGCCCAGGGTTGGGACCAAGGTGGGGGGTAAGTCATTCACCATTACAGCTCCCACCCTATGGAACTCCCTGCCCCCTGGGGTTCAGGATGCTACCTCTACCCACACCTTCCGCACAAGGCTGAAGGCTCATATGTTGGTCACCTCCAAATGCAACTGCTGAAGTTAGAGGCTCCTAAGTGCAAGCCCACCCTTCCCCCTCCCAGGGAAATACCCACTATCACTGCACCCCATCTGTATTGCCTACCCATGATACGTAACCTGTTGAAAAGCTACTACGTATTACCTACGAAATGTAACCTGTTGAAAACCTACTATGTATTATGTTCCTCTCTTCTACGAATTACCTAGGAAATGTAACCTGTTGTAAACTTACTATGTATTATGTTCCTCTCTGTGTTATGTATTGTACCTGTGCTGTATGCAATCCCATGTATTATTCCATGTAATCCACGGGTCGCCCCTGAAAAAGGGACCTTTGGAGCCCAGTGGGCTTATCCGGTTATCAAAATTTAATAAATAAATAAATTACCTGCTTGCCTGCAGTACCACTAAAGAGCCACCAGAGAGAATCTCTTTAGAAATATCAGGAAATATCTTGCCAAGTTTTTGGCTAGAACTGTAGCTCTAACTGACTGAAAGTTAGCCTTTTTCAAAGAAATTGTGCTGGATTTCCAAAAGTCTTGTCACTGGTGCTATTTCCAATTTTGTCTAGCATCCCTAGCAAAATAAATTCACCCACATTTTTGAATGCTATTTTCAAATGTTTCGATGTATTTCTGATAGCTGTATGCACTTTACAGCAAAAAAGTATGCATGCATCACTTATTAGAGGCAAGTGGGAACCAAAGTGACACAAACTGCTGTAACTGCACCAGAAAGTGAAACTTTTGTTACAAATTGCATAACTGCACTAGAAAACTGGTGCAAAACCTTGACCTCTTTATATAAATCTGGCCTATCTCATATCTTTAGAAAGGATTAACTTTGGAACCATTAGGGCTAGGAACTTAATTTGTTTAAATTAAAGCTTGGAGTCAGGTCAATATAGATATGCTCTTATGGTGTTTTTTTATCACAGTGTTATTTTACCACCTCCATGGACCTGGCAGGGGCTATGACCCCCCCCCCAGTTAGAGGGGTATGTCTTCCGGCCCATCAGGGCCATCATGGGTCCTGCTGGGTACTGGTATTTTCTTCCATTTCTTTTCTCCCCTGTGCCCATGCCCATGCAATGGGTGCAGCAGCTGTCTCCACCTCTACGGAGGCAGCCAAGCACCCTGGGTGCAGAGTGTACCCCTTTTTGCTGTGCTCACACATGCAGCACAAATCCCCCCTCCCCGAGGAAGGAGAGCAGTCCTCCGGACGCTCGATCCTTACCTCCTCCGGCCAACTCCCGAATGACCTGAGTTCATGCCCGAACCCAGGTCACCGGTGTGGCATGAGGTGTGGTGTCTAGTGCCTCAACCCTCAGCGCCACTGGGCCGGCTAGCTCTTGTGGTGTTTTGAATTCATGGCTCACCATTCTGCTCTGCTTAGCTCTGTGAACTGGCAATGGCTTGTCTTGCAGTGCTGAATTCCACCTGGGAGCACTGGCTGCATTTATTAAAAAACTTTAAGTCATATAGGAACTTCTGTGTGACAAGTACTGATGTCAACATATTGTTTAGCACACATATTGTGGGTAGTTCTCGAGTAGGGTTGGTGCACCTTTGAGTGTTTTTGCCATCACATTTTTGTTTAAGGGTAGCACTAATGACGTCAACTTATGGAGGGGATTTCTTCACTGATTATATGTCTTGTTGATACAATTTACATGCAAAAAAATATATACGTTTAAAACAAATTTGAGGCAAAAATAAATACTGATATATTTTTAAACGGTAGCAATATCTTAATATATTAATACAAAAAATTGTGTCAATATTATTAGTCTATGTCCGCCTGACTCAAAACTGTCATTGAAAATAAGAAATTAAGTTTCTAGTCCTAATTGTTCCACAGTTAGCCCTTTCTAAAGATTATTTCAGTTATTTGTTTATTTATTTCAGTTTGGGATTAAAGACCTTTGAGCCTAGACTAGTTTACAAAGGCCCCACATCAGGCAAAGTACAGTACAAACAAGACTAGACAACAATTGAGTACCTGGTTATAAAAGAAAAAATATAAACATTGAGTTGTACAGGAAATAAACATTTATATACAGCAGGATTTCATTAGATTTGAAAGTTGAACAGTCATTAGGAATGGAGGATAATACCTTGGTATAAGAGAGATGCTCAAGTTAACACCATAAGCTAGAGATTCTCTAGGAGAAATTCCTCATTAATTATGAACAAGAGGGAAAGGAAAATATAGAGTGAGATGCAGAAACGGGCAACTCTGGGCTAGTAGCAGTAGCAACCTGCAAGCCAGAGTATGACTAGAAGGAGGGGTAGGGTAGAGAGAGCAGCCAGAGATAGTCTTTGTATGGGATATGCATGAGAGGCAGCCTGAGGATGCTTAGTCCGGTGGAGTGGCAGAAGGGAGAGATGGGAGGATAGAGAGTATAGGGAGGGGGTGGCTAAGAGGAGGCAAGGTGAAAGAAAGGGTGGGGAATGTTAGTCATGGGAGAATAAAGGGGTGAAGGAAGTAGTGGGGAGGAGGGTGGAAAGAAGGAGGGAGGGGTGGAAGAGGGGAAGAGGAGACAAGGGTGGAAGGCTAGCCGTAAGGTGAGGAGGGAGGGAGGGAGAGGTGTTAGCAACAGAAACCTAATTCATTTTTTTTAATGAAAGCTTGGAGTCATGTCAATACATTTTATATGTATTACTGTACCAAAATAATATCAATACTGGTTCAATGCAGTTTAAAAGTATACTAATGTGTACTGTATACCATGGGAGGACAAAACATGTTATCTGACCTGTCAAGACAGCTACTAGTAATATAACGATGACAAATCATGTTATTTTACCTGAAGGTTTCAATATTATTTTACTAGTAGTTTTATTATTTTACTAGTAGCTGTGTTATTTTACTAGTAGCTATGTTATTTAGATCCCATGGTACACTGCTGGTATTCTATCAGGTGGCTTCAAATATTATTGTAATTTTGTGTAGATTGTTGATGTCATTGCTCACCAGCACTCATTGCTTTGTTTTGCTCAGTCACTCATTGCAAGGAAACAATGACAGCAACATTTTACACTGAATAACAATATTTTAAGCTACCTTACAGAATATTCCCTGTAAATGAAAGTTGTATCAATATATTGTTTGCCTGTTTTCTTAAAACTATTTTCAAAACTTTCACAAATTGTTCAGATATTTGTTTCACATTCAGACCAAATAAATATGTGCTCATTAATTTTCATAATTAATAATAATCCAGTTAAAGTACAACTGCACCCTCAAAATTGCAGATTTCTTAATTTCTAGTTAATCAAATATCGTTCCAGCAAAAGATGCAGAAGATAAAGTTACACAACAGTTAAGCATGGATTTGGTTAAAATATATGCTTTAAAATGCTTACTTGAATATATAAACATGCTTTTGCTTAGCTTTGAGAACTCACCATCCTCCCTAGGATTTCTGAATGCACTAACTGAAATGGACCCTTGCAATCCCAAATAGTTACAGTTCCCTTGTTGCTGTTTCATGTGTGACTGGTATACACAAACATTAGATCATTGTTCACGTGAATGCTGTTACATCTGGGTGTTTGAAGGGATGGGTTATCCCTCAAATACTGTACAAACAGTGCAGTTTGCCAAGGCTAGTTTTTCTATAATGAAGAGTACTTTGCCCTAACTAGCAGTTCAGTAACTCATTATCTTCAGGTTTTTATTACACTAGGCAAGGCTTACCTGTGGTCATACAGAAAAACATACAGATAAAAGAAAAAGTTAAACTCCTACTAGTGTAACCAAGTTTTACAGCTATTTTTGTGGCTAAAGGTCTTTCGCTGTCATATGAACTGGTGAGTTATAAACTCAAAGGAGACATGCTTCCTATGTTCCTATGAACCTCAGAAATGCAACAGAATCAACTTGTTTACTGAGTTCTTACCTTTAATGACACTTATTGGCTTATTACCTATGTTGTGGAAAACTGGAAACCAATATTTTTCAAATGGTAACGCATAAAGGTGTCAGCATGGCTCAGTTGGTAGAATATCCACCTCTGGACCAGAAGGTCGTTGGTTCTCGTACTACACTGGGATTGAACGTGCACCTAAAAAATGCTGGCATCTGAGTGCAGTATTAAGGGGGTGCTGTACTGCCGGGGAGTGCTGTCCTTCAGATGAGATGTTGAACCGAGGTCCCTTCTACCCATCCTGGTGTTGTCCTGCTGGGTGTCCAGGTGGAAGTAAAAGAACCCAGGGCACTCTTCGCAAAGAGTACAGGACATTCCCGGTGTCCTGGCCAACATTCCCCTTCCCATAAACTGGTTCATGCAATTATTCAGGCTGTGTGTGGGTGATGATGTGTGATATGGCCACCACTACACATTCAGTCACTTCACTACAAGTCTAGCATTGCTTATAAAGCGCTTTGGGATACACTACATAAGAAAAGCGCTATATAAATGCTGATTCTTCTTCTTCTTCTACTATGATTTTTAATATTTCCCATAATAACTCCATGATTTGTAGCACTTCCAGTAAAATTAGCATAGTTATCTGTGTAGCAATGACATGTATAATAAAAATCAAGGTTAAAGCAGCAATGCAACAAAATTGGGCAAAAAACCCCCCAAAACTCTACTTGTTTTTCACTGCAAAAGATTCCAGGCATCTTCCAGTTTTACTTGGTTATAAAATATATAATTCCATAAAAATTTGAGTATTTTATAAAGGTTTCAATTTTTTTCTCAAGAAAAAAGATGACCACCACATTGGCAAAGTAATAGCGCTGTAGACCTGACAAGGGTTAGAATAAAAACAAACAAAGAAACTAAGTTTGCTCAGCATGGGAGGTACCTAGAACAGTAGATTTGACAGGTATGCAAATATTTTTATTAACTGCAGCTGAAACTAGATTCTTGAAAAACATATTTTGCATTGCACTGCTGCTGCCAGTAAGAAAACACAACAAAAAAAAAAAAAAACAAAGCTAAAGGAATAAAAATATGTATTTTTTGGCATCTTTAACAGCTTGACCACATTCCAAAATGTTCTAGATCTTTAGCAGTCCCATGGGAAATTGACTATGCATTTGTTCTTTGCATCATGGGAGCCACAGATCCAGGTATTCTGTCCAATGTACCAAGGAAAAATTAAAAATCTTGAAACTGCAAACCACAAAAACTACCATATTTATCAATAAATAACAGTTGGAACACTTCAACGTTTTGCCAGAGCTGTCATGAATTATGCTTTGCTACTTTTACCCTTCCATGCTAGCAGCATGTCTGTGTCTTTCTCCCTCTACATTGATTTCCTGTGAGATGGCAAGAGACAAAGGGAAAATCAAGTTATTTATCTTCTGCTGTTCCAAAACAATATAGGCTAATTCATTATTATAATCATTCAACAAATATTATTTGTCAGACACCTAAGTCTTCAATGTTGCAGTTGTATAAACTATGCAAAAATATAGCTTGCTTGGATAACACTAAATGATTCCATCATTCCAAGCCTTATTATGAAGTTAAATATGATTTTCATGACTTTTAAAATGTTTGACTATCCCTATGCCATGATATTTGCCAAAATGTAGCATGACAAAGCACAGCCCTAGTAATACAATCAATTGCTCAGTTGAGCAACTGGTTAAATGAATGGATTTAGCAATGGTAGCTGGTCAAAAGTGCTTTTCAATAAGAGCACAGTAAAAATTGTGCAGAGAAAAGTTGTAGTGCGGACATTATAGCACTATACCTGTAGCTGTTTTCAGCTGGGTCGAGCAGCAGAAGTGTGTGTGTGTGTTTCAAGTGTGCAACCATTGTGGTGTAATGGATAAGGGAACACACACACTGGGTGACCATGGTACATCTGACTGTGGCTCGAGCCCAGTGTTGTACTTTTATTTTTCACTGCTCCTGCCTTCCTAGAAATATTTTCATTGTTTGTACATTTATGTGATTGTGGAGGATATTTATTTTTTAATTTTTTTTATTTAGTTTTCGTTGACCGGGTAAGTGCACTAGACAAATCCTACCTATTTTCAGGCATGACCCGGGGGAGGAGGATACAGATGAATGCCAACTGACCTTGAACCAGATTAAGCTGTTGTTATTTATAGTAAGGGGGGAGTACAGGGGGTGAAGCCCCCCATCTAACATTGTCCAACACACCTTTACCCCCCTTGTCCACCCACCTGTACTTCTTCCTCCCACCTGACTTGCCTTTCTCCCTCCAACCCAACATACCTGCAGCATGGAGCTGAATTGTAAAATTTGTGACCCGTCTTGGGTTGTGCGGCTCCCAGAAACTTTCTGCACTTGCCCACTTATTGACATCTATGCAGCCCCATCACTGTCTGTATACTCGATGTGTTTGCTAAGCACTGTTATGTGAGCCACTCTTGTCCCTGTGAGATTTTGACCATGCTCTTATTGAAACTCAGCTTTGATCGAGAACCTTGAGCAATAAATTTATTTAAGGAAAGACCACTGAATCTTGATCATTTACAAAGGTGTCCCTTAAGACAAGAAACAAGTAAATAACTTCCCAGGGATAAAATGACACTGCACCAGCATGATTCAGTGCTAGAGTTCTAGATCATGATATAGTTACCACCTGTTCTGATTTTCGCAGGACAGTCCTGATTTGGGCAGCTGTGTCCTGCAAAATATCATGAAAAATACTAAATGTCCTGATTTTACAGTAGGAAAAATATTTTCTAACTTTCCACTAAATGTTCTAGAAAACTACAACAGCTTAACTAAAATACCTTAAAATTACTGTATAAGAAACAATAGAAGCAACTAAGAAACTACAATACTTAGCCTTAATTCTGATTATCTAGAGAAAACAAGTCTGTTGCATCGGTTGAGGTCTGGTACTGCCCTGCGAAAAATCATGTTTCAGTAAGAAATGTCCCACTTTGGGCTTCTTAAAAGGTGGTAACCCTAGATCAGGATACTATAGTGATATGGTTTAGGAGAGTATGACACAGACAGTTGTACCTCAGTTGTGGTAGTACAGTTGCCTGGGGTCTTTTAGTGGTCACCTGCCTTGGTTAACATTCCTCTATCCATACTAAACAGGCTATAATGCAGCTGTTCTGTGTGTAGACATCAAGTGCATAACAACTCCTATTGACAGTATATAGTCCCTGCACACCTAGTAGTTAGCTGTTTGCTTTCTAAAGTGTGTTACAATGCATTTTCTTTATGAAAAGTGCAATACAACACCAAGAATGCATTTACATTCCGACAGATGAATTACAAAATACACTGTGGAATTCTATGGGTCTATGTGTTATAAGCTGTTACTTACAATGAATGAGTACCACCTTTTATAAATTCTGATTAGCTGATGGTGATTTATTATTATAAAATAACAAAAGGGAAATATTAAATACATGCAGAAAATAGAAAATAGTGTTAGAATCAATGCTTTGATTATAGGCCTTCAGGAATTATCTATAAAGAGAACATTAAACAATATTAGTATAGACGTAAGGGGAAAACATATATATATATATATGTGTGTGTGTGAAGAAAAAAAATAGATGGGTGGCTCTTAGAGAAAAAGTGATTGTGGGGCAAACTAAGCAAAATAACTTAAAGGCATGATTTCTCCAGTATCGTTATTCTGCAACTTTATTGGACCAAGTTTTAATAAAGCTCAACATTTGGAGAGGGAAAATATTTTCTAGTGTAACTAATCCCATTATAATTTGAAAGAAATTTGAAAAGTGGGGCATTGCCATAATTATAAATGTTTCAGATCTGCTCCAGAAGGAGAGCAACAAACTTTGCCATCTACTGTACCTAGCAAGGTAGTCACTTTGTTTTGAACAATGTTTTAAATTTTGGTTTACAGCATTTAGTAGATCCTTTGTTAATGTTATACCCAAGTTTTTAGTTTTCTGTTTCATTTTTATCTTTTTTGTTTATTACATTGTATATTCTGATTTATTTATTGATAATATTACTGCTTTTTGTTTATTAGGTAGTAACCAGATAGGTAGGAGAATATCTCAAACTCCCTGTGGCTGTTGGTTAACTAGGATCTGCAGCTTATCTGTTAGGTAGGGAAATGGGCAGACTAGGTGTGCCAAGTGGTCCTTATCTGCCGTCAAATTCTATGTTTCTATGTTTCCCTCAGCAGGGCAGTAAAAGGATTTCTGAGTTATTTAATTAAGATCATAACATCTTCTGCATATGTATTCATCTTAATTTGTTCCTCTTCTATCAGTATGGTAATTTTTCCTAATCTGTATTAATAGCAGCTCTAATGCAATAAAAAATAAAATTGGGGAGAGGAGTCTACCGTGACATACACAATTTTTCACTAGCAGAGGCTTAGTTTTGTACTGGTTAATCTTAAAAATTGTCAGAGGAGAGCCTAAAAATAAGTTAATAATGCTGAGAAAGCTGTTTGGAAAAGCATATTCTTGTAGACAATTTACCATATGATGCCACTGAAGAAGATCAAATGACTTAGACTCATCTAAGGCAAATAATTATTTTGGGAAAGTTTTATAGATCTCATATACAGACTGGATTTTCCTTAAACCATTGAAAATAATTCTACCCTAGACAAACCTAGTTTGGTTGGAGTTGATTATCTCTGGTAATACCCCATTTATACTTTACTATTAATTGTGCCATTATTTTATAATATACATTTATTAAGGTGATTTGTCTATGACTTTCAGCAAGTAATGAATTGTTATTCTCTTCATAAAGCAGTAAAACTAGTGCTTATAACATTGATGAGGGTGGTCCTAATTATTTTGGACATTTCAAATATAATCAGCCCCAACCTTGTTATCAGCTGATCTTTGAAGGTAGGGTAAAACTCAACAGTAAGCCCATCTGTACCAGGAGTTTTATATTTTGATAAAGAAAGGGTAACTTGTTGATTTCTTGGTTTGTGAAGAGTGAATCCCCAATGTTAGGTTTTGTAAAAGTTGTTTCATTCATTCATTTAATACCTTATTTGTTGTTGACCATAACTAGATTGTCTTTAATAAACAGTAGTATACTAAGATAAAAATACCTCTCCTTTCTCTTTATTATTAGTGACTATTTCATTTGTATTGTTTGGAATCTCTGTTGTTATATTTCTTTTTCCTTTTAGCATATGTGCTGATAATTTTCCAAATGTATCACCATTTATACACAAATGTGTTTTTGATACTGTAACAATTTACTATGTTTACCTGTACTGCATTCTGTTTTATGTAATTCTTTCTGCAAGTGAATCAGTTTGAATTTAGCAGCTGCTGGGAAAAGTCAAGCTTTCTCACCAGTATCTCTGAAAAGAAAACAGACCAACTGACTCTGCTGAAAATTTACTATCTGGCTGTCCAGCCTTATGGCCGGACCTCTGAACAATTTATGGTTGGACTTAAGAAATATCTTTGATATCAGGAAGTGGCTAGTTAACTCAAACATTCCTGTTGGGGCTCATATCCATGGACAGAATTCAGATGTATTTGCCCAACAGGTTGAACCAAATCGGTTTTCCCAACTGCAGCTCCTGACAAAAGATTTTGAATCTGTAATGTTAGAGTGACATAGTGGATGACGTGTCAAGGAGGGCAACTGGAAGGCTTTTAGATCTGGCAGAGCCTGAAAGAGTCAGTCAGGCTCAGGACTACAAACAATTGCCATCTATTTATTTATTTAGCTTTTGGTAACCGGGTAAGTACACTAGACAAGTAATATGCCAATTTTCAGGAACGACCCGGGAGAATACAACAATGGGGAACAGAGAGGTACAGAAAAACACACAGTTCATCATTACAGTACAAGAACACATGATAACACATTGGGAAGCATCATCAAAGAGAGAACAGGTCATACAGTATCTAAGGGTTTGAGTCTGCCATGATTCAAAGTGTTTTGTGCTAAGCCATTCTACCTTTCTAGAGAGAGATGGAGAGATTTTCTTTTTCTGTGGGAAACCTGCTTAGTACAAACATTTTATTTTCAATTTCTGTATAATCACTGTTCCCTACTGTCTGTACTATAGCATCCTGTATTATATGTGTAATATCTTGAATTATTAAATTATTATTTTCATATACTTCATATTTCTGTGACCGAATCCTTTGAGGTACAACTAACTAAATTTATAATTGACAAAGCTGTGTTTCCACCTCTAAAGAGAAGGCTACCATTACCATAATCTGTTTTTAAAGTGAGATGTTTTCAACTGTTACAAAGAGGGGTGGGTTATGTTTCCTTGAGCATGGAGCACTCTACTATGTGAGCAGTGGCTCTGATGTGATTCAGACCTAGCAATACCCAAAAAAGAGTGTCTAAGTTGAGTGGTGGCAGTTACTGAAGTATTGAGAAAGCTGATACCAGTGACATAGACTGAGTTGAGGAAGCACTCATTTGTCACAGATACCATTATCTCCCTCTCTGGTTGAATGTTCATTATGTCATAAACAGCATTTCCTTTTCTTTCTCTTTCTGCACTTCAATTTGTCCCAATTCTTGTATTTCCTCATCCATATCCTTCAAGTCTTTTTCCAACTGTGATAGTTCCTCATTTTAGTTTCTTTTATTTCACATGAGATAACATGCACCCTTATTACTGCCTTAAAGACACCCCATAGCTGGACTATGTGTTGTGCCCCATTCCATTCAATTCAATTCAGTTTTATTCAGGATAAAAACCACTGAGCAGAGCTCATTTACAATGGTGTCCTGTTAAGGCAAAACTTCTTATGACAAGCAGATATATTATATGCATAAATAGTGCTAGATACCATGTACAACTTACAGGCATTGTATGTTTACATAGGCATAACAAAGTTTCAAGTGCAGGATGAGGTATATCGTTAAAGAACCAGAATTCCTGCATTACTTCCTTTATATATATATGTGATAATGTGTTTTCAAAATCTCCATTGTTCATTTCAGTTTTTTCTTTAGCTGGTATAAAGCTGCACTGAACTAAAGCATGATCTGAAATAGTAACAGGGAACATATCTACACAAATCATATGTCAGTCTGGTAAATCAAGGTTCCTCTATGATGACACCATCATTGGAGACCAAGAAGAATGCTGGGGACATCCACAAGGGAGACCCACAAAAGAGTGGCAAGGGACACCACAGGGGAAAGAAACAGCTTCTGAGAGGGGACTCAATTGTTAGGGGTGTAGACCTGGGGAAGAAAGAGGAGAGGGAAGTAAGGTGCCTGCCTGGTGCCGTGGCTTGGAGGGACAGGAAGCAAATCCTCAGGACTGCAGAAGCAGCATCACAGGAGAGGAAACTAGATATCATTGTCCACCTCAGGACAAATGACCTAGCTAGGCATGAGATCAGTGCAGTGCAGGATGAATTTGTGGAGTTGTGGAGGGGCCTCAGATGGGTAGCAAGCACGGTAACCTTCTCAGAGGTGCTGCCAGTCTGTGGCAGGGGTGAGGCTAGGGTACTGCACACCATGCAGTTCAATGAATGGTTGCAAAACTGGTGCAGAGCACAGGGCTTTAGCTTCATTGGGGACTGGGGGTCCACCTGGAGAGATGAATGTCTATACTGGCATGATGGTCTGCATCTGTCCAGGAAGGGAAACATGCTCCTAGGTGACAGGTTTAAAGGCTTCCTTGGCAAGCTTTTAAACTAGCCAAGGGGGAGGTGCTGATAGGAAACAGGAAAGTTCAAGCCTCCCCCCACAAAACATGGCAGGTAGTAGGGTAAACACTGATGTACAGAGCTTGACAGAGGGCAGGACAGGGGTAAATGGAAAGATGGACAAGGGCAATAAGAGCAGGGATGGGGTAAAAAAGGATAACGCCAACATTAAATGGAGGGCAATGAGTACCAATGCCCGTAGTCTGGGAAATAAGCTTCCAGATCTAGTAGCCCTGATGGAAGAGGAACATTTGGATATTGTGGCAATCACAGAAACATTGTACACAGAGAAGCATGACTGGGATGTCAACATACCAGGGTACACAATCTACAGAAGGGACAGGGAGGGTAAAAGAGGAGGTGGAGTAGCTCTCTACATAAGGGAAGGGATCAAAGCTACAGAACTAAAAAGTAAAGGGGGAGGACAAGAGGAACTCTTGGTCACTTTGGAGACAGGGAATGGCATCATAATCCGCACAGGGGTTGTATACAGACCCCCATCTCAAGGGGAGGAAATGGACAAGAAAATGATCGAGGACATTCTCAAAATGGCTGAAAAAGGGGAGATACTGTTGATGGGGGACCTGAATATGCCAGATGTTAACTGGGTGACATGGACTGCAGCCACATCCAAGAGCAGGGTCATTCTCGGTGCCCTACAGGGAGCATGCCTTAGACAGCTAGTGGTGGAACCCACTCAGGAGGGAGTAATATTAGACCTGGTGCTCTCAAATGGAGAAAGGATCACAAACTTAGAAGTCAGTAGACATTGGGGAACAAGCGACCACTGCACAGTGTGCTTCACAATAAACACAACCATAGAGACAAGCCATACAAAGACAAGGATACTGGACTTTAGAAGGGCTGACTTTGGCTTAATGGGTGAATACCTGAGGAATGCATTAGGAAATGGCCAGAAAGGAGGGGTGGAAAAATAATGGAGAAAAATCAAAACTGCCATCATGGAGGCAACAAGCCTTTGTGTGAAACAAATAAAGAAAACAAAGTGGAATAAAAAACCACTATGGCTCTCAAAAGAGGTGTCAGGGAAGGTTAAGGAGAAAAAGGCTGCATTCAGGAAGTATAAGGAATCACAGACTGAGCACGACAGGGAATTGTATCAATTAAAGCAGAAAGAAGTGGGGAAGGCAGTCAGAAAAGCAAAGGCCAAACTGAGGAAAAGATAGCCAACTCAGTTAAGAAGGGGGATAAAACCTTTTATAGGTACATTAGGGAGCATAGAAAGGTTAAGGGAGGGATAGTGAAGATTAATAAAGGAGAAGGGAGGTGGGCAGAGGGAGACAGTGAAAAGGCAGAGATACTGAATGAATACTTTTGCTCAGTATTCACAAAAGAGGAAGAAGAGGAGGAGTTACCTAAACCAAACAGTAGAAGCACTCTGGATAGTGGGGTTGACACCAGTCCATTTACAAAAGAAAGAGTCCTGAAAGAACTCCTAAAACTCAAGGTGGACAAAGCAATGGGGCCTGACAGGATTCACCCTAGAATCCTAAAAGAGCTAAGGAGGACCTAGTGACACCACTAACCACACTTTTAACAAATCATGGGAAGATGGGGTGGTACCTGAGGACTGGAGGAGGGCAGATGTGATTCCCCTTCACAAAAGTGGGAGCAAGGCAGAAGCAGGAAACTACAGACCTGTTAGTCTAACCTCAGTGGTGGGGAAAATGATGGAATCACATCTGAAAAAAAGAATTGTTGAGTACCTAGAGGCCAGCGGGGCACAGGACCCAAAGCAGCATGGATTTACAGCAGGAAGGTCATGTCAGACGAATCTAATCGATTTCTTTGACTGGGTGACCAAAGTAATAGACCAGGGAGGGGCTGTGGATATGGCCTACCTAGACTTTAGCAAGGCATTTGACACAGTCCCGCACAAAAGATTAATAATCAAGTTAGCCAGCCTGGGAGTGGGTCCCAGGGTGGTAGCCTGGGTAGCAAACTGGCTGCACAACAGGACACAGAAGGTAATAGTGAATGGAATACATTCTGAAGAAAGGGGGGGTTAGTAATGGAGTACCTCAGGGCTCAGTACTGGGTCCAGTCCTCTTTAATGTCTTTATAGGTGACACTGCAGAGGGTCTGGAAGGAAAGGTATGCCTCTTTGCGGATGACACAAAGATCTGTAACAGAGTTGATACACAAGGAGGGGGGTAGAAAGGATGAGAAGGGACTTGGCAAGGTTGGAGGAATGGTCAGACATATGGCAACCTAGATTCAATGCAAAGAAGTGCAAAGTAATGCACCTGGGAAATAAAAATCCAGGAGAAGAGTACACAATAGCAGGAGAGGTACTAATGACAACAATAATGGAAAGGGATCTGGGTGTAGTCATATCAGATGACCTAAAGGTGGGTAAGCAATGTGAGACGTCAGTAAGGAGAGCCAGGGGGATACTGGGATGCATAGGGAGGGGCATCACAAGTAGAAAAGGGAAGTGGTTATCCTCCATACAGACAGTTGGTGAGACCCCACCTGGAGTACTGCATGCAGTTTTGGAGACCTCATCTATGCAAGGACATAGACAGGATGGAAGCAGTCCAGAGGAGGGCAACTAAATGGTGCAGGGTCTACATCAGAAACCATATGAAGAGAGACTGAGAGAGCTTAATATGTATACTCTTGATGAAAGGAGGGACGGGGACATGATAGAAACTTTGAAGTACCTCAAGGAATCAACAAAGTCCAGGAGGGTAGCATCTTTCAGAAAAAGAGATGTGTAAGAATGAGGGGCACAATTTAAAGTTAGAGGAGGGATGGCTCAGGGTAATGTGAGGAAATTCTATTTCATGGAGAGAGTGGTGGATGCATGGAACTGCCTTCCTGGAGAGGTTGTGGGGTCTAAAACAGTGGGGGAATTCAAACATGCATGGGACAGACATAAGGCAATTATAGTGGGGGGTTGCAGGAAGTAGGCTGTTGGTTAACTAGAATCTGCAGCTTATCCAATAGGTAGAGAAATGGGCAGACTGAGTGGGCCAAGTGGTCCTTATCTGCCATCAAAGTCTATGTTTCTATGTTTCCATCTATAGGGAACATATCTACCTCAATTATATTATGATAAATCTGATGAAACCTATACATTGAGAATCTATAAAAAAATTGTGGCCTAAAAACTGGCTTTATTTACAGGAATAAGGCCTGCTTTTTAACCCCTACATGCCTGCACATTGTAAACACATTGTTACATTCTTTATTAGACTATGGGACATACTATATGATGGGGCCAACAACTCTAACATAAGGAAGCTTACTCTTCTCTACAACAGGATTGCTCACTTTGCACTAAATGCACCCCACAGAAACATAGAATTTGTCAGCAGAAAAGGACCAGTTGGCCCATCTAGTCTGCCCTATTTTCCCTGCCTATTTCTAAACCCTGGACCATATTTGTACATAGGTGTCCCTGCCTCCTCACTTTTCTCTACCTGTGATGCTTATGTTCCTATCCCATGCATGCTTGACGCTCCCCACTGGTTTATCCCCCACACACCTTTCTGGCAGTCTGTTCCTGGAGTCCACCACCCATTCTGTAAAGAAGTATTTCCTCACATCGCTCTAAAAATACCCCCCAAGCTTCATTGCATGCCCCTGTGTGCTGGTACTTGTCCTCCACTGAAAGAGGCCCTCTATTGCACCTTGTTCACCCCCTGAGAGGTAGTTATAGGTTTCAATCATGTCCCATGTTGCTTTTCTCTCCTAAAGGGAGTACATGTTGAGCTACTGCAGCCTCTCCTTATATGATTTCTTGTGCAACCCCCGCACCATTTTGTTTGCCCTGCTCTGGACTGCTTCCATGCTTTCAATGTCTTTGTGGAGGTGTGGCCTCCAGAACCGGACACAGTACTCTAAGTTGGGTCTCACTAATGAGCGATATAGTGCAACAGAACCTCCCTTCTCCTGATAGAAATCCCCTTCTGTATGCACCCCAGTATATGGCTAGACTTGCTCACTGCATTGTCACACTGCCCTGCCACCTTGACATCATTGAATATGATTACCCCTGTCTTGCTTGGTGACTGTAGGTACCTCCCTTCCAACTTATACACAGCCACAGGATTTCCCCATACCAGGTGTATGACTTTACACATTTTAGCATTGAATCTCAGCTGTCACATCCCAGACAACTCATCAAGTTTTCTCAGATCCCTTTGCATTCTCTTCCCACTTCCTGGTTGTTCACCCGGCTGAAGATTTTTGTGTCATTTGTAAAGAAACTCACCTTCCCCTTCAGTTCATCAGCAATGTTACTTATGAAGATATTGAAGAGGGCAGGACCCAGTACCAATCCATGTGATACTCCACTGGTCACTCTCCCATTCCCCAGAGTGACTGAAGTTTACCACCACCCTCTGCCTCCTATCCTGTAACCAGTTTGATACATAGTTTACCACCTTCTCGCCAACCCCCAGGTTGCTAAGTTTCTTAATTAGCCTCCTGTGTGGCACAGTGTCAAAGGACTTACTGAAGGCCAGGTAGGCCACATCCACTGCTTTCCCCTGATCCACTTCCTTAGTCCCCCAGTCAAAGAAATCTATGAGATTTGTTTGACATTAATGTCCCCCCATGAAACTGTGCTGTCAGTGGTCTTGCAGCCCATTTGCATCCCGGTACTCCATCAATCTCTCAGCAGAGTTTCCATTAATTTACCCACCACTGATGTGAGACAGACTGGCTTGTGATTGCCAACCTTCTCCTTGCTGCCACTCTTGTGCAGAGGGACCACATTGGCCATCTTCAGTCCTCTGGAACTACCCCCGTCTCCAATGAGGTACTGAATAGTCTTGCCAGAGGGGTAGCTAGTACTGTGCTCAGTTCTTTTAGTATCCTTGGGTGGAGCCCATCTGGCTTTGTTGCCTTGTTTTTCTTTAGGGCTTCCAATCCCCTTTGGACTCTTTCTTCCAAAATGGACTTGTGTCCACTCCCCCTCTCACCCTGGTTCTTGCTGATACATGTTGGTCCACCCCCCTCCACCACCACTGTAAAGACTGAACAAAAGTACTCATTTAAAGTGTTAGGTTTTTCTTGGTCTTCCTCTGCAGAGTCCCTGCCCTTTGTTCTCCTGATCCTCACTGTGTTAGCCCTTGCATTCCTATTTTCACTCACATACCTGAAGAAAGTCTTATTTCCTTTTCTGACATCCTTGGCTATCCTCTACTCTGTTTGTGTCTTAGCTGCCCTCATCCTCCTTCCTGCCTCCCTCCATTTGTTTATCTAGATATACCTCCCTGTCCCCATCCATCTGGGTCTTCTTGTACTTCCTAAATGTTATTTTTTTCTTCCTTACCACCTTAGCCACCTCCTCTGAGAACCATAATGGCCTCTTCCTCATCCTACCCTTGCTTATTTCCTTCAAACAGCTTGCCATTGCTTTAGTTATTTCCTCTCTTATCCATGTCAATTGTGCCTTCACTCACCCCAGCCATTCCTCCAAAAGGTATTTACGAAGTCAGTCTCCCATTTCCTTATAAGTCTACCATCCTGAAATCCAGTATCTTTGTCCTAGTGTGACTTTCTCCTGCTCAATCTGTTTGCCAAATCAAACTGTACGATAATCGCTTGTACCCAGGGGGCTACCCACTGTGACTTCTGCAATGCTGTCCCTGTTTGTAAGAACCAGGTCCAGCACTGCCCCCTCCCTAGTGGGTTCTGTAACTGGCTGCCTGAGAAATTCCCCTTGTAGGGAGTCAAGGATGGAACTGTTTCTTGTTGTAGACAGGGTCAGAATGCTCCAGTCTAATCTAGTCCAGTCTCCAGTCCAGTCCCATAATATCCCACTGCACACTGTATAGTAGACAGTACTGGCTGAACCTAGGTGACCGCAAATGACTGCATCTGCTACACTGCATGTACAAATGTACCACAGGTAAGGTGTCTGACCACATCCTGGCCCTATTGGATCCCAGACCAGTTCAGGAAGGTCTTAAATCTGCAACAGAACTAGGAAATATTGTGTCTCACATGAACACCAGAGCAGGCTCCGGTCTCCTTTTCCATGGTGGATCTCTTTTTATTTTTTATTTTTATTTATTAATTATTCAAAAACAACCTTTGAGCAGCAGCTGTTTTACAAAGGTTCCACATCAGAAATAGTTAAATAGTTGATACACATCATATACAGCAATGGTTATAAATAAATCACTGAGTACAGCAATAACAATCAACAAAGGCAGCAAGGTAAGGGAACATTTGACAATGGCAGTAATGTGGTGTAATGGGTACAGGGGAGCACCTCAAGCAGATGGGAGGAGGGGTAATGGGAGGGAGAAAGGTTAGCAGTCAAGTAGAAGACTTTGGGCCGGATATTCAAAAGGGTTGCGCCATGCGCAATAGGGTTGCGCATGCACAAGTCCGAAAGTGCGCCATTCTGCGATATTCAGCAGGAGGCAGTTGCGCCACCGAAAACAGGCTGAGCAACAGCGCAATGCAAATGAAGGCATGCGCAACTGAAGGGGGTGGATCCCTGCATAAAGAGCGCAATGCGATATTCAAAGGGTTGCGCAATGCGCAATAGCGGAACAGCCGGAAGTTGTGCCACAGTGGAAATGAGCCAAAATAAAAAGGCTCAAGGAAGAGGCGCAAGAACGCTACAGGGATGCCAAGCGAGACAGACAGAGAGAGACAGAGAGTGACAGTCCAGAACAGGGCAGGCAAGGGAAGTTGTGTGGGCCATAGGCTGCAGAGGCCAGCGGGGGTACCCGGTGCAGTGGAGGTAGCAGTCAGGACAGTGGGGGTAACAGAGCAACATCAGCCAGGGGGTCAATGTCAGGAGATGGACAGTGCCAGCTTCACATGGAAGCTGTAATGAGGGGGTGAGAATGCATGCTGCAGGGGCACGTGGCCGTGGAAGGGCCCGTCGGGCGTACGCCCCCAACAGGCAGTACCGTGCCCGCATCAGCTTTGAGCTGTACACAGATGTAGAGATCGTGGGCCGGTACCGCCTGAACAGGGCAATACTGAGATGGCTCTGTGAGCTGTGCAGTGATGTGATGCAGGCACCCTCACGACGGAGTCATGCTCTGTCGGTGGAGACCAAGGTGACAGCCTGCATGTGCCTGCTCACCACGGGCACCTTCCAGAGGCCGACAGGGGACACCACAGGCATCACACAGTCGGCCATGTCACGCATCCTCACCCAATTCCTCAGTGCACTGCTGCCACATGCTGTGGAGCACATCCAGTTCCCCAGCACCGCGGCAGAGCGTACAGCAAACATGCAGGAGTTCCACAGGGTAGCACGTATGCCTGGCATGCTAGGGGCCATAGACTGCACCCATGTGGCCATTCGCACGCCACCTGGCCCCGATGGGGCTGCATATAGGAACAGGAAGGGCTATTCCAGTGTCAACTGCCAGGTGGTGTGTGATGCCACTGGGCGCATAATCAATGTCTGTGCCACACACCCTAGTGGAGCACATGATGCCTTTATATGGTGTCAGTCCGCACTGTGTCATCGATTCGAGAGTGGGGACATCCCCACAGGCCATTTAGTGGGTGAGTACGCATGTAGGAATTGCAAACGTGGGGCAAGGGTGGGAATGCCACAGGTGCTATGGTAGTGGCACACAGGGATATTGGCAATATGGACCTGAACATGATACTCATCTCCACGATCTCCACACAGGTGACAGCGGATACCCACTCCATCCCTGGCTGCTCACACCATACTGGTGCCCCATGACCCCATCGCAGCAACGCTATAATGAGGCGCATGCCACCACACGCAACATCATCGAGTGGGTGTTTGGGATGCTCAAGGCATGCTTCTGATGCCTAGACACCTCCGGCAGTGCCCTACAGTACAGCCCCTCAAAGGCCTGTGGGATATTCCTGGCCTGTTGTATCCTGCACAACATGGCCAAAGACTGTGGGATAGCCATTCAGGTCGAGGAGGGGGACAGCGATGGGGACACCAGCGGTGCCGGTGATGATGGTGATGAGCAGCCGCCTCTTGGACGGCGGGACCCCTGACTGATCCGGCAGGCCCAGTTGCACTGGGACACCATCACGGAGGAGCATTATGCACGACACAGGTAGGTCAAGGGACCATGTGCAACCAACACTGTCCTGGCGCAACCCACAGGCACACAGAGTAACACACCAGGGGTGCATGACGGCAAGGGGAGTGGAAGGGACCAGGCACACAAACACACCATCAGGGAGGGGTGAACAGTCATATGGACACACACCCGCACACACACAAAGCATACATGGGCAGGTGCACAGCAGAGCAGGAACAGACATGGCAAACACACAGATCCACAGACCACACCCACCACCTGTACTGTCCAAGTACGTGTGTCAGATGCTGGACACCCTTGTAGCTTGGTGTACAGTACAATGCAGGCATCATCATGCACACGCACCTGTGGACAGCAGTCGGGATGGTGTGCAGGTGGTCCGTATGTCGGCGTGATGTGCAGGGCACCCACCAGTGCACTGCCCACCATGACGCACATTGCACACAGGGCAGCACCAGACAGGGCCCGCACTGGGAGACAGGTCAGTCATGTTGCACTGTTTCACGGCCACCGCGGATGCATGGGCGGCCTCGCCATGACCCAACAGCACTGGCAGGCTGAGCAGGGGCCACATGGGGTGGCACCAATGGACCACCAGGGGTCCCACTGCACGATCGTGACCTTGTTCGCACTGGGGTCTGTAGTATGCCAAACATACCTGCACCAGGGGTGCTCGGGATGCCCACAGCAGAACCCGGCGTTGACAGGCTGGGTGTCGCATGACGCCGGGAATGGGGAGTGGAGAGCGTACTGTGTGGGGTGCGCAGTACAGGGGCACCTGCTTGTGTGCCCAATGCAGCCACGACAGCAACCAATGCCTGGGTCTGTCTGTCAATGGCGGCGGTCACATCCATCTGCATATGGACCATCTCTGCAAGGATCAGAGCACAGTCCCTGCTGTGCCACTCCACAGCCACGCACAGTGCCTCCACGGATGTTGCAACCCGCCTTTGCTGCTGTACTGATTCCCACAGCAGGCGGGTGTGCTCTTCAAATGGGTACTGTGCCACAATGGCATCCTGTCCCCCAGGGTATGGAAGGTCCTGATGCTCAACACCCCTTGAGGGTGGGTGCTGTTCACCAGGACCAGGAATGGGCATATCAAAGGGCGGTGGGCATGTGCCACCACTGGACACTGTACCCCCCAGACCTGGTGGGTGACTGCTGCTGTTGTCCCTCCAACCGCTGTGCCCCAGGGACCACTCGTTCCACTGCTGTGGCCGCAACAGTGCCAAAAACCTGCACAGCCACCAGTGCTGCCCCACCGGTGCTGACAGGCACAGTCTGGGACTGTGCCGACATGCTGGCACACACGTTGGAACCAGCTAGGCCCAGGGGTATGTGCTGGCCTGCTGTGTGTCCGTCATGGGACACACACATGTCACTGCCCATTGCAGTCCTTGCATCATCAATGGTGCAGGTACGTACAGCCACAGTCACAGCGTGCTGGCATGCTTGCATGCCAGACTGCTGAGACACAGGCTGTGCACCCCCCACACCTGACTCACCGACAACAGAGTTGGCAGCCCGGCGTGCATGCTGGTGCAGTGCATGCTGGCTGGTGACAGAGGTGGATGGACCCTCCTCCAACTCCAGCAGGTCTTCCTCACTGCCTGGACCCACCAATACCATCCCCTGAAGATGAACAGGATCTGTAGCAGAAAATGAGGACATGTGAGTGCATGTGAACAACCTTCCCCCCCCGACACCACCACCATGTCATACCGTGCGGTGATGGGCTTCCACCTGTCTGGAATCCACCTCTTGGTATGCCCTCAATAGCACTCCGCTGCATTGATGCAGCCAGTCAGTCCTCAGCCGGGGTCAGCTCCGCCAGCGCTGGCTGGCCCCCGCCTGTGCCAGCACGTGCCGCCCTGAGTGCTGCCACCTTCTCCTTCACCCTTCTGCAGTCTGTCCCCATCTTCTTTTTGCATTCCTGCACGGAGCACTGGTGGCTTCCGTGCAGGTTCACTGCCTGAGCTACCCCCTCCCATGCAGCCACACGGGCCTGAGGGGTGCCCCACCATCCACTCAGTAGTGGCCCTCCTCCAGGTAGGCCTGAAGAGGGCCTCCGCCTCCGCCTGTGGTGAAGTTGGCCTCCTCCTCCCCACCATCCTCACCTCACCTTGGCTCTGCTCGGTCATGTCGATCTGTATGGGTGGAAGGGCACCTGTCACTGTGCAGTCTACAGCGTTATCCCATGACCATTGTCCAGAACATCACACAGCATGCAAACCACCTCTCACCTGCAGTAACCGAATCTGGCCAGCGCAGCCCAATGTCGCACATTTATAGCACAATGCATGCAAATTAGGAGTGGAGCAACTGTAATGAGATGCAAATCGCGCCACTGTGCCTTTGAATGGCTGATCAGATTATTTGCATGTGTCGGCTGAATATCGCGCGGTTGCGCTTTGCGCAATACGGTTGAGCCGGCTGAGCCAATGGCGCATATCTGTGACTGTGTGGTACACTGCATTGCACATGCCCAGGTAGCTTATGGCAGGCATCTGCCGCACTGATGACGCGGCTGTGCGCGATCGGCACTTCAGGCCATGGCCACCATTGTGCCAATGGTGCTACAGCGCTGGTCACCACATGGCGCAGTGGCAGTACTGCGCAATAGTCCACTGTGGCACTGGCACGCAGGTGTCCGATCGCGCAGGACGTGTGGACGTCCGATGGCACTGTGCGTGGCCTTGCGCCACTGACCCATGACCTTGTGCACGACCTTTGCCCCCTGGCGCTGTACGTCTGGCATGTGTACGGCTCTATCGTGCTGTTCAGTGACAGCGCGATGTGGACCGACGGCGCTGTCCGAACAGCGCAATAGGCAGTGATGGAGTTGTATTGCGCAACATTTCCACGTGGGGTTGCTGCGCTGTGGAGCGCCATATTGCCACTGTACATTTTGAAAATGGCACGCAGGAGAGCACCACAATGGGGGTCTTTGGAGTTAGCCAACCTGGTGGCTGTGGTGGAGCCCCACTATGGCTCACTGTTTGAAGGTGTGCCCCTGCAGGTGCCATGCACCCATGTGTGGCAGCAGGTCGCCGCTGCCCTGGAGCAGGCCACTGGGTGGAGGAGGACTCCTGAACAGTGCAGGCACCACTACGGCGACCTGCAGAGGAGGGAGCGTGCTCTGCTTGTGCACCTCAGGTCGCATGCCAGGAGGGGCATTGTGCCCAGGCCAGGTGGGTGTGCTGTGTATGCACCGGTATTGTCTGCATGGGTGACTGTGTAATGTAATCTGTGCATGGGGGTGGGTTGGGCTGTGGTTTGCTGTGAGGGTGTTTGCAGGTGTGTGCTGTTTGGGTCTGGATGTGTGGGCAGGCACACTCAATGGGGCAAGGGGCTGTCTGCTTTGGGATCTCACTGATGTTTTTCTCTTCCTTTCTCTCCCACAGGCGTGGAGGAGCGGAGGCAGGCACGGGCTGAGGCATGGGATGGTGGTGCCAGGGTGGCTGGCGGAGGAGGGGTGCAACAGCCACAGCAGCAGCAACAGCTTCAGCCACAGCAGCACCTGATGCAGCAGCTTGATGAGGGTGAGTGTCATTACATCATGGATGCTATTGCATGCTGTGGGGGGGCACAGCCACCATCCATGGACAACACTGCCATGCACGCTGACGCGGTGACAGTCAGCACTGTCCAGTGGCACTGCATGTCTGTGGAGTGGCCACTGGTGGTCCATGCATGCACTGGGCACATGGCTGTGGCACTGACTTCCCACCACGTAGCCACGCCACTGGACAGCCTTGGTTGTGCTGTGCTGGTCATGGTGGTGTGTGTGTGCAGTGGTACACATGGCTGTTGCTGCCTGGTTGGGCATGTCTTGTGCACGGTCACTGTGGGTGGGTGCAGTCCATCACAGGGCCGGGGCACTTGGCTGTATGCCATACATGATGGGTGGGCTTCAGGGATATGGACAGTCACAGCCATTGACTCTGATCCCTTGTCCTAGGTGTCCAGATCCTGCACCGCATTGAGAGGTCGATGCAGCGGCTGATACAGGTGGCGATGGATTCGCACGCCATCCTGCTGGACCTACAGCAACATGGTCTGAGGCGCAGGAGGAGGCCCCGGGCCCAGCACCAGGCGGCAGGAGAGCAGGCTGGCAGGCAGTAGCTGCCCATCACCTCACCCCACCTTCCCTCTCCCGGTTGTTCACCCCTGCCCTTACCCACCCCTACTTTGTACCCATACCCCCACCCCTGTTTTGTATATTTGTACATAGTTATAGTTGTTGATCTTCTTATTCTTGTTATATTTGAAATATATATTTTGATATGAATACTGTGGTGGTCTCTGATTTGCAGCTGGCTATAGGAGCTCAGTTGCAGCAGTGTGCATGACATCTGGGGTGGTATAGTCATGGGTATGTGTATGTGTGTGTGTGCGTGGGGAGGTGTCTCTGGTGTGGGAGTGGCTTTCAGTCAGTATTGCCATGTGCTGCCACCCACTGCTGGGTGCTCATGGTGGCTCTGGCTTGTATGGTTCTGTGGTACACGAGGTTGCAGTGTGATGGGGGGCCTGGGGATTCCTGCAGTGCTGGTCACTGCTCATGGGTGGCATCTTGGGGTCACAGTGCAGAGTGTGCTGTGCACACGGGGGGGCTGCTGGACATTGGGGTGGTCCGCCCCCTTTGTGTGGCAGTCTCAGCTTGCCAGTGGGTGTGCTGCAGTAACACGGCCGGGATGTGCTTTCTTTGCTTGTCCCCATGGGCCGTTGATATTCTGTCCCTCCCCCAGTTGTGCTGTTCTTAGGGTGTGGGGGTGCATTGTTAGTTCTGCAGAGTGTCCCTGTGCCCATCTGTGGCATGGGTGGTGGCCTCGCTCTACCTCCCTGGTTGTGCTGTTCCATTGCTATGCTGCTGGGGTGTCATTGCTGCCCTATGGGCCTCTGGACTGCTCAGCTGGGCTGGCCTTGTTGCGCTATGGCACATCGTATCTGCTCAGCTTCCCCTTCCTGGTTGCGCTATGGCGCATCATATCTGCTCAGCTTCCCCTCCCTGGTTGCGCTATGGCGCAGTTTGTGTGATATTCAGACGTTGGCTGCTTGCGCAATTGGCCTTGCTCCATGTTTGAATATTGCGACGATTGCGCATGTGCGCAAGTGACTTGCGCTTGTTCCTGCTGTTGCACACTTTTAGGGCGCAGTTTGAATATCTGGCCCTTTGTCTCTGGATCTCTGGCTTGGAACAATCTGACTATTGGCCTGTGCCCAATTCACACACTACCAACAGCGTTAGGCCTGATATAAAGATGGTACATTCTGTACTGCTCACACCCTAGAACCTGTTGTACCTGAGCAAGCTCAAAGATCCCATAGTATGGGTGACTACACCCTTACTGACCTATGATGTATGCGTAATGTGATTTTTTAATATTTATTGTGACATACATGAAAGTAACTGTGATCTGTTGCAGTCTAACAGGTGTTAAGTGCCTCTCAACTTGTTAGGGGTAGGTGAAACAAATATTGTAAGTGTGGTGAAAATCTATGTTTGCAGTTAAGTTATAATATGTAAATTGTATGGTCTCCAAGCTGTAACCAGATCCTGCTGCAACTGGAAACCACTGCAAATGACTACCTGACTCAATGGTGTACCCATTTCTCATGAGGAAAATTATCGTTCTTACAAATTGCTTTGGAACTTATGAACTGGGAGATTGCAGGTTCAAACCCCACTGGAGCAAAGTACTCACTTTCTGACCTCAGGAAAGTCAGTTAAAGCAGCACTGCAACAAAATTAGCAGGTCGGCTAGGACTAAACCCAGAGGAATCGAGCTGCTGTGTTGGCTGATGGTCGCATTTTGGGATTGGAGGAGCATACGCCAGTGAGAGATGGACTTGTTGCTATGCGATCTCTGTCCCTGTGGAGTAGGGCTGAGAGCAGTGGGATAACACTAAACTTTCTTTTTAAAAAGGTATGCCATTGTTGCCTATAATTGTTTATCCCCTTACCAGACCTTCTTATTGCTCACCTTCTGTCCAGTGGTAGTCTCCGGTGTGTTTTCTTTCTCCCCCACTGCAGGAGGAAGGTCTCCCGAAGGTGGCATTTGGCAGTCCCTGTTGACTGCTTGATGAGAGTTATCGGACCACGGTCTGTGGAGAAGGCCCTTCAGAAAAGTCTGAAAGCCAGCGTGAGCCCACTGAAAAGACTGAATTATTTTCTGCTCTTCCCCTGATAGAGGTGATATAGACCCAAAAAGACTGAGAAAATATTGCTTTGCAAAATACTTTGTCAGCACTGAAAAAGGGACGTATTTTTCTCTGGTAGTGATTTGTTTTTTGGTTTTTAAAATGGGGGGTGATTCTTGTTTAAGGTAATAAGTCCTTCTGTAATGAAGTATTATCTTGTTTTTGTTCAATTGTTGTGTTAGATTTTAGTTTGGATTGTTTTAAATGAGCTTTTAATTTTTTTGCGCCATATGATAATTAGTTCACGTGTCGGATAGGTATTTACGGAAGCAGGGGTTGTGAGCATGCAGATTCATTCAGTTCATTTGTTGTGCTGTACTTGTCTGCCTGTGGGAGTGTTTTTTTTTTGTTATACGTTTGTAAGTTTTGCACCTCTGATTTTGGACACAAGTCGGGAATTCCAATCCTTTTTAAAGACACAGTTTCCTGTGAATTTCCAAGTGTTAGTTTATTTGGATTAATTCTCTAAACTTTGAGTTATCTTGACTTACCTCGATTTGCTCAGAGCCATTAGAATGTTAGAACGCCAGATTGTTAGAATATTTTCTGGCATTTCTAGTTACTCTTGAGCGTTCATTTTCCAATATTAGTAAAAAAGTATTAAAGGATGTATTTTTTACATTCAATCTTCTCTCCTGTGCAGTAGTGAGTACTTGAATTTCTTGTACGTGATATATAGGAGTACTGAGTGTTAGTATATACTATTTATTTTACTTTTACTATCTGGGTTTTAAAAATATTAAGATATAGGTTTTGTTCAAATTATTATATCAGCTCTAGTGTGCAAGATTTTTTATGCTTTTTAAACAAGAATTATCCTAAGCTTGTCTATGAATAGGCAGAAGATTTTACTAATGAAAGCAATGTAAGGTGCATCTGCTATATATATATGTCTATAAGCCTGTCATGAATTTCTTATATTGGGAAACTGTCCTCTTTTGTTTTGCCTTTTCTTGATCGGGTGGTAGATTTCTCATCGAGAGTAGTCTGCTGCGTATCCTGTTCTGGGAACTTTATTTTGAACTTTTTTGAGCTCTTTATTTGGATTAGAGCGGTAAGAACTGGCAACAACTTTTCATGTAGTGGGCCTGGTTGGTTAGTTTTTCACAAACTATCTACTATTTTGTTCTGTAAATCTGTTAACCCGTGTAACTGTCGTGTTGATGCAAAACTTTTTTTTTTTACAATAACTGAGTTTATTGTATATGTTCTGGTTTATAGAAATGTGAATAATTGACTTCGCAGTTACTATATAGATTTTTGTATTCTTTATTTTTGTGGTGTCTAGATCAATATTGTGAATACCAGAAGTAAAATGGCCATAACGGCCAATTTAGATTGCCTAGAAGGTTCAGAAGGATGTCTTCAGATAAATCTAGTGACTCAGGAAACATCACTAAATTTAAATAGGACGAAAGTCAAAGGAAGATCAAAACTCAAACAAATAAAAACCAAAAAAAGTAGCAGGTAAAAAAATGATTGGGAAAATTGATTTACAAACAGGTCTAAAGCAATTCAAAATTAATGTTCATTTGGTGAAAGTAAAAGATATAAATATGGATAAACTGACGAACAGTATAGCCAGTCCTGGTAGCCCTATTGGTCCTGTTGCCTCACTAGCTCCAGCACCATTGGTAGCTACTTTAGAACAACATGTCATGAATGGACTAGTTAAGGATGAAGCTGAATTATGGCATGATTGCTCTAGACTTCCATCAACTACAAAGATTTTTTTGGATGCTAAGACCTCTCCTTTGGAAAAAAATAATTCATATCTGTCGTCCTGTTTGGAAGAATCACTGGGATCAATAAAAACAGTCAAGAATGCCATCATTAATATGACCAAAGGAAGTAGTAACTCAAACAACTTAAGAATTTAAGTAACCTGAATAAGGGAACTTGTAATCTACAAACCGAGTTGGGAGATGAAGTTTCTACTGAATTATGTTATGAGACCTCTGTAGATAGTTTGGAATTTTCTCCAGAATCTGAAAATATTAACCTAATACAGGAGATGAAATCGGTCACCATGGACCTTCAGGATACTTTGATTAATATTAATAAAGAAAATCTTTTGTATGCCAAGAGCAAAACTAACGATCCTGTTTTCACTTACCCTTTGGGATTAGAGGATGGTTTGAAGAACTTTATGAAAGATCCATATGCAGCACATTTAGTCTTGGTGGATCTAATGGTAGCAGTTCATGGTGAAATTGAAATCTTAAAAGGAATGGTAGCCTCTAATGGGGCATGCCTTGATAACATACTAGCTAGAATAATAAGATTAACTCCTGAAGTAAAATCTCCTTTTATAGTTTTGGATAAGAGTTTCCCCCATAATAGTGTTGATTTACATGCTAGTGATGTCCTTTCTATAAGGCCTGATTTCCCATCCATCACTATTTCTGAGGATGCTAATTGTATCCAACATAGTAAGAAGCAAAGAAATAGTAAGAAAAATGGAAAAAGTAGAAAAAAAAGAAAAATAGAAATAAAAATATGGGAAATATAGGAAAATCAATTATGAAGGATATAGAGCCATCTGTGTTACCAATTAGATGTGATCCTTATCTAGAGGATTCTTCCCCTAATATTTCTAATTCAACAAATGAAATATTTAGTAATCAATACAATTATGATCAGAAGATGGGAAATGAAGTATATAAAGAACCCAAATTTAATTGTACCCCTACTAGACAATTCATTTTTTCTCAATTATCTGACTTTAAGTTGGAGTTAGAAAACTTTAAGAATGACTGGCAAAATTGGTCAAAAAACATTAAAGGTGTGATATTAGGAGATGGTAAAGGTGTTCAAGCTCCTTCAAAATAATCACAAAATAAGAAAATTGAACTGTCTACTCAGAAGCTATATGACATTTTAGATTGTGCAATATTGATATTCTACGGACTTGAGGAGATTAACCAAGATTTCTCTAAGTATAGATTTGATAAATTGGTAAACTTTCTAAGAGAAACTACAGGAGCTGAACTACTGGAATCTGACATTGTAAATGTATGGAAAGATAAGGATGAGTTTAATCAGGATTGCATTTATGTTTTTTGCTCTGCTACTAGAATTGCAAACCAAATTTGGCTTAATAATAATTTGTTAAAATCTAGAGGATGTTCTGTTGAGTTTATTAATAGGGATCAATTAAACATGACAACATGTGATAGCTTAAAATGTCTAAGCATATTTGGCTTAAGCAAAATTCCTTATGAAAATGACTGGAAACTACGCAATGTATTTCTTAATCTTTGTACACATGTCCTAAAAATCCCAGTAGATGAAAGAAATATAAAAAACATTTTTAGGCATAAACACCTGTCCGAATCTCCTCAAGTGGATGTTTTAATTCAACATACCGATTTTGTAAGCAAAATACTGGCAAAGGCTTCACTGTTAGATAAGGTTGGTGTTCATTTAATTGATAGTGAAATACTTATATACCCTATGTAAAGTATTAATGAAAAAAGGGTTATGGTTGAAAATTCTACAGAAGACAAAACTCTATATTTGTTTGGTTTGAATCAAATTAAAAATGAAAACCCAAAACTGCTCAAATGGACTGTTCGTAATTTAATTGAACAATGTTTACATATTTCAGTGGAAGTGATGGATGCTATGGAGGTACATAGATTGGCCGAAAGTCCAGACTGTGACCAAATTGAATTAATAATAAAGTATGGTATCCTCTATGACAAATTAGTTGAAAATATATCCATTTTAGATTCAGTAGGGTTATTCATTGTGGAGCAGAATCCTGCTAAGAGTATGGATAATGAGGACATTTCCCCTAGTGTCCTATATATACAGGTTCCTGTTACCCATGTTACTAGCCCTCAGAATGATTACAGTGTGTCTGTATCAAATATATTTGAAGTTTTGCCTATTAAGAGTGAATGATTGGAACAGGAAATGGTAAATAATAACTCCACATTCCTTTTAAATGGTGTTAATTTAGAATTAGCTACAAATTTTGTCTCTTGGAATATCGCACGTCATTTTTCCAACTTGGTAGATCCAGACTGGGTAGAATTTGTAACAGGGAAGGAAATAATATTCCTTCAGGAAACTTGGGCTTGTGAAAAAATACATTTGAATGGTTATCATCTAATCCAGTCCCCTGCTGTTAAAAATATGAAGTATGGTAGAGCTAGTGGTGGTTTGGCAATATATGTTAAAATAAAAAAAAAAATTATTATTTCAGAAACACCAGAAACCAACCAGTATTTTATAGCTCATAATATCATGTGGTGTTCTTTTCCTATTACGTTGATTAATGTGTATATACCCCCTAGAATGGGAGGAAAAATAATTTACATATATGGAAACAGTTACAAGTAATGATGGAAGAAATTATTGTTAGATTTCCTTTTAATCATATTTTAGTTGCAGGGGATTTCAATGCAATGATTGCTTTTAATGAACAAAGAAATTATATACCTGACAGAATATCACCAGAAGTAATTATTAATAGAAAGAGCCAAGATATGAAGAGTAATCTGTAGGGTAAGGATTTTATTGAATTTATTAAAGAAAATGAGTTGGTTATACTAAATGGCAGAATACATGGAGATTTACTGGGAAATAACACTTACTTGTCTTCTTCTGGCCAGAGTACAATTGACAATGTTTTGAGTGACTCTGATTTAGTAAATTCAATTTTACACTTAAATATAAAGATGAGGCCAGAAAGTGATCATGCTCCTATTTGCCTGACAATTTGCTTAACTGATGAACCTACAGAAGAGACTGTTAAGATAAAGGATCTATGCCAAGTTGGTAAGAAGGTACTTAGGAGAAGTAAAATATCTAACATTCAATTAGGAAATGTTTTAAAACAGGCCAGTATTGAACTTCAATCATTCCCTGTAGAATCTATGTTACCTGTTCAAATTTAAAGTTTTCTAGATTATTTAAATCAAAATATTCGATCAACCATCTATAGTGATGTAATAGGTAAAACATATTCAACCCAAAATTGGTTTGACAAAGAATGCAGGAAAGCTAAACTTGAACTTAATAAACTAATTAGATGGACCAAATTAAGACTGTCTAAATTAAAGTTTCACCATTTAAATAAAATGAGGAAATGTTATAGTAAATGGCTTAAGGAAAAAAAGAAAAGTATTCCAACAAAAATTATGGTCGGATATGTTTAATGTTATACAACAGAATGATATGTGTTCATTTTGGAAATTAGACGCTAAAGGGGTTAAGGAATGTAAACCCACCCTTTTAACCTATATTCCAAAGGATGCTTGGATCTCGCATTTCAAGTGAATCTTTTCTGGACCAGAAAGCATAGACTGGCAACCCATAAGAGAGCTGGATCGATCCATAGGTGACCCTATTACTTTCAGTGAGTTGGAAGTTGAACATGCGATTTCAAAATTAAAAAATAATAAAGCCCCAGGTGAGGACAGGATCCCTGCGGAAGTTTTTGAAGAATACAAAACCTTTTGGATACCTTTGCTGAGCAGTTATTTCAATTTATGTTTGAAAAATAAATATATACCAAGAACATGGGTTAAATCCATTATTGTACCTTTGTATAAAAAAGGCTCAGTATATGAACCTTCAAATTATCGGCCAATAAGCTTACTGTATTTAATATAACTGCTAAAATATTTTCTAGTCTTCTATTGGTTAGACTGACTGATTGGATTGAAATTAGCTGTATTACCTCTTCATTTCAGGTGGGTTTTCGTAAAGGTTTCTCTACAATTGATAATTTATTTGTGTTTTCACACTTAATTGAGAAATATGTCAAATGGAGAAAAATGAATTTTTATATAATTTTTATTGATTTCACCTTTGCTTTTGATTCTTTAAATCAATGTAAACTATGGTCAACTCTTTACTCTTTAAAATTGAACAATACATTGTTAATAATGATATATTTACTACACCATGGCACAGTATCCTCCATTAGATATGATAACAATGGCAGTTTAACAGATTATTTCTCAGCTCAGAAGGGGGTAAAACAAGGATGTTTACTTGCTCCACTTCTCTTTATTATATATGTTAATGATTTACTTATATTTAAAAAAGATAACACGCTTGATGCCCCTAATATTAATGGTCTACTATTACATGCATTAGCCTATGCTGATGATATGGCGTTATTTGCTTTATCAGTTAAGGGTCTTCAGAAAAAAAATAGATATTTTCCAAAACAAATGTGAGATTCTGGAACTATCTATAAATTTGAATAAAACTAAAGTAATGATTTTTAACCGGCATGGAAGGAGAAATATTAAGTTTAATCTTTTTCTCAATTAAAAAAAGATTGAAATAGTGAGTACTTACCAATATTTGGGAGTCAATTTAACAAACACATTGAATTGGTCAGTTCGTCAAAAAGAACAATATTTAAAAGCTAAAGGAATAGCCAAAGGTCTACTAAGGTTCAATATGACCTATGGCAGTAATACCATCCTCCCTGCTCTTATAGCAGGTAATACAAAGATTAACTCAGTAACAGCATATGCGGCTGAAATCTGGGGCTCCAATATTACTAAAGATACTGATAAAACTCTATCCTATTGTTATAAATTCCTCTTGGGTATGCCAAGTCCCACTCCCAATGTGTTATTAAGATCAGAGCTTGGGAAAATCCCATCTAGTATACTTGCCATTTTGAAGTTATTGATTTACTAGTTAAAATCAATAAATAATAAACGTAATATACTTCCACACAAATGCTTTAAAGAGAAAATTAAGTGGGTTGAAGGTTGGTCATACTTTCTGTTGGCTTAAAACATTAGAAAATCAGGTGACACAATTAAATATGATGCATCTTTTAAATGACTATAAAAAGAGTATAAACAATGATTTAAGTTTTAGAAAACGGATAAAAAGTAAATTATTTTCCTTTACGAAACAACAAGAAATGTTAAACGTGAGAGAGTTAAAACTTAACGTTTGGTTTAGAGACAATAAAATTGATTATTGTCTAGAAAATTATATAACTCTCCCTATTTCATCCTCAGATAGGAAATTGATTATGTGGGCCCGTGCTGGATTAATCAATTCAAGTTATACTTATTTTAATAAAGGGCTATATATCAACAAGGGCTCTGTTAATACATCCAATCTTTGTAGATGTATTTTAGCTCAAAATGAATCTTTGAGTTATATAATTAGATTCTGACCTCTTTATTCTGGTCCTAGAAACAGACTGCTTGGAAATTTTTTGAGAATATATAATAGTACTGATTATGATCCTATTTTTATTTTATTACATCCTACCACTGTTGAAGATGCATTAATGATATCTACATTTTTGCATCTGTAATTAAGATAAAAAAGAAATATGCCAGATCTAAGGTTACCTGATTCCTTAAGCCTTATAACTGAGTTTTTCTATTCCTTGTATGGAAAACAGATTGGTTGAAAAGTTGATATGTAATGGTAAAACTATTCACGATCAGAAATTTGACTTGCTATTTTTTATTAATCTGACTGTAGGCCCATGGGTATGTAAATTATTGAAATTAGTACTATGGACAAAAAAATTATGTTAGAATTCTGATGGTTTTAGACTAAATCATGTTAATTAAGAAAAATGCACTTTATAAAAATGTTTATCTTCTAGGCAGGATTATTTTTTGAATTTGACAGAGCACCTTTATAAGACTATATATGATGTTATTTATGTTATATTTATTGTGTTTGATATTTCTTTTTGTAAAAACTTTGATTGCTAAATACAACAAAGTTGACCAATAAACTTAAACTTAAACTTTGGAGCTTAGAACATAGTCAAGCCATGTTTAAGATCTAATTGGTTTCAAGTAATATGCATTTTGTTTGAAATTGTGGTTTTATTTCTTAAAGTATCAACTAAATTTTTCTCCCTTAAGAATTCATTAAACAAAATGGAAGTTTTCTTATATTCTCACGGTGGACTGGAAATTTTATCTACTGGAGGTTTGAATGTATATTAAAATCATGTCCATTTATAATATCCTATACACAAGTATTACTAAAATTTGAATAACTATTGATACAACCTCGGCATATGATGCAAATGGGGCATAAACTGAAGCTAAGATGTAACCCCCCCCCGATCTTCCCCTTAATCATTGTATTGCTTCCTTCTTCATCTGTAAATTGATTTTCATAACTAAAGTCCATATTCTTTATAATCAATATAGCACAGCCTCTACTCCTTTTGGCTCCAACTGAAAAGAACATAGAGAATACTGGATGGTCAACTATGCACAACCAGTGTGTTCTGCCACAGAGGGGTTCTGATTCCCTCTCACCTCGAGAGCAAAGCTTGAGAGGTTCATGGGAATCAGAACCCTGAGGTGGCAAAACACACTGGTTGTGCATAGAGTTGCTCATCCTGTATTTATTTTGTTTTACTTTTCTTTCTACCCCACCTTACTGCCCTCTTACCCTACTCCTTTGGACTTGGTCAATCCCCTAGAGGATCCCACCCACAGTGTCTGCCCCTATAGTGCCCGGCCAACTCCTACCTTACTTGTCCTCCTCCTGGAGTGCCTGCACAGTGAAGTCTTGCCCGTGGGTAGGAGAACCCAGGTGGACCAGTCGTCATCCAGGGTTGGGAGGGTGTTTTTCTGTTTTTCTCCCCTGTTTCTCCCTCTACCCCTGAAGACATCGGCATGCAGGACTGATGTCCAGACAGACTGTGTACAGATGCACGCCATTGTCAAGTGCCCCAGATGTCCTCCCCTCCCTGGCTCTGTAATGCCACCCTGTGCCCCGGTGCCTGTGTTTCCACCGGCACTGGAGCATTGGTGCTCAAAGCACCCCTGAGATCCCACCCCTGGAAAAGGAGGAGAGCATCCATTGGGATGCTCAATCCTCCTCCTTCCCTCTGACCCCCGGCAACCTGAGTCAGTTCCCGAACCCGGGTCGCCGGCATGGTGTGAGATGTGGCTTCCCAGCGCCTCAACTTTCAGCGCCACCGGGCCGGCCATCCTGTATTTTTTAGGATGTAAAGTACTGTGTGAAATATGTTTGTGAGTCCCTTTGATTTCAAAACGAAACTGACTCATGCCATCTCTAGAGGTTCTAGAATGCTGTTCTACCATAGTAGGGTAGAATTACATTCCATGACCTTTGAACTGTGGTGCAACAGCAGTTTGAAAGGGATGGAATTCTATACAGAACAACACTGCACTATACACTATATTTCTTTAACCCATGATATCTTTAACTTAATTTTTTTCTGTGGCTCTTAAATTTCTTGCAGTTATAAAATACATACCTACTTTTTGCATCAATATGTAAGAATGTGTTTTCTTTTTATATGACAGTGTACCCAGTTCACATTCCATGTGGAAATATTCATCTTTAAAGGGGAATAGTCAGCACCAAGAGCATCCCACACAAGTTGAGGCTGGTCTCAATGTGCACTTTGTGTGCGAAAACATTTTTTTTTTACTTACTGTTTACTGTACATTAGTAGATAAATATATTGTATCAGACTAACTTTGCTTACTTTCAGGTTGACATTTTCTGTAACTACAAATCCCAGAATCCTCAGCAGGTGATGTTAGAGCAGGGCTGCAGTACTGGGAGATTTAACTGCTTGTGGATTTGAATTTGCGGTAGTTCTGTCCACAGATCCTGAGCCACCTTTCTTCAGTTTTAGATTCAGTAGCTTGCAGTGTATATTAGAGCTTTTTAAAGCTCTAATCATAAGTTTGTCAGTCCTACTGTTCTCCAGGGGCTAAGTACAGTCCTCTGTGACTCTACGTAGCTTCAGAAAGACAGCAAGTCCAGAAAACAAAAGATCAGAGTTTATTTAAACTTTAGTAGGCACTGCAGGCTATTGAATCTCCCACTGCTGCAGTCCAGCTCTGATGTCAACTGCAGAGGATTCTGGGATTTGTAGTTACAGAATCTGTTAGGCAAGCAGTAAGCAAATTTAGTCTGGTTCAATCTACTCTATTGCAGTAAACAGTAAGTAAAAAAAAAAAGGTTTTTGCACACAAAGTACAAACTGGGACCAGCTCCACACTTGGGTATGGAGCTCTTAGTTCTGACTGTTCCTGTAAAGTAGTTTCTTAGTGATTGCATTATTGTAAATACTTACAGTATATCTAAGGAAATGCATAAACAAATTTCAGATCTCAATTTTTATGTTTGCTTGCACGCATGTGCAAGAAACATAGTGCCACCATATGAATTTTCATAGGTGTGTCACCTCGCTTCCAATGCCCTGTTCCTTCTAACAGGCACGGCATCACCCCATCAATAAATGTCCGAGCTGTCTATGACAGCAGTTCAGATGCAGTGGCATACAATTCAAAGCAAAAGACGGCTACAATGAACGGTGGTAATGTGTAGGCAATTTGCATACTGCCATTGGCAGGCAATTTGCATACTGCCATTGGCAGTATGCAAAGTGCCTACATGTCAGCACTGCACCTGAACAGCTGTCATAGACAGCTCCATTTTTCCTTGGATCTCCCCCAACAAACACCCAAGTAGCACGCTAGGAGCCCACACCGTATGGCTGGTGGGGGTGCCCATCCCCATCAGCTCCACTGTCCCCCCAAAACAGACTTTCAGGTGCCATGCTGGGAGCCCACCCCAGCATGGCAAAATTCCATATGGCTGAAAAGGGTGCCCAATCCCCCGTCGGCTCCACTGTAACACCCCCAAAACAAACTTCCAGGTGCCACGCTGGGAGCCCACCCCAGCATGGCAAAAGTCCGTATGGCCGAAGGGGGTGCCCAATCCCCCATCAGCTCCACTTTAACCCCCCTGAACAAACTTCCAGCTGCCATGCTGGAAGACCACTCAAGCATGACAAAAGTCCTGGGTCATCTCAAAAAAACAAACAAACCACCTATAAGAATAAAAGGTCCCTCGTTGATTCTTTTGCCCACCCTTCCCAATCTGCGCCCACCCTCTGCATACCCCACCTCCCCACACCTCCTCCTCATCCCATACTTGCCTCTGAATGCTGGTGCGATGATCTTCGGTGGACCGGGAACATATATGCACTCTTCAAAGCCAACCGTGAACTGAAGAAATACCGGTAAGCTGTATCAATCAATAAATCAATCAAATCTTTATTTATTCAGGCGATCATCATTGAGCAAGGCTCATTTACAAGATGGACCTGATAAGGTCAAGGTTCGAGTTGATGCACAGCAATTACATCACATACTTATGAGACAGTTATACATACAGAAAAAAGAAAATGTTATTTATAACACAATAATATACAGAGAATTCACATGTTAAAGCTTGGCAAGAGAAAGTTAAACTAACATCTGCAATATGTACAGTACATATATATCACAATGAGGACCATGACAGTCACTCACATAATGAGTACAGGGATGGTGAAGGGAATATTGGGTGCCATATACTAGCGGTGTCTGGCTGGAAGGAATATGACATATGTGACTGGAATATGGTTTTGTGGGATGACTATTCTATCTCCAGCGGTAACAACTGCATTTCTCTGTGAAGAAGGCTGTACAGTGCTGCTTGAAGGTTGTAAATGGAATGATAATGGACAGTTTTAGGGATTTTTGTAGGGTGTTCCATGCTATGGCTAGAGAATAGCTGATTGCTGCCCTCCCTATTTTGGTGTTGACTTTGGGCAATTTGAGCAGGATGATATTGTTGCTTCTTAGGGCATAGGAGCTGGGAGTGGTCAGGTTGAAGCAGTCCAGGATATAGCTTGGAAGTTTATTTGATAAAGCTCTGTAGATCCATAGAGCTGCATTTCTGCTCCTCCTGACATGAAGGGAAGCCCATCCAATTGCTTCATAGAGAGAACAATGGTGAGTATTATAATGGCAGGTCTGTAATGAACCTTATTGCTCTATGGTATAAGGTATCCAACTTTTGAAGGTAGGGAGTGGGGCAGTGACTATAGAGGAAGTCTGCGTAGTCAATGACTGATAGAAAGATGGCCTGGACTAATCTCATCTTTGAATCTCTATTAAGGAAGGGTTTTAATCTGTAGAGGAGGCCAAGCCTTAGGCGAAGCTTTTTCAGCAGTTATTCTAGATGCTGAGTAAAGTCAAGTCTGTTGTCAATCCACACACCTAGGTATTTGAAATTTTCAACATGCTCCAGATTTTCTCAAGTATAGTGCATAGCTGGGGAGACTGATTGAAGAGGATGTGTTGGTGGAGTTTTGGGTTATGAACATCATTGCTTTGGTTTCTTTGCATTTAGCAGAAGCTTTTCTCGAGAAGCTGATGTTGTAACAGGGAGAATTCTGCTTGTAGGATTTCATGAGCAACTTTAGGTGAAGGGTTGCTGACATACAGTACAGTGTCATCAGCAAAGAGATGTACTGAGGACTTGGTAAGGGTTAAATCAATTTTATTTATATAAATGGCAAAAAGGATAATGTATAATGTATAATGGCATAAATGGGGTTTGTTCAACTTTGGTGCATATCTTGGCTATTTAGGGGAATTTATTCACCAAATTTTCAACATGGGGTTCTTGGGACCCCACCTCATGAACTCAATCACTGTCATTTTGTTATTCTGTCCTGAAAGGTAATTTTACGGTCACTGCACAGAACCATCTTTCGGGACCGATTAACGAAACCACAGTGTCACAGTTCATGAGGTAGGCCCCCAAAAACCCTATGTTGAAAATTTGGTGAAAAAATTCCCCAAAACGCTCACTTGTAAGTTTGAGAATGTTTAATATTTTCACACTAGATTTTCAACATTGCCATTTTACCACACCTCCTTATGAACAGTATAGCTGTCATTTTTCACATCTTGCCCAAAATGTGTTTTCGCACATGTGTAGTGCACATTGGTGTGGTCGGTCTGCGAAATCAATGTTGGGGACACATTAAGAAAATCACTGTGACATTGTTCATGAGCAGAGGTGTTAAAGTGGTTATGTTGAAACTTTGGTGACAAAAGTCCATAAAATGACTGTTACGAACATGCATTGTGCAATTTCCACGCACCCTCGTAAGTTCACAAATTTGTAATATTTTCAGTCCAGATTTTCAACATTGACATTTTCCACACCTCTTTATGAACAGGACAGCTGTCATTTTCACACCCTGGCTGAAATGAAGCCGCACTCCCAAGCGAGAATAGCGTTCGCAGGGAAAATAGTGTTCGGATAGATTAAGAAAATCACAGTGACACTTTTCATGAGCGGAGGTCCCAAAATGCCTATGTTGAAAATCTGCTTTAAAAAATCTCCAAACTAATTACATTAGGGTGTACATTGCTCAGTTTCTACGCACGCTTGTGACTTCATCAGTTTTTTTTATATTTTCACTCCAGATTTTCAGCAGTGCCATTTTCTACACCTCCTCATGAACAGTACACCTGTCACTTTTCACATCCTGTTCAAAATGTGTTTTCACACCTGTGGTGCCAAATGGCACAGACACTGTGCAAAATCACCTTTCGTCTAACAAACTGATAGTATCACTGTTCATGTGGAGGGGTCACAAAAAGCCCATGTGGAAAACTTGGAGTAAAGATACCAAGAAACACCCAGGGCTTTAGGGTTTTTGACTGTAATGCCCTACCCTGTACGGACTGACAGGCATCAGTGTTGTGACTTGGGACTGTCGATAGTAATGCTCATGCCATTCCACCCCCACCCTGCAGCCAGTGACAGGCATTGAGGTGCACCTTGGATCCTTTGCCCCCAGAGTTCACCCCATTATCCTATACTATGCCCATTTAAGTGTCTTTCCTTATGGAATGAGGTGAATGTAAAGCCCACACACCCCAAGGCACACCTCGACACTTGTCAGTGTCTGAAGGGTTGAGTGAGGTGAAATGTCATCACCGTCATGTGCGACGACCCAAAGGCACACCCCAATGCCTGTCCATCTCTGCAGGGTGAGGGTGGAGTTGGCATCAGTTCAATACTTCAGTGCCATTCCTATACTGCATCTGTCTAACTCCTGTAATTTCACTGCTAATGCCAGCAAGCAAACATTTAGCATTGCCACATGCTTGTTTTATAGGTGGGGCTGCTGCAAAAGATTAGCTGAAGAATGACTTCCTTTTGATGTTTTTTCCTGCATGTTGTAGACACCTTTATTGCACAATCTTCACAGTCTGACACAGAACACACTCCATTTCAGTTTCTTGATAAACATGCTACTCTTACAGTACTTTTTATCAAGTCCCACATTTATCATAACACAGACATACTTGCTGATCTTCAAACTCTTTTGGCACACATAAAACCTGGATTTTTCATGCAGGAAAGAGTCAGACATCCATTTTCATACTCCACTCATAATAATTTCCTCTATTCACAGAGGTCAATTAGAATCATTACTTCACCTTTTTAAACCACGTTGCCTGAAAAAATATAGACTTGTTCAAAGAATCACATACAGTTACTTTTTTTTTTACTAAACCTTCTCCAAATGCAAGTGTGAAATCCTTGGAATATGTTTTGAAACAAGTAAATATAGCCAGCTGATTGCCACAATGGCTTTGCTATGGCTTGTGATGCCAACAACCCGGGTTCGAGAGGAAGCACAGGTCATCGGAGTACAGCTGGGGGAAGAAGGATTGAGCTCAGTGACAGCTCCCCTCCTTTGGGGTGGGAGGGACATATGCCTAACAATGCAATAAACACCTAGTGCAGGCTGAGGGATCACTGTCAGGGCCAGTGAAAGGGAAGGATGCCACTAGATGCTGATAGCGACACATGTTGTAATGTGTGTGTGCAGAAAATCTAGAGAAGAAAAGCCCCAGTCCATTTTAATGACAAAGGCACACTCCCATGTGTAGGTCCATGTACTACCAACAAGAAGCTCCACCCACCACATGATGGTCCAGTGGGTCCATGCGATGGTAGATGTTGGGGCCGGGGTGCTAACAGGAGGCTGATGGAGCAGGACAATGAAAGAAAATGTATACAAAAAGTCAGTTTAAAAAGAAATAAATATTTAAATATGTGCAAGGTATTCCACACTCGATTACTTTTGCCTGAAGTCAATAAAACCATAAAGCAGCACAAGATGAGCTGCTTTGGCAGGCTGTGCAGCAACAATGGTAGCACAACACTGGGAGATGGACGGCACCAGGAAAGGGCAGCTAGCAGTATATTAGCTCAGACAAAGGTAGACAAAGTATCAAAACCACAGTTTTCTTTTGTAAAGCTCATTGCTTGGTGGACACCTAGCCCCCTGATGAAGACCAAGTTTTTGAAGCGCCTGGGTTAGGCATCCTTCATGCACTAAGCTTTTGAAAAATAAACACCTGTGTTTTTTTTTTTTTTTGCATTATCTATTTATCCTGCAAGTCCTTGCGTCCGACTCCTTTGGGGGGCCAGTACCCTCACACTACACCGCTTTCCCCGTTCTGCTGTCCACCACTCCCTCTACTGCCGAGCTGATTGACCCAACATATCCCTTTGTCAGAGGGGGGCCCTACCCATAGGAGGCTACTGGGAGGGGAGATGTAGGCATCTGTATGCGCCTCCATTCATCTGCGTTGGGCAGTGAGGGAGCAACTTGGGGGCTTCCCGGCTTTGCAGCCAGGGGAGATGGGCTACCATCATCTGGCCAGCAATGTTTCTTGCTTGTGTCACCATGCCCACTAGGAATTCACACCGCAGCATCCTTGCATTTGCGTGTATGCAGCACGTGGTCACCCATGCTGCAAAGCACAATGCCAAACCCAGCTGCAAGAAGCCGCCACAGGGTGATGCATCCATGACCCTCCTCACCGGGAGAACAGTATCCAAGGGACACTCTTGAGCCTTCCCTGTTGGCTTCCTCTCCTGATGTCCTGGGCTCAGGCACGAACCCAGGTGGCCAGCATGCCAGGCGATCCCCTATCATTTGGAGCCACAGAGCATCTATGGTTCTAAAAGTTTTGGCTACTTTCGCCTAAACTATTATACTCCAGTGTTTTTTTTTTGTTTGTTTATTTTCCATTGGCAGACTGAAACAGAGTAATTATTAGTGCCATTTATTAAAATAATTTTATAGGTTTCACTCTCTGAGTGATACAGAAATCTCTGATGGAGTGCTTTTTGTACTCCAGGAAATTAGATGTTTTTTGTATATGTTTTTATGTGTTTTTTACTTGCATATCCTGATACCACTAGCAGCTGCAGAACCACCAACTGGAAGTGCTCCCTCCTCCCAAACCCCAACATGTTGTCACAGGAAGAGCAGTGAGCTGCATGAGTAGGATGAGAGCCTGCTTTGGCCCATGGCAGTTCCGGATAAATATAAATACAATTTCTAGCAACAAAAGTATGTTAGTGATGTCGTACAACATGCAACATCTCAGCCTTGAGTTGTTGCTCCACACACTAATACATCACCTGGAAGAAACATAATTACTATGGGGTTACTTTTTCTTACAAAATATTGTACATACCCAATTGCATTGCTGCTGGTTGGTGGGGGGTGAGGTAGTATAGGAAGGGCATACTCCACAGGACCTTTGGTCCCCTTCTTCCATCAAATTCTGTGTTTCTATGTTTCTAGAAGGCAGATTTTCCAGTCCAGGTCTTGAAGTAGGGGATAGAGAAAGATTGGAGATAAAGGAAAGGAAGGAGTAAGAAGAACGGAAGGATGTGGAGAGGAATGAGGTGAAGTGTGAGAAGTACTTGGTCTCTAAAGAGGGGAGGGGAGGGAAGGGAGGGAGAGCGAGGTGAGAGTAGAGGAAGAAGTGGTGCATGTGTGAGGGGCAGTCAAAGGGGACAGGACATATGTGTGCATTTTCAGCTGCTCCAAATTTCAGAAAGTATAGTCATGACATCAAATGATCCATATTTAACTGTACCCTAGTAAAAACTGATGTGGCAACTGTTTTCTTTTTTTCACAACATTCTAGCCATTTCTCTTCACAGAACCAGGAATTTGGAGTCTTGACTAGGTAACTGAATAGATTAAGAATTCAGTAGGTCAATGGCTCCTGATCAGAGTTCTGAATCCATGCAACAATATAATGTAGTCAAAGCTCCAGGGTTACAGGAAGAGAACTATGCAGATTGTTTTTTTCCATAAAAAATGAAGACAATGGAAAACACAGTGTTTACATCAACTTTAGGTACAGTTTAATATGGATCATTTTGGGATTATGAATATCATTTCTGAAAACAGGAACATTACAGGCAGATGCAAACTCAAACAAATTCCCTGTCCCCTTTAAAGGGAAACATCCACCTAAAACTGGGCTCCACCTCTGTGTGAGGTACGGCCCGTTTAGCATTCTCACAAAAAGTTGTTTTTTACTTACAGAATTTATCTGGTTGATCTTGCATCCCTCACCGGTGGTATTTTAAATTCAAGAACCCCTAACGGCATGCCCACAATCTCCCGTGGCTGTCCCAAGAATGATGTATGATGCCGGGAGCAGCTGCAGGAGTATCCGTAGGGTTACTATATAGCCAGAGATTTCAATAGCTCCAATTTGAAATGTACGTGTCTCAGTGCTGTACTGAGACTAGGAATAGACTGGCAGTAGACTGCCAATCTATACCTGGTCTCGGTATTGCACTAAGACATTTCACTTTCTCCATTTAATGTTTGTTTAACACGTCTTGGTCTCTGGTTTTTGTTTTATGTTGCCGCCTCGCACACTGTCTCCTGAATCCACTCCTCTCCAGTTTCATAGCATGTCCCCTTGTTCTTGAGCACCTTTTCTTCTGAAAAAACATCCCTCCTGTACCTTATTTACCCCTGAGGTATTTAAAGGTCTCTATCATATTCCCCTCTCTTTGTTTCAGGGTGCATATATTGAGGTCTTTTAGTCTCTTCTCACAAGGTTTTTGATGCAGACCCTGTATCATTTTAGTTGCCCTCCTCTTGACCTCTACTCTATGTCCTTCTGGAGATGTGGTCTCCAGAACTGGACATGGTACTCTAGGTGGGGTCTTACCAGCGATCTATACAGAGGCAACACCACCTCCCTCTTTCTGCTGGACATACTCCTCTATAGGCACCCTAGCATCCCTCTAGCCCTTCCAACTGCCTCGTTGAACTGCCTGGCCACCTTAAGGTCATCTGATATGATCACCCTCAGATCTCTGTCCTGCTTGGTAGTCATCAATACCATTTCACCCATTTTGTACTCTGCCCCTAGGTTTCTGTGCCCTAAGTGCATTATTTACAACTGGTTTGCACTGAAACCCAGCTGCCATACCCTTTACCACTCTAGTTTTCTCAGGTCACTGCTTATCCTTTCTACCCCCCTGGAGTGTTCATGCTATTGCAGATTTTGGTGTCATCCATAAAGAGGCAGACCTTCCCTTCCAGCTCCTCTGCAGTTTCACTTATAAAGACATTAAAGAGGACTGGTCCCAGCACTGATCCCTGAGGCACCCTGCTGGTCACCCTCCCTTCCCTGGAGTGAACTCTGTTTACCACCACCCTCTGTCGCCTATCCCCCTAACCAGTTTCTTATCCAGTTTACCACTTGCACTTGGCACAGAGTGGGTCTCTGAGAGCTCAGCTCACATCCTCTCATACATATGCATTTCAAATGCCTTTTTGTGAGGCTTGAGTACAAGAATCAATAAGCTCTGAGGAAGGAATGCCACAGAAACATCAGCTTGAATTCTTGCACATCACATGCATGCACGCTGTCTGCCAGCTGCCTGGTCATTGCCACTAAGGATATACCTATGGAGGTGTCTGTGGGTTATTCTCTTTGCTAAGTTTTCTTATGCAATCCTGTTGCTGTTGTTGTACTCTGCACTTTTTATAATCTTATCTTGCAACATATTGCACAGTAAACTTGAAACTTGCACCAGGGAGGGTAATCTGCTTGCATTTCTTCGGCCAGTTTGTTTATATTGTGAGAGTACGGGGTGAATGGTCAGTGCCCCAAGGTTGGGAAACTAGTGTTTCCATCTCTCCTGTAGTATTTTAATGTGTCTGACAAGGCAGTGCCAATATTAGGGTAACATCAACAATGCATCTCACGATTGCTCAAACCTCGAAGAACACCACACCACCAATTCACCAAGGTTCCATGGGCTGTTTACCCTAATTTTACATTTTCTTACTTTACATGCTTTGGGCTTCAACCCTAATGGAAGAATAAACATAGTTACTTACAATTGCAGTATAGTGCAGTGGTCTAAGGCTCTGAGCTACAAATCTGGTGACATCTAACAGACCAGCCCTGGGTTTGAATCCCACAGCTTCCACTTGCATACTGTGTGACCCTGAACAAATCACTTAACCTCCTTGTGCTCCCAATTCACTCCTGTAAAAAAAGCTTCCAGCTTAGTGTGCTATACCTGATTAAACACCTAAATAAAAAAAATCAATTTCCTTACTTTTTGAAAACATATATAACAACTGAGACCTATAACTTTTCCCTTTTTTACACCCCATACCAAACATAGCATAATGCCATTCACTACCCCAGACCTGTGGCTTGCTTTATGAGTGACCTGGTGGACAGCCACTCGAAGCAGCTGCATATGTAGCAGACTTCAGCTGTGTGTTCACAGGCGTAGCCCTCCAGAGCCATCTAGATGTTTGTTGTTTTGAGACTATGTGTCACAAAACAATCTCATGAAATTGATTTTGTGAGTTGGGAAAACAACCCATGAGTGACAAAATAAAGGCCTGTTTTAGTGACACATCTCAGCATAAAATCATTACTATTTTAAAAACTACTGTTTGTTTTTAAAAACCTCTTGAAAAATCAGCCTTGCACCTTACACTGTCAACCTCGTTTCAGACTTAATGCCAAACAGACTGTCTTGTTTTAGCTAAGCAAGGTTTTATTTTTCCCCACTAAGTTTCATAAAAAAGGGTGTGTGGGTGAGTCATGAAAGCAGCTTCACAAGCTACAATTAACTGCTTAATTTCATAAATATTTTAAAAACCTTAGATTTTTAACCAAAAAAAGTCACGTAATGAACCAACCTTAACACTCTTGTCATCAACCACAAAACTTTTAAACTTAACTTCCAATTGATTTTTTTAATGAGAAAAGGTTTCTCTTCTTTTCAGAGCCGTAGGAAGGAATTTTGGTGCCCTGGGCAAGAGACAAATTTTGCCCCCCACGAAAAGAGCCAGAAGCTCTGGAGGGTTTATATGCTCCAGCTCTGTGGTGAGTTTTGGGTTTTTTTCTTGAAGAAAATATATACTTTTGCTACATGGTCGGTCCTTACCCCTGATTTAAGAGAAAATGTTGCTGCCATGAATCTGAGGTGTGGGAAGAAGAATCAGCATTTCTAGGGACAAGGATATGTTGTTCATCCACACTGTCTGGCAGGTATCCTTGCCGCTTTAAATCTTGCCGGAAGGTCTTCAGTTGGCTCCTCCCACCCACCCGGTGGTAAAACTCTCGCTCCACCTCATGACGCCAGATCTTCCTTACCGCTGGAAGCTCAGGTTCCTCCTTAACGCCTGTGTGTAAGACTGGTTCCCATCCTTCGGCTCAATTTTAAAGTTTTTATAGACTTCAGTTTCTATCCCTCGCGGCTGCAATGGACAACTCGACTCCCAGTTTTCGGAGATGCCCTTGCGGGCAGAAGATGTCTCGGACGGATCCGCACTCCACGTGTGTCTACTATTTAGGCCTTGAGCACAACCCGCAGGCTTGCGACCTGTGCTCTTCCTTCTCAGCCTACGTCCTCGAAGATCGTGCTGCCCGTTTACAACTGGGGAGTCCTGAGAAACATTTTCCTCCAGAGAAGTCAAAAGAGGCCCGGTCGGCGGTTTCTGCGGGGGCGGGCTCGACGGGCCACATCTTCCTCGACCACAGCATTTATCCCACTCTCCCTGGGTTCCTCTTACACAGCTTCCTTTAAGGGGCTTTGTCTGTCCCTCTCCACTAGAGGAGAGGGACCAACGTCTGCTGGACCTTCTTCTCGGTCCAAGAAGAAAGACAAGGGTAAGTCCCTCCGTCGACGCTCTTGGGAGCGGGAAAGGTCCCTCTGCCCGAGTTGTCGGCCATTGACTTTGGTCAATCGTTCGCCTTCGGCCACTGGTTTCATGATGTCCCCATCAGGTCAGTTGACTGAGACTCCCGTTGGCACGAGTCGAGATCTTTCTCGACCTGGATCTGGTTGTCGATCGCGGTTTAAAATCCCTCTCCCCAGTTCCCCCAGTGGGAGTTGAGGATCCCACGGGCTTGCCAGTGCCTCCGGTTCCGGAGCCCTTGGGCGAACCCTCCGAGCCGAGGGAGGAGCCGGTTCCACCCGTCCCCTCCCCACACCATCCTCGGAGAGGCCGAGGTTCTCGGTCTCGGTCTCGGACTTCTTCACGGTCCAGCCAATCCCGCCGTCATAGGCAGTCTCGGTCTCGGCACCGCCGTAAGCAGCACCGCCGCTCATCCTCGTCCTCCTCCTCGGATGAGGGGAGGCTTCGACGTAAGTTACGGCGATGATACGAGGAACTCATGTGGCAACAGCTCCTTCTGACTGGGAACAAGCCGATGCCGTCACCTTCCCTGGCCATTAAGTGGCTGTCACCGGAGCGGCTGAAACAACCCCTCGTTTTACAAGAGGAGCCTGTTCCCAGGCCGGTTGTTCGGCCAAAACCAGCTGCCCCACCGATTCCGGTGGAACCTCCAGCCGTTATTTGGGGCTCCAACCAAGAACGCTCGGTCGGCTCAGGGACTGCCCCATAGGTTGTCGGTCACCCTCACTCCATGATCGCCATTGGCAGGTAGAGGGTGGCTCAAGCCCGAGGCAGATCTTTGCAGACTCTTCTGAGTCCGACGATGATTCTTCCCTTTTCTCCAAGTGAGTGGACTTGGAGCCCTCTGGAGGTCAGTCGCTGGACGACAGCCCTTCGTCCTTCCTGGAGTTGCTCAGGCTCATCTCGGAGTCCACCAGGATGCAGCTCAAGCCCGTATCCAAGCGGGCCAAGTATCCCCTCACGGAGATATTGGACTGAGGGGATTCCCCTACGGAGGCCTTTCCTGTGGCTGAGGCCATCGTGGACCCGGCCTTGGAGCTCTGGCAGCGCCCTGCTTCCTGTCCTGTGCCTTCGGCCAGGATGGCCAGGAAGTATGCGGTCCCTACCGGTTCCCTGTCTGGTTTCTCGGAACATCCCTCAGCCGAGGGGTTAGTTACCGACAGCGTTTTCGGGCGTGCCGGAAACGCTAGGGACGTGGACAAACCTCCCGACAAGGAGTCCAAGAAATTGGACTATGCCGGGTGAAAAGTCTACGCTGCGTCCTCCCTTGGCCTTCATCAGGCAAGCTCGGCTGTGCTTATGGCACATTTCTCCCATGCCCTGTTGGGCTCCCAGGACGAGGTAGTCCCTCATCTCCCGGCTGACCTGCAGGCCACGGTTAGGCAGGTGCGGGACCAGGGCAGGGCAGTGGCCAAGCAGCAACTTCAGACTGCTCTGGACATTGGAGACTCATGCACCAGGTCAGTCGTGGCTGCAGTGGCTATGCACTGTCAGGCATGGCTGAGGATATCCACCTTCACAGCGGATACCCAGCACAAATTGGTGGATATCCCCTTCCTGGGGACCGACCTCTTCGGCCCTGGAGTGGAAGGCCACCTCCAGAGGATCGAAAAGTCCAATGCCACCTTGGACCCAGTCTCATCCGCTCTGAGGGACAAGGGCCGCAGACCGCAACCCAAGACCTTTCGTCCGTCTGCACCCCCCGGCACGTCCGGCCCAGCAACACCAGGGCCAGCAGGCTCGCACTTGGCATCCCAAACCCAAGCCACGGCTTCCTCCTCCAGGAAGCAGGGAGGTAAAGGCCCAGGTGGTCCCTCGGCCGGTCCCTCCTCCAAGCCTGCATAGTGACGGGTTGAGGGGTGTCGCCCCCAGCCTTGTCACCTCACCCCAGGATCCCCCCGTGGGGGGACGGCTCCGGTTCTTCCTTTCCACCTGGTCTGCTATTACCACAGACCGGTGGGTGTTGGAAGTGGTAGGAAAGGGCCTGCCTCTGGAGTTCAAGCAGGCCCCACCCTTCAGAGTCGTCGCACCTCAGGGGGCCTCGGGGTCCGAAGCCTCGCTGTCAGCTCGCCGAGCCGACATCACTCTCCTCCTCGAGAAGGAGGTGATAAGAGGTGGAGGACCCTCCTCAAACCCGGGGTTCATGTCCACGTACTTCCTGGTTCCAAAACGGACGGGGGGCTGGCGCCCCATTCTCGACCTACACGACCTAAACAAGTTCCTAAGGTCTCGAACCTTCAGGATGGTCACTCTGGCTCAGATAATACCATCCTTGGAACACGGCATGTGGTTCTGCTCTCTGGACCTACAGGATGCATTCTTTCACGTCCCTATCCGTCCATCCCATCAAAGGTTCCTTCACTTTCGAGCGGAGGGATCCCTTTTCGAGTTCCAAGCCATGCCCTTCGGCTTATCTTCAGCTCCCAGGGTCTTCACCAAATGCATGGCAGTGGTGACAGCATTCCTGCGGCACCGAGGAGTCTGGGTCTACCCTTACCTGGATGATTGGCTGATTGCAGCCCCCTCCAGAGAGGAGGTGGAGCAGTCCAGAGATCTAGCCCTCCAGGTTTGCTCTCAGGTCGGCCTCCTCATCAACGAGGCCAAGTCGGAACTCGAGCCGAAGCAGGTGATTCTTTTCATCGGGGCAGAGCTCGACTCTCTTCGAGCCAGGGTATGGCTCCCGGTGGACAGGGTCGAGGTTCTTTCCTCCTTTGCCCAATCATTTCTGGTTGGGCAATTGTACCCTGCCCGGGACTTCCTGCGCCTCCTGGGTCTCATGGCGGTCTGTACCAGCGTGGTCCGTTGGGCCCGCTGGAACATGCACCCCCTTCAGTGGGGGCTGGCCAGCCAGTGGTCCCAATGCTGTGATCCATTGGACCAGCTAGTGACGGTGACCCAGGGGATGTGGAACGCTCTCCAGTGGTGGACCGTTCCAGTTCATCTGCAGGAGGGCATCCCGTTTGTCCGCCCCGAGCCGACAGTCTCTCTATCGACCGATGCCTCTCTGATGGGTTGGGGTGCCCATCTGGGGGAACACCGAGCGCACGGCCTCTGGTCCCCGGGAGTCCCGATGCCACATCAACCTGCTGGAGCTCCGAGTGGTCCACCTAGCTCTCACCACCTTTGCTCCATTTCTTCGGGGTCAAGTGGTCCGGGTCTAGACGAACAACACCACGACCAAGTACTATCTAAACCGCCAGGGCGGGACGCACTCCATGCTTCTATGCAAGGAAGCTCTCCACATCTGGTCACTCGTGCGCAGCCTGGAGGCGGATCTCCTAGCCATTCATGTGGCAGGAGCCTCCAACACCCTGGCCGATGCCCTAAGCCGGATAGGGGCTGTGTCCCACGAGTGGTCTCTCCTGCCGGAGGTAGTACAAGATTTATTCTCCCATTGGGGCATGCCTCAGGTGGACCTGTTTGCCTCCAGGGGAGAATGCAAAGCTGAGGCTGTTCCATGCCCGCCCCCCCTCAGCAGGGATCGCTGCAGGGGGATGCCTTCTCGAGGCCATGGACCCCGGGCCTCTTCTACGCCTTTCCCCCGTTCCCTTTGATGCACAAGGTGCTGCTCAAAGCAAGGAGGAACAAGGCGCAGGTGATTCTGATAGCCCCAGATTGGCCCCGCCAGTACTGGTACCCAGATCTCCTCAGCCTCAGCTCCAGGCTCCCGAGGCAGCTTCCAGCTCACCCGGACCTGCTCTCAGTCAATCAGGGGAAGGTATTCCATCCGGACCTTCAATCCCTGCACCTGACGGCCTGGTTCCTGAGCGGCTAGAGTTCCAGGCCTTGGGTCTTTCCGACGAGGTCCTCAACGTAGTTGAGGCGTCCCGTAAGGAGTCGACCAGAAAATGCTACGCCTTCAAATGGAAAAGATTTTCCATTTGGTGTCAGGGCAAGGGCCTGGACCCTTCCTCTGTTCCTTGGCAAGCATATTGGACTATCTTTGGTCCCTTTCTCAGCAAGGGCTTAGGTCGACGACCCTTAAGGTGCACCTGGCAGCCATCTCTGCTTACCAGGCACGGGCTGGGAAGCAGTCGGTGGTGCAGGAGAAGGTGGTCTGGCACTTTTTCAAAGGCCTTGATCACATTTCCTCTCTGGTGCGAGAACCTCCACCTCCGTGGGATCTACTGCTGGTACTGGCAAAACTCATGGGCAAGCCATTCGAACCAATGCACAGGTGTGAACTCTCTCACCTGTCAAGGAAGACCGCCTTCTTGGTGGCTATTTTGTCAGCCAGAAGGATGGGAGAGCTCCAGGTGCTCTGCATCGAGTCTCCTTACCTGGTCTTCCACAGGGACAAGGTTGTCCTGCGCCCCCATCCGAAATTCCTTCGAAGGTGGTGTTGGAGTTTCACCTTAATCAGGTGTTGACTCTGCCGATGTTCTACCCCAATCACACCTCGGAGGCCGAATATAGGCTCCATACTCTGGACCCTAGAAGGGCGCTCGCTTACTATAAGGAGCACACGGCTGAAATTCGGGGAGAGGTTCGCCAGCTGTTTGTCACCTATGCTGAAGCCAGACCTGGCAGACCTGCAGCCAAGGGATGATAGGCAGATGGGTCACCTCCTGCATAGATCTCTGCTATAAGTTGGCGGGCATGGAGCCTCCCAGAGGGATAAGAGCTCATTCTACCCGCCATACTGCTGCATCGGTGGCTGCTTCCAGGGACGTCCCTATCCAGAAAATCTGCAGGGCTGCTACCTGGAAGTCAGCACACCTTCATCACCCATTACCACATCGACCTTGAGTCACGCCTGGATGCTGATTTTGGGGCCTCGGTTCTCTAGTCTCTCTTTCCCAAGTAAGTATCGGGGTGCGCTTGCCTCCCTCCTCCCGGAGAACTGCTAGGAGTCTGCCAGACAGTGTGGATGAACAACATATCCATGTCCCTAGAATACAGGTTACTCACCTGTAACAGGAGTTCTAGAATGGTATATATTGTTCATCTACATTCTCGACCTCCCGGCCCGATGCACAACCTGAGCTTCCAGCGGGCCAGATCTGGCGCCTGGGGCGGAGCCGAGTTTTACCACCCGGGTGGGTGGGAGGAGCCAGCTTGAAGACCTTCTGGTAAGATTTAAAGCGGCAAGGATACCTGCCAGACAGTGTGGATGAACAACATATACCATTCCTAGAACTCCTGTTACAGGTGAGTAACCTGTATTTATATAGCGATTTTCATACACAGTATATCGCAAAGTTCTTTACAAGCAATGCTAGACTGCTAGTGAAGTGACTGAATGTGTAGTAGCAGCCATATCACACATCAACACCCACACACAGCCTGGACAATTGCGTGAACCATTTAACAGGAAGGGGAATATTGGCCAGGACACCGGGAATGTCCCCTACTCTTTGGGAAGAATGCCCTGGGGTCTTTTACTTCTACCTGGACACCCACCAGAACAGCACCAGGATGGGTAGAAGGGACCTCGGTTTAACGTCTCATCCAAAGGATGGCACACCCCAGCAATATAGCACCCTCTACTACTGTACTTTAATGCCAGTATTTTAGGTACAAGTCCAATCCCGGTGTGGGCATAGAACCCATAACCTTCTGGTCCAGAGGCGGATGTGCTACCTACTAAGCCAGGAGACTCTGGCTGGCTAGCAACACATACAGACAGGCACTATTTTTTTATTTTCTTTATAGTTTACTTTAAGGAGGGGGCATTGCAGCTATGTTTTTGAGGTCTGGGTTGGGGCATGGTCCCTGGAAATGTGTCAATCTATTGGGGAGGGTAGTCTGATTCTTTATTAAAAGCAATGCAGATGCATGATTCTTGCAGCATTCATGGGTATGAGTGACAAACTATTTTTCTGCATACTGAACATTTGAATGGGATAATTGGGCTTAGGAAAACACAGTACACGTATTTTCTAATGTCTCAGTTTTTAAGACATAGAAATTCCCTATATTTTCAAAATTGAGACATAAGGAAATACACATATACTTACTGACTGAGGAATCATCTGAAAACTGAATATTACAACACAGCTACTTCTGTATGTGACTGTTGCTAGACATGATTTCTGACCCGTCTCCGTCTCCAGGGGTCATGCTGCCAGCCATTCAGAGATCGCAGTCTGCACAGTGTCTGTAACCTGCCACTCAGTCCCACTGGATGTACAATAAAGAAAAAAAGCACGTCCCAACCAACTTGAGGGAGACTAGTCAGTGCAGTGCAATGGAGTCGCAGTATGACTTTGGTCTGAATGCAGGCTCTGCTCTGACTGGGACTGTCTGTAACGGCCCTCCACCACCCACCTGCATGGAGTATAAGAGACAGCATGGGGTGGGGGATCCTACCTAGTGTAGAATTGGAGTGCAGGAGAACGTGGGTCAAGAGGAGAGAAAACAATGTGGTGGGCTGGAATGAGGGTGCCACGTGTCTCGCCCGCACCATGGCAGTCAGTCAGCACACAAGCAGCAGACTGGAGGGTGCAAACTTCTTTACTCCCGTCCCAGTCCCGTGAACTACTAAATTGTCACAGCTGAGTCAGGCCTGGGCCGCGGGTCCCTCGACCGGGTTGGCACAGTCTCACAATCAAATAAAAAATCAGATCCAATCCTTCTTCCACATCACTGAAGTGCAGTGCATTTTCCAAATTCCAGTCAAGTCCCCCCCTCACCCACGGTGCTGCCACTGCCACGTGCCACCTACAACACACTCACATCTCATTCATTGACACTGTCACACAAACACAACAAACTAAACAGTAAACAAATTAGAAGAATGAATTTTCATTTTAATTCAATACGGAATTCAGGGTCACACAGACACATGGGAGAAGGCTGCCGGGATGACAGACTTGTACAACAGACTGTACTGTAGACGGACTACTATAGTACTGCACTGTATTGCTTTGCTTATTTGCTTACAGTAAAAATCTTCAAGATGGATCTGACTACTTGGATTTTTCTTGTCGTCTCTGTCTATCGGCTCTCCCAATCTTCTGTCTCTACATACACTCTCTGTCTATTGCTTTTTTTGCTGCCTGCTAGTCACTCTATTTCTAGGTTTACTTTCAATAATAACATTGTCTCCACTCAGAAGGATATTCAAAGCCCCCCATCCCCTGGCTGCCTGTCACTTGTCAGCATCCCATCTCCTATAAATAAGGGTTCCTAACCTTACAGATGTTGCAAAATTGGGGTTCAGGACTCTGAATCCCAATTCTGCAACATCTGTAAGGTTAGGTAACCTTATCTATAGCTAGCTACAGTCACACATTCCCTCCATGCACATCTGGTTCTGGAAGCAGCAACCCCCCCCCCCGAAGGTCCGTTGCTGGGCCAGAGTTCCCTGCCTCCCGCTCCCATTCATTCAAAAAAAATAATTCATCAAATTTTCATTTAAACTTGCCTAAAAGGTGGTGATGTGATGTCTGTGCACACCTGTCTTTATTCACTCACTGCACAGAGAAACAGATGGACGCCTCAGGCAGGCCTCGGGTCAGGAAGTGAGCGTCGAGTGGCACAGCAAGCAGCCGGGGAGAAGAGACCAGATGTGACGGAGAGAACTTGGCATCACTGGCATGGTGTGGCACCCAGCCAGTTAAGTTCAGGTGATATCGACAGGGGCAGCAGCAGGCAATGAACATTAGGCAAGCCAAGGGGGCAAATTCAGTCCACGGACCACCAACCACACCACCACTCCAAACAATGCCTGCTTTTGTGCTAGCTTCACTCTGCAAAATCCGGATGCCACATTTGTCACACACGCTGTCCATGCACACATCAACTGACTCAAGTGAAGCACAGCTCTGCACTATGAGGAGGAGTCTCTGGAGGTCACATCACTGTCGGTCAGTGTCACTGAGAACATTGATTTGGGGAAGCAACCTAGTAGGCAGGGCAGTGCGATGCAGACAAGACACCCCCACGCCCATTGCCTAGTGACCAATAATGTGTCAGTGACTGCCGGGATGGTGTCCACTGGTCTGCGGGTACATTTTGGGTAAAAAAATAAATAAAAAAAAAGATTGAATTCTGTAGAAAAGTAATTGTTTACTCTGAATTACAGTAAACAATGACTTTTCTACTGAGAAACCAGGACTTTTGCACTGAAAACATATTGGATAGTCTAAAACTGGGACTTTGAATGTCCCGGTCTGATTTTCATATTTCCAAGGACAGGGCAATAAAAAAAAAAACAGGACAATCCCTGCAAAACCGGGACGGGTGGCTCACTCACTGTCTCCAAGTTTAACCGCCTCTCCGTGCTACGCTTGCCGCCCGTACTTTGCATACTAGTGGGTGGCACTGGCCCACCCACAGTTTCTCTCTTTCTCATCGCAGCACCACCACACCACATGATTATTTGCCTGCAGCTCATGTGACCCCAACCCCGACTTGCTGGTCCTTGGTCCGCAGATGCACCCCTACTGACAGCCAGACATAATTACAGTTTACCAAGCCAAAATAAATTTAAAAAAAGTTTAAAGCGGTATTGCACATTAATAAACAAATGAGCTTCAGTTGAAAATTGCGCCCCTCTGAGAGTTGCGCCCAGTGCCAGTGCACCACCCGCCCCACCCTTCCTACGGTACTGCTTCTTTTCCCCACTTTTGTAACTGCAAAGGCTCATGAAATCAGAGGTAATGTCTCACAAAAGTGGGTTTCTACTCATGAAAGTGACATGCGTCAGTTTTCTAAAAATCCAGATATTAAAAATTTGTGTGAAAATGGCATGTTAGCTTTTTTTAATCATTCTAAACCTACCAATTTCTGAGCAGAGTCACCTTTTAAAGAGTCTTTCTTGTGCCAAATTCAAATCAACCTGGAAGCTACAAGTTTCAGCTTGCAGCAGTTCTTGTACTACTGGTTGGGAAAGAAAAAAAACTGCTAAAATGCATATGTTTATTTAATTTCAACCATTTAGAACATTTAAACTGCTAAAATTTGCAGGATCTAGAGATCCTGGCACCAACTCTGAGCATGCTGAATTTCAGAATATTATGTCTAGGACTGCTACACTATTAAGGTTTTATAAGGTATCAATCAGGGTTTAACTCTAATGATAGAAATGCTATAACACCATATATCTATATCTATCTATTTATCTATCTATCTAATGTATATCTATATATGTAAATGTATATGTAACAATCCATTATAGGTTGTGTGATCATGCTCTGATATACACACACCTCGGTGTGTGTTGTGAGGCACAAGGGTGCAGGCCAAGTGCTTTCTCCCAAGGCATGTGTATAGCAGAACATGACTGCAAATCCTGTAGTGGGATTATCAGTCTTACAAAATGGCCAAAATTGTTTTGGAGGGGGGATGAAAATTAAAAAGAAGTGCAGGTGTGCGATCATTGTTGGATAATGTACTGTCATGTGGTGTGCTTCATCCAATCAGGAGACAGCATTTTTGCAGATTTTTCTCACCCATTTTATAAATTTACATATGTAATGATGGTTAAATATGCATAGGCAAGGCAAATTTTATGTTGATTGTGCGCATGCGCAAGAAACATATTGCGGCAGCTTTGCAGAAGCAGGTTGTGAAGGCACAGCACTGTTGTGGCCAATGCCCCCACAGCCTTTAAAGGCTTGGCCTGCTTTCCCCAATGCTGTGGCACGCTGCTGCTGACACTAGTTTAGCCAACGTAACACCACCTTGAAACATTTCAGCCGCTGCAATCAGGGGCCGCCTCGTCATTGCAACATCAGTCATTTGCTGCAATGAGGGAGTGACCCATCATTGCTGGCTGGAATGTGGCAAGTGTAATATTGTTTGTGAACATGGTGGCAGTTTGCTGCCATGTTCACAAACAATATTATGAACCCCCAGTGCTGAGGGGTTGCCCAATCCCCCTCGGCAGCATGTACCCCCCCACAACAGTGTGTGTTTGCTGACGGGGTCCCCAATCCCTGCCAGCTTCAGTGCCCCTGCCCTGTACTTTGATGTTGCTGACAGGGGAGCCCACTCCCTGTTGGCAGTATGTCCTGCCCTCCCAGTTTCACGTGCCGACAGGGGAGCCCACTCCCCATCGGCATAATGCCCCCCCCACAAACACCCAGTAGATTTGTGCTGAGCGGTGCCCAATCCCCCTCAGCTCTTGCGCCCCCCATTTTGTGCCAATGGGGATGCCCAATCCCCGTCGGCTACAGCTGACCCCCCCCAAAAAAACACTCTGTTGGAATGCTGGGAGCCCACTCCAGCATGCTACATGCCCCTGTAAAAAAAAATGTCTCGTGATGTTTTTTTTTTGTTTGTTTTAACCTGTGGACTAAGAAAATGGTCCCTCGTGGTCTCCCTGCCCCCCTCCCACAACCCACTCCCACCCACTGCACACCCTGCCTCCCCACACCCCCTTCAGCCCATACTTACCTCTGGAGTCTGGCGCAATGATCTGCGGTGGACCGGGAACACATCTGCACTCTTCAAATCCAACCGCAAACTGAGGAAATGGCGGTAAGTTGTATAATGAAATAAATAGGGTTTTTCTAACTTTGATGCATATCTCAGGCATTTTGGGGAATTTTGGCACCAAATTTTCAACATGGGGTTTTTGGGATCCCTCCTCATGAATTCTGCCACTGTCATGGCGTTATTCAGCCCAGGAAGGTGATTTTGCGATCACTGCGTGGAATCCCCTTTCGGGATGGATTATCAAAATGACAGTGCCAGTGTTCATGAGGTGGGCTCTCAAAAAGCCTATGATGCAAATTTGGTGGAAAAAATCCAAACAATGACTGTTTTATTAGCATGCATTGAGCAGTTGCTACGCATGCTCGTAACTTTGCAAATTTGCAATATTTTCATGCCAGATTTTCAACATTGGCATTTTTTCACACCTCCTTGTGAACAGTACAGCTGTCATTTTTCACATCCTGGCCGAAATGTGTTTTCGTTCTTCCGGCACAGAATAGCATGGTCGCTATGGGAAATCAGTGTTCGGGACAGATTAAGAAAATGACAGTGACACTGTTCATGAGCAGAGGTCCTAAAATGCCTATGTTGAAAATTTGGTGACGATACTCCATAAAATGACTGTGGCATGAGCGTGCATTGCGCAGTTTGCATGCATGCTTGTAACTTCACAAATTAATAATATTTTCACTCCAGATTTTCAACATTGCCATTCTTCTGTACCTCTTTATGAACAGTACAGCTGTCATTTTTTGCATTCTGGCCAAAATGTGTTTTCGAAGTTCCGGCACAAATAACGCAGTTGCTGTGGGAAATCCATGTTCGGGACACATTATGACAATGACAGCAAACTGTTCATTAGCAGAGGTCCTAAAATGCCTATGTTGAAAATTTGGTGACGAAAGTCCATAAAATGAGTGTGTTACGCACGTGTGTTGCCCAGTTTCCACGCACGCTTGTACCTTTGCAACTTGGCAATATTTTCACTCCAGATTTTCAACAGTGCCATTTTTCCACACCTCCTTATGAAAAGTACAGCTGTCATTTTTCACATCCTGGCTGAAATGTGTTTTCCGTCTTCCGGCACAGAATAGTGCAGTTGCTGTGGGAAATCAGTGTTCGGGACACATTAAGAAAATCACACTGACATTGTTCATGAGCAGAGGTCCTAAAATGCCTATGTTGAAAATTTTGTGATGAAACTCCATAAAATGACTGTGTTACCAGCGTGCGTTGTGCAGTTTCCACGCACCCTTGTAAGTTCACAAATTAGCAATATTTTCAAGCCAGATTTTCAACACTGGCATTTTTTCATACCTCCTTATGAACAGTACAGCTGTCATTTTTAAACATCCTGGCCGAAATGTGTTTTTGCGCTTCCGGCGCACAATACCGCAGTCGCTGTCGGAAATCAGTGTTTGGGACAGATTAGGATTGAGCGAATGAGAGAGGGGAGCGAGTGATCAAGCTCAACTGAGCTCTGTCAGGACTGCTACAGATTTATTTGTGGGCAGGAAAACCCGCCAACGCAGGCAGGAACCCAGTATAAACAGGCAGCCTGTAGTGCCAGGAGACACAGAACGAGCGAGTGAGGGAGGGGGGACTGAGTGAGCTCAACGGAGCTCTGCTGGGACTGCTGCTAATTTCTTTGTGGGCAGAAAAAGGCAGCAATGCACGCAGGGGCCCAGTACAAAAGGGCAGCCTGCAGTGGCGGGAGAAACAGAATGAGCGACTGAGAGAGGGGGAGTGAGCAAGCTTAACGGCGGTCTATCGTGACTGCTGTGGATTTCTTTGTGGGCAGGAAAAGGCAGCAACGCAGGCAGAAGCCCAGTACAAAAGGGTAGCCTGCAGCATGGGCAGAAACAAAACGAGCGAGTGAGAGAGGAGGAGTGAGCAAGCTCAACGGAGCTCTGTCAGGACTGCTGCAGATTTCTTTGTGGGCAGAAAAAGGCACCAACAGAGGTAGGAGCCTGCTACAAAAGGGCAGCCTGCAGCACCAGGAGAAAAAGAATGAGCGAGTGAGATGGGTGAGTGAGCGCCCTCAACGGAGCTCTGTCAGCACAGCTGTGGATTTCTTCGTGGGCAGCAAAAGGTGCCAGCGCAGGCAGAAGCCCAGTACAAAAGGGCAGCCTGCACTGCCGGGAGATACACAATTAGTGAGTGAGAGAGGGGAGGGGAGTGAGCGAGCTCAACGGAGGTCTATCGTGACTGCTGCGGATTTCTTTGTGGGCAGGAAAAGGCGGCCACACAGGCAGGAGCCCAGTACAAAAGGCCAGCCTCCAGCGCAGGTAGAAACGGAATGAGTGAGTGAGAGAGGAAGCGTGAGCTCAGTGGAGCTGTGTCGGGACTGCTGCAGATTTCTTTGTGGCCAGAAAAGGCCGCCAACGCATGCAGGAGCCCAGTACAAAAGGGCAGCCTGAAGCAGCAGGAGACACAGAACGAGCAAGTGAGGGAGGGGGAGTGAGTGAGCTCAACGGAGATCTGTTGGGAGTGCTGGGGATTTCTTAGTGGGCAGAAAAAGGCAGCAATGCATGCAGGGGCCCAGTACAAAAGGGCAGCCTGCAGCGGCGGGAGAAACAGAATGAGCGAGTGAGAGAGGGGGAGTGAGTGAGCTCAACAGAGCTCTATCGTGACTCTTGCAGATTTCTTTCTGGGCAGAAGAAGGTGGCAATGCAGGCAGGAGCCAGTACAAAAGGGCAGCCTGCAGCACCGGCAGAAATGGAACGAGTGAGTGAGAGAGGGGGAGTGAGCGAGGTCAACGGAGCTCTGTCGGGACTGCTGCAGATTTCTTTGTGGGCAGAAAAAGGTGCCACCAGAGGCAGTAGTCCACTACAAAAGGGCAGCATGCAGCACCAGGAGAAACAGGCTGAGTGACTGAGACAAGGGGAGCGAGCGACCTCAATGGAGCTCTGTCAGAAAAGCTGCGGATTTCTTTGTGGGCAGAAAAAGGTGCCAACTCAGGCAGGAGCCCAGTGCAAAAGGCCAGCCTGCAGCGCCGGCAGAAATGGAATGAGCGAGTGAGAGAGGGGGAGTGAGCCACCTCAACGGAGCTCTGTCAGGACAGCTGCAGTATTCTTTGTGGACAGAAAAAGGTACCAATACAGGCAGGAGCCCAGTACAAAAGAGCAGCCTGCAGCACTGCCAGAAACAGAATGAGCGAGTGACAGATGGGCACTGAGCGAGCTCAATGGACCATCGCAATCAACATTTGGCCATGACAAATGCTTGTTATTTGTTTGGCTTGCTTTCCAAAAGGCACAGGGCATCTTACAACAATCAATATAATATAAATAAAAAAAACATATCAGTAGTAAAAACTATGACTAAAAGCACATGGATGGTTAAAACTAATTTATGCTGGGTAGGCCTGTGCAAATAGATAGGTTTCTAAACGATTCTTAAGAACCTTCACAGTTTCAGCTGAATGTACCACCTATGGCAAAGCATTCCAGAGTAAAGTGTCCATAAAACTAAAGGTCCTATCCCCCAATGGCTTCACTCTGGATTGGGGACCTGAAACAGGTCAGTATCTGTGGAGGGGAAAGGGTAGGTAGGTGTGGAGGAGAACAAGAGATCTTTAAGATAGCCTGGGCTCAAGGTGATATGCTGCTGAATAGGCAGCCAGTGCAGAGCATGCAACACCGGTGTGATGTGGCCCCTCTGAAAAGTTCCTACCATCAACAGGGCTGCAGAATTCTGAACCAACTGCAGACAGTGCATCAAGCTGCCAGATAACACTAAGTAAAGAACACTGCAGTAATCCAGTCTGGAGGTGACAAAAGCATGGTCTGTTGTCTCCTGATCAGCTGGGGCAAGATGTGGCTTGATCCCGGCAATACTAAGCAAATGGTAAAAAATGCTTCGAACTTTCTAGAGTCCGCTTATAGGCCAAAACAAACCCCAGGTCATTCACCACATCCACAGCTTTAAGTAGTTAACTGTTCACAAAAGGCGGCAAATGACAGTCCCCACTTGTCATTGCTGACTCGTGCCAGCCTGGATCGACAATCATACACAAGGAAATATATCTATCAAGGGGGCTAACCAGATAATGAGGCTATAAGCATGAAGAGAGGATGGCTTTATTATCTGGTTAAGCCCCAAGATGGGTATGTTTAAAAGTATACCACACTTACCCGTCATTTGTTTTATATAATACAGAAGGATGGTGAATTTTTACCTTTAGATCACATCTGCAGTCATGTATGAGTTTCCCTTTTTTGATCTTGATATTAGTGTTTTTTTCCCTTGTGTAGTTGCATTTTGTTTTGGGAAGTATGGAAAAGGAAAATTGTTTAACTAGGAAAGTCACGCTAAGCCAGGACTTGTTTCCAGGTGCGATCTGGGAGCCCAAGGAAGTTAAGTGTCTTGCTCAGGGTCACACAGTATGCAAGTAGGGGCTGATGGGATTCAAACCCAGGTCTCCATGTTTGCAGCTCAGAGCTCTTAATCACTGAGCTATACTACCTCCTACATTGGCCCAGTTGGTTTTCCAAAGTGTCGGGAAGCATGGCTGGGCTTGTTTGTCCTTTACTCCAATGTGTGGTGTGGTGGCTTGGCATGGCATCTGTAGTCTGGTTCGGTGTGTTTCTGTGGTTGGGTTTGGTGCTGCACTTTGGTCAGGACAGGTGTGTGACTGTGGTTGGAAGTGGCTGTTGAAATAGCTTGGCGTTGGTGGCAGCAGCAGCATGAAGGGCATGGCGGAAGCTGCAGGAGGCTGGAGTTGGTGGTAGCAGCATGGAGGACATGACCTCTTAGGAGAGAGCTGCAGCGTTAATAGATATGGCTGTTTGGCGAGACATTGGGGGAACTGTTAGATTACTGTTAGGCTGTATTTATTTATTTATTTTGTCTATATAGGGTTTTTGTAGGTTTGGGAGTTCATTCAGTGTGTTCTGTGTGGGAAATGGTATAATTAGTTTGGTAGTTATAGTAATGTGTTTATTGGTTAATTGATTTAATAATTAGCTGTAATTAGTGTGGTTCCTTAGGGTTTTATGTAATGTAGGTATATACTTTTAATTGTATAATTAGTATAGGTATATATTTGTTTGCCTGTTTGATTAGTGTAGGTTAGTGGTTGGCAAAGTGCATTAAATTCACTAACCATAGTACTTCACATATAACCCGAACTTTGGGTCATACTACGGTTAGCGAAGCGAATAACTATGCATCCTCATGAACAATACACCTGTCACTTTTCACATCCTGTTCGAAAGGTGTTTTCGTACCTGTGACGCCAAATGGCGCAGTCACTGTGCAAAATCACCTTTCACCTAATGAACTGATAGTATCACTGTCCATGTGGTGGGGTCACAAAAAGCCCATGTGGAAAACTTGGAGTAAAAATACCAAGAAACATCCAGGGCATTAGGGTTTTCGACCATAACGCCCTACCCTGTAGGGACTGACAGGTGTCAGGGGTGTGACTTGGGATTGTTGACAGTAATGCTCATGCCATTCTACCCCCACCCCCAACCTGCAGCCAGTGACAGGCATCGAGGTGTGCCTTGGACCCTTTGCCCCCAGAGTTCACCCCATTTTCCTATACTGCACCCATTTCAGCATCTTTCCTTATGGAATGAGGTGAATGTAAAGCCCAAACACCCCAAGGAACACCTCAATACTTGTCAGTGTCTGAAGGGTAGGGTGAGGTGAAATGTCATGACTGTCGAGGGCGACGACCCAAAGGCACACCTAAATGCCTGTCCATCTCTGCAGGGTGAGGGTTGAGTTGGCGTCAGTTCAATACTTTAGTGCCATTCCTATACTGCATCTGTCTAACACCTGCAATTCCACTGCTAATGCCAGCAAGCAAACATTCGGCATTGACAAATGCTTGTTTACCTGTATTCTAGCTTTGTAACGAATCCCATTTTCTAGCTGTGCATCACTTGTTGCCTTTAATAACATATTTTACTATTAGATACTTAATAAGAAAAAAAAAAAAAACATCCATTTGGGACTTTTAAACCTACACCATAACTTACTGCGACCATATCCTGAATGCAGAAAAAGACTAGGAGAGTTATTTTTAATTTCTCCTTTACCAATAATCTCTCTTTACTAGTTGGGAAGCATTAACATTCTTTTCCCTACTACTATGTGTAAGTAAGTAACAGTTTATTGTTTGAACACATAAAATTACAGCTCATTACAATGATAAAAGTTTTTTTTTTTTTTACGAATATATGTTTTGAGTTTTAAACAAAACAATAGAATAACAATAAATACTGTAATTTCTTACTAATATTATGGGAACAAAATGAAATATTGTAAGTAAATGAAAACAGAAACTTTCAATAAATCACATTCTATATATATATATATATATATATATATATATATATATTTATAGCAACCTATCTATGGGAACTATGCATGATCCCTATGCGCTGCAAAAACCAGGCACGTGGGCATCATTATGCATGAATGCTGTGGAGTGGGGCTGCACAGCATTCACCAATGGGGCATGCAACAGTTACATGACTAATCCCCCAGCTGCATGGACAGCAATGTGCTGGGGGTGGACCGGAGCGTGCCAGCACTACACGCCACTCACTAAGACATGTTGTGCTACCACAAAAGTTTGGAGGACTGAGCAGGTTATGGCATCTGGGACCCTGCCATAACCCACTGCATACACCCACAGACATGTCCAACTGGTCATAGTGGACCCGGGTATCCAACCGCCATTCTGCCCCAGCCCACGAGGCCAAAGGTGAGGGCTGGAGCTGTCAAAGGGATGGGTGCCTGTACACTGTGGTGCCGTGTCTTGGTAGTGGCACCCCCCACAACATGACAGCCCCAGCCCCATCATTGGGGATGCAGCCCCCCTCCCACATGCCACTACTGACCCCAGTTCTGTCCATGCCAACCCCCCCTGCACACACAGGTGTCCCCATCACCACTGTCCTGGTCCCCTACCCCGATACCCCCACCCCTCATTGATGTTCAGGGGCTCTTCACACCCCCCGCAGCACCGGCAACCCCCCAACTCCATACCTGAATGCCGGTGCTATGACACCAGACAGACAGCAACATAGCCCTACTTATACCTCCTCTGCCACCGGCCATCCAGGTGATGCTGGAAGCACGTCACTATAAATAGGTGGCATGCTCCCAGCATCACTTGGACAGCCAGCAGCTGGGGTGTGTGAGAAGGGATGTGCCACTGGCTGTCCAGTGCCTGGCACTGACTGGCAGGTACGGGGGATGGAGAGTGGGCTGTCAGTGCCGGGGGGGCATGAGGGGTGGGGGTGCACCGGGATCAGGGGGTGGTCAGCTCATTTCCACATACACTGGTGTCACCAGGGGTTCCATACAGAGCCGACATGTACCTGGATGGGAAATCATGACGGGGCTCCTGTGGGGCAGGGGGTCTGTTTTGAGGATGGGGCATGGGGTGTGGGGTTTTCCTCCATTCAGGCATGGGGGAGTCGGCAGGACTCAGTCAGGGACAGGGTGCTGCTGTGTTGGAGGGGGATACCTCTTGTAACCACGTGATCGGGGCACTGATATCTGGGGGGTGGCATACTGGAGGGGGGCAGGGACCTACTGCAGGGGGTCCATCTGTGTGCCATGTGGGGGCATTGTCCCATGGACTGGACCAGAGGGGAACCATGTATGATGGGGCATGGCTGCATGGGTCCAGATACATGCGGCTGCTATTCACACACCTGGACCCATGCCATCGAGTGCATGTGATCCACTCTGTGACCCAGGCTGGGCATTTCATTGGATGCCTGCCTGGGTCCACAACTCCACCCCTGGCTTCCCTGCATGGTCCTGTGCACTAGGGGAAGGGGCTGTGGATAGTTAGCCGGCAGTCAGGCATGCCACCAGTTGTGCACCTGTCAGCAGGTGCAGAGCTATGCAGGTGGGGTATGTGCCTTTGGTGTGTACCTTATGCCCCTTCGTGCATCGCGCCCATTGTTACTAAGAGAATATTACTTTTAAATAGAGAGAAAAGGCAAAAATATTACATGTATGTCTTAGTATTTTATTACAAAACCTATATTAACAGATGATAGAGTAATTTATTATTATATTTTCATATTGCTTCCCAAGTAAAGGAAAAAGTCTGATGTACGTGGGGCCATTCCTAGTAAGGTATTCCTTTATTTTTAAATTTCAGTTATATAACTTATTCACCCCTTCAGGATACACATCTCTACTGATCAGCAGCATTTCAAGCTTCTCCTCGCCCTTTTCTCTTTCTTTTTTTTTATTATAGTCAGATTTTATTAAAGTTTATGCGTGTATATAACAGAACAGAACAACATGTGTAAAAGAAAAATATGTCAGTGGGATAACAGATATATTATGTCACAATATATAGTCAGGTCCTATATAGTTGTTGTGGTTGCCGCTTTTTTTTTTTTAATACCACTGGATAGTGCTCCTCCGTGTCTGCTACCTGTACTCTACAGAGTAAAGGAGGGGTCTCCACTCTTTCCTCCTATATTGCATTATGGGACAAATAAGGAATCTGTTTCTAACATGTATCCCACCAACCTCCTCCAGTGGTTTGTACCTTTAGCTACCTGTTGTCTAAATGAGAAAGTCAACTGCTCCAAAGCACATCTTCTTGACCTGGAAGGACACTACTTCTTTATTCAGCTGTGAGCTGTGTGAGAAATTCTATATTGCACTTGATATCTGCAACAACGTGCACTTTTGCTTAATTCTGTGGGAGGTGAAACTAACTACCCTTGGTAATTGCTTTTTATTCACATATTTATTTAGTGTTTAACCAAGAAGGGGCTTGCAAACTCTATTTATCTTGTGAGTAACTCCAGAAGGATTTAAATACTTCATTTGGGTAGACCCTTGGAGGTAGCTAGATTGTCTACTAGGATTTTCTGACAGTTAAACTATTTAAGCAATAAGGCATGACCAAGGGTTATGTTAATGGTCTGTTAATCACCTTCTAGGGGTGTACTGTGGCACGAGGTGTAGCAGAGTGCCACATGCCCCTAGAGGGTGATTAACTGACCATTAACATAATCCCTGGGAGTGCCTTATTGCTATTATAATAAAACACGTTTTTAAACAGTGTTAAACCTTGTTCAGCATATGGTTAAGCTCTACATGTATGTTAATAAAAGATTAACATAAGGCTGTTAGAATGTTTGCAGCCAATCAGAAAGCTCCATTTCTCAGACCCTTTTTATAATTTTAAATAAATTACAGGTGGCTGAGGAGTTGAAAAAGGAGCTTGCAAACTCTGCTTATCTTGGAAGTAGCTTCACAAGTGTTTGAATACTGCATTTTGGGACAGAAACTATTTTTAAATAATTTACTGGTGCGTAGGAGTTTGTGATAGTTAAACTATTTTTAAATAAGTTACTGTGGTTAAGGAGTTGTTATAGCAAAACCTGCAGTGTGAAACAGGAAAAGACAGTCTTTCAAGCAACAGAGGGAGGTAGATCTAGGTTTACGTTTGTTTGTTACAATTTTTAAGATTTTCAGTGCAGGAAGGGTTTAAAGCACAGCTGACTTATTTTGGGGCTGACTGCTTTCAGAGCACAAACCACCAGGCCTGTTTTGGGGTTGTGGATTACCTGTGTCTGACTTGGATGTGTGGATTTTTCTGTTTGATTAGCAGGGTATTTTCTCTGTCAAATTGTTGTGTAGGGCATCTTGCTGACAGGAAGGCACTCATTGCAGCGGTGGGTCAGAGCTTTTAGCTGATTGGGCCTAAACAGTGCCTCATGAAACAACCACTTCCCCCCTCACCCCACCACCCTGGAAATAGTTCCTTTATACCTGGGGTTCTGACATCATTTCCTCAAGAGTGCAAGGTGCATATCACTATCATATCCTCTCTAACACACTGCACTGACAATATAAGCATACACATTGTATATTATATATTTTTCTATATAGCAAACCAATCACACACACACAAAAAAAACGTGGGGAGTAGTGCAATGTAATGGCTGTGGGCAGCAGTCTTCTGGGGAGTCTTTCTGGAGGCTTAGATGCTGCCCTATTTGCAGACAACTCTCTGCTCTGAGGGAGGAAGTTGCCTGTCTTCAGGCCACACTGGACAGTAGTAAGGGAACCTTCCCCCAGGCCACACTGGACGGTAAGAAAGGAACCTCCCCCATCCAGGGAGCACCAGAGCCACCACCACTACCTCAGAGGCTGCGAAGAAAGCACAGCAGTTGGACCACAGTGGGCTCAGGAGGGTGAGGATGGTGGAACTGAGGCACCCTAGTCAGTTGTTCCACTCCACAATCCATACACCATTCTGGGATAGCTCCCCTATGGATGCACCCACAGAGGAGACTAAGGAGGCTGAGGACAACTGTCACAAGGGAGGCCTACAGGAGGAGGCAGAGGACACCACAAGGAAAGGAAGCAGCTCCTGTGGGGGACTCAATTATTAGGGGATAGAACTGGGGGGAGCAGGGAAAACTGAGGTAAGGTGGCTGCCTGGTGCCATGGCTTGGAGAGACAGGAAGTGCATCCTCAGGATCACGAGAACAGCTGCACGGGAGTCTGAGCTGGACATCATTGTCCACCTAGGGACAAATGACTTGGCTCATCATGAGATTAGAGCAGTGCAGAAGGACTTTGTAGAACTGGGGAGGGGCCTAAGACAAGTAGCACACACAATATCCTTCTCTGAGGTGCTGCCTGTCAATGGCATGAGTGAGAAGAGGTTGCACCATGCAGTTTAATGAATGGTTGAAAAATGGTGTGGAGCACAGGGTTTGGCTTCATTGGGACTGGGTTCCACCTGAGGACACCAGCCTATACTGGCAGGATGGTCTGCATCTGTCCAGGACGGGAACAAGTCTTTTGAGCAATCGGTTTAAATGCTTCATTGGCAAGCTTTTAAACTAGTCAAGGGGGGAGGCACTGATAAGCAGCAGGAAAATCCCAGCCTCTCCCTACAAAACAGGGTACTAAATGAGAAAAAGACCGAGGTAGAAAGGTCAGTGGGGGATGCTGCAAAAGAAGATAAAGCCATCAAAAAATGGAGAGCAATGAGTACCAATGCCCGTAGTCTGAGTAACAAGCTTCTTGAATTAGTGGCCTTGATGGAGGAGGAACATCTGGATATCGTGGCAGTCACAGAAACATGGTACACACAAAACCATGACTGGGATGTAAACATACCAGGATACACTATCTACAGGAGGGACAAGGAGGGTAAAACAGAAGGAGGAGTAGCTCTTTACATAAGGGAAGGAATCAAAGCAACAGAACAAAAGGGAAAACGGAGGAGAAGAAGCACTGTGGGTAAATTTGGAGACCGGCAATGGCACCACAATCCGCACAGGGGTTGTATACAGACCCCCTTCTCAGGGGGAGGAAATGGACAAGAAAATGATAGAAAGAATACTTAGAATGGCAGAAAAAGGGGAGATATTGCTGATGGGTGATCTGAATATGGCAGGTGTTAACTGGAGTGCAGTTGCAGCAGCCACTTCGAAGAGTGGGGTTATTCTAGATGCCCTACAGGGGGCATGCCTTAGACAACTCAGTATTGGAGCCACTTGAGAGGGAGCAATCTTAGACCTGGTTCTCTCAAATGGAGATGAAGAGAGGATCACAGATGTAGAAGTGGTAGCCATCTGGGAACCAGCGACCATCGAACAGTATGGTTCACATAAACACAGCAATAGAGTCAAACCATACAAAGGCAAAAGTACTGGACTTTAGGAGGGCTGACTTTGCCAAGATGGGTGAGTGCCTAAGGAATGCACTAGCAAATGGGAGGAAGGAGGGTTGGAAGAACAATGGGGAATAATAAAAACTGCCATCACAGAGGTAACGAGCCTTTGTGTGAAGCAAATAAACAAAACGAAACTATATAAGAAACCACTATGGTTCTCAAAGGAAGTGGCAGTGAAGGTTCAAGAGAAAAAGAAAGCATTCAGGAAGTACAAGGAATCACAGAAGGAGCAGGATAGAGAACTGTATCAGTTAAAGCAAAAGGAAGCTGGGAAGGCAGTCAGAACAGCAAAGGCCCAAACCGAGGAAAAGATAGCCAACTCAGTTAAGAAGGAGGATAAAACCTTTATAGGTACATCAGGAGCGAAGGAAGACCAAGGAGGGTTAGTGAGGCTTAATAAAGGGAGGAGGGTGGGCAGAGGGTGACTGTGAAAAGGCAGAGATACTAAACAAATATTTTTGCTCAGTATTTACAAAGGAAGAGGGAGGTACCTGAAACAAACAGTAGAAATACTCTGGATACAGAAGTTGATACCAGCCCATTTATAGAAGAAAGGGTTCTGAAAGAACTCTTAAAACTGAAGCTGGACAAAGCAATGGGGCCTGATGGGATTCATCCCAGAATTCTAAAAGAACTAAGGGTAGAACTAGTGACACCACTGATTACCCTCTTTAACAAATCATGGGAGGATGGGGTGGTACCCGAGGACTGGAGGAGGGCAGATGTGATTCCCCTTCACAAAAGTGGGAGCAAGGCAGAAGCAGGAAACTACAGACCTGTTAGTTTAACCTCAGTGATAGGGAAAATGATGGAATCACTTCTGAAGGAAAGAATTGTTGAGTATCTAGAGGCCAGAGGGGCACAGGACCCAAGGCAGCATGGATTCACAGCGGGAAAGTCATGCCAGACAAATCTGATAGATTTCTTTGACTGGGTGACCAAAGTAGTAGATCAGGAAGGGGCTGTGGACATGGCCTACCTAGAACTTTAGCAAGGCATTGACACAGTCCCACACAAAAGATTAATATACAAGTTAGCCAGCCTGGGAGTGGTCCCAAGATGACAGCCTGGGTAAAGAATTGCTTGGAGAATAGGACACAGAGAGTAATACTAAATGGAGTCCACTCTGAAGAAGAGAGTTACTAGTGGGAATTTCCGCAGGGTTCAGTATTAGGATCGGTCCTCTTCAATGTCTTTATAAGCGACATTGCAGAGGACTGGAAGGAAAGTATGTCTCTTTGCAGATGACACAAAGATCTGCAACAGAGTTGATGCACAAGGTGGGTGGAAAGGATGAGAAGGGACTTGGCAAGGTTAGAGGAATAGTCAAATGTATGGCAGCTTAGATTCAGTGCTAAGAAGTGCAGGTAATGCACCTGGGAAACAAAACCCAGGGAAAGAGTACACAATCGGGGTGAGATACTAACAACAACAAAATGGAAAGGGACCTAGGGTAGTCATATCAGATGACCTAAAGGTGGGCAAGCAATGTGAGAGGGCAGCAAGGAGGGCTGGGGGGATACTGGGATGCATAGGGAGAGGCATCACCAGTAGAAAACAGGAAGTTATTATGCCTCTGTACAGACAGCTGGTGAGACCCCATCTGGAGTACTGCGTGCAGTTCTGGAGACCCAATCTCCACAAAGACATAGACAGGATGGAAGCTGTCCAGAGGAGGGCAACTAAAATGGTGCAGGGTCTGCACCAGAAGACATATGAAGAGAGACTTAAGGAGCTTAATATGTATAGCCTCGAGGAAAGAAGGAGAGGGGGACATGATAGAAACTTTCAAGTACCTCAAGGGAATCAACAAAGTCCAAGAGGGTAGCATCTTTCAAAAAAGAGGTGTGCAAGAACAAGGGGCACAATTTGAAGATAGAGGGGCCGCTTAGAGATAATTTAAAGTATTTTTTCACAGAGAGGGTTGTGGATGCATGGAACGGCCTTCCGGAGGAGGTTGTGGAGTCAAAACAGTGGTGGAATTCAAGCATGCATGGGACAGTCATAAGACAATTCTAGGGGTGGGGTAGAAGAAGTAGGCTGCTGGTTAACTAGGATCTGCAGCTTACCCATTAGGTAGGGAAATGGGCAGACTGGGTGGGCCAAGCGGTCCTTATCTGCCATCAAAATCTATGTTTCTATGTTTCTAAGTCACATATACCTTTTACTACCTGGTGGCAATCTGCCAAGTTGTGTGTGTGTGTGTGGGGGGAGTTCTTTTCCCCCACCCCTTTCAGGTTACCTGTCTAATGTACTAGAAGTTACTGCATTCTTTTAAACATAAAGAAGATTAGTAGGCTCCATCCTTCATTGACCATTGTGGAGGAATTAATTTTTTAAAAGTCCTGGGTAAAGAACAGCTGTGGTATTATGGTCCTCTTTTTTTCTCAGCCTCTTGATACTTCTATCCCTTTAGTATCTCTCTTGGTATATTTCTTTCTTACATTTTGTCAAGGATCTTCACATTTCCTTGATATATATATATTTTCAGCAATTTCTTCCAATTTCTTTGGGGAATTTCTTTTCTGTGCCCGATCCTTGTCATTTTTCATCACTTGCGGTGTTGTTACTTTGGTTTTGGCCATACTGTATCTCTACCCCTTTCGCTTTCCTTTTTATTAATAAGGACTTTTCTTTTAACGCAGTGTGGTTACAGGTTTTGATAGCCTTGTGTTATAATGCATTAGACATTGACACATGGATACATAGAAGGTGACTGCAGAAAAAGACTTGCAGTCAACTCAATCTGCCATTGAGCTGCTATCATTATCCTCTAGGCCTACTGCCATATGGGTCTAGCTCTCCTCTCCTCCCCTCACTATCTCCTTCATCCCTGCCAGACCCCTAACTCTTTCCACCCGTGCCTGAACCCTTTCATTGTCTCTGCTTCCACTACCCCATTAAGCAGCTTACTGCACTTGCTGCACCAATCTCTTAGTGAAGACCCTCCTGACACCCTTCTTAAACCTCCCTCCCCCCAGTCTCCAATCCATAGTTACCACATTCCCATTCCTGGAGAACATGCCCATACTATCCACTTGATTTATACCCCTCAGAAACTTGCACTTCTCTATCATTATCTACCCTCTCCCTCCTGACCCCCAGTGAGTACAAACTGAGGTCTGTAAAACACTCCTCATATGTCTGGTCTTGCTGTCACAGGATCATCCTGGTGGCCCCCTGCTTAATAGTCTCCAGTCCAGCCTGTCCCTATCCCTTTTAAGATGTAGGTTCCAGATCTGGGCACAGTACTTGGAATGTAGTTTTACTACAGTCCTTATAGGGGTAAGATGACTTCTCTCTTCTAATTCTGAACCCCCTGCCTATATACCTCAACATCCTGTTCATCTTGATGCATTCTCTGTTGCATTGTCCTGAGAGTTGGAGTCCATTACTGATAATAACACCCAGATTTCTGTCCTCCGTCCCTGCTTTCTTCACTCAGTATTCTTTTTGCAGATTTTTCTTGCTAATGTGCATTATCTTACACTTCTTAGCATTGAACTGTAACTGCCAAATCTTGAATCATCCCTCCAGATCTTCTAGATCCTGTCTCAACTCCCTGACACCCTGTTCATTATTCACCCTGCCACATGGTTTTGTTTATCTGCGAAGAAATACATCTTGCAGTGTATACCCTCCCCAAAGTCACTAATAAACACATTGAACAGGACAGGCCACAGGACTGACCCTTGCTGCACCCCACTAGTGCTCTCCCTTGTCTCTGATTCCCTCCCATTTGTCACCATCCTTTGTTGTCTCCCACTCCCAACCAATTACCTACCAACGTAGTCAGCCCCTCCCTTATTCACAGATTTTCCATCTTTCTTAGCAGTGTATTGTGTGGTAAAGAGTAAAAGGCCATGCTGAAGTTGAAGCACAGCACATTAAGAGACTGGTGTCCTTGGTGCCCCAGTCAACGCGGACTATCATTAGTCTGGAATGATCTTCCTGTCAAAAACCTGTGCTGTTTATTGTCCTGGTGCCCACTCACTTCCAGGTATTCCACAGTTTGGTCTTTAATTATGGTCTCCATGAGCTTACCCACAATCAAGGGAAGGCTGACTGGCATGTCCTCCTCTGGGTCCTCCCTGTCCTCACCCTTGTGAAATGGCAGTACATCTGCCTTCCTCCAGTCACTTGGCACCCCCAGTCTCAACAGAGCACCTGAACGGATCTCCCAGGGAGGGCAGCTAGCTGAGGTTGCAGCTCCCTTTGGACACTCAGGTGTAATCCATTGGAGCCCAGCACATTATCCACCCTGAGGGCTGCCAACCCTTTCCTTACCCTGTCCTCTAAGATCTAGATAGGCACCATCCTGCTCACTTCCCTATTGGAGGCCTTTATGCAACTTTCTGGAAGGGACCTCTCTTCTTCTGCTATGAATATATAAAGAAATAACTCTGCAGTAAATCTGCCCTCTTCCCATGATCTTCTTCCAACCTTTCTTTGTCTAATAATCCCCGCTTTTGTTTTCCAGTATTCCCTAACATTCACAAAGAATTATTTTTCCTTATTAACCTCCTCTGCTATTCCTAACTCATATCTGCCTTTCCCTTCCTAACTATACTCTTTGCTTCATTCAATTTCCTTTGGTATTCTTCCCAGTTTTCCTCATTCTTCCCACCTCCTGAAGGCCATCATTTTTGGCCCTCACTGCTTGCCACACTTCTTTGGAAAAACTAGAGAGGTTTCCGGTGCCTGTTTTTCCTAGCTACCTTCCTCATGCAGCTTCCTGTGACTTCCAGGATGCCCCTGTTCATGACCTCCCACTTGGCTTCCACTTCAACCACCTCTGCAGACCACATCAAGTTACCTCTGATTTCCTTCATCTTGTTGAAGTTGGCCCTCCTAAGCTCCAGGACTGCAGCGCTCGATGTGGAGTGCCTTCTCCTCATGACTATTTCAAAGCACACAAAGTTGTTGTCACTGGACCCCAGTGGTGCTCTAACCTCAACTCCTCCTACAGTTTCCATGTTGGTTATTGCCAGGGGGAGGGTGGCCTACTCCTATGTTGGTACCTGTACCAGTTGCACCAGTAAGCAGTCCTGCAGGATGTGTCTATATCTGGCATATTTAAATCCCTAACTACCACCACACCCCTTTAACAGCTAATTTCCTGATTTCTTCCCCCAGTTCCCTATTATCCTCTTCCTTCTAGCCTGGTGACCAGTATAAAACCCCATCATGAGCTTCCCCCTTCAGATGTGAGCTAGATCAATAATGATTCCATCTCACCATCCCCCTTAAGCATAGAATTCTATATTGTTTTAATACCCTCTTTCACACACAGGATAAGCCCCTTACTTGTTCTTCTGTCCCTCCTGTACAGGGAGCACCCAGTACCCAAGAGGTCCCACTCTTTAAACTCTTATGCCCAAGTTTTGGTCACTGCAGTTACACTAGGGATAACCTCTACCACCACTACCTGAAGGTCACTGATTGTGTTGCCTAAGCTCCTGGCAATTAGCCTGATACCCCACTAATTGCCTCTCTGACACTCTTCCCTGCATCTTAGGTCATTGTTAATTTTTGCTGCTGGCTCCTTCTTTGTTGTCTGCTTCACCCCTGTTTCCTTTCTATCTCTCACAATTCGGCTTTCCCCTTCCTGGCCCTTCTTCACTTTTTGAATTGATCCTGCTGTACCCCCCCCCCCACACACACTTTTCATCTTTTTCCATTTGTTCCCGTTTAGTTGTCCCCTCTGCCTTCCTCCACTTTCTAGTGTGATTTTATTCCCCTTACCAACCTATGTAGTCTCCTAACACCTCCTTCCTGTCTGGATAGCCCTCAGTCCTAGTCTCCTACTTCCTAGTTGAAAAGATTATAAATGTAGGCATCACATTTTTATCCCAGTGCACTAGCCCCCCCTCATCTGTCAGATGGAGGCCTTCTCTCTTGAACAGCTTCCTTTCCCTGAATGGCACCAGTCCCCTAAGAATGTATACCTTTCCATATTACACCACTTCTTCAGCCAAGAATTGAAAACTTCAACTTTTAATTGTCTCACATCACCCATGTCCCACATTGGCAGGACCCCAGAGAAGGTCACAGCTTGTACCTCTTTTAGAACCATGTACAAAAGGAATGATAGTACAAACATTCCTTTCCCCATGATGAAGCATCACTTTTATGACGCAAAGTGCTGAGGTTTTTGTGTGACCTCCCATTTCATCAATTTTAAAAATGTTGTTCATTTTGTATTCTTGCACCATGTGGTGCCTTTATTTCCACACCCCTGTAATGCACCTAGTCTGTACTCTTCTCCCATATTAGTTTATTGGCAGCACTTGCTTTTGCTCATTAGCACGTGGTCCCAGTGTTTTACTTTCCTCCCTCCCTATCCCTGTTTTCAAGGCCAATCACCTCCATCACCTTCTTTCCATTTATAAACTGAAGGAATACTTTGGAGTTATCTGCAGATCCCTCTGTGATCTTGGCAACCAGCCCTTCCTAGTTTTTCATTCCCTCAGCGCTGTTCTGGTCTGGAAACAGCCAATCTCTTTCCAGCCATTATAGACCTTCTTTTTGTTCAGAATCAGTTGCCTTATGTCCCTGTTGATTACGTAATAGTAAAAGGTGAATGAACAGAAGGTGCTGTAACAGATCTTTCAAGTGCCTTTAATAGTTCAAGTTCAAATTTTATTGACAAATTATAAAAACATATGTTTGTTACACACAGAAGAAGCATTACAAAGCATAAAAACACTATATATTAAAAGCATTTTCAAATTGATTTTCCCAATATTTAAATATAATTTTCCTGTCAACACCCACATACAGAATATAACAGTACATTCTTCAATATCACTTATCTCAGCTTCAAATACATTAGATGTGTAAAGTCTGCTAGAGCAAAAAGTACAGTCTGGTTTACAGAGAATAATAGCTTTTATATTAGACTGTCTTGACTATCTGATTCGAGGAATTTTTTCATGCTAGGTTCCAACCATTGCTGATGTTCCTTAGTTAATCATTTCTATAGAAACCAGGCTTGATTAACTGTTAACTGTTTGTCTGTTTGCAGATGACACCAAGATCTGCAACAGAGTAGATTATCCAGATGGAGTGGACAGAATGAGAAGAGATCTGGATAAACTAGCAAACTGGTCTAAAGAATGGCAACTGGGGTTTAATGCAAATAAGTACAAGATCATGCACATAGGGAAGAGAAACCCTGAAGCCACTTATAGGCTGGGAGGGGAGTTGCTGGCAGTTACAAGGGAAGAAAGAGACTTGGGTATCATCATCACCTATGACCTGAAAACATCCAAGCAGACCACTAAAGCAGTAGCTAAGGCTAGGGAGATGTTGAGATATATTAGTAGGGGTATCATAAGTCAGAAGAGGGAGGTAATAATCCCTCTTTACAAGACACTGGTTAGGCCCCATCTGGAGTACTGTGTGCAGTACTGGAGGCCACACCTTCACAACAACATTAACCAAATTGAGGCAGTCCAGAGAAGGGCAACCAAAATGGTGCAGGGGCTGCATCAGAAAACATATGAGGACAGATTAACGGAGCTCAATATGTATACCCTAGAGCAAAGGAGGGAGAGAGGTGATATGATCGAAAGATTCAAACACCTTAAGGGCATTAACAAGGTGAAAGAGTCTAACATGTTTCAATATAAGACAAATAGCAGGACAAAGGACACAGCATGAGATTAGAGGGAGGTTGATTAAGGGGTAATGTGAGGAAGTTTATTTTCACAGAAAGGGTGGTGAATGCATGGAATGGCCTACCTCAGGAAGTGGTGGATATGAATACAGTGCAGGACTTCAGACAGGCATGGGAAAGGCATAAGGGAGCAATACGAATATGAATACATATGAATAGATAGACAATTGACAGAGCAAAGGCTGATGGCATATTCATAAGGTAGAAAAAGAAATGGGCAGACTAGATGGGCCTTGTGGTTCTTATCTGCCATCAACTTCTATGTTTCTATGTTCATCTAGTGTCTTCAGAACACAAACAGCTATCAATTACTGCCATTGATTAATTAAAACTCCACCAATTTCCAGATTTGCATAGTACTGCAAGTTTCAATTTACGTAGTCTTTATGTCTTTAATTCTGTCACAGTATTTAAGGTAGTATTGATGATTCTGATCTTGTGGTCTAGTTCTATATTGTCTCACATTTTCATAACCTGCTATTATATTTTTATCTTTTGTTATATAAAAATCATTGAGTCTCAAAATTGCATCTTTAGTAACACTTTTCAACCTTTCTTGGACATAAACTGACCATATTTCAAGTAGTCCGTTTTTCTTAAGCACCTTATTAAGATTAGAAAACCATGTATTTGTTATGGACTTTGTTAAAGTCTCAACCTAAAATAATTTAGGAAGCCTTTTATTATCCAAAAACATAATTTTTCTCCAGATTTCTTTATATAGCTTTTTTGTCCCACCTACTCCTATCATTGGGTGCCCTACCTGTCTCCAATCCCATCGCTGCACCCCCTCATGCTGCACCCCCCATCATCAAGCTAGCAGGGATACACACAGTGCAGGACCCCAGGACTGTGGGGACCATCACTCTTAGCGGCTCTGCACATGGGTTTTTCCTGTTTTCTCCTCTCGGTCCTGCCTTCCACCCCAGACATCTGATATAGCCTCTGGCAGCCTTGGTTTTTCTTCAGTATTTAACAGCTTGGGCCCAAGCTCTATATTCTAGACTTCTTGTATTAGTTTCAAGTCTAAGTACTGCCCAGGGGGTATCAGAGGGTAATCCCAAGGCAGTCCTCCGAAATCAATTCTGTGCCTTCTCTAGCTCTTTTAATGAAGTCTTGAGACACCAAACTTTGCTACCATAGAGTAACTGTATGTTAGCTTTTGAATCATATGATTTTTTTTCAGGGCAATATATGAATTACCAACAAACTTGTTTGCAAAATAGAATACAGTGCACCTAGGGAACTATTGGCATTCCATTTAGTAACCTCAAAATGCTCTTTCCAGTTTAGCTTCCTATCAATTGTAACCCCCAGATAATGATAGCTATCTACTTATAATTCAATCCCCCTAATTGTCCATTTTTGGGGTTTATAATGTCTGTTGTTAAATACCATAATTTTAATATTTTAGCCACTGATTTCTAGCTTTATTCTTTTAAAATGTTCCATTGCAGTTGTCATAGATCTGAGTAGCCTTAAGGGATCCTAGTTATTAGTAAAGTATCACCAGCATATACAAGCTGTTTAATGGGAACATTGTTAATTTTAGGAGGAAAAGTAGCTGCATTCTCAAGAACATTCACTAGTGTTTCAACAAACAAATTAAAAAGTGTAGGGAACAACAGTTCCTAGACTGTGACCTGAGCCTTGAGCGGCTCTTGTGGATCTGGTAGCACCTCTGGCCATATCCTTGGCCGCCACCACTACCGCTGCTGAAATCACTGGCTTCCTGCCACCCTCCTGGTCCCAATCATCAGACTCTACTGTAAGACTGTGACCTGAGCCCGAGCAGCGCTTGTGGATCCGGCTGCACCTCCGGCCGTATCCTTGGCCACCACTGCTGAAATTGGTGGCTTCCTGCCACCCTCCTGGTCCTGATTGTCGGACTCCACTGTAAGGTACTGCTGCTGTATATCTTTGTGTGTCAGCCAGTTTACGGCGACGTTCTGATTGGAGCGCCTTTTTACCACTGACCCCTTATTTGTTAAACGGATACTGCAAGGCCCCTGATTGGTGCACCTGCAAGCTGGCTCTCTAGACTGTGGAAAATCTATTCTACCAGGGTCCCGGACATCTAAATGAACTGGTGGTTTTTCTCCACCCCCAGCCCCACACACAGGCGCCTATTAAATACACTACTAGGCCCCGCCCTTCTTGGCTTGTTCTCACCCTACTTGCTCACGAGTCCTTCTCCCCTCCCACCACTAGGAAATAGTTTCAGTAAATATTAATCACACTACGTTTCCCTTTGCATACCAAACCATACATGGGCTGCTCCTCCTATTTCCTAGTGTGACCCAGGAACTCACTACCTTGGATTACCTCTGTCCTTACTTATCAGCTCCTCCAGAGTACTGCCTTTTTTAGAGAAGCTTAATGATCACTTTGCCACTGCAGGGCTTGCCTTTGACACCTCACCTATCAGCAAACTTAGCCCGGCAAGAGACTACACTGTTGGCTTCACTGATAATCACAACCATAACCAATCACATCCCACCACCTTCAGCTTCCTCACAATTACATTCAAGCAAGTGGAGGACCTCCTCCTTTCTCTGGATACAAAAAAGAGTGCGGGTACGGATAATATTGAACCTTACTTCCTAAAACTTGGGCATACCTATCTGACCGCCCCCATTACACACTTATTCAACACCTCTCTGATTCAAGGTGAGCTACCTGTCTTGTGAAAAACTGCCCACATCCTACCATTATTCAAGAGTGGGGATCCGAGTGATCTGAACAATTACCGGCCTATTTCTATACTATCAGTCCTTTCTAAATTACTTGAAAAAATTGTGAACATCCAACTTAGAGAACATTTGGATTCACAAAAGTTGCTAAACCCGGCTCAGTCCGGCTTCAGAGTCAAACACAGTACAGTATCGGCTCTTGCCAAAGTAACTACAGACTGGCAAATAGCCTTGGACTCTAAGAAGCACGTATTTGCCCTCTTCCTTGATCTAAGTAATGCCTTCGATACTGTGGATCATACCATCATGCTTACTGCACTGAGTAACATTGGACTTGATAGTTGTGCCATTAAGTGGTTCACCAGCTACCTAACCAATAGGTTACAACAAGTCAAAGCCATAGGAGATCTGTCCCCACAACAATCCTTGTTACGAGGAGTCCCACAAGGCTTCATCCTGGGCCCTATCCTCTTTGCAATATACATCAATAATCTGAACTCGCAGCTAGGTACAGCAAATGTGCACTTATTCGCAGATGATACTGTACTCTATACCACAAATTCATCCTTGGATCTGGCCCATGAGTTCTTACAGAAAGACTTTGTCACCCTCCAATACAACCTTCTCACTCATAAGCTCCTCCTCAATGCCAAAAAGACTAAAGCAATGATTCTCTCACCAAAGTCTACTTCCGGATGTCCACATATCACACAGATCTGAACACTCTTAGATGAACGCCCTCAAGTAGTTGATACCTTTAAATACCTAGGATTCTGGCTGGATAACAAGCTCAACTTTCTGTGCTACTTAAATGAAACCTCAAAGAAACTAAGACAGCGATTAGGTTTATTCTATTGCATTAAACACCTACTCACGTTAGAAGCCAGAATGAGACAAGTACAAACTACATTCCTACCTATACTGGACTACGCTGACTTCCTTTACAGTTATTGCCCATCAATGATGCTAAACAAACTGGACACCCCTTACCATCGGGCTTTAAGATTTATCTTAAATCTACCCCGTAGTACACATCACTGTCATCTATACCAGGTTTCGGGATGGACCTCACTCTCAACTAGAAGAAAAAGGAATGCTCTCCTCTGGTTTTTTAGAGCATTATCTGATAACCTCCCTGCATACATCTCGAACATCTTCAAATGGGCTAAAGTTCCTATGGCCTGAGACGCTTCTCCTTAATCTGCTTCCAGATTCCTAGAGTGAAAACTACCCTTGGCTCAGCAGCAATCAACTTCTCACTTCCATCACTTTGGAACACTATGCAAGACTCATTAAAATTATCCTCACTTCCAAGCATTTTCACATTCAAAGCTCTATTAACGGATTATCTGAAGGAATCATGCAACTGTTTCAGACGCCGATGACCCCTAAGCCCCGGGTGCCACTCTCAAATCCTATGCCTAAGTATCTCATCCACCCCACATTCCTAACAACAGAAACCTAGGACCTACAAGCCTAGTTCCCTCAATCCAAGATGGTCCTGTCTATTCTCTACCTTTTACCTATTCTGGCCTCCCTTTTGGCTGCCTACTCTTTCACCCCAATTTCTACCCTATTCCTTAATATCTCCTTATTTTTTATCATTTAGGTATGAGCTCTTACTAAGCAGAGACTATATGGGATTGTTGTCTCTTCTCATTTCAGTAAAGCTTATCATTATGTACTTTTGCATGTTAATTATGTTGACCGGTATGTATAGGCTCATATTGACCGTCACCTTCACAATGTTTTTCCTTTTTTTTTTTTTTTGCACCGTTGTCCACCGTAACTGTAGTCTTATGAAGTGTACTGTATTGTATTAATGCCTAGAACCACCTTGAAAATGAGCTTGCTCAATGGTGTTTATGCCTGGTTAAATAAAGTGATTGATTGATTGATTGATACTGCCCTTGTTGACTGCTAGTAATCTTCCATTTTCTGTCCTACCCTCACTAGTTGACTATCTGAACTATTTCTCCCTTAGACCTGCCCTGATTTTCTCCTCCACCCCTTTCGGACACCCAAGCTCCTATCTGACTAAAATATGCTTTGGAAATTGACTGATCTCTGTTTCTCTGTCACCCTCACATCTGCTGACCCCCTTTTAGTCTTTTCCCCACTGAATCTCTTTTTTTTCAGGGCTAAATAAAATGAAAATCAGTTGATGCTATTGCTTCTCATATCCACCCGACCTCTGTTACACCTATCAATTCTTGTTGTCCGCTATGCTGAAACTGCTCTCCCACACACTCTAAAATATGATTTTACTTTCTCAGATCTACTAGTGAGACCTGCAACATGGTGTGATCCCATTCCGTTACTCCTAAACAAGGCCTGGATCTATATGATAGCCTATGCACACAAATGCAGCTCCCTGAAAACTCATACACCACCACCCTTCCTGCATTGTAAGCTTTGGTACCTCCTCCTACTGGCCATTCTGCTCTCTGGGGATATACAGCCTAATCCGGGGCCCAAAACTCCTACTAATGTGCCTGTTCTAAATGCCAAAGGTCTACTTATAGCCCACCATAATATCAGGAGCCTTGAGCGAAATGTTGTGGAACTTGAATCCTGGACAACACTCTACAAACCTGACATACTGTGCCTCATTGAAACCTGGCTGAAGCCATCCACCCCAGACTCATGGTACTCCCTACCATCCTATAATCTCCGGAGGAATGATAGACCAGCCCCTAAAGGGGGGGGGGTTACAGCCATTTATTTCAAATCACACCTCCAGCTCTCAGTAATCAGCTCCACCTCCTTAAATCACTGTGAGACACTCCATGTTCTCCTCACCCTTGGCACAAAGAAATTGAATATTGTCTGTGCTTATAATCCCCCTTCCCATGGCCTAAAAGGTCTGGATGAGCTACTGGACCAATCTGCTATCCATTCAGGAAATAATGAAGTTCTTATATTAGGAGACATTGGCTGGGAAATACACTTATGACAACACTGACTAGACTCCAGAGTTTCAACCTGCATCAGCTCATCTCTGTACTCACTAGGTCTGCATCTCATTCCAATAGCAGCACCTTGTTGAACTGGATCATGACAAATCACCTCGAAAACATTGTTGATGCAGGAGTCCTATCAGATGCCATCACAGACCACTCCCCCACCTTTTGTATCTGGGGTAAAGGTAGGTCTGATCCGATGAAGTCACGTTTCATTACTTTCCATAATTAACCCCCACGGTTGGCCGGCATCCAGCCAGCCACCAACCAAGACCAGGATGCCCACTTGCAGCTCCCTGGAAGCTGCCTGCCCTTGAACGGGGCTGCTTCAGCTCCCCCATGGTCAGCCGGCACCCAGTCAGCCAGCCACCGACCAAGACGAGGACACCCGCCTGCAGCTCCTTAGAAGCTGCCTGCCCTTGAATGGGGCTGCTTCAGCTCCTCCACGGTCGTCCGGCACCCAGCCAGCCACCGACTGACCAGGACGCCCGCCTACAGCTCCCTGGAAGCTGCCTGCCCTTGAACGGGGCTGCTTCAGCTCCCCCATGGTCGGTTGGCACCCAGCCAGCCAGCCATCGACCGAGACCAGGATGCCTGCCTGCAGCTCCTTGGAAGCTACCTGCCCTTGAACGGGGCTGCTTCAGCTCCCCCATGGTCAGCTGGCACCCAGCCAGCCACTGACTGAGACCAGGACGCCCGCCTGCAGCTCCTTGGAAGCTGCCTGCCCTTGAACAGGGCTGCTTCAGCTCCCCCACCGTCAGCTGTCACCCACCGACCGAGACCAGGATGCCCACCTGCAGCTCATTGGAAGCTGCCTGCCCTTGAATGGGGCTGCTTCAGCTCCCCCATGGTCGACCGGCACCCAGCCAGCCACCGACCAAGACCAGGACGTCTGCCTGCAGCTCCTAGTCAGTTTCAGAATCTTTCTCCCTCTGTCTTTAACGTTCATATTTACTGAGTCCCTCAGAGGTACATTTAGTTTATCTTCACTACTCCATTTGCATGATTGATATTCCCATTCATTTCCAAACACAGAAACATAGAATCTGATGGCAGATGAGGACCATATTGCCCACCTAGTCTGCCCATTTCCCTACTCAGTGTTGACGGCCCAGATCCTATTTGATCTGTAGCATGCCTTCTCTGCCCATCTCCAGGGTATCCTTACGTCAGTCCCCCATATTGTTTTAGCCCCCATCACCTCCACTGTAAAGCTGTTCCATGGATTCACCACCCTTTCTGTGAAAAAGTACTTCCTGACATTCCCCGAGCCTTTCTTCCCTCCAGCCTCATATCATGTCCCCTTGTCCTTGTGCAATGCTTCTTCTGAAATATGCTTGCTGCCTGTACCCTGTTTATACCCCTAAGGTACTTTAATGTTTCTATCATATCCCCCCCCTCCTACAATGAAAAGATATTAAGGTCCCTGAATCTTTCTTCATGAGGCTTCTGGTGCAGCCAGTGTACAATTTTTGTCACCCTTCTCTGGACTGTCTCCATCCTATGTCCTTCTTGAGATGCAGTCTCCAGAACTGGATGCAGTACTCCAGGAGAGGCCTTACTAGTGATCTGTGCAGTGGCATTGCCACCTCTTTCTTTCTGCTGGTTATGCCCCTACCTATGCATCCCAGCATTCTGTTTGCCATCCCCACCGCTTTTTCACACTTCTTGGTCACCTTTAGGTCTTCTGACATGATGATCTCCATGTCTCTCTCTTGCTTTGTGGTGGCCGGAACCCCCCCCCCCCATCCTATACCCCTCTCTTGATAATGACATCCAGCTCCACCCTCTTTGCCACTGCCTTAGCGATCCTTAGGATCTGCTTGCTCTCCTTCTGAACTGTACCTCCAGGTGGGCACACTACCTCTCTTTCCCCACTGCTGCCTATCCCCAGATCTATTCCCCCTAATGATGGAGTTCCCAAACAGGATTTGATTCCTCCTCCTGTGTGTTCTAGTTCCAAACATGGCATTAGGGTCTCCTACTAAAATTATTGGAGCATTTATAAATTCCTGGGTGACATATTGAAGTATGATGGAAATGCCAGCCAGTATATCATCTACCTGTTTTTTTAACAATTTTGGTGTAACATACAAGTTAAGTAGTACCAACTTTGTGTCTTTTTTACAATCACTAGGATCACTGCAAAGGCAGTAGTCATTACTACAGTGCATTTGCTGAGATGTAAGCTGCATTGAGGTACATACTTATGTAGCTGATTTGATGGTGCTTTAGCACTAGCTCTCACCAAAGATGCCATCAGCCTATAATGCAAGCAGGAATAAATACTGTGATACAGGGGCAGTTGCTGTAGTTTCAGGAAAAGCACTGCAGGGGGAAAAAAACTGTTTTAGCCTCTGCTTGCTCGAATATAGTAATGCTATCTGTTGTCATTTTATAGTACTGCTTTAGTTAAACTAGTTTCCAAACTGCTGCATGAGGTCTTGGCATCTGAAGAGAGGTAGTAGAGCCTTCTTATAATATTATGAACCTCTAACGTGCCTGATGTTCACTACGTGACTAGTGCACTAGCTCCAGATTGGCCAACCCTCCAAAATTCCAATTTGAAATCAGTGGGTTAGACATAACCAAAATGTGCATTAAACTATTTGGAATTCAAAGTAAAAAATTAAAAAAAGAAAGAAAAAGAATACACCTACATATTGTACCATCCACAAAAGTACTCTTAGTCATGTGCACTTATCAATACATCACGACTAACCTAATTAACAAAACCCCAACTTGAGCAGTCTGTTATAAGTTATGAATATACATGTAAGTATATGTGTACTTAGTGTTTAAGATTGATTAATGTCCAGAACCTCAGTAATCAATCAAAAACAGCCCCCAAGTTTTATGCTTGAGAAATATTTGCAGGAATATTTGCAGCTTTATCTTCTTCAGACAAAAATTTCCGCACGTATGTGTACCACACTCAGTACATTTCGTACATGCTGTATGCCTCTTGCCTCCTTACTCCAGATGCTCCAATGTTCCAAACGCTCATGGCTCTTGATATTCCTGATGCTCTCAGCTCCTGAATCCCAGCTCTCAGAATCTTCAGCTCCAGTTCCAGCTCAGCTCTAACTCTATCCTCAAACATGCACCGCACAGTGCCTCCCTGCTCAACCGGTCAACAGGTACACTTTCACCCTTAGGCTCATAAACTTTCCTATACACAAAAAATAAAAAGGGGAGAGGAACCAGCCCTTGAAAAGAAGGAATATAGCCCCACAAAAAGGAAAGCAAAAATGCCCTCGGGTATACATAGGCTTAGATGGTATACCTTTTATAAATCTTGTAAAAAAGTCCAGTCTTTTTTGCTCTGCTTTTCTTCTGCACAATGCAGCAGTCTCATTTGGCTGCTATCTTGTCTCTTGGATTCTAGCAGTCTGCTGCTTACAGCAGCTGACATTTCTTAAACTGTAACAAATCTTCCAAAAGCCTTCAATACTCTTCATCATGATATTATGATTAGAAAACTGCAGACTTTGGGCCTGGGATATTATCCCCTATTTTGGATTTCCAATTATTTAAACACAGATCCCAATTAGTGTGTGTTTTTTTACATAAAAGTTTTTATTTAACTTTCGAAACGTAAGAAAATACAACAATACGTAAACAAATTTAACAGAAATACTAAACACTACACCAGGAACAAATACAGTATAGATTAACCAAGTAAGAGTTACTCAGAATGCACATGCTGTTGACAAGAAGCACAAACATAATACACAGTCACAAGTCTAACATACCCTTGTATGTTATCCATATTGTGCAAACCTTTGTGCAAAAGAAGATGCCTAACTAATTGGAATGCCTCTACAGTGTGCTCTGAAGCAATGGACTTGGCTCTAGAGAAAGAGAGGAAATAGTCCCCCAGTAAGCCCTAGGCAGGACTAATGCAATTATTGTAGTAACTTCTGTTTTTTTAGAATTATGCCAGTTGTCTGAGCGTGCATGTTTCTGTTAATAACATGGGCCACATTGTGTTAGCCAGTGCCCCACATTTTTCTACATTTTGAGTGACAGTGTCACACATTTCGGTGATAAAAGGTTGAGAGGTATGGTTGCCAGTAACTAGAGGTGTGCCCTGAGGCACATTACAGTACATCATGTTATAAATTCTTCTCATGTTGTAAATTCTTGTCTACTTTTATAAACTCAGGCATAAGTCATTTTCTAGATTCTAATATTATATGATACACTGTCAGTTCAATACTCAGTGATGCTGTGACTGAGTTAACCAATTCTTATTTTTTCCCCTTATTTGGTGAAGATCAGTCATCCATTTCCAAGTATTGGACATCTGTTGTAAATGACTGTTCATTTGTGTAAAGAAAATGTTTGTGAGCAATGTAACTTTGAATCCCCATGTGACGTGTCCAAACCCATGATCTATCATTCTAGTTTACAATAAATTACTTAATCTAAACTGGAGTCATGCTTGTTTCTGTTATTTTTACTTTGATGAAATGTTTTCTAACCTTATCTAGGACAGTAAAGATACGTCTATTGTTTCCCTGTCATAAAATGGTTTCCACCTGTAATTATGTTTGCCTTTTTCCCATTTAGTAAGGGTGTAATCCACTCCATTTGTTTGCTCTGTTAGCATGTGTCTAACCATGTAACCAGGGAGGGGGTGAAGAGTAGTCTTCTGCCAAATGTCTCAAGGTTGCTTTGCCACCTGCTGCTGTGAGAATGGTTTTGTCCTCTGTGCAATGGCTGTATGAGTGGCAGGCCCAGGAGCTTCTTAATTATTATTAGTGTTTGCTACACACCCAGTACCCAGCTAGTGTGTACTGAAGCACGTTATGAGAGATGCCCCTCATTTTACTTCCCAGAATTATTGTACCCCCATGTCTGTTCTGCATGGAAAAGGTAATGTCCACATGGAGAAGTTACTGTAAACTCAGGCTCTAAAGTAGAAATTCAGAATACTCTGTGATACTACGGCCAACATAAATAAATAACAAATACAGGTACTAGCTGTCACAGTTGTCTGAGCTTGCATGTTCCTGTTTAATAACATGGGCCACAGTGTGTATGCCAGTGCCCCACATTTTTCTACATTTTGAGTGACGGTATCACACATTTCAGTGATAAAAGGTTAAGAGGTATGGTTGCCAGTAACTAGAGGAGTGCCCTGAGGCCAGTTCTGGGCCCCCTGCTATTTTCTGTTTTTCCAATGGCTTGAGTAATTCACTTAACAATAGTGGTGATGAATCTTTTTTTTTCATATACATTTTATCCTCCTGTGTCTGGAGGAGTGACTCATCAGCCTAGTCCCTGGCCCCCCACCCCTGCTTCTATGCCTTCCCTAGCCACCTATCTGGTTGAGTGGTTTCCCCACAAGCTTCCCACTCATGTCAGGGATGACAGGAGAAAGCTACCCTCCCCGATCAACATATCTGAGGTGAACCAAGTCATGGTGGCAGATCGGCAGTGCAAATGAGGACACAGCTGTGCTGGGCTTTATTAAGTCTCTCCGCTTCCTTTTCTCCCCCCCCCCGACTGTGGTTCACCATGCTTGTGCATGGAAGCACACCCCCTCAGCATATCTCTCCAGTCCCCTCCTGTATGTGAATTCCATCACTGCTCTACCCCCAAGCCTCCACCTGGAGGGAGCCTAGGCTGGGCCAACATCCATCTCCTCCCCAGGAAAGGAGAGGACAGCAGTCCTTCAGATGCGTGATCCTCTCCCTCCCCAGCTGACCCCCAGTGACCCAAGTCTGTTCCTGAAATCGGGTCACCAGCATGGCATGAGGTAAGGTGTGAGGCGCTCAGCCCTCTGCACCACTGGACTGGCCAGGGGAAATGAATCTTATCAGTATGCTGATGACACTATCATGGTTGTATGTATTTGTCTTTCCTATGATTAATGTTGTGTATTGTGTTTTGTGATGTATTTATTGACTTGGACACCTTTGAAAAAAGGGTTCTTGAGCTCAGAGGTCTTCCAAGCACAAATCAATCAATCAATCAATCAATCATTAACTCTAGCAACAAACTAGAGGTCATCCAGTCCAGGCTATAAAGAACGTTTGATGGGGTACAGCACTTCTTATTATAAATAAATGCATAGATACATAGAAAGTGATGGCAGAAGGGGACCGAAAGATCCATCTAGTCTGCCCATGTCCCTTCCCCCCCTTAACTGCTACTCAGTAGTATGATGCCTTTGTAATTATCCCAAGCATTCTTAAAAGCTCCAACTGTTTTCACCTCCACCACTCCCTGTGGAAGGCTGTTCCATGTTTCGACCACTCTCTCCGTGAAAAAGAACTTATGTGTGTTGCTCCTGAACTTGCCCCCTCCCAGTTTTATATCATGACATCTTATTCTTGCTCTTGTATAATTCTTGACCTGAAACAGATCTTGAACCCATACCCTATTTATTTCCTTCATGTACATGAAGGTTTCAATCATGCCTCCCCTCTCTCTCCTTTGTTCCAAGGAATGCATGTTGAGATCCTTCAACTGTTCCTCATATGGTTTCAGATGCAGTCCCTATACCATCTTTGTAGCTTTTCTTTCCACCACCTCCAATCTATCCACATCCTTTCTATGATGTAGGCGCCAGAACTGTATGCAGTATTCAAGGTGTGGTCTTACCGGTGATCTATAGAGTGGCACTGGCAACACGACTTCCCTTTTTCTACTGGTGATTCCTCTCACTATGCATCCAAGCATATCATTTTCCTTTACTGCTGCCTTCTTGCACTGCCTAATCTTTTTGAGGTCATCCGTTGTGATCATCCCCAGATCCCTTTCTTGCTTTGTGGCTTCTAGTTTCACCCCCCCCCATGTGGTATACTTCTCCTGGGTTGCCCTACCCTATGTGCATGACTTTACACTTCTTTGAGTTGAATTGTAGCTGCCAAGTTTTTAACCATAATTCCAACTTTCCAAGATCCGCTCTCATCCTATTTGCCTCACCTAGGATGTCAACCCTATTGCATATCTTCATCATCAGTGAATAGGCTCACCCTGCCCTTCAAGCCTTTAGATATCTCTCTCTAATGAAGATATTAAGGAGGATGGGTCCCAATACCAACCCTTGTGGCATGCCACTAGTTACCTCTCTTTCTTCTGATAAGGTGCCATTTACCAGTACTCTCTGAGACCTTCCACTCAGCCAGCTCCTTACCCAGTCTACCACTTTCTGGGCCACTCCCATGTTGGCGAGCTTGTTTAGTAGTCTTCTGTGTGGAATGGATGTCTATTTTCAGGCACGACCCAGGAGGATGCAAACAGTGTAGTTTGACCACAATGATACATTCCAGTGAACAAAAAAAAAAAAACAATAATATGCACAAAAGTAAACAACAGTATCAATATCAGTATCAAGTTTATTGCTGATCCATTTAAAACTATGATAATCCACATAAAGTGCAGTTATATCTGTTAAAGACGCATGCTGTCAATATCAGAGATTGAATGAAATATATATAAGCAATACTCATTATAATGCCGGCTTATCAAAAACCTTAAAATGTCAACCATTGGAACGTTTTCCCAGCTATTAACACAAGAATTCAATTTCATCTGGCAGCTTCTGCAAGACTATTATTTCATAGTAGATACATACAGGAGTTCAACTAATAGGCTATCAGTAACATTACGACAGTCTTAGTTTTGCTCAAAAATATCATAAGCAGCACTACTCCTTTAGTAATGAAGTCCAGTGGTTAACTTTATGAGTAAAATCAAATATTAATTTCAGTAAAAAGAGTTTTAAAGCTCCTTTTAAATTCAGGAGTCCTTTTAGTTATTGGCAATATTCTAAAAATCCCTGTAAGTCCAAGCTTACTATGTGCAATTACCATCTATTCATTTTACTTCTTCCTGCATCTTTCTGCATTCAAAGTGCTTATACTAATATTTGGACTAAAGACATAATAAAAAGAAATATATAAAAATATAAGACAATAACATTTTTAAATGCATGACTCCAAGAGTGCTTGTCCATATAAAGACCTTTCAGAGCAGTTTTAAATACAAAAGAAAATTTCAATACTGTAGTAATTAGGGCTCATATGGCCTAAGCCCCAATGTATCCTTAGTCTTATGCATTATCCCAGCTTGTTAGTTTCCAATACTTACTTCCCTTGAATTGCATACATCAGAAAAAATATGTAGAATTTCTCAATATAATTAACAGATGCTTAACAGATATTAATTAGCAAGTGCTTGCTTTCTGTATAGCGTTCTTAAAACAGGACCGGGGATTCAGAAGTACATCCCAGGCCAAATCCAATATCAAGGGAAGATCATATAGCAGCTATGTTCTTTTATGTTTCAAAAAAGAGTCTTCAATAAAGAGACCAGCATAAAGGAAACAAAAAAGAAATAGTCAGACCTTGTTAAACCATGCCCCTTTAATCCGTATTTTTCACTATCCGTTACCTTATACCTTAAGTACCATCACAAAAAGAACCCCATTCTAATTGTTTTATCCAATTCCCTCATTGTCCATAATTTGAATGCTGCCCTAACAATAAGTAGGCTATTAAGCACTGCAATTATCGCCTTGATAGATAGTCTGAAAGTGATCACGGAAAGTTCAAAGCGCTTACCTCCTCTGACTCAAATAAGTTCAATATGTATGGAGTAAACTGTTGATGGTTTAAATGTGACGGTACACAAGGTGCTAATGAGTTTAAGATTAAGTTATTGTTTAAGCACCTCAATCTTGCTATCACATTTTCACACTAACCTGGCAAGGTTTACAATGGCTGCGGCGAGCTCGAAACAGAAGCGTGGCAGGAGCGAAATTACCATTTCAATAAAACAGGACCTATGCCCATGGAAACAAGAAAATCCCACCTCTATATACCGAGATATGGTCTCCTATGCTGTTGAAGCCTTCAGAATTGCAAGTGGTTCGAGTACATGCAGTGATATCTGGAAGACAAGAGACAAGCGGTTGCCAGCGTCTAGTGATACATACAACGTCCCTCACCCGTGTTTGCCTCGGAAAGCATAATGAGGTAGAAGCAGCTCTAAGTTTATGGATTACAGAAATGAATAGCCATGGGAGAGCTGTTTCCGACACAATGGTGATAGAGAAAGTTAAATTATTTGGTGGCCAGATGGGGGTGACTGACTTTGGATATTCAAGGGGGTGGATTGCAGGATTCAAAAAGAGGTACGGACTGACCAGCAAGGTCTTTCATGGCGAGTCCGCTAGTGCAGATCAAACTGCTGTGGTTTCTGGATGCTTGCAGGTCCGAGAGGTCCTTAGTGGTTTCTCATGTCAGGACATTTATAATCTCAATGAAACTGGTTTATTTTACCGCCTGGGACCAGCTACTATGCTATCCTCCACTCCAGTGCCTGGCACAAAAAAGTCTAAAGATCGTCTGACTGTTGTTCTCTGTTGTAATTCTGATGGTAGCTATAAATTAAAGCTATTTGTAATCGGGAAATCTGAAAAGCCACGCTGTTTACAGGGGGATTTGATCCTGAGTTATATGCTCATTACAGAGCTAACAGAAAAGCCTGGATTATCACAGATGAATTCAAAGAGTGGGTGACTGATTTTAACCGTGCTATCTTATAAACAAAAGCAGATCACTGAGTATTTTAATGGCTTGTCTATCGATCCTGAATAGGTATGCACTATGTTCTACAGTCATCTACCCCCACACCCTCAAGGTAGGTCACTACGATCTCCATCTCAGCCTGCCCTCATAGATGATGCTAGTGCTGCTTCACTTTATGCTCCTTATTATTTATTTATTAATAGCATTTGTTCAACTTGTGTTAATAATAAAACAATTTCTTTTACATCTCACTTCATGTTTGGTTTGTCCATATGTTGGTAATCCAGATGCATTACTAAGATGACAAACGTGTCCGGATTAATCAGGTTTGACTGTACTTCCTATTGTCTGAGCCAACTAATAAAACAACAGAGGTCAATGACATGTATCAACATTCACTCTGTAAAAGAGTTTCTGCATTAAGTATAATTTAATCAGCTGTGTGGTGCGTTCTACAAGCTTTTTTTTTTTTTTTTTCCAATTATTATTTCTGTGCCGGCATCCCCAAGCCCCATGCGAGTGGGCTTACCATGCTCTGGCATCCTTCCCCCTCATACTCAGGGCTTGCCCCCTTGAATGGGGCCACCAACAGTGGACTTACATGGCCAGAGGGGATGGTGCCAGAGCTGGCTCATTAGCGGGGGCTGGCATTTTTGTACAGTGAGTCTCTCGGCAGTGGGGATGGACACTCAACCCCACCTGCTCCCAGAGTAGGAGAGCAGCCCAGTGGATGCTCTATCCTACTCCCCCCCCAGCCGGCCCTCTGACTCCTGGATCCATTCCTGAACCTGGGTTGTCAGCATCACAGATGGCAGCCATGCCTCTGTGCCAGAGGGCCACACACTTTTTGCACTCCAGCATCGCACAGATATGCAGTAGCTTCAGGTGCTCAAAGTTTATAATCCAAGTTACCCCGAGTATTTTATATATTTGGCTATATACAACCATTATGTATGCACCTGGCATTTCTTTTTTTTTTTTTTTTTTTAAATCTCTTCTTATCTCCTCCTGGTCGCCCTCGCCAGTCCTCTCCTTCGGGCTAGCTCAATGCCCTCTAGTCCCTCACTGAGTCTGCCCCTAGAGTGCCTCTCTGGTGACTCCTACCTGCCTCTTTCCCTCCATGGAGCACCTTGCACAGCGGGGTCTGCCTGTGATTGTGGACTGAGTGGCTGGAGCGGCCATCATCCAGAATGCCGAGGGTTTTTTCCATTTTTCTGTCCCTCCCGTCCATCCCACTGAGGACACTGGCTCAGGTGGAACGTGCTTACGCATGCCTGCCAAGTGCCAGATGGCGTCCTCCCTTCCCCGGCTCCCCCCAACGGTTGCCACCATTGCCCCGAGAGTCGGTGCTTCCACCGGCTCTCCCGGGTGTCGGGAGCATTAGACACCCCTGGTATCCCTTCCCGAAGGAGGAGAGCATCCATGGGGACGCTCAATCCTCCTTCCCCCCCCTGCCGACCCCCGGCGACCCAAGTCCATTCCCGAACTCAGGTCACTGGTGTGGTGTGAGGTGTGGCGTCCAGCGCCTCAACCCTCAGTGCCACTGGGCCGGCACCACCTGGCATTTCTAGTAACTCATTTGAAGTCATGTTCCCCAATTTCTTTCTCTTATTAAGAGGTGAAGAACAAAAAGTCTAGAAAACTGTTGTGGTGAGTACAATATTTAAACACTGAGCAGGATTAACAAAGGAGATGCTCTCAGTGCATCTCAACTACCCTGGCACAGTGCAGATGCACTGAGTGCATACTGTGGTATTCACAGAAGATGCGCAGGGGAATGCCCCTGGTGCATCCTCACTGTGAATACTACTGTAGCACCCAGCCCAAGCTGCGTCGGCACATCCTCCACATTGGGCTGGGAACCCAATGGGGCAGTGCATCTTGGGATGCGCTGCTCCCAAAAACTGCCATTCCCAGTTACAGACATGCAAATGGGGCCATTAGGCATGCAAGGCACAATGGGTCCATTTGCATGTCATTATGGACCCATTTGCATGTGCCTTGCAGGGATGCACCTGGCTGAATGTGTCTGGTGCCCTGCAGGGCTGTCAGAACAGCCACAGCACCACAACCCTTCCTGGTGGTATAGTGGTCCTCCCTCCCCGCCTGTACCAGCACTTGCCCTATGGAATGGCAAATGAAGAGCCCTGGTGGTCCAGTGGTCCACCCACCCACTCAGGCACCCCCCTGCCCACCTGCACACTACCACAGCTGCCCACCAACTGTGCTGCCTATGACTGACAGCCTACTGTACTGCACGCATCCAATTGGTCATCCATGTTGACCAATGGACATGCAGTGCGTTCTGTAGGCCGTCATTCTCAACCTTGTCTTTGACACGGTTGTGAATGTCTGCCTACAGTACATGGTGCATGCCCATTGGTCGACATGGATGACCAATTGGATGCGTGCAGTACAGTAGGCTGTCAGTCATAGACAGCATCGTCGGCGGCTAGCCGTAGTGGTGTGTGGGTGGGCTGTGCTGCTCGCCGCTACGGGACTTGTGCTGGGTTTTGGCTGGGGGGGTGTCTGAATGGGTGGGTGGACAACTGGACCACCAGTGCTCATAATTTGCCATTCCACAAGAGCAGTGCTGGTATGGGTAGGGAGGTGGGACCACTACACTACCAGGGATACACTTCCTACAATATTCGGGCCCAGTGCTGATACGGGTGGGGAGTGGGGACCACTATACCACCAGGGATATATTTTTTACACTGTTCAGGGCCAGTGCAGCTATGGGGGAGGTGCCACTGTACCACCTGGAGCTTGAACGAGTGACAGGTTGTATAGTGCTGTGGGCTGCCTGAGGGGTGGTGGTTGGACTGCCAGGGTGTGCAGGCTGCCATGCTGCTCTCTGCAGTATGGCAGCCTGCCTGTGGGTGGCCACCCACTTAAGCCTAGTTAAAATAGACTTATCTGTCAGAGGCATATCCCCGGATTTGCCCCTGGGATGCGCCTCCGAATTGGGCTGTAAATGGGGCTGCAACTCTAAATGCATGGGTATGCCCCCTTCACAGCCCCCAGATGTGCCGCATATCATTACTGGCATTGTGTGGTGCATCTGCAATGCGTTGGTGCATCGGGCCCCTTTCTGAATCGTTTTTCCACTCAAGTTGGGGATGCGCCAGCACATCTCAGATGTGCTGGGCACAACCCTTTTGAGAATCCTGCCTATTGAGTCACCATTAAAAGATTAAGCAGAAGCCCCATAATTATACCAATGTGGGGTTCAATCATAAAACACTGACAATGCTACATTGTTATCACCATACTCTCCTTTACCGGGAGTCTTTGAGAATCAGAATGTAAGGAGCAAGCCACATTTCACTTGGGCAACTTTATCCAGCTTTATCCATGAGTCAGTGAAAGCTCACCGGTCTCCAGCTCCAGCTTTGCTCAATCTCCTGTCTCAAAATCTTTGGCGTTTACTGCCTGGCTCCTCGGTTCCTTGGTTCTACTGGCCTCATTCTGTTTCGTCCATTTCAGACAGAGTTCAGCCATTAATTAACTGGTACACCTGTAAAGAGATAAAAGACAAAAACGTGCCTCTAAGTGTAATAAATTCAATTCTGCTAGGAGTCCTAGAGCCCCCCCAATCCCAGGTGACAATGGCTTACCTTTAGATATAATATTTAATTATTAGCTTTTGTTTACCTGGTAAGCGCATTAGGCATGAAAGCTTGCCTATTTTCAGGCACGACCAGGGAGAGTACAAGATAGAGATTACAAACAGGTGCAGGAAACATACAATTCATACAGCAACATCAGGTATGCCCGAGGGGAAAGTAGTAGAAAGCTAGTACCCATCCACGCAGGGATGTATAACAAAAAGACAAAACTACTCACATTTGTACAGGAGTGCTTTGACATGACAGGTGAGAAACAATGATGAACACAGCAAAAAAAAATTAAGAGCAATTACATGCCCCAAGTGCATAAAGGTGAGAGAACAGTGCATTCTTGAAGGAGGAGGAGTGAGATAGGGAGCCTTTTAAGCGGGGAGATAGGGAATTCCAGAATTTAGGAGCAAAGTGTGAGAAGGCCTGCTCACCCATCCTAGTAGTGCAGAGTGGGACTGATAGTTGGGGAGAGGCAGAGGATCTGAGAGAGCGGAAGTGAGTTATATGGTTGAGCACAACCCCTAAAGAGTCAGGGCGTGGATTTCTGGCTAAGGAGTCAATGAAACAACCCAAGTAATACGAGCGCAGGTACTTAGAGGGCAGCCAGTGCAGGGCGGAGTAGAGCAGACAGGGGTGTGGCAGACATATCAACATCATTGATGTATTTTCATTTATTCCATGCTAGTTTTTGCGTGATCTGCTTTTCTCTCATCCACAAATATGATCCAGATGTAGGATTCACAAGTACAAGTTCTCAGTCCATTTTCTCACCTTTGGGTTCAGTGCTGACCCTCTGTGTTCCCAGAGTTTCTTAATAAAAAAACTCTTACTTTAAGAACTACTCCTTAGTTCAGTAAGCACTTCATAAGCACACCAGCGGACCTCTCAAATACTGGTCAACATGTATCCGGCAAGATGCCATCAAAGCGCGGGGACTAAGGGGTGGCCTAAACAGTCAGTTACAAAAATGCATTATAACTTTTCCCAGCACAAAAGAAGCACTTTTCCAGGGCTACAAGTTAAAATTAAGGTAAATTTCATTCATGGAACCCCACTAAACAGCTTTTTGTTTTTTTTTTAATCGGGGGAACGGGCGAGGAGCAGAAACCATGCAGCGTGAAGTGGAGCAGCACCACAGCCATGTTGCTGCTCCACCCCTGAACCATCCACAATGATAGTAGCAGTGCCATTTGCAGGTAGTTTTCAAACATTGTGACAAATTTCTGACAATTTCCACCCCGTATGGTAGAAAACTGACACGTGCATTATTTTTGATGCATGCATCCTTTTTTGATGTGCAATGGGATGCATTTGCAGAAAAATGTTACATCACCTTGTATGCGGTCTACAGTTATGTCATAAGTAGTGTAATTGCACTAAAAACATGACACAAATCTTTAAAAATCTAGCCCTGTGAACCGAACAGGAATATTTTTATCAAAAGATGTGCAATCCCACATTTCTAATGACCTTATAAGCTGCCAATGTGATCTAGTGGTTAGAGCACTGGCTTGGGAACTGGGAGGCCACAGGTTCAAAGCCCACCAGCACCAAATACTCACTGTGTGACCTTGAGGAAGTCACTTAACCTCCCAGTACTCCAGTTCACGCAGCTGCAGAAAAGGTAAAAAGCAGGTCATACTGGAAACAAGATGTAGAAAAGCCTACGGTTGCAGTAAATCAAATGTAATATCCTAGTGTAAGGCAAGGGAATGCAGATCTAGGAAGTACTTGTTTTTAAATGAAAAAATGTGTGTGTTTATTCACAATCTGCATTAATGAACTGGCAGGTCCCTTTGTACAACATGATACATAAAGTGCTTAGTTTACAGTGCTACTGTACAAACAAGTGCTAGTTCCAAACAGATACACAAATATGTTACTTAATGTAATATATTATAGTGGCGCTGTAGTGCCCTTATAGTTAGGGTTGTACTGACACTTCTGTGTTAAATTCAAAATGTTGTACCTTAATAGTGTTGGTATTTTTTGACAAAATAGCCCAAAATTTGGCATGTGTGGTCATTCTGACAGTGTCTTAAGATGTGAAAACATTTCATTGGTATCTTGCATGGTTTTAGATATGGAGTGGTAAAAAATAAACATTATACAATGGCAAGAAAAAATCCTGGACTCCGATTGGTCAGTCTTGGGCTGGACCCGTGATGTTAATCAGTACAACATCACGGGTGTAGTCTCAGCCTCACTGTGAACCTGCTGCTGAGCATCAGCATGCTCATCATTTGCTTGATTGTTTCATCTGCTCTTAAAAAACAAAAACATTTTTCCACACGAAAACATCTTTAAAATATTTTTTTTTATGCTGTATAACAACGAGCCATTGTATAATAGCAATAATGCCCTCCAGGGTGTGTGTCGTTTGGGATAACGTCACACCTCAGTTGTTGGATGCACTCGGCCTGTGGCCTCGTGCCCAACCACCTGAGGCGTGACGTTATCCCAGCACGACACACACCCTGTCGGGCATTATTGCTTAATTTTCCCATTGGTTAACATGGGAATTTTGGCCCTCATCTACAGCCCAGATGGAATGACATTTATTTCTTAAGTCTGCCACAGGAGGTGATGGGGGCAAGCACAGTGGAGGGGGTTTAATCACACCTGGCACAGGCACAAGGGAAGCTTGAGAGGGGAGGGAGTGATGAAAAGCCATTGATCACACAGGGTCAGTGGCCACATACAATGTATAGGGCCTACGGGCAGACTGGATGGGCCAAGCGGTCCTTATCTGTTGACAATTTCTATGTTTCTTGAAAATTTCAGGGATGATGGGGTCTGTGCCAAGGGTAGCCTTTGGATAGTGTGGTGAGACTATATCTCAACATTTTTGAATTATAATGATTTTTGTGATAGCCGTTAGACAGACAGGTAAATGAAAACAGTTCAGACTGTTAATTGTTAAGGATTTACTGTTCATGCGTAGAGAAATACTGTTTGTGCTTCTGCCATCTTGTTTTTTTTTTTTCCTTTTAAAAAATTATTTGTAAAGAAATCCTACTTGGTTAGGAATGACCAAGACCTGTATTTAGGTATCAGTCATGTGCTTAGTTCCATTATTGTATTATTATTTAAAAAAATTGAGTTCAAGTATGGCTTTTTGGGGTGAGAATCATATTGCCCATCACTCACTTTAAGGATCAATTGATCAGAAAATTGCCATTCGCAGTTATTTACAGTTTGAGCTTTACAGTTCAAACTGTAAAGACTGCAAACAGTAAAGCTTCATGACAGTTCAAACCGTCATAGCTCCTTGGTGTCTAGTTGCCCCCCTTACCTGTCTATTTCCATCCCCTGAATAAAATAATGTATATTCCCTGGTAGTCTAGTGGGCCCTTCCCCCTCCCCAGTTCTCCAATTACCATTATTTATTTATTTATTTCAATCTAGGATTACAATACCTTTGAGCCGAGGCTCTTTTACAAAGGTTCCATGTCAGCGTGTGCAACAGTCATCATTTTTAATTACAAACATAAAGTCACTGACTTACAGATATGTAATAACCAGTACAAAGACTTGAGCTATGAGCAAGACGGGGTCGATGGGGAGAAGTGAAGGTAGGAGATCGAGGTGGGGTAGGAGGTGCAGTGGGTAAGGGAGAGTACGGGAGGTGGATGGGGGCAGGGGCAGGAGTGGGGATATGGGGGGGAGGTGGGTGAGGGTGGGAGACAGTGCAGCCAGGGGGCCTTGTCGAGGGAATATGCCAGGTAAGGTGTTAGGGGTGCAAAGACTGATTGTAAGTGCTGGGTGCTGGGGCATGTGCAGCTGGAACGGTGGAAATGTTAAGATGGGCAATCGCAGGATACAAGCAGTGAGAGGCGCAGCTTGGACTTGAAAAGGTTGAGTGTTGGAGTGGTCACTATGTCGCTGCCAAGAGAGTTGAGCCAGTTGGATGCCTGATGGGCAAATGATCTTTGTCCTTGGGTCGTGAGACATCGTGGGATATGTAGTAGATGGGAATTGGATCTCCTTGTAGTGACATTCCTATGTCTAGGTTTAAGGAGGGCACAGACACCAGGTGGGGCAAGTCTCATTATGATTTCCTTGGCCGTGATGCAGGCTTGGTATTTTATGCGTTTGTCCAGTTGAAGCCATCCAGATTGGGAATAAAGGTCACAAGTGTGGGTATGGCGATGTGTGCCAATGATGAGACGACAGGCGTTATTCAGGGAGATCGCGATACGTTTGAGAGCAGTGGTAGTTGCAGACCCATATATGATAAGACCATAGTTTATGATGCTGACAATGGAGCTTTGGATGGCCACTGACAGTGCTTCTGGGGTTAGGTGTTTCCTGTGCCGGAATAATATGCCTAACCTCGCATTGGCAAATTTTGCCACATTGTTAATATGGACAGCGTATGAGAGGTGGGGATCAAGGGTGATGCCAAGGTACTTGAACGATTGTGTTTGCTCTAAGATGGCTCCTTGTTCGGTTGCAATGGAGAGGTGGAATTTTGTTTTTGTTGTGGGGGCTGCAAAAGACCATAGACTTGTTTTTTTCTGATTGAGAAGCAGTTTATGATTTAGGAACCAGGATTCGATGGAAGAGAAGGCCCGCTGAAGTTTATTTTGTAACTGGTTTGGATCAGGGTCTGAGGTGAGGATCACAGCATTGTTGGCGTAGAGAATTATTTGTTCTGGGCAGCTATCCGGTAGTGAGTTTAAGAATAAGCTGAAGAGGAGGGGTCTAAGAATGGAGCCCTGGGGGACTCCCGAGCAGACCGATCTAGGGTCCGAGAGTGTATCAGCGATTCTTACTGTTTGGGACCATTCTTCAAGGTAGCTCTTAAACCAGCCAATGGTGTCGGTTGACAGCCCAGTGTTCTGAAGCTGGACAAGTAGGAGGTGGTGACTGATGGTGTCAAAGGCTTTAGTTAAGTCAATGTAGATTGAGCCTAGTAGTTCACCGGAATCAAATGCATTGTGGATTACGCCAGTGAATTCAAGTAGGGCTGTGGAGGTGCTGTGACCTTTGCGGAGCCCATGTTGTTGCTTGCACAGGATGTTGTACGTATCCAGGTATTCTGTGAGCTGGTCCGAGACGATGCGTTCTAGTGCCTTGGAGAGTGGGGGTAGTAGGGAGATAGGTCTGTAGTTATCATGGGCAGTTTTGTCACCACTTTTATGGACTGGGGTGACAGTGGCAGATTTCTATCTGTCCGGGAACTGGCTAGGCTGAGGAGAGGTTGAAAATTCTGGTCAGAGGACTAAGCACTTCATCAAGTGTGAGAGACAGGATTTTGAGATCGAGGGAGTCTTTACTGAATCTTGATTTACCAAGGGCTATGGTAACGTATTTGCATACTTGGTGAGCCTTGACTGCTTTGAAGTAGAAGCGGGGGGAGCTGGTGGGAGTAGTATTCATTCCAGACAGGGGGCTACACCATCTTTGAAGTAGTCCTGAGGTAGGACAGTGCTGAGATCGGTAAAGGCTTTGTTAAAGGTATCCGCAATGGTTTTTTGGGTTGAGGGTTGTGGTTCCGTTGATGTTGAGTATTGATGGGGGGTTTTGGGTGGATTCCCAGTGAGTTCCTTTATGTTCTTCCAGAATTCCAGACCATTGCTCCAGGAGTTTGTGAGGGCATGCTTATAGTAGGCGGACTTCATTTGCCGGATGGTTTTGGTGCAGTCATTGCGGGAACGTTTGTAGTTTTGGATGTTGTTTTGCTTTCCAGAGTTTCTGGCCAGCTCCCATAGGTGGTCTCTTGTTTTTAGCATCCTGAGGAGGTCAACTGTGAGCCAAGGGTTACTCAGTGATTTGACTTTGCGTTTCCTAATAGAGACATGTAGCCATGAGCCAGTGAAGATGTTTATGAAGTGGTCAAGGGCAGTGTTTACGTTGGTTGCATTGAAGATAGGGGACCAGTCTTGGTGGAGGAGGTGGGATTTGAGTCGAGGAAGGTGACCACTGGGCAGAACCCTGCTGGTGGTTGTTTGATGAATTTATTTGACCAGGTGCAGCTAACAGGGGAGTGATCGCTGAGAGAGTCAGGGAGGACATTAGTGTTAGATATCTGTGATGGGTGACTGGTAAGGATGCAGTCCAAGAGTGTGCTGGTGCCAGTCCTGTAATTTTTCATGGTTGGTGAGTGAACCATTTGTGTGAGGTTCGCCGCAGCAATGGTATCCCTGTGTGCACCAGCATCAGCCGCAGGCCAGTTGATGTTGAAGTAGCCTAGGAGGATGGATTCGGTGTCTGGTGGGAGTGACTTTACAAAGTCAAGCACAGCTGTTAGACCAGTTCCCTGTTCTTTGGGAGGGATGTAGATGGTGGCAACAGTGAAAGTTTTGTTTTGGGCACCGAGGAGGATTCTCACTGGCAGTATCTGAGCAGTTGTGGGTTGGATTGAGGTAATGATGTGGTGCCCTTGTATGGAGTCTTTTAGGTAGAGAGCGCAGCCCCCGCCTCTTTTGGAGAGGCGATCCAGCCTAAAGACGTTGTAGCCAGGAAGGCTGATTGCATGGTCCCATGTTATTTCTTTTTTTTTTTCTTTTTTCTTTTATTTTTTACATTCCCTAGTAGTCTAGTGGTCCCTTCCCCATTTTCCAATCACCATCCCATATGCTGTTTCTATATTCTCTGGTAGTCCAGTTGTCCCTCCCCCGATGTCCCATTGCCTTCCCTGTATTAAATAAAAATGTTCCTGGTAGTCCAGTGGTCCCTTCCCCCTCCCTCATTCTCTGATTGCTATCCCCATGTTGCAGATATATCATTGGTGGTCCAGTGGTCCCTCCACCCTCCCCCATTCTCCAGTCACCCTCCCCATGCTGCCTCAAGGCCCTGGTGTCTAGTGGTACCCCCCAAAGTGTCTGTCCATGAAATAAAGAAAAAGGTCCTTTTTTTTTCCTGCAAAAAAGGTCCTTACTGATCAGCACCCCACCCCACCCTCCTTCTCAGGCACAACCACCCCCCACCCCCAGTGCACCCCCACACCCTCACTCACGAACAGTCCCAGGTTTGAGATCCACTCTCTGATCAAAGATGCGTCTTGCTGCTGGAACTGGCGACTGCAATATGAGAAACTAAGGTAAATGTGGTTCAGTGTATTTTAATGGGGCTTCCAACTTTTATGCATAACTCAGACATTTTTTTTTTTTATTTTCATACCAAATTTTCTATATGACCTTTTGAGGACCCCACTCCATGAACAATATGACTGTCACTACGCAACTCCCTTCTGAAAGGTGATTTTGTGGTCACTTAGTGAATTCATCTTTTCAGTGGGATTTGGAAATTTTCTTCTGCCCTTGTTCCTAAGGTGTGGTCATAAGAAGGCTATGTTGAAAATCTGGGGTCAAAATATGTAAAACTGGCAAAGTTATGTCCATTTGTTGCAATTGTGCTATGCATGCTCGTAACTTTGGAAACTATAAATATATTGTCCTCTAATTTTCAGCAAAGCCTTCTTATTACCCCACCTTAAGTATGTCACAACTGTCATTTTTTAAATCCTGGCCAAAATGCATTTTCACATCTGTGGCACGGAATGGTGTTGTAGTTATGTGGAATTACGTTTTGCAAAGCAAAGCAAAACTTTATTTATATAGCGCCTTTCATAATCAAGGCCCTGTACATAACATAAAATACAATATAAATTAGATGTTATAATAAATTATTAAAATCAATAAATTTAATTAATTAATCCCCAGCAGGAGATAAGGTCAAGCTGGGAGTGGCATATAGGCCCCCCGGGATGAGTGATGTTCTAGAGGATGGTTTGCTGGACAACATCATTGCCCAGTGTGGTCCAAAAGGGAAAGGAGTGGTGTTGATGGGGGACCTTAATATGCCAGGTACTAACTGGGGAACCATGTCCTCTAAGGTGGCCAAGGAGCAGAGGCTGCTGGATGGCTTCCAGGATGTGTTCTTAACACAGCATGTGATGGAGCCCACAAGGAGGGCATGTCCTGGATGTGGTTCTGGCAGATGGGGATCTGGTAAGGGACATGGTTGTACAGGACCCCTGACTGGGAGTGACCACAATACTGCCTGGTTTCTAATAAGCATTGGGGAGGGGCTGAGATCTAGGACACTGGCAGTGGACTTCAGGGGGCAGACTTTATGGGCATGGGAAATATTCTCAAGGATCACTTGAAGGGATTACCTCAACAACAAGTGTGGAAAGGAGATGGGAGGTCATAAGCAGGGGACTTCATGGGGCAGTCAGGATCTGCGCTAAGTTGAAGCGTAAGGGAGCAAGGTCACATAAACCATGCTGGTGGTCCAGTGAGGTCAGGTAGCAGTCAGAGAAAGAAGGCGGCCTACAAAAAATATAAAACAACAAGAGGGGATAGGGATAAGGAAATGTACCAGCTTGCATCTAGAAAAGTCACCCGTATGGTGAGGGGAGCAAAGTCCAGTAAAGAGCAACGGCTGGCACAGGGGATACATGGAGGGGAAAAGGGGTTCTTCCGGTACATTGGGGAGCGGAGAAAAACTAAGGGCCATCTCAGCAGATTGAGATCAGAAGGAGGGTGGGTTGAAGAGGCGAGGGACCAGGCAGAGGTATTTAACGAGTACTTTGCCTCTGTGTTCACTAGGGAGGGGGATGGGATATCTACAAAGCAAGGCACAAAGGGGATAGAAGCGGCAGGGAGTGGGATCAGGGGAGCAGCAGAAATGGAGCAAAAGGGAGGGAAAGGTACCCCAGGGGTGTCACATCTGGATAAGGATAAAAAGACCAGTAAGGTGGAGGGGACGGATGATGCCATCCCCACCAAAAGGGTGTGGTTTGCCCTCAAGGCCCTAAAGAAAGACAAATCTCCTGGGCCGGATGGCATTCATCCGAGAGTACTATGGAATTGGCGGACATACTGGCTGCACTTCTGGCGGAGCTTTTCAACAGGTCACTTGAGACAGGGAGGGTACCTAGGGATTGGCGAGAGGCACATGTGGTACCAATCCATAAGGGGGGTCAAGGAAGTACCAGGAAACTATAGACCCATCAGTTTAACCTCGGTGGTGGGAAAATTAATGGAGATACTAAAGGAACGATTGGGGTTTACTTGGAGGAGGTGGGAGGTCTGGATAGTCGGCAGCATGGGTTTGTGCCAGGTAGATCATGTCAAACCAACCTTGTGGAGTTCTATGAATGGGTAACATCAGAACTGGACAGGGGTAAGCCTGTGGATGTATTATTCTTGGACTTCAGCAGGCGTTTGACTCTGTCCCCAATGGTCTGGTGGAGAAACTGATGGGGTTAGGGTAGGCCCTTTGATGGTCAGATGGATTGAAAACTGGATAGCTGGATGCACTCAGAGGTAGTGGTCTGTGGGGAGCTCTCAGACCTACAGAGGTTGGTAGGGGTACCACAGGGCTCGGTCCTGGGTCCAATCCTGTTTAATGCATACATATCAGACATCAGGGATGGTATAGGTGTGAAATGAGTCTCTTCACGGATGACTCCAAGATGGGAGCAGTAGTTGAGGGAGAAGGCGGAGGTTGGCCTGCAAAGGGACCTGGACACCCTGGAAAGCTGGGCTCACATGGAAATTAATTTCAATATCACCAAGTGCAAGGTGTTGCATCTTGGTCGGGAAACCCTAAACACAGGTACACCCTGGGAGGGAGGTGCTGGAAGCCTCAATAGGGGAAAAGACCTAGGGGTCATGGTGGATACATGTATGAATAACACTGAGCAGTGCAGGAGAGCAGCTAGCAAGGCAAACAGGATGTTGGGATGCATTGCAAGGGGATCACCTCTAGAGCAAGGAAGTGATTCTGCCACTGTACAATGGACTGGTTAGACCACACCTTGAGTACTGTGTACAGTACTGGAGACCACACTTGAAGAGGGACATACAGCTCCTGGAGAGGGTACAGAGGAGGGCAACAAAGATGATACGAGGGCTAGGGATTTGACTTACGAGGACAGACTTGAGGAGCTCTGCCTGTTTTCATTGGAGGAGAGGAGAGACAGGGGGGACATGATTGAGGTCTTCAAGTACCTCAAGGGAATAAATAGGGTAAACATGGAGGGGATCTTTAGACTAAAGCAGGGAGGCATCACCAGAGGGCATGGTTTGAAGTTGGAAGGTGGAAGGGTGAGGGGAGAAAAGAGGAGGAGGTTTTTCATTGAGAGGGTGGTGGACCCTTGGAATGCTCTGCCTGGTGAGCTGGTTCAGAGATCCACAGTGGAGAGCTTTAAGAGAGGGTGGGACAGACACAGAAAGTGGATGTATCAGATGATGGCCTGTCCCGGGGGGGGTGAGGATGGATGATAGGGGTTTCTGGAGCACAAGGGATGGGAGGGTCTCGGCACCCAACTAAGGATCTAGGTTCGAGCAGACTTGATAGACCATAAGGCCTAATCTGCTGGCAAATAGTATGTTAGTATGTTAATCAGGGAAGGCCAAAGAAAATAAATACATCTTCAGCATAGATTTAAAACTGCTGATGGTCAGGCATTCTCTTAACTGACGAGGTAAAGAATTCCACAGGGTTGGTGCTGCAAATGAAAAAGCACGTGCACCAGATGTTTTAAGATGAACCCTGGGAATCTCTAGCAATCCCTCATCGATGGATCGGAGGGGGAAATTGTGGGAGTTGGGAGTCAGGAGATCTTTCAGGTAGTCGGGTCCCTGTTTGTGTAGGGCTTTAAAGGTAAGCAAGCCCACCTTGTAGGTGATCCACCTTGAACTGGCAGCCAGTGCAGTTCACGCTGAACAGGCATAATATGACTGGTCAGCAGCCAGGCCGCAGTGTTCTGCACTAGCTGCAAGTGGTGGATATCCATCCCAGACAGCCCTAGGTAGAGGGCATCGCAGTAGTCAAGACAGGTGGTAATGAAGGCATGGACCAATGTTGGAAGGTCATCTGGTGGAATCTGGTATTTCACCTGGGTGATATTCCTTAGATGGTAAAATGAGGATTTAACCACAGCTGACACCTGAGACTTCAAGGTCAAGCCATCAACAAGAATAATGTCCAGGTTATGCACCTGATCTCAGGTAACGAGCTGTACACCATCAAGCCATAGGCCTGACATGTGCCCAGCCCCAAAACCCGCCCCCAGCCAACCTGGATCCACAACCAACACCTCAGTCTTATCCGGATTCAGTCTCAGCCAACTCAAACTCATCCAGTCTTTGATCTCAGAGAGGCTACTATTAAGCACAGAGATCGCATCAACCTGTTCGGGCATAAATAACATATACAGCTTAGTGTCATCTGCATTGCAGTGAAAACTCCAGCTGTATTGCCTAATAATATCTCCCAATGGCAGCATATACACTGCAAACAATATGGGTGCCAATATGGAGCCTTGCGGCACCCCACAGGACAGGGGAAGAGCGTCAGAGGAATAAATTCCAGTGGCCACCCTCTGAGACATGCCTATGAGGAAAGATCAAAACCATTCAAGGACTGTACTCGACAGTCCACAAAGGAACTGCAGGGTTTCCAAAAGCACCTCATGGTCCACAGTGTCAAAGGCTACTGAGAGATCGAGAAGGACCAAGATGGTACAAGCCTTTCAATCTCTTGCCATTAGGGGGCCATTTAATACCCGAACAAGGGCAATTTCCATGTTATGCCTCTTCCTGAAACCAGACTGGAGAGTTTCGTAGACATTGTGAGTAACCAGGTGATTGTCCAGTTGCAGTACAACCACCTTTTCAATAACCTTCCCCACAAAGGAAAGGTTAGAGACAGGTTAGTAGTTAGCTGGATCGATGGGATCCAAGGAGGTTTTTTTAACGAGTGGTCGAATGACCACCTCTTTTAGGGGGTGTGGAAAGATTCCCCTCTCCAAGGATCTCCATACAATTTCAGCTAGGATCGGGCAGATAACATCTACACAACCCACTAAAAGGGAGGTAGGACCTGGATCCAAACTACAACAGGTTGGACGCAAAGTCTGGACAATCTTCACAATGTCCACGAATTCTGGTTGGCTGAAATCTGTACAGACAGACAGGGTGCTCATCCCTTCCCATCGACCTCCACAACCCCTCACAGAGAGAGCCGGGCCGATTCCAGACCTGATACTGGCAACCTAATCTGTGAAAAACTGAGCTAGCTCATCACACTTAATTTTTTAAAAAGCTCTTCTGGACTGGAGACAGATTGGATTGCACAATCTGTCAGCAGTTCAAAAAAGTTGAACCAGTCAGTTCTGTGCAGCAGAAATCTCCCTGGACAGGAACTCTGCCTTCTTATGGGTGATTTCTGATTGATGGCCCTTATAATGTTCCATTAATCTAAGTCTGTCAGCATCCAGGCTGGACTTCCACCATGCTCTACATAGAAACATAGAATTTGACGGCAGATAAGGACCGCTTGGCCCACCCAGTCTGCCCATTTCCCTGCCTACTGGATAAGTTGCAGATCCTAGTTAACCAGCAGCCTACTTCTTCCTACCTCCACCCCCTAAAATTGCCTTATGACTGTCCCATGCATGCTTGAATTTCACCACTGTTTTTGACTCCACGACCACCTCCGGAAGGCTGTTCCATGCATCCACAACCCTCTCTGTGAAAAAATACTTCCTTAAATTACCTCTGAACCAACCTTCAACCAACCTGCCTCAACTCCTTCAAGGATCCATCATACCAAGGGGACCTTGGGTGAAGAGTGAGTGGTCAAACATGAACAGCAGCAATCAAGTCCAAGGAATATCCCATTGCCTCATTATAGGCTAGTACAAGGTCCCCTGGACTTGTGCTTTCACCCAGCAATCCCGATAGGTCCAGCACCCCTGATAGACCATCTGAGGTAACTCCCCTTAAGGGGTGCTACTGAACCATCTTTGAAGGGGTAGGTCCATTTGGGGGTGCCCCAAAACTGAACCCTATGGTGTGATGGTCAGACCAACTGGCTGGTCCCACCCCAAAATCAGTGATCTCCATCCCCAGGAGGAACAGCAGATCCAATGAGTGACCTCCTATATGGGTTACAGCATTGTCATTAGGTGGGGATTTGAAGATTTTCTGCACTAGGTACATGAGGTGGGGTAATAAGATGGCTATGCTGACAATTTGTTCACTGTTGTGCTATAAATGGGAGTGCAGGGCCCTTACACAGTGACATATATACGCATCTATGGAGGCATGGGGCCCTGCGCTCCCACAGGCAAATGAGGATATGATTACACTATCTCAAAAAGTAAGGATATTTTTTTGCAAAAACTACATTAATGACACACTCCTGAAGTGAATGATGGGTGGAGTCTTTCTTGGGGTTGTCAACCCTAACACTCACCCTACTGCAGTAATAGAAAAGCTAAGATGTGATGGAGACAGGTGTGTGTGTTTCATGTGTGCATACAATTGGGCGAGTGTTAGGGCTGCCCCTGTCTGGAATGACCCATGCTGTTTTGTGAGGTCCTTTGCACATGGTCCTGAGCATGAGTGCAGAATGGGTGCACACCTGCAGTGCATCTGCAAGTGTCCATCAGAAAACTGGGATGTGCGTATCCTGGCCATATGTGCTATGTAAAAGACTTGTAGGACCTGGATACTCTTAATGCATATGGCCCTAAGCCCTTAGCATCTGTACTGAAACAGCCTGTTTAAGTTGTCTCAGTGACTGAAAGATTGGGTGGCAGTAGTGCAAACAGTGCCATTCACTTTGTTGGGGTGCTAACTGCAAGGCTTTTTCAAATGGAAGAATAGTTTTTTTCCTTGTGTACATTGTATTCTGAATGTATCTTGATTCACACTGCTGAGGCTTTAGGATGGTCATGCTAATTGTAAACCTGAATGTGCCATCACTAATTCTGAGAGAATTAGTGGCAATTGTTCCTCCTTTGACAATCTGCTACTTACATGTTCACATGAAAAGGCTGCAATAAAAACTTGACTAAAAACAATCTGTTAAAACAGCTGAAATATATTTAAATATTTTCCTTCAATAAGACCAGAATTTGCACCCTGAGATGTTTCCCTCTCTCCTAGGTTTTTGGGGGAGGGGACTTACCTCATTTATTTATCCTGTATGCTTACTCTGATTGACTTCAGAACTGCCTTTGCGCTGGAAACTGTAACTCAGATTAACATCGAGCCTTTGAAAGAATAGTAAGTAACTGATAGATTCTGTTTGTAATTCCTTGTATGAATTATGTAAATAGCTGTTTTTAAGGACTGATTTATTGTATGTTTGATGTTAGAACATGTGTTGGTTCACTATAAAACTCTAAAATAAAG